>OY743186.1:28848611-30048611 GCA_963555705.1 Ligustrum vulgare | reverse complement strand
TGCATTAATTGTCCATTAATTAGATTAATATTTTCTTAAACTTTGATATTTTTTGTTTAGTTAAAAATATTAGTGATAAATAAGTTTGTTTACACCTCTCAATATAGATTTTTTTTTTTTTTTTTTTTTTTTTTTTTTTTTTGCGAAAATGGTAATCATTTTTTATTTTTTGGAGAAAATGGTGGCAGTTCATTTTATTTATTTATTATTATTTGAATTAAAACCTGCTTGCATCAACGTAAAAGGTACTGATTGTAATTAATAATTTATTGAAATTTAAACCAATTATTATGTCTATATATATATATTTCAAGCGTATTATGGAACCCGTTTTGCATAGTGAAAGATAATTAAGTAATTAGTTTGAAAATAATTGATTATATTACTATGACGGATGACCCGTTGACTGCATTTAATGATGAGTTTAGTGCAATAGAAAACGAAAATGAAAATGTAATTGAAATTATTAAGGATGGTTAATTTTAATAATTAACAATTGTCTGTTTGACTAATTTTCGAGTTATGTGAAAAAAATAGTGAATGCTGATTAATAATTGAAAGTAAGATCAAGGTAGGTTTGCCCAAGGCGCCCCCTTAATTACCATATAGAACACTAGTTCATCCACCCGTGCGATGCACGAATTTTTTATTTTACGGTAGAAAAATTCTATCAAAAAAGAGAAACACATAAGTAAAATTAATCTACATTATATGCAAATAGTATTACATGATTGTCTAATTTAAATTTTGAAATACTTCTTTGAAGACAACATTTGCAGTTGAATTGGACGATACTCCATCTCGATCGCAAGTTAGTATCTTCAACCCTGAACGGTCTGTAACTCTAGAAACTGCAACATAAAGTTGACCATGACTGAAAACAGGCTTTCTCAGATAAAGTCCAACATGGGAAAGTGATTGACCTTGACTCTTGTTAATAGTCATGGCATACGACACAATCAATGGATATTGCCTTCTTTGAAACCTAAAAGGTAGTCTTGGATCTGATGGAGTTAAAGTCATTCTTGGAATGAAAACTTTGTGGCCTGTATTACTTCCTGTAATGACCTTTGCTTCTAAAACATGACGACCAAGTTTCGTTATGACCAGTCTAGTTCCATTGCACAATCCTGCAGAATGATCAATATTTCGTAACAACATAACAGGAGTGCCAACTTTCAACTTCAACTTATGATTAGGTACTCCCGAACATCTTAAACTATTCAAGAATTCTGGAGTGTGTAGATCGTCCAATAGATCAATATTCAAATCTGATCTAGAAGCTGCATCAGAGCTCAGATATGTATATACATCTGTTTCATTGAGAGAAACCATGTATTCATTGACCGTTTCAACAACATCCAACGTTGGGGCTAAAATGGCTCTTTCTTGCAAGTATGATGAGTCGTTCGCTCTTTCTAAGAAATTCGGATACGTACTCTCTACTATTGAGCCAACAAAATCTTCTGTCCCTTTTACCAATAAATCATCAGGTATTTCAATGAAGGCATGCCCATCATTTGGCCCACCAATTGTACCATCTCCAATATTTGAAATCCAATCTAAGAATGACTTTAACTTCTGAAGATGAATTTCCGAGTTTGGCCTTTGTAACCTCATGTTCTTTGTCAATTTCAAAACTTTACAATGTTGCCATAAGTATGATGAGTTAATAGTTGCAAGTACGATATCTTGCCTGCTACCCTTTGGAATGACAGGTAATATCTGCCTGAAATCTCCTCCAAAAACAACAGTTTTACCTCCGAATGGTTGTGTGAAGCTTAGTGGATTGCTAAATCTCAAAATATCCCTCATAGTTTTGTCCAGAGCTTCAAAACAATACCTATTCATCATAGGAGCTTCGTCCCAAATGATAAGATCAGTTTTGACGATTAGCTCTGCTAGTGGACTACCCTGTTTAATGTTGCAAGTTGAATCTTCGGTGGGAGTTAAAGGAATACAAAATCTGGAATGCGCAGTTCTCTCGCCCGGTAACAGAAGTGAAGCTATACCACTGGATGCAACTGTTAGTACAATCTGTCCCTTCGATCGTACTGCTGCAGATAGGGTTTTCCACACAAATGTCTTTCCTGTACCTCCTGGCCCATATAGAAAGAACACTCCACCATCGCCCTTATCAACAGCTTGGATTATTGTTTCATACACATTTCGCTGCTCATCAGTTAGATTGGATACAAATCTATTGTGTTCTTCTGCCAACATATTTCTATCATAACGCAGCTCATCTTGGATAAGTCTGTTTTGTCTAACTGAAAAATCAACAACCAGTGGAAAAGGCATAGTTGGAAAATCTCGTAAGCTTCTTCCAGTACTCCTCAATATTGATTCAATCTCTGCTAGAGTATAATCCTTTAATTCATCATCACTGAGTTCCAATTCTGCATGTTAAACATATAAAATCAAAACAATTAATATTACTAATTATTATTACTATTTATTATTACTTAACAATGGAAATGAAGGAAGATCGTTATACCGTTGTGCTTCAAAATCTTGCGCTGCCTATAGAGAATATCATCTGATAAGTACTGCCAACACTCTTCCCATACAAATTCAGGCCTAGAAAAAGAACCCGAAAACAACAACGTCGCAAATAGATTTCTTAAACAGTGTGCAGATCCCCAGTGACTTGCTTCAACTATCTCATCAACATATTCTTTGTCATCATCCAATAAACCAAGGGCGTAGCAAGCATCTCTAAATGAATTATATCGAACATCGTTTATGCATCTTATCTCTTCATAACTTGTTGGTCCTCAGACTATATTAAGCAAAATTCTCAAATAATATTGTTCACGGGACCCAGGAGGCACATAAAACATACGTCCAATAGAGAATCCACGCTTCCGTGGATGCCACTCCCTTAAAGACTGCTTCCATACAAATTTAGTTGGGAACTCTGCATACGTTAAAGACCTTGCTTCAGGGTATTTACGGTTAGCTTCCATCCAAGCTGAAAACATTGACGAATTCACCGTAGGTCTACTCATGATTTCATCTATTGCATCGGAATCTGAGAATATAATGTTTTGCTCATTAGGTAGATGAAAAGGCAATCTTTCAACTGCTGGATCTCTGTAATGAATATCAAATCCAAAAATTCTCCAAGCAGCCTCACATGGTGAGATGTAACGGCAATCGTAGTACATGTTTATTTCATCAACCTGACTGCGCACATCATTATCTTCAGCACTGCCATAAAAAGTTGCAGTAACATGATCGTGACCTTTGTTTACGTATTTGAAGAGATACTTTATGGACCTGGATTGGTTGCACCATTCGACATTTATATGAGCACCGTATTTCAGAAGCAAGAATCGATTGTGTGGCACCACATATCTATTATCCAACTCAATCCCATTTCTAGTAATGGTTCTACCGTTGTCCCTCCTATGATAAACTGGATATCCATCTGTAACAACAATAGTGCAATCTGTGTATCGCTTTGGAAAATGTTTAGAGCATTTTCCGTCCAACATACACGGAGAATTTTTCCTTAGACTTCCACAGGGCCCATGCATCATCAAATTTTTCACTGAATGATAGTAGTCAGGATCCGTATTCTCATCAGGGATTTCCGCTGAAATGATCTTATCAATATCTTCACCGGATGGATATTTATCTTCTTGGAATAGGAAAAGCAAGATGTGTGCATGAGGCAAACCACGTTTTTGAAACTCGATGGTGTATATAACTGTCAGATAGTGTGAAATTTATTCATATTCAATCATATAAATTATTTTATTTAATATAAACGGAAAAAAATGCATGAATAAAATTACTTGCTTTCACCCTTCCAAAAATCTTGTTTACTCTAAGATCTTTTATCAAATGGTCTAACTTGACCTTGAATATTCTACAAAGTATGTCTGGTCGATCCTCTTGTTTCAAAGCTCTATGTTGAAGAAAACGTACAATCTCTGGCCACTTAGGATTGCATGTAAATGTAATGAATAAGTCTGGATAACCCGCCCACTTACAAATTGCCATTGCATCTTGATAATTTTGGACCATATATCGAGCTCCACCAGTGAAAGATGAGGGCAAAATCACACGCTTTCCTTGAGAAGAAGGATTTGTTTCCCCTCGTAAAATAGCTTCTGTTAATCCTCTATACATATCAGACCTCAAATCCTTCTAATGAGCACGTATATACGATAAACGCGAAGATTCAACCATTGTGTATGCATCAACTAAGAATTGCTGGAACAACCTTCTTGCCAGTAAAATGTTGGAAGGCTCATATTCCCTTTCTTGCAATCTATAAGAAAAGAACTCTCTCATTGTTACATTTTTCCGTCTATTTGAAGGCATTGTATTTGAGTACCTCAATGGGACATCCTCTCGAAATCCATCCTCACCATACGGGAAAAGCAATGGGTACTGAAGACCAAGATATGAAGCATTCAATTCATTTATTCGCTTTAGATGCCCATTCTTTGTTTCAACTATTATATCTCTATCGGCTGGAGATGTTTCAAAGTCTCCAACTATTAATGCTGCAACTTCTGAGACGGATGGAAGATTATACCTTCTACCATCTTGTTTTCTCCTTCCAATGAGCCTCAACTTCAGATCTGACCACACATTTTCACGAATGGTGTCCCTTATCATTCGAAATGATTTTACTAACACGTTGTGCTTATCAAGCATTGACTTCAAATCAGAAACAATCTCAGCATGAAGCTTGTTGATGTCAACATTATTGCTGAGATAGTAAAAAACAACAACACATTTATTATTTCTTATATACATAAAAACTATAATAAAATTATATACAAAAGAAAGGAACATCTAATACTCACCAAACAGCTTGTATTCTATTTGACACTTCATTGTCGGTGTCGTAAATGTAAAGCTGGGCAAACTTAGGTGGGAAACCTTCAGGAGGGAGTAAACTTCCAATCATGTGATAATTTTGACCATGGATCCGAAATATGGGAGGTCCGTTTCCTTTATTTATAGTTGAATCAATTTTTCCACCCATTGATGTGAAAGAGAACATTGTATTGTATAGTCGAATGTTCTCAACAAAATGCTTGCTTTTCTGGTTTGTACCATGTAGTAGATCATTTAGGACTTGTGGAGGACTACGCATCTTAGGTAGCTCTACTTTTCCTTGCATACAACACAAAGAGAACTTCGGCTTTGATGTATTATAATGCTTGCCAGTTCTCTCATCATACCAAAATGAAGCGCCACAATATTCACAACTATAAATTGGATCCCCAATGTCCCAATAATCTGCATAAGTTAACATGTATTAAACTCTATATGATTTCATGTCCAAATACGGGTGAAAAAATTCATTTTAGTTTTTAATTTTACACTTTTTGAAGCAACGATGTTACTAATAATAATGTATGTGGTTATTTATGTTCATGTTCCATTATATTTGACATAGTTAATTAATTGTTGTGCTAATTTCTTTTTACTCGGTTGTTATTAATTTTTTTCAATATTACTACAAAAGTACTACTATTAATTTTCTAAATTATATGATTTAGAAAATGAGCTATGTTTGGATTGGGTTATTTGATGAAGAATAAATTTTTTTCCTACCCTACGATTCTTGACTGTAATGAAATTATCAAATCTACTTAAGTCTCTCCCTCCATAAATAATAGTGGACAGTAAATAATATTTTAAACCTTCTAATGCAAACATTTAGTTTTATGCTCAATATATAGTTAATGAACCAAAACTGGATTGTGAAATATAGTTTCTGTACAAATATAATTAACATTTCACCAGAATTCAATACAAAAAATGGAAAAATTAACATAAATTAATTAATTAAATTTAAATATATATTATTGCACAGGAGAATTTATTAATATGAGTAATATAGATTA
This sequence comes from Ligustrum vulgare, assembly GCA_963555705.1. Lineage (NCBI taxonomy): Eukaryota > Viridiplantae > Streptophyta > Magnoliopsida > Lamiales > Oleaceae > Ligustrum > Ligustrum vulgare. The sequence goes on along the minus strand of OY743186.1, from coordinate 30,042,735 downwards.
TTATCAATATAAGAAATTAATTATATTACAATATTTACAATATTAAATATAATGTATCACAATAAAAGTCGTTAGAGTAAAAGTTATGTTACGCCATCTCGATGTACATCTCTATTTAAAGTCAACATGTTTTATTGTTCAAAACTTCATGTATACATTTTTTTTAATGGTTAAAAAAAACGACACATTGTTGGCACATAAATAATTTATTACAATTTGGTTCATTAACTTTATATTTTTATATAATATTTATTTTTTATAAATAGTTTACTGAATACATTCTAATTGTCTACAATATATTTGACATCTTTCTTCAAGACGAAATTGGTTATAAATTGATTCATCCACTTTTTGAAATTACGTTTGTGGTTAAAAATTAAGTATAAATATAAATAATTCCGAATTGTCAATTGTGGTGAGAAGTCAACATTTTTGACATGGCAAAGTTTCATGTGAAATATTTTAGAAGTGGTTAAATTTTGACCGAGCAATTGTTGGCACATAAATTTTTTATAGAAAAATTTATATACAATCATTTATAAGTGTTTTATCAAACAGAGTACAAAATGTTAAAAAATATTTTTTTTTATAAAGCATTGGATCGACAAAAAAATCCTTAGTGTTACGTAAATGTTTATAAGTATTTGTGTATAAACGGGTTAGCAAACACACTCTAACTTTTCACAATTGTTGACTTCGTTCTTTGACATGATTACACTTATAAATTGATTTATATTCTATTTTTAGCTAAATCATGGGGATGAAAATTGTGCATGAAAATTGTGGGGAATTAAAAAGTAATTTGAAAAATTGTATTATTCTTATTTGGTTCATAAATTGTAATATTATGAAATTTGTATTCTCGAAAAGATAAGAATTTATGGTTGTGTTTGGCAAACATGTTTTAAAACATGTTTTTTTCCTACACAATTCCCCAAATCATTTTTCAATCACACACATTTTCTCTCTTCATTTTTCAACCTCACATCCATAAAAAACATGTTTTTAAACAAAAAACTTTTAACAAATAAAGGCTATCAGATAAAATGAAATTAAAAAGTTTTGTTTAAAATAAAAATAAAGAACAGGTGTCCACCATCGGAGCAAATAATGGCAATCTCTAGAGTACTCTTTATCGTTCCAAATGAAAATATCTCTCCATTCTCACATTCCTCAACAGACAAAAGTGAAACTATTACCATGGCTATTCTTCAAAATCGCGCATATCCTTTCTCATTTCCAGAAGTGCTTGGCCATGGATCATGTCCAGAATCACTTCCACTCCCTAGTTTCAAAACCACGAACCGACAATTTGTTTGTTGAGGCTCGATTTTTACCCAGTAACCTGTTTGGATCTAGAAAAGCCACTGTGGGTAGTGATTTTCGACACTCTTTTCTGCACAAGCGTTGATCCGGTAGAAACACAACAGGTTCGTATATTTTTTGGCGTTCCAATTTTTTTACAGATCATTTTTTTTAGATCGAACATGCATAAAGTTGAAAACTATATTTGTATAGGTTTTTAAACGAATTTTTTCACTTTTTTTTGCAAGATCTGTAATGTCTTGCCATAACTCGTTAATATTATTCGGATCAGGAACGCCGGGCTTCAAGAGATAACCACAGGTTCGTATATTTTTTGTCGTTCCAAGTTTTTTACGCATCAAATCTTTTAGATCGAACATACATAAACTTGAAAACTATTTTTGTATAGGTTTTTTTAACGCTTTTTTCACTTTTTTTGCAAGATCTGTAATGTCTTGCCATAACTCGTTAATTTTCTTCGGATCTGGAACACCGGACTTCAAGAGATAACCACAGGTTCGTATATTTTTTGTCGTTCCAAGTTTGTGACGCATCAATTCTTTTAGATCGAACATACATAAACTTGAAAACTATTTTTGTATAGGTTTTTTTAACGATTTTTTCATGTTTTTTTCCAAGATCTGCAATGTCTTGCCATAACTTGTTAATATTATTATTCGGAGCTGGAACACCGGGCTTCAAGAGATACGTAAATACGAAGCTAAGTTTCTTCTGCCCTATTCCAAAAATTTTTATTCTTAGGTTTTGGCTTTCCAAGTTGTTTACACATAATTTTATTCAGATCGAACGTACATAAACATGAAAATTATATTTGTATATGTTTTTTGACGATTTTTTTCATGTTTCTTTGCAAGATCTGCAAATGAGTTTCCATAAGTAACAAATGTTGGAGCTGGAACACCAGGCTTGTCGACATCTATAGTTAGAACGGTGAGTATGTACTGCATTTTTCTTTATATTTTTTGTATTTTTGTTTTTTTTAAGGCTTCGAAAAAAAAGTGTTAAGCATCGTTCAGATTTTTTACTCTAAAGATTCGGGTTTCATTTGTTTTCTATTGTAGCGGTTGATTTAAATGTAGTAACTCAATTTGTAAAATCTAATTTTTTTTTTCATTCTCCCCTGCAGGATCCAAATAAAAGTCAAATTTGATAACACGGTATATTCAGAGGTATATGATGTCAATCTTTTCTAGTCTGTGTACAAATTTTTTTTTTCAAGATTATATCTTGCCAGATCTGCAAGTTTAGCAAAGCATGTTAAATTTGTTTGTTATGTGAGCAGTGCACAAATTGCAAATTATGATGTGAGTTTTTCATGCGTGTACAAAACTCTTACATGTCCTCTATCATGTTCTATTAATCATATCATCAAGTTTATTTTAAATCTAACGAAAATTACCTGTATTGGTATGGACATGACATTCCTCCTCTTCTCCTGCGAGAAAACCTTAATATTTTAGCATATTCTTCCCATTAGAAATATTATGACACTTTGATAATTAAAAAAAAAAATTCTCTATCTAAAAAATTAATTTACACATAATTACCTATATTTTGAATATCGTGTGATGCAATATCCTCTTCTTCATTGAGAATAAAAACCAAAAAAAAAATAAAAATTAAAGAACGTATATAATGAATGATAAATTTTTATTAATTTAAAAGAATTAACTTACCATCAGTTGAATCAAAATTATTCCCTAATGAAACAAATGGATTTGACTGCTCTAAGATGGGTTTTGATGTCAACTGGGTAGGTCTTTGAATTACACCACTATGTAATATACACTTTCCAGAAGACAAAGTACGCAGACTTCCATGTGTCTTTGTCGGCGCTACAAATTGAAATGCGTTGACATAAATGTACATGTAAAAAGGGTTTCAGATTCATGTTGGATAATTTGTCCTAAATCAATTATAATAATTACATTCATTCATATTAAAAGTAAAATGTGGAGAGTTGAATATGTAATCATACCACTTGTAATATTGCTCAATGATTCTGTTGAGCAAATCGGAGTACGAATATGAGTTCGAATGTTTTCTGCATGTCAAATAAGACAATTTTAAAAAGTATAATCCAAATGCAATATTGACAATATCTAAGAGGCCAACCATACCAAAAAACCCAAAAGTAAATTTAAATTTTGAAATATGCTTTTGTAGAATACACTTAAAAAATAATTATTGTACAGTTATATCCATTCTGAAATCTTGTTTGCTATAGTATGATTCCTTGAATCTTTCAAAATTGAAATATGAAATATAATTCAGTTTATACTATACAACAATACATTGATAATTTTCAGAAAACAGACATACTCACCACCCCTTTGATTAATTGTGAGTTTCTCCTCTAAAAATGAAACTGACTGTGTGTTTGAAGCTTCTTGAGAAACACCATTACATATTCTGTGCCTTCCAGGTGATAAAACATGCCATAACCTATCTGCCTTTCCAGATCTATGATGAGCTGTTGTAGTAGGAACTGATAACATAATTGAACTTTTTTTTTAATTTCATCATTTTTAATTTGAAACAAAAGAATTACTGCTAGAAATCATTTCCAATCAAATACTAACATATACAAAATAAAATCTTACCATTTGTAATGTTGCTTAGTGGGGTTTTTGAGCATTCAGCTGTATTTGTTGTAGTATATTGGTCTTGTCCCCTTTCAACTGTGTAATATGAAACAACATAATTGCTTACTAATAGTAGAATAAACATGCAAGCTGATGCTACTAAAATACTATTTGAACACCAAATAGTTTAATTTTATGAGAATCTTACACATAAACTTTCCTAAATTTTTTAAAATCAGAATATTAAAGATGTTCTTACAGTGTCTTGAAGTGATATAATAATCACATCAGTTTTTACTTTTTAATTAACAGATAAATCATTTACAGAAGCATATATTTTTCCTTTACATCATTTATTGTCCGATACAACACACATACAACACAGTTCAGTGAAATGAATGAAAACAAATATATTCCTGAGAACAAAACTGAATTTTTTTGGGGTCATTTACATTTGATTTTAATAAAAATCTTGTTAACAAAGATTGTTAACCAACAAAAAACAACACAATCAGAAGATGAGACCTTACTTTTTTGAATAATGGTTAATGAGGTTGTTATTAATTTGTTTAAACTTAGCAGACCTAACAATCATAGAAGCATTTATGTTTCTTTGCAGATTATAGAACAACCACAAATGCATTTATTTCCTCATCAAAGCATTCATGATGATTCAGCACATTCACAACATAGTTAGGTCAAAGTAATTAATAAACATATATTTGTGTCTAACCTGCACTATCAGGCTCAAGTACTCTTTGACGTTTCAATGAAGTTTCATTCATGTCGTAGCTCTTTATTTCTTCTGTTCGGTTTCAAGCTCTATCTCTACAGTGCTTTTTGAACTTCATTTCTTCTGAGAAAAACAGATTAATAACTGTGGCTTTATCCTTATATCTATCTATATCTATATATAATATCTGAATATCTGATCTGATGATATCTTATGCTATTTTCACTATCTCCAAGCTTGAGAGCAGAAGAAGTAAACACAAATTTAGACTTCTGGTATAATCATGGAAAATAGCACGTTATTTATGTGGGAAGATTTTTCCTGTCATTCTGATTAATTTGATTTTATTTTTTGCAGAGTGCCTCCATACAACAATTAATGAAGTGATGTAAGTTTTGAACTGTGCCCTACCTTGAGTACTGTGAGCCGTCAACAAATTTGCAGTGATGTGACATGTTGCTGTGCACTGTGCTGTAAGCCAATAATACTTTACTGAATAGTATATGATATGATATGATATAAAACAAAAAATTATTTGTATTGAATTGAATTGTATATGATATGAATGAAAATACGTATAAGTATATTAATTTTATATAATAATAATTTAAAAAGATAAAATGAAATCTTATATATATAAAATAAAATTCAGAATATAATATCATATAAAATAAAATAAAATAAATATTAAATATAATATAAATTTCAAAAAAATCAGAATAGAATTAAATGTTTATATTGTTTACTATTTCAAATATGCATAATATTTCTTCTTAATGTTTTTTTTTATATTGTTTATATTTTTTCTTCAAATTTAATTTTATTAATAAAAGATTTCACAATATTTTAAATACCTTAATTTATTCACATAATTATAATTATTCTGAATAATTAATAAAATATTTAAAATTTAATTTTCTGAAACATTAGTTGTATAATATTATAATTTAAAGTCTGAATAATATATTATTATATTTTATTGATATTGATGTTAATTTTTTTATATATCATGTGACTTGATTAACTATGAAATTTTTATTCTTCACAATTTCATTAACTGTATACTTTGATTAATCAAAATCATTATTGTTTCAAATTTAGTTTTATTAATAAAAGATTTCACAATATTTTAAATACCTTAATTTATTCACATAATTAATAATTATTCTGAATAATTAATAAAATATTTAAAATTTATTTTTCTGAAACATTAGTTGTATAATATAATAATTTAAAGTCTGAATAATATATTATTATATTTTATTGATATTGATGTTAATTTTTTTATATATCATGTGACTTGATTAACTATGACATTTTTATTCTTCACAATTTCATTAACTGTAATAACAATTCAAATGTTTAATATATTTGAATCTCTCATCTGCCTCCATCTATGTCTAATATTTATTTTTCATACTAATTTTTTCAAATATTATTATACGACTCATTGGTTGTGCCATAATTTTATATTGTAATGTGATTAAACAATATAGTTTCATTTATCGTCTACCTCCCTATATGTGAAATATTTTTTTTTAAACCTCCACCTTACACTATTATAACTGAAGCGACTCAGATTCCTCAGAGTTTTAACAATTGTGAAATTGAATCTCTTATTTTTTCTATATTTAATATTATACATGAAATAATAATTTGATTGATACTTAATATTTGTGTCAATGGAGGGATTGTTATGAAGAATTGAAGACATCAAGAGCCGAGCGATGAGACGATACAGCATCCCATAAGGTATTTCAAAACGTCATTGTCTTCATTAAGAGTTGTGTTTGTTTATGAATCTTACTTGTTTGTAATGCATGTAATTCTTCACTGTTTATATCTCTGAAAATTCCACCATACACTAATATTACTGTCTGTTTGATTATAGTGCAATGCTTTTAATTCATTTTCTATTAACATGCTTTTCCTTATGTAATGTTGAAGTATAACCATGTACATGGTTCTAAACAAAAATCTTGGAATCTATTAGGATGTATTATAATTTAAAATACAAAATAACTTGCTTTATTTTAATTTTTTATTTTTTCAATGCTTAACATAGTACCTGTTTAGTTTATAGTTTGCTGTATTTGCAATAAATAAACACCAATTTAAAACATCAGTATCTCGCAACCAAAAGATGGGAGTGACGATATCAGTATCTTGCCCCCATTAGCTTCATACAAAACACGGTTTAGAAACATACAACTGACCAGATATAGCTACCGTCTTCCAATAAATATATTACCACTAAACGTGGCACATGCCAAAATATTGCCACAAACTTCCAATAAATCCATCACCAGTAAACGTCAAAAGTTGAGAAATATTATAATAGTACTAAATAATGTCTTCATTTAAAGCTTCTCTTGTTTTATAACCCTTCTGGTCTTGTTGGTTGACATTTGAGTGGATGGATTATTGTCCAACTTTCTTTTTAGATTATTGCTGTTTTCAACCTCCTCTTGAGAAACTTGCGTCTGGGACATTTTGTTTGGTGTAATAAACTCATCCTCTGATGTGCAGTCCTATCAATTTAGCCAAACATGAATCCGAACAAAGATTAAAAAAAAGTGAATATAATAAGTAATCTTATAACTAATGTACACAAATTGTCAATGGAATACCTTCACCACGTCGATACCAATACTGTTATTCTTCAGAAATATCTCAGACCCCTCCGACTTTCTTTCTGGATTATTACTGTTTTCAACCTCCTCTGGACAGACTTGCGTCTGGGGCATTTTATTCGGTGTAATAAACTCATTCTCTGATGTGCAGTCCTATCAAAGTAGAGAAACATGAATCCGCACAAAGATTAACAAAAAGTGCATATATAAGTAATCTTACAACTAATGAAGTATTCACCGTGGAATACCTTCAGCTCGTCGATACCAACATTGTCATTCCTCAGAAATATCTTAGACCCCTACACAGAATGCGTATGAATGAATAAATGAATTAATTTTACAGAAACATACAACTTAATAGAATCAAATGAATCGCACACAGCAATTATTAACTAACCTGGCTTTCAAAACAGTGAATAGTAACATACTTAGATATCAAAGAATCATCGAAGGTTAGCCTCATCACGGTGAATACATCAATGCGTTGCTGCACATTCTGGTCCTTAATTTGAACTTTGAATAATATTTTTTTGTCAACCAAGGATTCGATTTCGTTTGGATAAGACATCTCTTCTAAATCCTGTGCAGTAATTTTTTTTCATCGATGAAGTCATTATATTAGCATCTATAACAGGTGATTACACAATATGTTCAATACAACTTACCTTAACCATATCTTCTCTTAGATCATGAGCACTCTTCCCAAGTAATTGAATGCACTCACGATCCCAGAGCAGAAAAGAAGCACTGCCGGTCCCATCAAGGACTCTCAATTGAATCTTAAACCTTATATTTGTATGGAAAGAAGCTCAAATTGCATTTTATGAAACAGATTATAATAATTCTCATGAGAAAATGGTGAAATTGAAGAATAAGGTGAAGGAAAGCAAACAATTAATCACCTAGGAACTCCGGCAGTATCATAATGGTCACACTTCTCACAGTAGAACCTTTTACCTTCAGCCCTAACCTTCTTCGGACACTTCTTACAGGATAAATACCACCAGTCTGTATCACTCTCGATAGCTACAACAGTCGCTAAAACCCAACAATGACCAACCTAGTCCAACCCAAAACAGTAAGCTAAATTATCACCAGCCCTATCAAAACATGACTGATCATAAACATTTTATTATCACACATTACCTCTATTGATTCAAAGAGTTGGTCAATAGTCCTCACATAGCAAGCCCCACTTGCCAAGTCATCTGCAACGGTGTAAACTGAACTCGAAGATATCTGACTTATTCTTTGGGAGATACACTCATTTCCAATAAGTAGCCTTACAACAAAAATCAGCTCACCATTAATCCATGGACTAAGACAACAAACAATTATTGTGTGTCAATGACAAAAACATACTTCTCACGAAACTCATTAACTTCATGAATTTGGGCATTCACGCTAATTTTCGTAACATGGTATGTGTTACAAATCCTGACCTCACCTACAGTTGCATAAAAATACAGTAACTGTCATCAACTTAAGTAAATTTATATTTCATATATATTCATTACAAAAAATTAAATTAACAAATAACCTCTAAACTTCTTAGCCCGACACATCTGGAGTAACATAATTGCTGGTTCTGTATTATCCGATTCCAGGGTTTTGCTAACTTCATCAGCATATTCACCCCACAACGTGCAGGACAATCGATTATGGCTAAACGAAGGAACTGGTAAGTTTATCCCCTTACACAAAAATAACTAAAATATATAAACTATAAGTTGCAAATGAAAAAAAAAAAATTAAGTTCGATACACATACTCAGTATCTTGTAATACAATATCAAACATTTTGGTGGTTCTCCCTGATAATTCCTTTGATCGTTTAATATCCTTGGCGACCACCTCTCCAATAATATCTAATCAATAGCATTGTTAATAAAAATAAAAATAAGAAAACGACATAACTTGGGACAGAAAATTTACCAAATAAAATGGTCTCATCAATTTCCGGAGATTGTAGCAGATTGAGAAATGGCTTGAACTCATAAATGTGGGATGGAAAACTGTCATCTGTAACTTCTATGACCTCTGTCTTCATCATAAAGTTAAGCTTGTATTTGTGATTAGTAGCCTTGTACTTTGAGTTGTTATGACCTATGACGAAATGGCGAACCACATATAATAGACCTTCATGGATTAGAGGCTTGAATGTTTTAATCAGGTTCCGCTTGACTGTAGCATTAATTCTTGTACCCTAGTATCGACATATACTACATGAGGCAATATCTATGAGAATAACCAAATATCATACTTGCATCATACTGTTATGCATGTTATTAATCTGTTTTAATTAATACAACAGCATCTTATTAATCTTATTAATGTTATAACAGTTATTTACCTTCTACACGAGGCAATATCTATGAGAATAACCAAATATCATATTTGCATCATACTGTTATACATGTTATTAATCTGTTTTAATTAATATTTGTTCAACAGCATCTTATTAATGTTATAACAGTTATTTACCTTCTACATGAGGTAATATCTATGAGAATAACCAAATATCATACTTGCATCATACTGTTATATTGTTATGCATGTTATTAATCTGTTTTAATTAATATTTGTTCAACAGCATCTTATACATCTTATTAACGTCATAACATTTATTTACCTTCGACGTTGTATTATAGTCGATCCCCTTATTATTTTGTTTTTGTTCGAACATGAGAATGCATACATTTTGTTCAGATTTCTGCATATTATCAGAAGTGTAAATGATGTGTACATTTATTCATTTATTTATGCATGTATACAATTTGTGTACATTTATGCATAGAAGGTAAATAAATTCCAGTGCGACTTAATAACATGTTTCAAGAGCATGTTATTAATGTTATTACACTTATTTATCTGTTACATTTATTTACCATCTACGCTGTATTACACGTATTTACGCATGTCTAGATTTACATTGTATTGTAGTCAAATCATTTTTTTATTTTCGACATTCATAGTGCACTGTGTAATGAAACACGTATTTACGCATGTCTAGATTTACATTGTATTGTAGTCAAATCATTTTTTTATTTTCGACATTCATAGTGCACACTGTAATGAAAAAACTAACCTTTCTTTCTACAAAAACCATCTCCAGACTGTAAACATCATTGTTGTTACCATAACTCGGATTTTCCCAAACGCGAACACAACGAACCTTGAAAGCCCATTGTGTTTTTGTTATGTCAATATCAGCTAGCATATCAATGATCGGTGCCATATCTATGAAGTGATAAAAAGAAAAAAAGTTAGAAAAGTAATTTTTACGGGTCCTAAGAATTTAGAAACAGAAAAAATAGGTGACCCATTCACGAACCTCTGATGCTGGCCGATTTTTTCAGCTTGTAATGCTTCAAATGTCTCTGAAACGTTGCTGGTGTTTAAAATAATAAAAAAAAAAAACGGAGAAACGTTAGCTATGTTTTTACAAACCGAAAAAATGTCACAAACCTCTAATTCTGGCCCATTTTTTTAGATTGTAATGCTTCAAATGTCTTTGTAACATTGCTGATGTTTAAAAAAAAAAAAAAACCGGAGACCTTAGCTGTGTTTTTACAAACAGAAAAAATATCACAAACCTCTGATTCTGGCCTATTTTCTTCAGCTTGTAATGCTTCAAATGTTCTATCAAAACGAAGAAACGTTAGCTGTGTTTTACAAACTGTATTAATTTCGAGACAAAGAAAATATAGGGATACCTTTTGTTCAGAATGATATTTCCTTCTTGCACGCTGATAATGGTTCTTTTAAACACAGCTGCACAGATGGGTTTGAACTTGTACTGAAACGTGAGAATGTAAAAGAGTATCTTGCAATTAATGTGATGGTGAGGGTCAGTCATTAACTGTTCAAAATCTGCTGAGATGTGATCTGGCCTGCATGGGAAATGACATAAAGGGGAGGGTAATTCAAATTCATGATAGAATATATAATATATATAATATATGTTATAATATAATATAATATAATATATTATAATATAATATATAATAATAATATAATAATAATTGATGACAAAATGTATGCATGACAAACGGCGGGAAATCTGAGCGGGAAAGACAAGGCAGATATCCTTCTTTTATATATTTATAAGATGTGAGTTCGAGTCTATAGATTAGTTGGGATTTGGATCTTTTTGTATATATGTTAAAAAAATAATAAAAAAATAATTAAAAACAATAATTAGGTAATATATCAAAATAGAAGTGAGGAAAGAAAAACATTAAATTCCATTTTCCCTCCAAAGTGTACTTACAAATTTTGGAAATAAAAAACTAAACTAAAATAAAATAAAAATCTTAGTATATTAATGTCGTATTTATGTAGATAAATATGGATGAAAAATATTTTTTTTGTAAATAAATTTATAGAAAATACTTAAACCTCCGTTCAAAAGCTATATTTTTGTTTATAAACAAAAATATTGTTGTTTTGTTTTTGAGATGCATTGTTGAAAAGTACTTTAAAAAATGTATATAGTTAAAAAGTGGGTTTAAAAATATGCATTGTTAAAAAGTAGGTAAAAAATATGTTGTTTGTAAATAAATTTATAGACAAAATTATCGACCAAATGCTAATATTTGTATTCATTCTTTATTTTAATAAGTGTAAAGATTATGTGGTATAAAATTTCGATATAATTCTTTGATCTCCCACGTTGTTCAATTGTCGTATCATGATAAATGGTGATTTTTGTAATTATTATTTTAACTACTTAATTTTGTAAATAAAATATAATTTTATTGGTTAAATATACATATTTGTTGGGTCGAGACTAAATACGCATTATAATTATTGTTATAGATTTTTTGAATGAAAAAGGGAAAAAAATGCTAAATACAAAAATCAAATGCAGAAATTAATCTATATAGATTTTCCTTTTCAATAAAATTAAAAGTAACGCATAAAAATTATTGAAATTTACGATCGTTTATTATTTAAATATATAAATTGACATTACTATCCAAATAAGTTTTTAATAATTTAGATTAATTATTTTTTTTAAAATTCTAATAATTATTGAAATAGAATATGCAAAATAAAAAATAATGTAATAAATATTTTAACAATTATTATGGTACATGTGTCATTAATGGCATTAGAATCCGTGCTATGTTAATAATAACATAATATTTTAATGTATAAACTATTTTTGGATTTGTAATAGTTATTATTTTTTTTTTGATAATTATTATATTATATTGAAGTCGAAAAATATTTAATATGAGTTTCAAATAGAAGATCTCAACGAAAAATTTAATACAAGTTAACAAGTGAGAGGAAACTATAAATGTATATTGTCCATAAAATCATCTCAAAGATCAAATGTAAAAGGTTTTATATATATATTTTTTTTACTTTTCATCAATATCATATTCATTTTAAATTATCATTTAAATTCTATAATATAGTAATTCCATTTATAAATTATTTTTTGTATTAATAATTAGATAATTATTGAAGTCGAGAAAATATGAAGTATGAATGTCAAATCGACGAGAAGCTTAATACAAAATAATAAGTGAGAGCATACTGAAAATATATTATCTGTAAAATCGTCTCAAAGATCAAACGTAAAAGTTTTTACTTTATATTTTTTTCTTTTCCTCAGTATCCTATTTATTTTAAATTATATCATTTAATTCTACAGACTATTTTTTGTAATAATTATTAAATTATTATAATTTTGATAATTATTATATTATTTTGAAATCGAGAAATATGTAATATATGTGTCAAATTGAAGATCTCAACGAGAAGTTTAATACAAGATAGCTAGTGAGAGCAAACTATAAATACTTTGTCCATAAATATGTCCCCAAAGGTCAATGTAAAAGTTTATTTTATATATATATATATATATATATATATATATATATATATATATATATATATATTTTACTTTTCATTAATATCCCATTCATTTTAAATTATACCATTTAAGTTATATCATACACAATATTCAGAAAACCTGAAATAGTTCGACCTGAAAAAGGCAACAGGTGAAGGGTTGAAAGTTTGACCGGGTCGAATCGATGTCAAACCGATTTTAATTAAAATATTAATAATTATTTCAATGATTACGATTACAAAAAAAAAAAAAAATTTAATTTTTTTTACAAATAAAGTAACATTTACTCATTTGGAGATAAAATTAAATATACAAAAATATAACAACAATATTCTTTAATTTTAAAATTATCATTTCAAAACAAATATAGATTTATGGTTGTTAATTTTATTTATTATATTATATTTTATTTCAAAATGTTTTAACATATAAAAAAAGATAAAAATAACTTATTTAGAAGAAAAAAGTTCAACAAACAATTAAATAATAAATAAAAATATTTTTTTTTAAAAGAGAAAACATTTTGAACAGAAAAAAAAATCCTATAAAGATTAGGATCTCCTAATTTTGATTATTTTTTGTCTTTTTTTAAAGTTTTGAATTCGATAATATTTTATATTAAAATGTTATCGTACTATATTTTTATTTGATATGATTGTATATATAATTAATACATTTTCATAAATTTTGATTGAAATTATTATCACAAACATATTCCCGTGCATGAAATACTAGTTTTCTATTATGGAGGATATGTTTTGCCTCCAAAACTTCAATTTAAAAAAGTGCTTACATTTATTGTTATTAATTAATTAGCATTTTGGGCGTATAAGAATGTTGGGCAGCACAGGATGGAGGCAGCTCGACATTTCGGTTGGCTCGTTATTGTAGCATGATTACACGGTCTTAGGAAGAGTCTTTGTTTCCTCGAAAGTGTATGCTGGGTTCCATCTTTTTCTCAGTGGCTTGTGTGTGTTCTTCTTGTTAGACTCTAGTTATCATAGTCATCATATATGTTGGTATAGAAGGCTGTTTTTGAAGCGCAAATCTAGACCTAGTACTCTTAATGATTTTGGTCCATATATTTGTATGGCGTGATGGAAGACTTTTTATGAATAGATAAGATGGTACATAAATTGAATAATAATAAAATAAAATAAAATAATAATAATTAATGAGCATTTAATCTCTGGTGGAGGGGTCGTTAGAGATCATCGTGGACAAATTTTATGGGGCTTTTGTGAGTTTTATGGATTAGTATCTGTCATTGAGGCTAAGTGAAGGGCATTAGAGAAAGGTCTAAAATAATGTTGTATACATGGTTACACTAAAAGTTGGGCTGAGATTGATTCCATGACTGCTTATACACTATGTACATTAACTGAAAGTGGATCTTGGAATATACAATACACTTTGGTAGCTATTAAACATAAACTGACTCAAGTAGAAATTCATCTCACACATAACTGAAGAGAAGGCAATGGTATTGTTGATTGGCTAGCTTCCTTAGACCATCAACAACAATGTTTTAAAATGATGCAACCTGATGAATTTTGTGATCAGTTAAAGGTATTATTATATTTTATAGAATAGGTATACCTTCGGTGAGGTTTATTAAAGTTAGACAATTATTCTTTTGATATTTTAGTTGATTTTCGTTCTCTCTGTTGAACTTGTAAAATGGAGTAGTACTCCTTGCATCCATATAGATTGATAGACTATTTGAGATTGTTAAATTAAATCCTTTTGGGGTAAGGTTCATATGCCCCCTACCCCTACTGTATATTTCCTTTTGATTCAATAAACTCTATTCTAGGTTTGTATTTTCAAGATAGGATAATTCTCAAAAAATAAAAAAATAATAAACATTTAATATCTGTTTAATTTTCTTAAAAATGATGCAACTCCAAATCGTGTGCAAATATTTGTAAATAGCAACTTCCTTTTTTTATGAAAAATGTGGAAAAATTAATAATCATTTATTATTTAAATATATAAATTGACTTTTATTTTTCAAATAAGCTATTATAATTTGAATTATTTGTAAAATTTTAATAATTATTTTAATATAATATTATTTTTTATGCATTTTGTATATGGGAGAAATTATGTATAAGCATTAAGATTTTACAAACACTTATCAAAATAGATATTTTTGAATAGCAACCCGCGCGTTGCAGAGGAGAAATATATACTAGTGTGTGTGTGAGTGTAATTGCTTGAAACGTACAACAAAAATCTTGTAATATTTTTTATCATTACATTGGTTAATCAACAAAACATTGCTAAGATAAAATTCCCAACATTAATAATGTGCAGATCATTGATTGCATCTCAGTACAGTTCTGAAGATTCTTGTTGATTTCTACACACGAGCTGCTTCTTTCCTTGTTGGTATTGCGGTGGCTTTGCAGATGGGACAAACATTCTTTTGACACAACCATTTCGTTATGCAATCCACATGATATTCATGTCCACATCGAAGCCGTCCAATGCTCTCATCGTATACGTATTCGCATTGGCAAACCACACAGATTTCAGGCCCTTCATTTGCTGCTTCTCCCTCTTCCATAGTAGCGAACTTTCTTGTCTTGAGATGTCGTAGAATAGTTTGTCGAGAGAAATTGTTGGCAGACAAATTTGATCTCAGATGCTCAATATAGTCAGACTCATCCCATACTAAGACTTCATCGTCTGAACCTTGCAATGTTTGATTCAAGTTCCTGTAGTTTTCTTGAACATGCTCCCTGGATCGTCGCCCGTAAGACACGACCCAGTAATGGGCGGGGTAGAATAAAGCGTGGGGAAAATAGAGTGGTGAGATGGGATAATGCTGAGAATTATAATGCGCCATTTGATGGTGAATTAATGTATCTTAAGCAAGAAATTCTTGAAATATGAAAACTGGTTTATGGTCGGATTGTTAAGAAAATCTGAAATTATTGTGAAGAAGAGAAGAGAGGCCACTGCTTTATATAGAAGCAGAAATAAATATTTGTGAATCAAGAAAGGACAGGAAAGGAAAGGAAAGTACACAAAAAGGAAATAAATTGTTAAACAATTCCGGGTAAGAAAAGGAAAGTATGTATAAAGGAAATAAAACCGTTGGTGGAACGATTCAAACGTTAGTATTTCTCTTCAAATTGACATAGGCTGTTATTTTTCGAGATTTACCATAGATAGATTGATAAAATCTGGTCCGTCGCTATTATGTCTTAATAATTCTTTCGTGATTGGCAAGCAACTGTATTTCATAAATTAATAAAAATTTCTGTTTTAATTTCAATTAAATGCATGAAAACTTAAGGTGACGTTCTGTTTGTATTTTATTTTGTATTTTTAATTTCGAAAATATTTTGTGTTTTCTGTTTTCAATTTTGTTTTCAAATTTGCTGAAAACGCGATTGGTTTATCATTTCTGAAAACTGTTTTTGAAAATGAAAAGTTGGAAAACACGTTTTGTTTGAAATTTTGCAGAACACAACTTAAACTATTTTTAATTAATTTGCTTGCAGAATACTGAATACTACTGTGACGAGATTCCAATCGGAGAATCTCGTCGAACAACACGGAATAACGAAATTAAAACCTAGGAAAGATCTAGATCAGATTTAAACACGAAAATAAACAAGAACACGAGAAAATAAACAACGGAATTAAAGATAGATCGACGATAAAATCTTGACCCGACAATCACGACACAATTAATGACGATACGGATTGAAGAACCAAGATTGGTGAACGCCACAAGGATTGTCAATTCCTTGATAAGTTCGTTGGGTGAACGCCACAAAGATCGGATCTTTGATAAGTTCAAGAAAAAAGGGAATAACTCAACCTTTCAATTTTGGAGAATCCTATCTCAATTTAATTCATAAACTCCAACTTGTTCTTTACAATTATGAAAAGGAATATAAATAAGAAAATAACCTAGCCATTAATTGACTCAAAATAGAATTCTAATTAAGCTAAAATATTAAAATAGACAAATAACTTAAAAACCAAAAAGGACACAAAATAATTAAAAATCCCGCAAAATCTGGCCGCTACTCAGTTACGGCCGTGAAGAATAACGTTACGGTTGTAAAGGCCTCTCGGGTACAAAACAGCACCAATAGTTACGGCCGTGACAAATTGATTACGACCGTGAAATGCCTCCGACTTGGATTTTCGGCCGTAAGTCTGGAAGTTACGGCCGTAAGCCTTGTTCTGCTGAAATTCTTCCTTTTTTCCCAAGACTTGGTTACGGCCGTGATAGTAGATGTTACGGTCGTGATTATAAGAGTTATGGCCGTGAAGGTCCTCCATTACGGTCGTAATGGATTTTCTGTACAAATAACTTCGATCTCTTGATTAGGCTTGATCCATTCGCCCTCTAAGCTCAACTCCAACATGAAACTTGCTCCGTTTTGCACGTAGATCACTGTCATATTGCCGATAGCTAGACTTCGCCCTTCGATGACTGGTCCGGATCATATCATACTCCTTCTCTTGAAAAGGATTCGACCTCGAATCCAATTTTGGTCGGCTTTCAAACTCCTCCTGCTTTTCTGGGCTCAATGATCATGTTTATGCCTCGTGCTTGCTTTCAACCTTTTGGGCTGTCCATTTTTCTCCTTCAACTTTCTCGACTTTTTGGGCTGCTCATTTGTGCCAACAAGTTTTTTTCCTGTTTTAAGCTCATGGTTTGACTCCGGTACCTATAAAACAGATTTTAAAGAACTGGGGAGGGGTGTGTTAGCATGAGTAACTGCAAATAGACTCATTTTTGTGGTAGACTCTCTTTTCTTTTGCTCTTTGCACTCAATCTCTCCTTTTTTTGAGATTTAAGTCTCAACCCTCTTTTTTTATATTTTTCACTCCCTCTCCTTTTTCTGAGGTCGTGGCCTCAACTCTCTTATTTTTCCCCTCAAACTCACTTTTCACTTTCAATTGATCTTTCAGGGCTTCAGTTGGAGATAGTGGCATTAGAGTAAACTTTTTCCCCCCTTTTACTAGGCTGTATCTATTCGTATACCCATCATGTAGCACAACCCTTTCATGTTGTCAAGGCCTCCCCAACAATATGTGACTAATTTGCATAGGCACCACGTCACAAACTACCTCATCAGCATATCCACCAAAAGAAAAAGTCACCAAGGCCTGTCTCTTCACCTTAGCTTCCCCCAACTCAGTCAACCATTGTAATTTATAAGGTGTTGGATACTTCATTAAAGGTAAGCCTAATTTTTCCACAAACATTGTACTAACTACTTTAGTACAACTTCCTCCGTCAATCACCATGCTACACACTTTATCATTCACGATGCATCTAGTGCGAAAAATATTATCCTTCTGCCTTTCCATATTATCCAAAACATTCACCTTACGCCTAACGCTAAGAGCATGCCTATCAATATTTGACTCATCCACCACAACACTTTTAGCCCCTTCACTATCACACATAACCTTCTTACGTGGACAATCAAGTGCAATGTGACCCCGTTCCAAACATTTAAAGGACTTAACATTTTTATCCTTAAGAGGCTTGGAATTAGAATTATTTTTACCTTTGGTTGTCGGTTCCTCTCTTCTTTTGTGAACATGATCACTACCCTCCCGTTTTGATGTCTCTTTTCACTTCAATGGCCTTTCATCCATCCCATCTTCGTACCTAGCATGACATTCACGCTTCCTCCTCCTCCTAGCCATAGAGTCCGCCCGCGATTGCTCCTTTTTCAATTAGGCAATCATTGCATCTCTTTTATCCATCCTAACCATTACCTTCTTAAATTTTGTCTGCATCTCTGCCAATAATTCAACACCCTGCTCCAATATCCTATCCCCTCTTTCGGGCCGTTTGTTGTCACCCATTGATGAAGATCTCTCCCTGCGAGACATGGTTTATAACAAGAAGAAGAAATAAAATTCCTCACAAATCTTTATCACTTGTGTATCACTCTTTTTCCTTCTCAAGAATTTCGAGAATCAATCCAAGAACTCTTTATCAAGGGTAGATAAATAAGACAGGAATAAGAACAAATTGAAAAATTGAGGAAATTTGGATTATGGAAAACAAAAATGAAATTTTCGAATATTTTTTTAAATCTACCAGATAATTGGACTACGAGTATGGCAAAAAAAGTGAACTGGATTTGGACAAAAAACGAACAAGAAAAACACTTTTGAATTTTTAGGACTGACTCTTGTGGATCAAATTGAAAAAAATTTATAACCGGCACGAAGAACACAAAGAACAAGAAAATCAAGAAAAACAAGAAAATATCAAGAATACCAAGAACTGAATCTAGATCCAAGCTCTGATACCAGATGATGAGATCCTTATTGGGGAATCTCGTCGAACAACGCGGAATAACGAAATTAAAACCTAGGAAAGATCTAGATCAACTTTAAACACGAAAATAAACAAGACCACGAGAAAATAAACAACGGAATTAAAGATAGATCGACGATAAAACCTTGACCGCCAATAACGACGCAATTAATGACGATGCGGATTGGTGAACGCCACAAGGATTGTCAATTCCTTGATAAGTTCGCTGGGTGAACGCCACAAAGATCGGATCTTTGATAAGTTCAAGAAAAAAGGGAATAACTCAACCTTTCAATTTTGGAGAATCCTCTCTCAATTTAATTCATAAACTCCAACTTGTTCTTTACAATCATGAAAAAGAATATAAATAAGAAAATAACTTAGCCACTAATTGACTCAAAATAGAATTTTAATTAAGCTAAAATATTAAAATAGACAAATAACCTAAAAACCAAAAATGAAACAAAAAAATTAAAAATCCCGTAAAATCTGACCGCTACTCAGTTACGGTCGTGACAAATTGATTACGACTGTGAAATGCCTCCGGCTTGGATGTTACGGCCGTAAGTCTGGAAGTTACGACCGTAAGCCTTGTTCTGCTGAAATTCTTCATTTTTTCCCAAGACTTGGTTACGGCCGTGATAGTAGATGTTACGGCCATGATTATAAGAGTTACGGCCGTGAAGGTCCTCCATTACGGTCGTAATGACTTTTCTGCACAAATAACTTCGATCCCTTGATTCGGCTTGATCCATTCGCCCTCTCGGCTCGACTCAAACATGAAACTTGCTCTGTTTTGCGCGTAGATCACTGTCATATTGCCGATGGCTTGACTTCGCACTTCGATGACTGGTCCGGATCATATCATACTGACTCAAACTCAAATTTCCTTTCACAATACACTGAAAACATGGTTACATGCAACACACTAATATCAGCATTAAGAGTCTATATTAACATGGCTTGGTCAGGTTCGGGATTTGATAAAACTCTAGTTCTATTAAAATTCAGAAAATGCAAGTTCTTTCAAAACCATCAGAGTCCATTTATCAGTGCATTTTTTAAAATATAACAATAAGAATTCTCACTTAATTTTTTTTTTGTAATGTTGATATTAAATTCAATAAAACTTTATTTAAGCTTAGTTCCAAGTTAGGATAATTCTCCAAAAAAAAAAAAAAAAAAAAAAAAAAAAAAAAAACTTTATTTAGACTTAGTTACAAGTTAAGATAATTCTAAAAAAAATAATAAATAAATAAATAAATAAAAAATTTATATTAAGCTTAGTTCCAAGTTAACATAATTCTTTAAAAAAAAAAATTCCAAAATGCGTTTTCTGCGTTTTGGACATTTTTTGTCGAAATACACACAAAACGTCCAAAACAAGGTTTTGTGCGTTTTGAGTTTTGTATACAATTTTTTTTTTTTTTTTCCAAAATGCGTTTTCGAAAATGGTAAGGAGAACGCGTTTTTAACGTTTTCGAAAATAAAAACAGAAAACGACCTCAAAACAGTAAAGAGAATAGGGCCCAAGCAATTAATTATTTATTAGTCATAAAAAAGATCAATATTTTATTAATGCGAACTTTGATTTTAATCAAATTCAAAGTCAACATTTAATCTTAACCACACATTTTATGGAATCCACGACTTTTCAGCAATACATCCTACCAACTTTTATCAAAATTTACTGAAAATTTAATTTTTATCAATACCAATCAGGAGCATAATAAATTATTTTTATATTTTTTAATATTATAATTGGTTATTTTAAGACTATTAATTAATTTATTTTTTAAGATTATTTAATCTTAAAATTTCTAAAAAATTGAACAAATTAATTTAAATTCACTTGATTTCGCACAAAAGATATTAAAGACTTCGTGTGTATTTGGTATTGTTTAAAAAAAAATTTTTTTTTTTTAAATGACCTGTAATTTTTAATAGAATAGCTGATTGAGATTTGGTTGAAAAGTCTAATATTGTGGGTTTGATTTTTAATGAATGATTGAGATTGAGTACTGTAGTAGAAGAGGAAATTTTATAGAGAGCCAAACAAGTAGGCATGGGCATGGTCTGATTCGGTCCGGTTCCTAAAGGAATTGAATTGAACCAAGTACCAATGAGAATCTTAGTAATGGAATCATTGGTTCCAAATTTGATTATGGAACCCAACCAGAACCGAACCAATTGATTTCGGTTCGGTTCGGTCCGGTTCTTTACATTGAAAATGTTAAAATAAAATGTCTCTTTTTTTATACAAAAATAAAATATTCTTTAGTATTAAAAATTAAAAGTTTCCTGTGACTGATAATGGAAGCTGTCTACACTTTTAATGTAACACGCAATGACATAATATCAAAAAATGTGACAGGCCATACTGCACCCACTTTACAAACTACAAAGATTAAAAGTAAAACAGAAAATCATGCATGTATAGACTAAGAATTAATTAAAGAAACTAAGAAATAATTAAATAAATTAAGGAATTGGTATTTGGTAATTAAAGAAATTAAGGAATTTGTACTGGATAAATAAAAAAATAATTAGATAGTGCCGACGGACTTTTTTTGGTATTTGAGAATTGATAGTTAATAGGTTGATTGATTTGATTATAAGAAACAAAAAAATAATTAAAGAAATAAAGAAGAAGAAGAAGAAGAAGAAGAAGAAGAAGAAGAAGAAGAAGAAGAAGAAGGAATCTGTTGGAGATAAAGAAGGAAACAACACTCTAAATAAATTGGAGGAAGACAAAAGACGTGAATCGTGATCTTTCAATATTTTACCAAAAAAAATAAAAAATTAAACAACCAACCTGAGAACCGAATTAAATTTCGGTTCTAAAAAAAGAACAGAGAATCGGACCAGAACTGTTCAGTTTCTACCAATAAGTCCCAAAATTGATTTATTCTTTGGTCAAACCCGATCCGGACAGACCGGTTCCAACCGGTTCCGGTCTTGTTCCATTGATTTCGGAAAAAAATACCCACTCCTACAAACAAATGCTTCTTTGTTGAATAAATAAAAAAAAATCATTTAGACCCCGTTGATTTTACTAAAAATCTTGATTTTAATCCAATTCAAAGTCAACATTTAATCTTAACTACACATCTTATGGGATCCACAACTTTTCAACCAAACACATTATCAACTTTTTATCAAAATCTACTAAAAATCTTACTTTTAAAAAATACCAAACATGGGCTTATTCCTATGATAAGGATCAACAACAAGAACACAATACTATGCATGAAACTAATACTAGTATAAAAAGATACCCTAAGAGCTAGGGAACCTGCATGAATACTTTCTTGGGGTTGTTCATGATAGAGTAATAAAGCAGAAGCACAATTCTGAAACCAAAGAAATTACAAAACAATTTCATTATGCCAACATTTGAGATACAAACAATAATACAATTGTACGTACTTTCTCATACTTGTGTTACAAATTAAAGAAATCAAAAGATTTTATTAATGTCTAACATATGAATAATTGGAACGTTCACGGATGACAATTGCAAGAACGAGTTTGTGAAGATCTCTAGTTCGCAAGACTTTGTAATATCTAGTGTAGAAACCTTGCGAAGCCATTTGATCCGCCGCGTCGATCCCTTCTCGATAAATGTGGGTAAGACTGACTTGAAATCGATGACACCAAGTTCTTATCTCGTCCAAAACATGAAGAAATTCGACGGACAACGATCTGTCGGTACGACCCTCCACGCATTGTGTAACATCCCGAAATTTTCATATCTTTATTTATTTAGTATAATTATAGCTCTAAGGGATGATAAGGGAAATCTTAAGAAGAGATAAGCAAAATATCCTTAATTATAAATTCAAGGACCAAATTGGCTTAAAATAAAATCATGAAAAGTATGTGGATTCAATTAGAAATTTAATTATATTAAAAGGACTAAGCAGAAAAGTTAGTAAAGATTCAGCTTAAATTACAGAATTTCCATTGTAGAAGACTCGACTTTATGACCTTAGTAAATGAGATCTATTGAGCCATTTCTGATGCATGTTACACCAATTTTTAGATCACAATGAGTTCTACACATTGGTATCAGATTTGAGATCATCCAAGACCGGGAGTCACTTGAAAAATCGAGCCAAACCTGCATACATGAAAAGGTAGAAACCTGAGAAAAAAATTAGAAATATGGCTAAGTATAATATCCTGTCGAACAACCAACTTTGGAGGACCGGTTCGAGCTGGATATTGATCCATTCTCTTTGCATGTATGACCGTTACGAAGCTCGTAACGTGAGCTTTCCAACGGTATAAAGAATGGCCAAAATGGACCCCGTTTCGACCTTCAAATCTTAGCCTAAAAGTAATTATCTGGAATAAGAAATCTGAGAATTTTTCTATTAAAATATTGCATGAAATGGACACCTGTCACATGGCATCAGATTTAAGTAAGACTTGTTTGGCATGGATAATCTGAACAAGGAACCAGCTCGATATATATTCGTACAAATAATCGTTGAATTCACATAAATATAACATGTGGCATTAAATAAGTAGAAATATGATATGAAAAACCCAACCAAACATAACCCAACTTAGACCCTTTATATATATACTTTCAGTCTGAGATTAGAACCCCTAGAGCCTTGCTGATCGATCAACCAAAGCAAAAATCAAGTAACCCATTTCCCAAACTTAGAATTCTTAGGAAATTCATCAAATTCTTCATTTGATTCCTTTAATCCATGGAGGTATAAGTGTTCATCACTTATACACTCAAATACTACCAGAAATCGAATGAAATAAACACAGAAACTGATTTCCAAAATCTGCAGAATCGGATGCTACCAGTAGCATCCGAACCTGTTAGTGAAAAATTTGAAATTCTGGTGGTACTGGTTAGGATTATCAAACAGGGTTATTATCTGAAGTAAATGCTTTCTTTTAGCCTTAGTTTATCAAATTATTAACTTGATTTTATACCCATAAAATTATAAATTTTAGGCTAGCAATTCTAAGAGGAAATCAACCTAAGGTGAGTAAAGTAGATAGTTTTCTTCTATGTTATGTCTTGGTTCAGATTTATGTTATGTGGATCCCTGCTTATGAATTACTTTAATACTTAATTAAGGTCTTGTAGTGTTCAACCTTATTTATGAAATTACTCAACTAATTATGGGATGAAGTTATAGAATTACAAATCTGTATATGGGTTAAATGTTGCTGTCCAGATTTTTAAATGACTTCAAAATTCTATGTTTAGCTGGGAATTTCAGTTTATGCCCTGAGAAAGATGTTAAGGATTGAACTATTAAATTCTAGAATAGGAATTATACCATGAGTTTTCATATTTAAGTCATGCATGTGTCAAAAGACTTGATTTTATGTTTCTGTCCAGATTTAAGTTAATGTATAGAACCCCCTTTAGGGATTCCTAAGATTGAGTTTTAATTGGAATTATTAATTGATGTCATGAAAGAAAGTTGCTAGTTGAATAGGGAAAGTCTTTAAGTTTAGAATGTAGCTTATATCATGGATTATTAGATTTATGATTTGCATGTGTTCAAAATGTCTATTTGATAAATCTAAAAATGATTTAATACAAATAAAATTTAAAGTGAAATAAAGGATTTAAATCTTCCCTGAATTTTGTATTTAACAAGTGAAATTAGTTGCTCACTTAAATTGTGTTTTATTGTCATCATACATGAGTCAAATATATTCAAAATGGGTAATTGAAATTGAGAGTCAGGTTTGAGAAGATGTCATTGCACTAAAGAAAGTAGAATATGATAGTGAAGTTATTGTTTAATAAGGTTAAAGTTAGGATTGACAATTATACACTTAAGTAGTTAAAGAAGAAAGAAGTAGGGATTTAATTATGTCATTCTATCATATTGAAGTTTCAATGTTGTAATATTCTTCTTCATTCTTATATGCTAATTTTTGATGTGGATGTATTAGGAAACATAAAACATTCAAATATGAGATTGACCATTGCATCATTACATGCATGCAAGTTTGGTACATTGGTATGAAAGAAATACATAATCAAAGAAAGAATTAATGAAACATTATAAAATCCCTATTTAGGTGGTACACCTAGGGAGAAAGTCCCTAATTGAGGTCACGGGCTACTAGATGCCCATAGAAGAAAGAAAATATTTGAGCTAGTATGCTTGGGAAAGAAAGAAGAAGAATCGAGTTAATATACTCGTGAGTGTAAAGAACACTCTAGTGACCTTGTGCTTAATTTAGCATTTTTGCGCGCGGGTGTACAACCCTAATAGAGAAGGGCTCAATAGAAGAAAGAATGAACGAAGAAATAAAATTGTACATGCATCATTTTGAAATAAGGAAATTAGAAGAAAAAGGAATGAAAGAATGTGTATCATCATGCATGGCATTCTATACATCATCTTCATACTTGTTTAACTTGAATATAAGGTGAGAATTCTTAATGTGTTAGTAAATCAATAAGATTAGAGATGATATGGAATGAGAAAGAGTTTTTAATGCTTCTTATGTGACTTATTTGATGAAATAAGTGATTGTGGCATTTCTTGGTATATTTAACTCTTGTGAAGCTATTAAGATATTCATATCAGATTTTTGTACTATATTCACTTACATATGCTAGGTAAGATTCAAAGTTCAGAGGTAAAGTTACTTCACTCCATGAATTTTGCATAGTTACTCCTACTTTTACTCACTAAGCTTCACCGCTTACAAGTCCTTTATTACTAATATAGGTGATGGACCGAGAAATGCATGAGGTGGTGAGAACTTGGTGGAGAGCCTCACGGGATGGAACGGAATATCATATTATTACCAAGATAGAAGTTTGGAGCCATTTTACCCGCTTCCCCGGGTTATATATTAAGGAAAGGATGTACAAAGTGTTACATGCCTATGATGCGGTGACCCTCGAACCTAAGGGAACTTACTTCTTCATCCTATGAGGTGTAGAAGTGACTTAACTTTTGTATGGTAGTCTTCCCCTTAGTATGTAAGGAGGGATATTTTGTATGAAACACCTAACTTGCTTTTGTATGGTTCCCTTATAATTCACCCTAGTCTTTTGCTAATAGGGTGACTAGATGGAAATATGATAGGTAATATAAGGTGCTATGGAAGGGGAAAGTATGTATGTTGTAAGGCTCCAAGTTAATGTTATGATGGTAGTATTTTGATGTTGATGCGATGAAGTTAATGTTATGATGTTAATGTTATGATGTTGATATTACGAAGTTAAGGTTATGAGGTTATTGTTATGAAGTTTATGTTGTAAAATGAAATAGTTATATATATTGGAAAAGTGATATGAATTGTAAATTGAAGTAATTGAAATAAGGATATTGAAGCATGGTGATATGATACTCGTAACTAAGAATTATTGTGAATTTAGAATGAACAAGTTGATATCAGTACCATTGAAAGATGTTAAATCGAAAAGCAGAATTTGATGATACTAGTAGCACGCAGTAGCTATGTAGACAGTTCAATGTAAAGATACTAGTATCCGGAAAAAAATAAAAATAAAAATAAAATTTAGTCAGATTTTGAGATCGTCACACATTGCATACCCACTTTAGAGTCGATTTCTGCCCATATGTTGAACTTGAAAATATAGCCACTTTCGAAGTAAAGTTTTAGACCCGTTAAGAGTGCTCTAAGTTTTGCCTTTAGTGTTGGATATTGGTTAATAAAATCGATTAAAGTTTTGAGAGTTTAAAATCGATTAAAGTGACTTCGTGTCGACTTCGGCTAAATACTCAAAACCCGACCCAATCCGTTTAAGCAAAATTATGTTTGCCGCTTCGCCGCTTCGGGGCGCACAAACGGGGCTCGACCTGCCCGGTCAGGTCACGGGGGTCGAGGGGGCAGCGCCCCCCGTGGGGGCTCGGGGGCAACGCCCCCAAAAGAGAATTTTGATTTCTCTACATGTATTGAAGGGTATATTTGGCATCTCGAAAACCAATATCGGATGAATGAGAAATTGCGGAAACGGACAAAATATAATTCGGATTTTTGCCCGTGCGGTCGCACGGTGTTAAGAACCGTGCGACCACACGTCGTTTTTATTTTCCGGTTTTCGCTAAAGCCGTGCGGTCGCACGGTTGTCCGAGAAAAGGTACCTTTTGGAATTGGTGCATCTTTTGGAAGGGTTGCATGGTTTGGCTTGAACCATTCCGTCCACAACCCTTCATACTCTATAAATAGGACCCTTTGGGTGTCCTATTTGAAAACAATTGATATGCAATACATATACTATACTCGTTTCTCTCCCAATCAAATTCATAAACATTGTTTTTTGGATTATTTTTCATTCATTTCATATTTGGAGTACAATAACCAATATTCGGTTCGTCGAACTTGTGTTTTGGAGTGCTACTAACACAAGGGAAGTCGTTGTATCTTGGGAGTCGATTGTCGGATTCCGTCGGCACCGTTGCGGGGCAATTTCGACTTAAGGACAAAGAGTCCAACTCTTGCCTCGGCTTATCACTTTTCTCCTTTTCTTTTCTCTTGTTTATTTGCATTTGTCTTGCCGTTATTCTGTCCAAATTTTGACACGAATTTATAATATATTTTGGCGTCACTATTCACAAATTCCACCAACATTTAGAATGTTGGAACAACTTTCACCATAATACTCGTGGAATGAGAACATGACATCACCATTAGCGTTCCTCAAGATTCCTCCACCGGTGGCCGATGAACCTGGGAAACAAGCATCTGTGTTGAGTTTTAGACAACCCAGTGGAGGTTTAATCCATTGCACCACTAATTTAGGACGAGGTTCTTGTTTTAATCCAAATCCATATTCTACTTGAAGATACATCTTCACATGGAAATCTTTGATTTGGTGGCTAAGAAAATAACCAGAAATATATAAGCTTTGATTATTGATGAAGCCACTAGTTACAAGCAAGGGATGCGCAAAATAGCGTAAATTCTTGAAATTTGAAAAATGATTTACGAAAAGATTGTTAAGAAAATATATGAAATTTCAGTTTCAGATACAATTATTATATGTATTAGAACTTAAGCAAATGATAAGTAGTCGTGAAAATAGAATTATTGGGCTTTTAATTGTGAATCAAATCCGGGAAAGGAAAGGAAAGTGTACACAAAAGGAAATAAATTGTGAATATCTCGGATGCAAAGGAAAGGAAAGTTCTGACTTATAACCGTTATTGAAAAGATTCTAATTAATGTAAGTATTTGTCTCTTCAAATTGACAATAGGTTGTTACGTTTCCAGATTTACCGTAGATAGATTTGATAAAATCTGGTGACTGGTCCGTCACTATTATATGTCTTATAATTCTTGCTTGATTGGTAAGCAACTGTATTTCATAAATTAATTTAAATTTCTGTTTTAAATTCAATTAAATGCATGAGAACTTATAAGAAATTAATTATTTATTAGTCATAAAAAAGAGGATTATTTTATTAATGCGATGCCGAGATATAATAAATCATTTTTTATATTTTTTTTAAATATTTTTTTGGTTATTTTAAGAATATTAATTAATTCATTTTTTTCTTTAAGATTATTCAATCTTAAAATTTTCTAAAACATTGAACAAATCTATATTCTATATATTCTATATATTCTATATCTATATATTCTATATCTATATAATATCTATATTCTATATATCTATATCTATATTCTATATAATATATTAAAGCAGCTGAGTCAACTGAGGTTAACTTCACTGTTTTCCCGCCAAAAGTCATGTCCATACAATACTTTTTTAATTTTTTTTTTCGTTCAGGCCATTTTTTTTTTCCAATGCCTTTTTTTTTTTTTTTTGGTGTGTTAATCACCATTTATCATATATAAGCACATTTACTATTCCTGCACAGTAACTCTTAGGATTCTGTTGCACTTCACTACAAGAAATTTACTTTCCGCATACAAAATAAATTTGTAGGGAAATGTTCTTTTTCGTGGGTAAAAGCCTTTCCAGACGAAGATAATTTGTAGGGAGGTTTGTGTGGCAAACATCGAGGGGATAGACATAAGTCGACAAAATTGGTAACTTTGTCTGCGGAGGTATGGGCCTACGAACTCTTTCGCTACAAAAATCATTTGTCGTCTAAGATCTTTCCCAACGAAATTATTTGTATGCTAATGTTTATTTTACCTACGAAATATGTTTCGTTGGCTAAAGTTCGAGCTTACAAATCTTTTAGAGACAAATATTATTTGTTGTCTAATTTCTATCCCTATACAATTTTTTGTATTCTAATGTTAGATTGAACTACAAAATATGTTTGTAGGTATAGATTAAAATGATGTTGTAGACTAAATCGTAGTTTTCCCCCACAAATAATTGTTTGTATGGAAAATTCTTCGTAATTTAATTTCTTGTCACGAATTTTTGTTTGTATGGAAAACTTATTTGTAGGATAAAAATAAATTAAATTTAAATTTAAATTTCTAATATAAAACAATATATTACTAACTCCAAATATTGTATCAAACTCGAACTAAAAACTCATTGTCATTGTCATTGAATGTGATGTAAATATATATAAAAATAGTTTAGCAAACATGCTCTATAGCTATCATTAATGCATCTATATAATAATAATAAAATAAATATCTATCCTCATAAATTAAGTAAATATGCTACTCATCCTCATCAAAGTTGTGCTCTTCCTCAAAGTTGTTCTCTTCTCCCTCAACATCACCATCTTCCTCGAAAGCATTATCTATTGACAATGGCGTAAATGGTGGCATGACAAAACCAGGAACATTATGACATATCTGCTGCATAGAATGATGTAAAGATTGTAATGTAGAATTAAATTTTCGACCAACAACCTTCAGCTTATTTTGCATCCTTTCCTCCATCTTCACTCGAGATGCATCGGCTGCCTTTCGAGCAGTACGTTCTACTTCCAACTCTTGCTCCAAATTGCGCACATGTGAAGTAGTCCTAATGTTTCGAAGTCGACCATTTCCCAAACCACGAATTTGACGCCCAGGTTTCTCACCTAGTACAGACATCATGACAGGATCGTCAACGGGTATCTCCTCCAAAGGTGTGTCTTCCGGAAGTTGTTGTTCCTTAGCCTTTTGCAAGAGATATTCATCAATTTTGACAAGCATCTCATCCTGCAAGGTATTGAAAAAAAAAAAAAAAAAAAGATATATATAAGTAGACACCCAAAAGATACATAATACAAATCAAGAGAAAAAATCAAAGCACAAATGAGGAGTTGAATATTTCTTACATATTGAGTCCTAGCTATATTATCAGTCCAACACTTATTCTTCCCTGCATAAGCTAACTCAAATGCATGGACCTCAGGAAACTTCGAACCATCCTAATAGCATGTAAGAATGTGACAAACAATGTATTTCAATTTACAACAAAAATTAATTAATTCACGACATAATAATAATAATTAAATTTACTACCTCTGCCATCTCCTCTACTATGTACGAGAAAGGACGTGAACCAGTACGATGATTGTACATCTTCTTCGAACGGTTCACCATATTTGCTGATGAAGCTTTCTACAAAGATATATATATATATATATATATATATATATATATATATATATATATATATATATATATATATATATATAGATTACATAACAAAGTTAAAAATAAAACTAGGAATTTACATAACAAAGTTAAAAATAAAACTAGGAAAAATTCTTACACAAAAAATACCTTGAACTTATCAGAGTTGAAATGATTGCATAGTTCCATCCATTGACCTATACCTCTATCAAGCATCTCTAAAGGAGGGTTGTTTAATGCATTCTCATGTGTCTCGCGCAACTTATAATATGCACTCAACTCAGCCTTGAACTCTCTATATCTCCCATTGAATATTCTATCAACATAATTTTCCAATCTCATATCCTTCATATCTATCTCGAAATTTGTCTGGAATTGACATAATTAATAGAAAATAAATCATTAAAAATAAGGGAATTTTAATTATTAAAATTATGAACCTTATTACAACTAAAGAATGACTTACACGTTCGCGAAACCAGCTAGGAAACAATTTCCTATGCCTAGTTTGTACATTCACACTACTTTCGTGTTTTATCTTCTCCTCATGTTCACTGTAACAAGTGAATATTTATACTACATGTAAATAGGCATATGTAGAGAATTAACTTTAGCGGAACATAGGTATAATCTACTTACATTAGAAAAGGAAGAATCTCATCACAATTGTTCAAACCTGCCAAAACAAAATCCTTTGAGTAGCTGCACCTGTTGGATTACCCTCTGGCCACATTGGAATGACAATATATGCTGCAAACCTCTCGTGTGCTCTTATTTTGCTGGCAATCTTGAGGGTGATTTCTAATGGAAGCAAATTATTTGCACCTGTAAAGTAGAAGTATGTTTCTAAATTTTGTACATCTGAAGAAAACTTGAACTAAACAAGACAAAAAGTAGGAAAATAAGTGGGCAGTCAAATTGTCACCCGAGACAACAAAACTATGACAAGGTGGTAACATACTTTCACACAACTTATTTGCGTGTATGGTGCAATGTATGTGATATCAAAGAAAAAATGTTGCATCATTTTGAACTTGGCTGCTATAGTTAAATCTTTTTCATATATTTTGTGAGCCGTTGAATCTTGTACCTTTCCTGAGGTATGTTCCTATTGTTTGTTGCATGTACCAATGCAAATAAAACCATGGCTAGCAGTAATGAATCATTTCAAAATGGGGGGAAAAAAAAACCTATAGACAAGCATGGCAAAAGTGTAACTTCCATTCATCAATTTTATTCTGCTTGACATGCATCTGAAGCGTACGCAAGTCAACTAAAGGAAAAGTAATACAACTACACAGGAGGGCTATTTTAGTAGTTACCGCTTTAAAGATGATGATAAGGTTGGCATACGAAATAAAAGCACAATAAACATAGAAAATAATAGCTTAAAATCTGAAAGAAGATGTTGACATATTCGTATGTAAAAAATAGCTGAAGATTAGTGAAATCAAAGCACCTCCTCAATCTGCAAGCAAAGCACCATCATCATCATCACCAACCCCTTCATCAGCCACAACTGCTACCAAAACAGTATCCACAGTCGGCCAACCCAAGTTCACTGCAAGCCAGACACCAGAATCACGCAATCAACCTCACTGTGCCCTTCACAATCGAGCCACCACCAAACTTCAATCCCCAATTTGCAACCCAACCGCTTTCTCCCTCTATTACGGCCAAACCACCAAATCAATTCAATCATCTCAAATTCAACCACCATCACCAGCACCAAATAAGCCTCTAATCACAGTGTATACAATCTGCAAATTTCAATAACAATCATCATCATCATCATCAGCACCACCACCCCAACAACCGTCTGCAGTTCCACGCCAGTCAAACCACCTGCAGCACCACCACCAACCACACTGCCTCCGCCTCTGCACAACCTCAACCAAATCCCCTCCAGCCCCAATTCAAACCCAACTCCACAGAAAGCACCACCACAAGACGACCAACACCAAAACCAATCCACCGCCACCACGAATCCGTAACCTCCGACCCACAATCTCTACTCCAATCAACCCCAACAATCAGAACAAACTCAGAAAAATAAACCCAAAAATCAGAATATACACATACATACCTTGACCGCAGCGTATTTTGGCCGAACAACCGCCGGAAAATCGCAGCTCCAAGCCTCGATTTCATTTCATTTTCGCACCCATTTCTCACACCTAAACCGCACAAAAATCTAGCCTATTTCACCCTCACCCCTCGCCGCACCTAGCGCCGGTGTTGCGCCGGCGAAACCACGGTTTTGGCACCGGCAGTAACGCTCCCCTCGCACCTTCATCTCTCGCGAAGCTCTCAATCTGTCTTCGATCTAAAAATGGGTAGAGAGAGAGTAAGAAATTTGATTTCGGGAATGGTAGAGACGAATTCACGGTCGGTAACTTGTGGGAAACTTCACGGTGAGAGACTGGGTAATAACGAGAGAAATAGGTTGAGAGACTGCGAAGATACTGCGAATTAACGAGAGAAACAAGGTGAGAGACTGCAAAATTACGAGATAAACAGGGTTGGGCAGCTAGCCTTCTAGGGCAAAGTGATTGGAGGGAGGGAAAGTGATAAATTTTTAGTGGGAAATTTTTAGTTTTTATGTTTTTTTTTTTTAAATCAAAAAGTTGGATTAAGTTTTGATATTTTTTTTAATTATATTTTTTTCTATCAAAATAAATTTTGTAGGGAAATTAAAAAAATTTCGATTTTTCTTTAATTATTATCTTACCCCCCAAAAAAATTTTGTATGAAAAAGATGTGTTTGTAGCGACAAAATCCAGTAATTTTTACTGTTAGCCTTATCAATCCTCGTTTTGCTAGGAAAAGTGAATTCCCCACAAGAAATTTTATGACCTGATCGGGAAGGTCGATCTCTGCTTTGAAGCACAAACTTATTTGCCAAAATAACAGTAAATCAATGAATAATTATTGAAACTGTCTAACAAAAAATACTTTTACAATAAAAATTGTAGGGTAAAGTAAACTCATGTTACGGATTAAAAATTGTCTTCTAAAGTTTTATAGGCGAAATTATATCCCAACAAAATTTATTTTTGTGAGAAACTTTAATTCCGCCTACAAATCTCATTTTATAGGTGGAATTGTGTAGGCTAAGAATACATATTTTTGGAGCCAATTTTTTGCCCCTACAAAATTTTATTTTACGGGGAAAAATAATCTTTACCTACAAATCTTATTTTGTATGCGCATTATTTGTAGGAAAAACAAAAGTTTCTAATAAATACCTACAAAGTCTCAATTTGCGGGGAAATGCACTCTTTTCATACAAAACTCATTTTGTATGCGCATTATTTGTGGGGAAAGCAAAATTTTCTTGTAGTGCTTATATAATAATCACACAAAAATAGTGTTATTATTTTTTTTAACTCTTCCACATTCACATTTTTTTTCCAATGGCATTTTTTTTTTTTTTTTTTTGTGTGTGTGTTAATCACCATTTATCTATAAGCATATTTACTATTCTGTTGCTAATTCTCAAGATGCTTAGGGTTCGGGCTCGGTGTCATAGTCCTCAAACGTGGCAAAGAAAGCAAGAATAATGCTAATTATCTCAACCTTGACATTAATCTCTACCCACTTGATACCTTCCCATTGGAAAATAAGGAGGTACCTTGTGTACGTGCACATGGACACCTTCTCATTCTCCAATAAATATGCGCCAACTCAAGTAGAGATCTACTTGAGATAAATAGCATTATTCAGCAAGCAATCAAGGTTGATATGAACGACTAAAATCTTTACAATAAATCTATCCTATGAAAAAAAATAATGTGCTTCAAGCTTAATTCCTAATAATATTTCAGTTGATTTTGGAATTATTCTAGCTTTTTTAATGATGTTTCCTATACTGCAGATCTATAAGTATATAAAAAACTTAAACCCTACAAATTGGTTCCTTTAAAAAAAAATATATATAGTTGAAAGCACTAATATTTGTTGTTTAAAATATGATGTAAGACTCCAATGTTGAATGGGAACAATACACAAACATCAATGCCAACAATTTATAAGAGTTTCGGTTTAACAACAACAACAACAACAATAATAATAATAATGTCAAACATGTCATTGCTGTGTTGTATATAATTACTTTCAAAAAATTCCTATCATTTAAGCCTCACATAAAACTGTTTACTTCAAACTGTAATTTAAAATGTAAAATAATATAATGTCCGACATCAAACTGGAATGGTAACAAGTGTACAGAAAACTGAATAAAAAGACAATGCCCTCAATTAAATGTATCATATAAGTGACTGTTTTATAATTTCAGACTATATATACAGATCATTTACACATCATAGCATAAAAATTTGGAGTTTAAGGAAATCTTTGTATCATGTTAATTATAAATAAATTAAATCAATTATTTATATAGAATGAATTCGACAGTATAATGCTCATTTTCGAGATGTACTCTAAACCTTAAATAAATTTGGCTGTTTCTTGATGCAATGTTGTGTATGTTTCCTAGAATTTTTAATATATCTTAATAAAAACAGAACCAGTGTTTCGTGATTGACAATGTTTGCTGGTACACAGAATAATGACTACTCATCTTCAAGTGTTGGCTCATTGAATTCCGAATCTTAAAACAAGTTAGATTTTAGTCTACTCATCTACATTATTATTCATATCTCCTACAACAGTGTCCATCCATTTCCTACCTTCTATTTCTTAA
Organism: Ligustrum vulgare; assembly: GCA_963555705.1. Lineage (NCBI taxonomy): Eukaryota > Viridiplantae > Streptophyta > Magnoliopsida > Lamiales > Oleaceae > Ligustrum > Ligustrum vulgare. The sequence continues at coordinate 30,007,037 of OY743186.1, read as the reverse complement.
TCAAAAAACAGCTCAAGAAATACTATAGCAAGATAAACACAGACGGAACGGAATGGAAGAAAATCAAAATCAAAATGAAAAGAGAAGACGTGTACATCAAACCATACCATCAAAGAGACTTATGCCAAGATCGTCCACAGAAGCGGGTATGACAAAAGCAAAAAAAAAAAAAAAAAAAACACGGAAAATACTTACAAAATGTTCAATTAGATTCCAAAACAGCTCAAGAAATACTTTAACAGAATTTTTTTGAGATTACATTTCGATAGTTTTATTCGAGTATATTTTTTGTTATCTGTAGATTTTTCTTCCTCCTGCAGGTATAATGTGTATGAGAGATCATTCGTCATCAATTTCACGTGACAATCAATAACCTACTATCATTCCTCAATTTCCGACAGTGACACTTGGTGACATAACTAATGGTAATATGTCTATATGGTCATCATTTTCTTTTCTTATTTTTTCTGTTTACATACAATTGATTTTGTTTTATTTGCTTTGATGATTTTAAAATCAGATCAACGATTAGCTTCGTGTTCGCCCATAGTTCATAGGCTTCGAGGAGTTGGTGTATCTAATATGTTACGTCCACTTAATTTTGGGAAGCATTTATTGGAGACAAAGGCATTGGCTGAGAATTGTAGCCCCATCATAGCAGGTTCAATAGTAGATAGCAATATGAATGATTTTATAACAAAAGGTAATGTAATATGAATTTCTTGTTGGGAACCCGGGTTGTTCTACTCACAAAAATTGATTTCTTGTGATAGATCATCCCTCAAGCTTTCCTCGGTGTTTTCAATGGCAGCTATGCAGGTGTGTGATCACCTTTCTCTAGATCTAGGTTACACTAGGATTAGAATTTTCTTTGTAAAGAGGAAACACACACTACACATTTTAATGTGTGTGTCACCGCTTTGCAAACTAGGTTAAGAAAAATAGTCTTAGGAGACTATTTGTAACCTCTTTACACTCCAAAACCCTACCAACCCTAATACCTTAACCCAGACTCATTTCTGCACAGCCCAATACAGGTAATAAGCCTGTATAAGTCTATTATAGTGAAGTTACCAAGGAAACCTGATCGGATCCAATTAAACTAAGCTCCAATAAATTAATTATGACCTGGTCAACTCTTGATCAGTCAAAATTAATTTATTAATCACGTTCTATTCTACTAAAAGAACGAGATTGCACTCTTTATAAAATTGAAATTACTGAAACAATTAATTAATAATTATATCATCTGACTTATCGTTCTTACATGTTACCCCCTCAATCAACTCGAATATTCGGAGCAAGTTAAAATGACCAAAATGCCCTTCTCGAATATTCATAAACTCTCAACTCTCATCTTCTATCTGACAGTTCGATGTGATCACATCACATCATATAATTCAATAATTACTGTCGAATTACTGAGCTGTGATTCAACTATCCACTAGAAGAACCAGTGACATTATGATCATACCTAAAAGGTGATAGATTCCATAATACGAATATATGTTCCTCATTAGTTTACTTCAATTCTCAAAGTACCTAGATATTGATCAGAAATTTGATCTCACCCATTCATACTTCAAAGAACTTCAAGTTAGTAATTAAAGTCCATTATCCGATTAGGATTAAGGTCCCACGTACGATATATAGTCAAGTGAAATTAAGTTTGTATGGTCAATGTCACAAATTAATTTCACGTGGTCTCGTTCAATACGTTCCAAACATACTCTCAATTTTATTACCAAAGTCAAAGATAGACTTTAATAAAAACGAGACGATCTTATCAAAATAAAATGTCCATATTTATTTACTATTGTGAACGTTAATTTTAGATCGAATTACAACTCAAGTATCCAAAATAATGATCAAAAAAATTGAATTCCAAAAGCAGGTCTGTCTTACCATTTGACTCATTGATAAGTGCAGAGCATATGGTAAGTGGCAATAAGGGTTGATGGTCATTCGAAAATTACACATTTACACCACCCGACGGTCATCATAAATCACCAATTGCTGCCTAATGAAGCTTGGGTTGTTGGTTTAACAACCTGGTCTATACTAGTCAAAAAGTTAAGAAATTATTTAGTCAAAGTCAAATATTCAAATGGTCAAGTCAAATAAGGACTTAGATTGACCAAATAAGTTTATTAGGATTTAAATTGAAGTAAAGAATTTCATGAGGATTTAAATTAAGTAAATGATTTCTTTATGTGTTCTATTTTATAATTACAAGTATATAAAGGACACAAATGAGACAAATTAGAATCTCAAGGATTTAGTTTTCATTTGATTAAGGTCGAAGACTCCATTTTCAATGCATGACAAGATGGAAGAAGAGTCAAAACCATTACAATGCATTTGGGTCAAAGAACAACCGGAAAAGAAGGCAGAAGACTTTTTACGACCGTAAAGGCTAAAGTTATAGCCGTAACTTTTCCATCGCATAAATTAGGCAGCAAGGGACTTACGGCCGTAAACATCCTTTTCACGGCCGTAATTGAATTATAGGATTTTGATTCAGCATGTAACTTACGTCTGTAAGAACTTATGTCACGGCCGTAAGAAATAAAACAACTTTTGGACCTGAGGGTCAATTACAGCCGTAAAGCCATATGTTACGCCGTAACTAGCGCAGCGTTTTTAATTGTTGTTTTGCGGTCAGGGTTATTTCTTTACGCGTATTTTGCTATATTAGGTTTCTTTTTCATTGTAAAACATAACTTTGAGATTATTGATGATTAAAGGTAAGTTATTCCATTGTTCTTCTTAGTTCTTAACGAACAAATCGAACTTATCAAAGGATTAGACAACATTTGTGGTGTTCACCCCTTTTTGGTTCTTATCTCCGCATCGTAATGGGTCTCGGGTTTAATATACCCCTGGTTCTTGCGTCGTGAGGTCGGGGTTGCAATGTTATCGTCTACCAATTGGATTTGGGGCTTCCCAGCGTTTCAAGTCTAATTTTCGCGTGTTCTTCATGATCTCCATAACGGATCACATCATCTGGTATCAGAGCTGGTCTATAAATCCAATTTTTTATATTTCTTGTTTGACTTTTGTGTTTATTTCTTTATTGAAATTTCCTTCAATTCTTGGATTTCTTGAAATTCTTCACGAATTCAAGATTGGTCGCAGTTTCAATTATTGTTCTTGATTAGTTAAAAAAAAAGAGTACGAAATTCAAAAAAAAAAAAAAAAAGTGATTATTGTTGAAATCAAGATCAAGAACACAATTCCAAATTCAAGAAGAACTTTCTTGATATCTTTTACAATATTTCCTACATTCTTGATAGTTTTTTATTGTCCATTACTACTCTTACATTCAATCTTGGTTCGTGCAATAAAAATTTCTATTTCAAGAAAATCACCTTCTTGAAAATCTTCAATTCGTTCTTCCATCATTGTTGTGTTCTCGTTCAATTCTTGTCTTTGAGATTTGGGGTTAATTCCATGGAGGTCAAATCCTTAACTAGTTTGGTTAGTTCATTGAGAACTAGAGAACAGGGAAAATGAGAGGAGAAAGGCAGAGTGGTGAGAATATTAGAGGGAAAAAGCCGAATTTAGTGATACACGAATGACAAACACGCGAGGATCATTACATAAATTTTCTTTTCTTTTCTTTAAATTACTAACCATGTCACAAAAGGAAGCATCATCAACAGGAGAGGATAACATGAAATTTCTGATGCTTGCATTGTTAGAGGAATAGATGGCGAAATTGGAAGCAAAGATGGATGCAAGGTTGGGTATGCCATCAGGAGTGAATTTAGGAAGGACTAATGACCCGGTGGAAAGGCGTCGCGTAGGGATTGTTCAACTGCGTCAGGAACAACCACGAGCATTCCCTAATTTGAGGAGACAACTAAGGTATGACTTCAACCCTCAATATGGAGTTAGAAATGAAAATGTTGAGGATGTTGATAGTGATGGTGATAGTGGAGACTTGTCCACAGCTATTGTGGGTAGGAGACGGGATCGAGGAGAAAGGCGGGAAAGGGGTTATAAGCGTGAACGTAGGGATAGAGATGACATAGATGGGCATGTTGGTAATATAAAAATGTCCATCCCTCCTTTTCAAGGAAAAAGCAATCCCGAAATTTATTTTGAGTAGGAAAAGAGGGTAGAACTAATTTTTGATTGTCATAACTATTCTAAGTCTAAAAAGGTTAAATTAGCGGTTGTAGAATTCACAGATTATGCTATAGTATGGTGGGATTAGTTGGTGACTAGTAAAAGAAGGAATAGGGAGAGACCTATTGAGACTTGGGATGAGTTGAAGGCCCTCATGAGAAAGAGGTTTGTGCCTAACCATTACTATAGGGATCTTTACCAAAAATTAAAAACCCTTTCCCAAGGTAGTAGGAGTGTGGAAGATTACCATAGGGAAATGGAAATTGCTATGATTAGAGCAAATATTGAAGAGGATCTGGAGGCGACCATGGCTAGATTTTTAAGTGGTTTGAATTGAGATATTGCTAATATTATTGAATTGCAGCATTATATTGATTTGGAGGATATGTTGCATATGGCCATGAAAGTGGAGCGACAGCTGAAAAGGAAGGGGACCTTGAACTTTTCTACAGGTTCTACTCCTTTTAGGAAACCTACATGGAGCGGACCCCAAATAATGAAATGGTTGTTCAGAAAAGCAAGTTTGAGACACCGAAGGGAAAGGAAGAGCCACCCAACAAAGGTAAAATTATTTTTGATTCTCAAACTCCTAGAAGCAGAGATATTAGATGCTTTAAATGTAAAGGTTTAGGGTATATCTCTTCACAATGTCCAAATAAAAGGGTGTTGATTGTGCGTGATGGGGTATTGTGTTCGGAGGATGAGAAGGAAGAAGATGATTAGTATAAGGATATGCCAGCTTTAGAAGAGGCTAGTGATTGTGAGGATGGGGACTACGCTGTAGCTAAATCACTTGTCACTAGGAGGGCCTTTAGTACTCAAGTTAAGGTGAACGAGTCGGGTGAGCAAAGGGAAAATATCTTTCATACTAGGTGTTTTGTAAATAATAAGGTATGTAGTTTCATAATTGATGGGGGTAGTTGTACGAACGTGGCCAGTACTACTCTAGTGGAAAATTTGTGTCTACCTGTGCTAAAACACCCTAGGCCTTACAGACTGCAGTGGTTAAATGAGTCGGGAGAGATTAAGGTGAATAAGCAAGTGGTAATTGATCTTGCAATTGGGAAGTATGAAGATAGGGTGGTTTGTGATGTGCTTCCGATGCATGCGTGGCACATCTTGTTGGGCAGGCCGCGGTAATTTGATCGGAAGGTTATTCACGACAGTTATAAAAATAGATACACCTTCACCAAGGACGGGAAAAATGTCAAACTTATGCCTTTGTCACCACAACAGGTCTATGAGGACCAATTAAAACTAAAAAGTGAGGAAAAGAAAAAGAGAGTTGGGACCACGTTCCTATAAAAAGGAGAGTTTAGTGATCAAAAGAGAGTTGGGACCACGATCCCAGAAAAAGGAGAGTTGTGTGATCAAAAGAGAGTTGGGACCATGATCCCAGAAAGAGGATAGGGTGTGAAGAGTGCCAGAAAAGAAAAAAGAGAGAAAACAAAAGTGAGCTTCTACGCAAAACAAAGTGAGATCACTGAGCCATATTTGAAAACAAGCAAGTGATTTTGCTAATGTACAAGGAATCTTTCCTTGCACTTGATGAAACTAACCACCCCCTCCCCAATTTAGCTGTGTCTCTTTTGCAGGATTGTAGAGCAGCCAACAATATCACGGTAAAGTATCACCATCCTATACCTAGATTAGATTATATGCTTGATGAGTTGCATGGAGCATGTATGTTTAGCAAAATAGATCTTAAAAGTGGCTATCACCAAATTCGCATGAAAGAAGGTGATGAATGGAAAACCGCCTTAAAAACCAAGTATGGTTTATATGAATGGATGGTTATGCCATCCGGACTCTCTAATGCCCCTAGCACCTTTATGAGACTTATGAACCATGTTTTGTGTGCTTACATTGGTAAATTTGTTGTGGTATACTTTGATGACGTATTGGTATAAAGTAAGGACTTAGGTGATCACATTGAACATCTAAGATCCGTATTGGAAGTCTTGAAAACTGAGAGACTATATGCTAATTTTAAGAAGTGTACTTTTTGCATTAAAAATGTGGTTTTTCTACGATTTGTTGTTAGTACAAATAGTATTGAGGTAGATGAGGAGAAAATTCGTGGTATTAAAGAGTGGCCAACTCCCAAAAGTATTACGGAGGTTAGGAGCTTTCACGGGTTGGCTGGGTTTTATAGGAGATTTATTAAAGACTTTAGTACACTTGCAGCACCACTCACGGAAATAGTTAAGAAAAGTGTAGGATTTCATTGGGGGTTTGCTTAAGAATAGGTTATGTTTTGCACCAGTTTTGGCTTTACCTAACTTTAACCAAACCTTTGAGATTGAATATGATGCATCAAGAATAGGGATTGGAGCTGTTCTTATGCAGGAAAAAAGGCTAATTGCATTCTTCAGTGAAAAGTTGAGTGGGGCAGCTTTGAATTATCCTACCTATGACAAGGAGCTTTATGCTCTTGTTCGTGCTTTGGAGACATGACAGCATTATCTGTGGCCAAAGGAATTTGTCATACACTCTGATCATGAGTCACTAAAGCATCTCAAGGGGCAAGGTAAGTTAAATAAAAGGCATGCTCGATGGATGGAATTCATAGAGACCTTTCCTTATTTCATCCGCTACAAACAAGGTAAGGAGAATGTAGTAGTAGATTCCCTTTCTCACAGGTACGTACTTCTAAATTCCTTAAATGCAAGGTTACTTGTATTTGAATATATTAGAGGTATGTATGTTGATGACCCTGATTTTTCTACCATTTATGCTTCATGTGAAAAATGTGCAGTTGATAAATTTTATAGGCATGATAGATATCTTTTTAGGGAGAATAAGTTGTGTGTGCCAAATTGTTCTATGTGTGAACTATTAGCGCGTGAAGCTCATGGTGGAGGGTTAATGAGGTATTTTGGTGTCTTAAAAACCTTGGAAACGTCGCAGGAACATTTTTATTGGCCTAAAATGAAACAGGATGTTTATCACATTTGTGACCGATACGTAACTTGTAAACAGGCTAAGTCTAGGGTCCTACCACATGGACTGTACACTCCTTTACCTGTTCCTAATGAACCTTAGGTAGACATATCTATGGACTTTGTTTTAGGTTTACCTAGGACAAAAAAATGTAGGGATTCTATATTTGTGGTGGTAGATAGGTTTAGTAAGATGGCGTATTTTATCCCATGTCATAAAACTGATGACGCTACAAACATAGCAGGTTTGTTCTTTAGGGAAATTGTGAGACTACATGGGATACCCAGGAGCATTGTATTTGATAGGGACGTTAAATCTCTTAGTTACTTCTGGAAGGTTTTGTGGGGGAAGATGGGTACTAAATTGTTGTTTTCTACTACATGTCACCCTCAGACTGATGGGTAGTTAATAGAATGTTAATTCAACTTCTGCGCACTATCATAAATAAGAACCTGAAGAGTTGGGAAGAATGTTTGCCTTTTGTTGAATTTGCTTATAATAGTGTTGTGCATTCTACTACATCATGTTCCCCTTTTGAAGTTGTTTATGATTTCAACCCACTAACTCCTCTTGATTTAATTCCTTTGCCTGTAGATGAAAGGAGCAGTTTGGACAGGGAGAAAAAGGCTAAGCTGGTGAAGTCAATCCACGAGAAGATGAAGAACCAAATAGAGAAGAAGAACGAGCGTTATGCATCCCAAGCAAACAAAGGCCGGAGGCACGTGACGTTCGAATCGGGTGATTGGGTGTGGGTGCACCTGCGGAAGGAGCGATTCCCAACACAACGAAAATCTAAGTTGCAGCCAAAGGGAGATGGACATTTTCAAGTCATCGAAAAGATAAACGACAATGCATACAAGCTGGATAGGGCTCGACGCCGGAAGTGAAAACAGGTTTGATAACTCGTTGTTCTCCAACCTGAGGAATGGCCGGGGAATTCTTGAATCAGATCAGAAGTTATGGACCGATGATTCAACAAAAACATTTGTGCAACGTTTATTGGGAATTAGAGGATTGCTTGGATTGACATTTAGTGCTGAATTTGGGAAGTCCATAGTTAAAATGAATAATGCTGAGGTTAAAACAGGGACTAATGGTGAAATTCGAAAAGTTTGTTCTTCCATTAATTGATGCAAATTAAATTGAGGTTTATTTTATTTTGTGCAAGTTTTTTTGTGTAAGTTAGTTTGTTCATATCAGCGCAAGCTGGTAAAAATAAATAGTATGTACTCTTCCAAATAAAATGAAAATAATTTATTAGTGATTTCTAGTATATACAGGGGCGGACTCTGGATTTTTGTTCAGTGTAAGCGGAAGTGGATCCGCTCTCGACTTTTTTTTAACGAATAGGGCCAAAGCCTCAAGGGTGGTGTAATCACGATTTTAAATCTCAGCTTTCACATTTGCAACTTTGGGTTAGAATTGAGTGTAAATTACAAATTTAGTTAAATTAAAATTGGGTCAATTTTTGGTCAATTTCAATTGTTCTTTAGATTAAGCCCCTATTTGAGTCCAATTATTTTTGGAAAAATTTGAGTTTTTAGGATATTGTGTGGTGTGGATTGAGTTGAAAAGTCAAAAATTGTATGTCAAAATTAAAATGTGTGGTGTAAATTGAGTACTGTAGAAAAATGAGATGAAAAGAATGAAAATCAAATATGGGCTAAATGGGCTTTAATGTTTAAAGGGCTGATAGAAAAAATCAGTGCAGACAAAATTGGTCCATTTTCAAAAAATAAAAATAAAAAATAAAAATAAAAATAAATAAAAATAAAAATTAAACAACTAAATGGGCTGACCCAGAAGTTGACTGCAGGCATATGCCTGAACTCGAAATCTCGAATGTGGAAATTACAGGAACCTGTAATTTAAGTTTTGAATTCATAAATAAGAATAAACATATTTATATTCAAAACTCGGGTTTTAAATATGATTTTAATAATTAATTCAATAATTATAATATATTAAAAAAACTATTTATAAATCAAGTAAATAGGTTAAATAACGCCATTTTCGTTCATAACGGCAAAAAAAAAAATCGAAATAAATAAACACTAAATCAGTGCCCTAAATATTCGACAATGATCGTGATCTTCATTCCAATAACTGAAATTAAACGTATACCAACCCCATACCTCGCCAAAATTGTTGAAACCATAGAAACAATTTTCGCTACACAAACTTCGAAACTGAAGTGAGAACTTGTTGCAATGGCTAAAGCGAAGAATACGAAGAGAGAAACGAAGAGGGAAGTTAACACAATAGAAATTCTCAAGAAATTCATCCAATGGAATAGGGAGGTCGACAACCAGGCGAAAGAAGAGCGGTATGTACTAATCTGTAATCAGTTCATCAATTTGTAACCTAAGCTTTTTGTATGATTATGGGTACTGTCGAATAATATAAGATTTGTAAATATTTTTCATTTTTTGACCTAGAATCATTTATAATGTGAACGAGAAATGCATAAGAAAATGTGTTTCCTTGATAGTTTTTTAGACTGAAAATTTGAAATTGTAAACCCAAATTTGTATTGAATTGATCAATTTGTGACCTACGCTTTCATTTATGATTATGGTTGTTGTTGAATAACATAAGATTACTGAATGTCCTCTTTTTTGTGACCTAGGAAACTATTTGCTGTGAACTTTGCATAAGAAAACGAGTGTTGTTAATAAGCATTTTGATGAACACTTGAACCTGTGGCCTTAATTTTTTAATGAATCGAGCATATTGTGATCAAACCATTTCTATATTATGTGGACTGTGGAATAATATATGATATGTCAATGTTTCCATTATGTGATATAATTTTTTTTATAACGTGAACGTGAAACATAGAAGAAAATGATTTTTTCTGACAGCTATATGGTGGAAATATTTAACATGTGTCCTCGTGTTGCAATAGCCTACAACCATTACAATATAAATTCTTAGCTTCCAAAATTGTGACTTTGGCTTGTTAACTTTAAGAAAATGTGTTTTGTTGGTAGTTGTTTAGATAGAAAAATTGAAATGGTGAACCCAAATCTATATAGATGTGATCAATTTGTGACATGAGCTTTCATTTATGATTATGGGTGTTGTTGAATAACATAAGATTTCTAATTATTTTTCACTTTGTGACCTAAAAACCTTCATAACGTGAACAAGAAACACGTTTGAAAATGTATTTTCTTATGTGTATCCTAGAAAAATTAAAGTTGTGATCCCATATCCGTAATGAATTGATCATTTTGTGACCTAAGAAATCCTATATGCTTATGGGTAATGTGGAATAACATTATATAGGTCACATCTGTTTTCTTTTGTAACCTAGAAAACTATGTGATGTGAACTTTGTATAAGAAAATGAGTGCTGTGGATAGGCATTTTGATTAAAACTTCAACCTGTGACCTCAAATTTTTAATGAAGTAAGCATATTGTGACCAAATCATTTCTATATGATTATGTGGACTGTGGAATAATATATGATATGTCAATGTCTCCACTCTGTGATATATTTTTTTTTTTATAATGTGAACTTGAAACATAAAAGAAAATGATTTTTTCTTGATAGCTATATGGTTGAAATATTTAACAGGTGACCTCGTGTATATCACAGAATGGAAACATAATCATATGTCAATGTTTCCATTCAGGTATGATCTGTGACCTCGTTTGGGCTGTTCAAGGTGATCGTTTAAATTCGACGACTGGGGTGTATTTGTGATCTCCGATCGGTTTGCGATTTGTTAAAACCTAGATCACATTGTCGGCTTAAACGTAGAGACCATTTTAGTATGGAAAGTTGGAATGTAACAAAAACCGTGATTATAGGAATATTTATGGTTGATTTTTGTTATTGTGTGTGTGTGTGTGTGTGTGTACACACACATACACACATACATACATACATACATACATACATACATGACCTGAATTGTGAAGGAATTGTAGATATTCGGCAATTATGAATTGTGTAGTTGTTATAGCCTGAGATATGTATTTTTCCCATCTCGAATGTACATGGGTCCGCCACTGAGTATATATGTAGATGACATGTTTTATTTTTCCATCTAGTTTGAATTAATAACCATGATACTAATTACGCACGACCTGATCATTTATTTCATTCGATAAACTCTACAAGATTAGTCACAAAACTTGATCGTAATTAATTCGATGGCACTTTCTTACTATTAAGTCCTTGTTTGATCTAAATTTTTATCAAAGTCAAAATTAACAATTACTTATAATCATGTATTTCATGAGTCTCACAAGTCACAATTTTTCAACTAAACACATCATAAACTTTTATCGAATTCCGCTAAAAATAAGATTTTAATCTCCATCAAACACAGACTAAATAAAAATGATTACTTATTTTCACATTTGATTAAAAAAATAAATTAAATACCAATTAGGAGTAATTTAGTACTCATATAACAACTCAATTCTTACCAAGTTTCGAAAAAATTCTTATCCTACTCTAAAAATATTGAAATAACAACAACAACAACAATAACAAGAATAATAATAATAATAATAATAATAATAATAATAATAATAATAATAATAATAATAATAATAATAATAATAATAATGCAATTTACCTTTTAATTCCTACCCTATATGTAAATAATACCTTTCAAATTAAAATACCTCTCGTACACTTTATAAAATATATTTCTTTTATTATTCCAAACCCGAAATAAAAGGTGGCGTTCTATTTGTATTTCATTTTCTATTTTTATTTTCGAAAACGTTTTTATTTTTTATTTTTAAATTTGCAGAAAACGTGTTTGGTTTGTCATTTTTGAAAACTATTTTTGAAAATGAAAAACTAAAAAATACATTTTGTTTGAAATTTGCAGAATACAAATTTGACTATTTATAATTAATTTGCTTGTAGATTAAATTATAAAATTTCTTGTATTGAAAAATTACAAAAAATAGATAATGTTAATAATGAACTAATTTATAATTCAGTTTGTTAATTGTGTTTTCAAAATTATTAGTCAAGATAACAAAAATAGATAAATTTAATTGTTATTTGTTAATTTATAATTGAGTTGGTTAATTTTGTTAATTGTTAATAACTTTATTTTGTTGAAATATTATAATAAATACACTACAGTATATATATCGTTCCATGCAAAAATAAACCACATCAACAGCAGCGAGTGTTTTTCTTTACCAGGTTGAAATTCAGTGAAGAGGTTTCTGTTTTTGAACCATGAGGCCAACAATTTTATTTAAAAAACATTTTGTATTCTGTATATAAAAAAACTGCACGCTATTGCCTAATTTTGGATTTGAAGCAAGGACATTTCACAATTTTGAGTCTCTACTAGTTGGGGACAGAATGATGTTGGTGAACACGACATTTTCAGCGTTTTTAACATGTCTTAGCAATTTAACTGAAAATGCCCAAAACGGCTTTTTCTGCGTTTTGCATTTCTTTTACAATTTTTTGTTTCATTTTTCAAAATGTATTTTTAAAAATGGAGAAGAGAACGCTTTTTTGCTATTCAAAAAAATTAAAATAGAAAACGACTTGAAAACAATAAAAAGAACACGGCTTAAGAAAATATTTATCGTTATAATATCTTTTCTTTTAATATATAAAAGCAAGACACTTCTCAAAAACAAGTTTTGAAATTTTTTTAATTATACTATCTTTCCTAAAATGGAAATATTTCAATGAATTAGAAAACTTTTGATAATTATATTATTATTTTAAAATCGAAAAATATGCAATATGGGTGACAAATCAAAGATCTCAACGAGAACTTTAATAGGAACTCACTCACGAGTAAGAGTCATCTATAAATACATAATCCCTAAAAAGTAAAATCACATTAAAGATTAAAAGTAAAATTTTATTTTGTAACTTTCACTTTTTCCAATGTCCCACTATTCCAAAATTGTTTTATTTAAGTCATATAATGATATTTATAATCTCTTAACTAAATTTGATTTGGTACTAAATAATTAATAATTAATTTCAATTCGAGTTGCTTTTCTTATCAAATTAAAAGAAATAATAAATATTGACTAAATTCAATTAAGTCCAAATAATTTTTCCAATATCATATTTCGATTACTTCATTTGTCATTTTTAAATTAATTTTATTTATTTATTTACTCATTTTGTTCATAAATGTTTAATTAATACTATAGATTTAAATAATCAAAATATGCAAAATATATATTACAGACTTTAACAATTAGTTTAACTAATTTTTATGAAAATAAAAATAAAGGCATATTAGCAAACTCATTCTATTCCAAAATAGGATGTGATCAAACGTGTTTATTTAAAACGTACAAAAATATTTTTTTAGGTAACATGACTTTTTGACTAATGGATGAAAAATAAAAAGTCATGATGCATTAGACATCATACCGAACTTAACTGTTTGATTTTCATTTTTTGAGATTTGATTTTGTGAAAAGTAGTATTTTTAGAATGTATAGTTAAAAAGTAGTATGAAAAATTTTTAAAAATTATTTTTCAAAGAATGTGTGGTTGCGAAAGAATGTTTAGAAAAATTGATTTTGAATTCCATACAGTTAAGTGATAAAGTAGTATGTCTTGCGGTTTAAACAACCACGCCGATTTTATAAATTGAGATGTATAGATGATTTATTGGTATATAAAGTTAAATGTATTTGCAATATGCATTCGGTAGAATTTAATTAAAACTAACATTTCATGTTGCTTAATTTGTTACATTAATTTAAGTATAGGATCATGTGTATTTAATTTGTAATGTTAAAGTAAATATGAAATGATTTTTTTTAACATATTTATTTAAATAAAACTAACTATTACAATTGTAGCCATTTGGTAAAAATAAAAAATTGGCCCTTATTAGGTATCATTTATTCAAAACCTCTTTTTTATCACTATTTTCAACCAACATTCTATTAATAAAATAATCTATATATAAATCCAAAAAAATCATACTTTTTAACAACTCATTCTCCCAAAAATTTACTGTTAAAAATTACATTTTTTGAAATAATGAGTCTCAAACAGGAGCTTAAGTATACATTTTCCAAAAAATCACTATTACAAAACTCACTTTGTAGATAATGAGGCTCAAACAATGACTAAATATGTTCACAATAGAATAAAGAGAGAGAACTTCTCAAAAACAGGTATTTGTCCATTTTCCCGTCAAAAACATATTTCCTAAAATGGTAAGTAATAATAATTGATTATTTAATATTCATTTTGGACAAGATTCAAATTTAAAATAAGCAAATTGAATGCAGATTTTTAAATAGTCATGTTTTCCAAGTCCTGAAGTTTCTTGGTCTGCTTTCCCCTCTTGAAAATCAATTACATATTTTTTTTAAATTCGTAAGCAAAAAAAAAAAAAAAACTTTATCAATATCACATAAATAATTTTTTTTTTTTAAAAAAATAGAAAATGAAAGAGGTGAAATAGGAGCGTTCATCGATCTTTTTTCTTTTCCTTTTCGTTTTAATAAAACTGAGTGTATATCACAAATATATCTATGTTTTACTTATTACAAATTCTATTTAAATGTAGTTTTATTTTCTCATTTTCAGATTTAAATAAATTTAAATTGTAACATTTAAAGATATTTCCTGAAACGGTAAACATACGAACCGTAAAAAAAAATTAAGATACGTGTAATTGTACTTTTTTTTTTTAATTAATTATCTTCATTCGTTTCTCATTTTTAATTAAATATTAATTTCATATGTTAATATATAAATTCGATATATGTGAGTAACAAATGACCGTGTATCGCACGGGTGTAACACTAATATATTATTATTATTATTATTATTATTATCATCATCATCATCATCATCATCATCATCATCATCATCATCATCATCATCATCTTAAAGTAAAGCAACCATCATTTTTTATTTTCCCATCTAAAACACTTTTCAAAAATGATTGGATGCATTGATGTCATATGTTTATAATTTCTAAACTTATCTAAATTGGAATGCATTTATATTCATCACTAATTGCTTTATATATATATATATAAAATAATAATACATTTGGAAAATTGTGCATTAACTTTGAAAATAAAAAATGACTTGACTTTTTTCGTGCATTAATTGTGCATTAATTAGATTAATATTTTCTTAAACTTTGATATTTTTTATTTAGTTAGAAATATTAGTGACAAATAAGTTTGTTTACACCTCTTAATAGATTTTTTTTTTGGGAGAAAATGGTGGCGGTTCATTTTATTTATTTATTATTATTTGAATTACAACTTTCTTGCATCAACGTAAAAGGTACTGATAATAATTATTAATTTATTGAAATTTAAACCAATTACTATGTCATCACATATATATAAATTTCAAGGGTATTATGGAAACCCGTTTTGCATAGTGAAAGATAATTAAGTAATTAGTTTGAAAATAATTGATTATATTACTATGATGTACGGATGATCCGATGACTACATTTGATGATGAGTTTAGTGCAATGGAAAACGAAAATGAAATTGAAATTGAAATTGAAATTTTTAAGGATGGTTAATTTTAATAATTAATAATTGTCCGTTTAACTAAATTTCGAGTTCTATGAAAAAAAAGTGAATGATAATTAATAATTGAAAGAAAGATCACGGTAGGTTTGCCCAAGGCGCCCCCCGTAATTACCAGATAGAACACTTGAGTTCGAGTCTATAGATGTGATGGGTTGAGATTTGGTTCTTTTTGTATATATGTTAAAAAATAATTAAAAGTAATAATAATTAGGTAATATATCAAAATAGAAGTGAGAAAGAAAAACATTAAATTCCATTTTCCCTCCAAAGTGTACTAACAAATTTTGGAAATAAAAAAATAAACTAAAATAAAATAAAATAAAAATCTTAGTATATTAATGTCGTATTTAAATTTGTGTTAATTAATGCAATTTAAATTTGTAATGTCGTATTTATGTAGATAAATATGGATGGAAATTATTTTGTTTGTAAATAAATTTATAGAAAATACTTAAACCTCCGTTCGAAAACTATGTTTTTGTTTATAAACAAAAATATTGTTGATTTATTTTTGAGATGCGTTGTTGAAAAGTGCTTTGAAAAATGTATATAGTTAAAAGGTGGGTTTAAAAATATGCATTGTTAAAAAGTAGGTAAAAAATATGTTGTTTGTAAATAAATTTATAGATAAAATTATCGAACAAATGCTAATATTTTTATTCATTCTTAATTTTAATAAGTGTAAAAATTATATGGTATAAGATTTTCGATATAATTCTTTGATCTCCCACGTTGTTCAATTGTCGTATCATGATAATTGGTGATTTTTGTAACTATTATTTTAACTACTTAATTTTGTAAATAAAATATAATTTTATTGGTTAAATATAAATATTTGTTGATCGAGACTAAACACGCATTATAATTATTGTGATAGATTTTTTGAATGAAAAAGGGGAAAAATGCTAAATACAAAAATCGAATGCAGAAATTAATCTTATATAAATTTACATTTTCAATGAAGTTAAAAGTAACGCATAAAAATTATTGAAATCTACGATCGTTTACTATTTAAATATATAAATTAACATTACTATCCAAATAAGTTTTTAATAATTTAGATTAATTATTTTTTTTTTAAATTCTAATAATTATTGTAATAGAATATGAAAAATAAAAAATAATATAATAAATATTTTAACAATTATTATGGTACATGTGTCATTAATGGCATCAGAATCCGTGGTATGTTAATAATAACATAATATTTTAATGTATAAACTATTTTTTGTTTGATAATAGTTATTATTTTTTTTTGATAATTATTGTATTATATTGAAGTCAAAAAATATTTAATATGAGTTTCTATTATGGAGGATATGTTTTGCCTCCAAAACTTCCATTTAAAAAAGTGCTTACATTTATTGTTATTAATTAATTAGCATTTTGGGCGTATAAGAATGTTGGGCAGCACAGGATGGAGGCAGCTCGACATTTCGGTTGGCTCGTTATTGTAGCATGATTACACGGTCTTAGGAAGAGTCTTTGTTTCTTCGAAAGTGTATGCTGGGTTCCATCTTTTTCTCAGTGTCTTGTGTGTGTTCTTCTTGTTAGACTCTAGTTATCATAGTCATCATATATGTTGGTATAGAAGGCTGTTTTTGAAGCGCAAATCTAGACCTAGTACTCTTAATGATTTTGGTCCATATATTTGTATGGCGTGATGGAAGACTTTTTATGAATAGATAAGATGGTACATAAATTGAATAATAATAAAATAAAATAAAATAATAATAATTAATGAGCATTTAATCTCTGGTGGAGAGGTCGTTAGAGATCATCATGGACAAATTTTATGGAGCTTTTGTGAGTTTTATGGATCAGTATCTATCATTGAGGCTGAGTGAAGGGCATTAGAGACGAGTCTAAAATTATGTTCTATAAATGGTTACACTAAAATTTGGACTGAGATTGATTCCATGACTGCTTTATACACTATGTACATCAACTGAAAGTGGATCCTGAAATATACAATACACTTTGGTAGCTATTAAACATAAAGTGACTCGAGCAGAAATTCATCTCACACATTACTGAAGAGAAGGCATTGGTATTGCTGATTGGCTAGCTTCCTTAAACCATCAACAACAATGTTTCAAAATGATGCAACCTGATGAATTTTGTAGTCAGTTAAAGGTATTATTAGATTTTATAGAATAGGTATACCTTCTGTGAGGTTTATTAAAGTTAGGCAATTATCCTTTTGATATTTTAGTTGATTTTCATTCTCTCTGTTGAACTTGTAAATTAAATGGAGTAGTACTCCTTGTATCCATATAGATTGATAGACTATTTGAGATTGTTAAATTAAATCCTTTGGGGTAAGATTCATATGCCCCCTACCCCTACTGTATATTTCCTTTTGTTTCAATAAACTCTATCCTAGGTTTGAATTTTTGAGATAGGATAATTCTCAAAAAAAAAAAATTAAAAAATTAATAAGCATTTAATATCAGTTTAATTTTTTAAAAACGATGCAACTCCAAACCGTGTGCAAATATTTGTTATTTTTTATAAAAACAATATCATTTTTTTGTAAATAGCAACTTCATTTTTTTGTGAAAAATGTGGAAAAATTAATAATCATTTATTATTTAAATATATAAATTGACTTTTATTATTCAAATAAGCTATTATAATTTGAATTGTTTGTAAAATTTTAATAATTATTTTAATATAATATTATTTTTTATGCATTTTGTATATGGGAGAAATTATGTATAAGCATTAAGATTTTACAAACACTTATCAAAATAGATATTTTTGAATAGCAACCCGTGCAATATGAATAGCAACCCGCGCATTGCACGGGAGAAATATATTCTAGTGTGTGTGTGTGTGTATAATTGCTTCAAATCGTACGACAAAAATCATGAAATATTTATTGTCATTACATTGGTTAATCAACAAAACATTGCTAATTAAGATAAAATTCCCAACAATAATGTGCAGATCATTGATTACATCTAAAGAACTAATAACAACTATAGAAGGAAATTTCAGTTTCTACAGATTCTTCTTGATTTCTACACACGAGCTACTTCTTTCCTTGTTGGTATTGCGGTGGCTTTGCAGATGGGACAAACATTCTTTTGACACAACCATCTCGTTAAGCAATCGACATGATATTCATGTCCACATCGAAGCCGTCCAATGCTCTCATCATCTACGTATTCGCATTGGCAAACCACACAGATTTCAGGCCCTTCATTTGCTGCTTCTCCCTCTTCCATAGTAGCGAACTTTCTTGTCTTGAGATGTCGTAGAATAGTTTGTCGTGAGAAATTGTTGGCAGACAAATTTGATCTCAGATGCTCAATATAGTCAGACTCATCCCATATTAAGACTTCATCATCTGAACCTTGCAATGTTTGATTCAAGTTCCTGTAGTTTTCTTGAACATGCTCCCTGGATCGTCTCCCGTAAGACGCGACCCAGTAATCGGCGGAGTAGATTAAAGCGTGGGGAAAATAGAGTGGTGAGATGGGATAATGCTGAGAATTATAATGCGACATTTGATTGTGAATTAATGTATCTTAAGCAAGAAATTCTTGAAATATGAAAACTGGTTTATGAGCGGATTTTGTTAAGAAAATCTGATATTATTGTGAAGAAGAGAAGAGAGGCCACTGCTTTATATAGAAGCAGAAATAACAATTCCGGGAAAAGAAAGGAAAGTGCACAAAAAGGAAATAATAAATTGTGAATAAATCACAAGATGAAAAGGAAAGTTTTGACTTACAACCGTTAGTTGAAAGATTTTAACGTAAGTATTTCTCTTCAAATTGACATAGGTTATTATTTTTCAAGATTTACCGTAAATATATTTGATAAAATTTGGTCTGTCGCTATTATGTCTTAACTAGTTTTACACTCGTACGATGCACGAACATATTATATTGACAAAAAATAATGTATTGAAACATAACAATTGAGAAAATAAAAATAAAATTAACTAACAAATGCCAATCTAAATAATAATAAGCTTTGAGGATTACAATTTTTGGAAACCATCCTTATATACAATTCCAAAGTCCTACATGTAATACTCAAATACATTGATCAAGAAAATATTATAATTAGCTATAGTAAATGATAGGATTAGGCTCTTGAATTTAATTCATATTCAAACGTCATATTAAAAATTGAAATGAAACACTGCACAACATCTCTTCATAATTCCTCGATGTCGTATATATTAAAACAAATGAAAATTTAAAATGCAGCTCTGCAAGCGTGGATCAAGCTTAAAGACTATGACATTTAAGCTGAAACGAAATGTTAATTTCAGCCTTACACGATGCAAATATTTACTTATATATATTTCTCAATAATATTGTTAATTGACACTCCGTGTATGACCTTTAAAAATTTAGATTTTATTTATTTATTTACTTTTTGAGGTCATTGTGTAAACTGTAGAAAAAACATTACTTTGCAATGTATAAAAAATTTAAGCATGATTTAAAAGATTGTTTATGAAATTAGTTAATTTTGAGATGCTTGGTTATAATTAATCTTTCGTCAACCGATCAAGACTTGAATTGTTTTAATCAAATTGGGCTATAATTGCAATTATATTTTTGAAGATGACAAATAAAGATTAATATAATTGAAGGGCAAATCAAGTAAATTAATTTGGTTCATTGACATTAGAAATCAATATTAAATGAATCTGACGTCAAAATCTTATTTTATAAAATAAGACTCTAATGTAAAATAAAAAATTATTTTAAGTGTCATGGTTTAAAATAGATGCACAATTTGTAATATTTTCTCAAACCACTTCTTAACCGCATACATTTCTTCAATGTAAATGTGCTAGATAGTTTGCTCGATAATCCCAAACTTTGGGTTTGATCTCTATATATAGATAGAATTACAAATATATAAGGAAATAAATCAATCTATACAATATAGGGATATATGGAATCAATCCCTGATTCTATGCTAATCTATACATGGTAAGAGTAATATTCTAATACCCCCCCCCCCCTCAAATTTATGCTGGTGAGTCCACAAGCATCAATTTGCTGACGAGAAAGTTATGACAATGAACAAGAGAGAGATTTGGTGAAGATATCAGCAGTTTGTTGATCAGTAGAGACATGGGGAAGAGTGATAACTTTAGAATCATATGCATCTCTAATGTAATGACAATTCACCTCAATATGTTTGGTGCGCTCATGGTACACAGGATTGGCATCAATCTGAATAGCACTGGTGTTATCTCCATGGAGAGGCGTAGGATTCAACTGGGGAAACCCAAGTTCAGTAAGAAGACCACGTAACCACACAATTTCAGAACATGCAGCAGACATAGCCCGGTATTCTGCCTCGGTAGAGGACTTAGAAACACTATCTTGTTTCTTACACTTCCAAGAAATAAGAGCATCTCCAAGAAAAATACACCACCCAGTGGTAGAGCGACGAGAATAGGGACAACCAGCCTAGTCAGCATCACTATAAGCAGTAAGCTGAAGAGGAGTCCCCTTAGGAAAGATCAACCCGCGATGAGGAGTCCCAATGAGGTAGCGAATAATGCGACGGACAGCGGTCATGTGAAGATGACGAGGAGCATCCATAAATTTGCTGACGGTATGAACAGCGAAGGAAATGTCCGGACGCGTGATGGTGAGATAAATAAGACTTCCCACCAACTTTCGATACAAGGTAGGATCTGGAATAATATCCCCTTCATCCTTGCGATATTTAACATTCATTTGTAACGGGGTATCAACAGAAGAAGCATCAGATAGAGCAGCCAACTGAATCAAATCCTGAGCATACTTATGTTGATTCAAGAAGATACCATGAGGTGTAGTCCGAACCTCCAAACCAAGAAAGTAAGTGAGATGACCAAGATCCTTCATATGAAAAATTGAGTGAAGGTGTTCTTGAAGCTTCTGGATAAGGGCGAGATCAGACCCAGAGATAATAATATCATCAACATATACCAACAAAAAAACTATACCAGCTGAGTTTATGTGAAAGAAGAGAGATGCATCATACTGACTCTGAATGAATGAGAATGCCAAGAGGGTGCTGCGAAACTTGTCAAACCATGCCCGAGGAGCCTGTTTGAGACCATATAAAGAACGTTTTAATTTACACACAGAGTCAACAGAGGGAAGGGCCATACCAGAGGGAAGCTTCATATAAATATCTTCTTTCAAATCTCCATGTAAGAATGCATTTTTTACATCCATCTGATGTAAGGGCCAAGACTGAGAAGCGGAAATTGACAATAAGAGACGAACGGTGGTCATCTTAGCAATGGGAGCAAATGTCTCATCATAGTCAATCCCATATTCCTGACGATTTCCTAAGGCCACCAATCGAGCCTTATAGCGCTCAAGAGAACCATCAGAATGAAGTTTGACCAAGTACACCCATTTACTGCCGATGGGTTTTACATTTGAGGGGCATGGAACAACATCCCATGTCTGATTTGCTGTAAGTGCCTCAAGTTCAGCATTCATCGCATTTTGCCAACACTCTTGTTCTATAGCCTGTCTATAGGAAGAAGGGATGGAAATAGAGTCAAGGGTAGCTGACAAAGAACTATGGGAAGAAGTAACAAACCTATATGGAGGGCAAGTGATACGAGAACTATGGCACAATATGGGCGGTGGAGGAGTAGCAACTGCGACAGGATCTGATGTCTCCGGAGAAGGATTGTGAAGACCTGGCAGGACTGACGTCTGAAGAAGAGGCTCAGAAGGAACATGTCGACGGGTGTAAACCAGACCAGGTTTGTATCGGGAAGATTCTGCAGTAAAGTCAGGCAACACAGAAAACATAGGAGAGAGAGCAGTAGGCTCTGAAGTAAAGAAAAATTGTTTTTCAAAGAAAATAACGTTACGAGATATCCGGAGGCGCTGTGCATTAGAATCATAACAAATATATCCTTTTTGAGTTGCAGCATATTCGAAAAAAGCACACTTGACAGATTGTGGGGTGAGTTTTGTCCTTTCATGAGGTGGCAGATGAACAAAACAAACACACCCAAAAGGACGGAGATGAGAATATGTGGGATGATGACCAAACAATTTATAAAATGGAGAAACATTACCAAGAACTGGAGTTGGCAATCTATTTATTAGATGAACAGCTGTAGATAGAGCTTCACACCAAAAACGAGAAGGAACGGAAGACTCAATTAAAAGAGTTCTAACCATGTCAAGAAGATGGAGATTTTTACGTTCAGCCACCCCATTTTGTTGTGGGGTAGAGGGACATGATCGTTGTGAGATAATTCCCTTGGTTTGTAAAAAGGATTGGAATGCAGTAGACATATATTCGCCATCTGAATCAGAGCGTAAGATCTTAATGGAGGACGAGAATTGAGTGTTAATGAGAGCAAGAAAAGTCTGAAAAACTGTAAACACTTCACTTTTTGCACGGAGAAAGTAAACCCAAGTGAATCTACTATGGTCATCGATAAAGGTAACAAAGTATTTATAATGAGCATGTGAAATAACAGGTACGAGACCCCATACATCACTATGAACAATATCAAAAAGATGCAAAGCATGTGAACCATGAGAAGGAAACGGTAATACTTTACTCTTAGCAAGTTTACATGAAGCACATTCAAGAGAATTAGATGAAAACGAAGGCGAACTTTTATTACCAAGGAAACCAGAATTCAACAATTGTTGTAACACATGAGAATTGGGATGTCCCAATTTCTTATGCCAAGCAAGAACATCAAAAGTAGCAGAATTACAAACTAGAGGAAAAGATAAAATAGGCTTCGGTAAAATAGAAATGGGAAAGAGACGCCCGTCCTTAGGCCCCTTCACTATCATCCGTCCTGACACCTGATCCTGCACAAGACAAGAAGAAGAAGAAAAAGACACAGTACAATTGTTATCAACAAGTTGACCAACTGAGATAAGATTGGAAGATAATTGAGGGGAGACTAGCACATTTGGCAAGTCTGGTGAAATATCACCTACGGCTGTGATAGGAAGGGTGTTACCATTAGCAGTGTGTATTTGAAGAAAGCCGATATACGGTCTAACTTTACTAAGTAATCTAGGATCATGAGTCATATGGTTAGAAGCACCTGAGTCTAACAACCAAGGAGAAGAAGTAGATTTTTTATTACCTGAGAGTCCCAAGGCTGATAAAGCAGAGATGATCATTTGTTGGATCATTTCTGGAGTGATTGAGGCAGGGGAAGAACTGGAAGAGGTTGGAACTTGAGGGGCAACAATGTGTTGAGTTGAACTAGAAGCTGAAGCAACATAACCTGTTTCATGTTTGCATGGAGGACGAGTAGGACACTCTTTGAGAATGTGTCCAGGCTTCTTACAATAATTGCAAACTTTTCTAGGACATTGTGAAGCTATATGACCGAAACCCTTACAGCTGTAACACTGCACACTAGACATATCACGAGTTTTAGATTTTCCTTGAGCAGCATACGCAACAGAAACTGGAGCAGTCTGACTCTGTATGTGTTCCAGCGATGTACGAGTAATAAGTCGTTGTTCCTCCATCAGCAACTCACCCAAGCAACCATCCAAACTGGGAAGAGGGTCTCAGTGCATGAGGCTGGATCGAATAGATTCAAAGTCAAGTCGCAATTTCATGAGAAATTGATCTCTTTTAGTTACTTCATGCACAGCTTGGACAGCCTCCAAACTTGCAGCTGGAACAGAAGTATATACAATATCTGTATACTCAGTCCAAAGATTAGAAAATCCAGAATAGTACTCTTCAATAGTGCGAGAATCCTGAGAGAATGTGGCCAATTCAAACTCCAATTGAAGTCGCCTAGCATTATTATTTTGAGTATAGATTTTCTTCAAATATTCCCACATAGTACGAGCTGTTTTATATGGCCTGAGATTAAGAATAATCTGAGCATCAACAGACCCAAGAATCCAAGCCATAAGCCGGGAATCTTTGGTTTTCCAAGCAAGATATTTTTCATTTTCCCTCTCGGGGTCGGGAGATGGAATAGTCCCATCAATATGTCCCCACAAGTCGCCTTTACCTTCAATTAATAATTGAAAATGATAAGCCCGTGACGAATAGTTTTTTCCATTAAAGCGAACACAAATTGAAGTATTTTGCTCACTTGACATGATAAAGTTGAGAAATACGAACTCAATATCACCAATTTCAGATTTCCCACACAAATTTACTGTGCAAATAAAATGAGTATCGAGTTATATGCAAAAAGAAATCACACCAACCACGACCAAACACAAATTACCGCACAGACCACGGCCAAGAGCGAAGCAGACGATCTGGAACTGGAACTGGAAGAAGGCGGTGGAGCGAGAAATTCAGAAAAAACTGAGGCACACGACTGAGGATACGCAGCAACGAACCAAACACGAAGCACCGTTGAAGAGATTGCGCTGAAGAGGCGGCGCGATCGTGACCTAGACCAAGAGAGACAGAGAGCAGCGTCGATCGTGGCCTACCCAAGAGCAACCGATGAACTCCAGAACCGGGTTGTGCCGCTAGAGAAGAAGCCCTAGCCGATGCCACAGAAAACTCTAGCAACGCACAGAAAACGGGTATGGCTCTGATACCATGTAAATGTGCTAGATAGTTTGCTCGATAATCCCAAACTTTGGGTTTGATCTCTATATATAGATAGAATTACAACTATACAAGGAAAATAAATCAATCTATACAATATAGGGATATATGGAATCAATCCCTGATTCTATGCTAATCTATACATGGTAAGAATAATATTCTAATATTCAAATCACTTTTCAATTATAGATTTTATTTAGAAGATATCACATTTTTACAAATAAAAACTTTTACTAAACTTAGGAGTCTTCGAGCATATGAGTTAATTCTTTTTAAAAAAAAAAAAAATCTTTCCTTTCCCAATAATTTTTTTTCCTCTGAATTATTCGCTTTTTTGAAAATTATGCAACTATCATCTTTCTTCTTTCTAATTTATTTGAAGATGAATATAAATTTGTCCTTTACCTCCAAATTTGACAATTTTTTTCAACCGGATGGTAGACGGTTGAACAATGCAGGCCTATTCTCTCAAATGTTGGGATGATCAGTATCATTTTTAGAGGTTGAGGATAGATCTGTAACAATTTTAAAATATGAGGGATCAAATATACTATTTTTCCTTATGTGATCTTCGATATAATCATCACCAGATTCTTTTTCACCATTGGATGTTCCAGTCTCTTTAATCTTTTGATCAGTCTTTGTAGCAGCCTCCCAAGACTCTAGCATAGTTTGAATGGCCTTCTATCCTAAACCATGTGCTTTTCAAGCATTGTCATGAAATCATACACGCGAACTCACTGCAACAAAATTGATCTAGTGCCAA
Organism: Ligustrum vulgare; assembly: GCA_963555705.1. Lineage (NCBI taxonomy): Eukaryota > Viridiplantae > Streptophyta > Magnoliopsida > Lamiales > Oleaceae > Ligustrum > Ligustrum vulgare. The sequence continues at coordinate 29,981,085 of OY743186.1, read as the reverse complement.
CCAAGAGCACAATAGTGTGTGTCAACCAAGACAAAAGCACTGGACCCCACAACAGACCGCTCACTGCAAATCATCAAATAGAGTCTAATAGAAGAGGAAGAGATATTATAAGAGAGAAAATGTTAGAAAAAAAATATGTCCACTCTTCTCCCACTGTACTAATGCAAGTAATTCAAGACAGTTTCTAATAATAATAAATGATATGTCATTAAAATAATATGTAATTTCAAGGAAACATAATTGTAATTGTAATTGTGTACAATGTTAGAAAATTTATCACAGACAATTATTTATCTATGATCTAAAATCAGCATGCTGAATTATCAAGAATTAAATAACTGAAGCGGAAGCGTACCTTAATCAAATATGATTCACGATGAACGATTCGGATGGTTGAATCTTCCAAATCAATACGTAGTCCTTATTTTATTTCTAATGATGGGATGTCAAAAAGAATGAACAGTACGTAGGATTCAGGAACCATAACCGACTTTATATACTGAATTGCCAGTTAACCTAATTCGGCCCATCATGAATTAGATAATGGCCTGGTATCTACACATAAAAGCCCATACATTAATTAGATGCATTAAAGTCCGATATATATAAAATTCATATTTGATCACTTTAAATGGGCTTAACCAAATTTGATAGCATTTTATTCAATACACAATAATTCACATATAAGCCCACACGATTGATTAAAATCCTTACAATCTCCCACTTGGGCTATATGTGTAACCTTACAATTGTGTATCAATCATAACCTTATGATTACTCAGAATTTTGCTATCATTACTGAATGCATTCCCAAACAATCCGGTCCATCAATTATATCAACATAGGATCAAAGCGGCTTTCGCTACATTAATCGTAACTAAACCTATCAATGGTCACGTATATCGACGTAACTGAATGACATGGATCAAGTATGGATGTGTAGCATGGAAATTACATGTAATGTGATCTTCAACATGCCTATTTCCAACTGGTCCAACTTTAGTGAGATCATCCTCAAACGAGTTCACAGATAATAAACCTGAAACCTTACAGCTGTAAATAACTTTAACTTTAAATTGTATCCAAAAGGACAGTAAATGTATCTAATGCACCCAAAATACAAACTCCCACTGAAACCAAATATCCTTAAGAAATACAACACCGATATAAGTATTGTGCTCATGAAAGACCTTGGGTTGTAATACTTTAGTAAGAGGATCCGCAATTATGGAGTTTGTCCCAATGTGCTCTTATTGACACTTGTCCACTCTGAACTGTATCCTTCACAACCAGGAACTTATGTCAATGTATTTTGACTTAGTTGAGCTCCTGTTGTTACTGGAATATAAATCTGCTGAGTTATTGTCACAATATAACTTTAGTGGTCTTTCTATACCGTACATAATATGCAGCCTAGTGACAAAATTTCGCAGCTATATTCCATAATTAGATGCCCCCAAAAATTGCTACAAACTGTGCTATTAAGTGAAAGAAGCTAAAGTGTTTGTTAAGCACTCCTTCTGGAAATAGCTCCTCCAACCAGCAGATAAATGTAGCCTGATGTGGATCTTTTACTTTCTAGGATCTAGTAAAATCGGAATCATAATACCATATGATCTCCAACTGATCCGATTTTCTGTGTGTGAACATGTAATCTTTTATTCTCTTTAAATACCTTATAACCCATGTTTGGCTACTTTCCAAATGATCCATCCCAGGGTTATTTAAATATCTCCTTAGTATCCCAATAATGTATGCAATATCCGAACGCATACATCAGACTTTCTATAGCTTAACTATATGGGATCCTCTGCGTTTCTTTAACTTCAAGATAACTTTTCGGGCATTAGTCGAGACTAAATTTGTCTCCCTTAGCGATAGGGCTGTCCCTGATTTACTGTCTTGCATGCCAAACCTCTTAAGTACTTTATCGATATAGCCCTTTTGTGACAATCCAAGAATACCCCGAGAACAATCCCGGTGCATCTGAATTCCTAAAAAAAAGCCGTCATCAAGATTTTTAATCTCAAAATTCCTTGACAAAAAATCTCATAATTTTATGTGATATGCCTATATCATTGGTGGCAAGCAATAATCAACATAGAAAACCAGGAAAATATACTTACTCCCACTGAACTTGTAATACACACAACCATCAACGGCATTAATCTCAAGACCAAATGAGATAATTATTTGATGAAATTTGTATTACCCTTAACGGGAAGCTGGCTTGAGCACATAAATGGATTTCTTTAATTTGCAAACCGTCTCATCAATGTCTCCATTGAGAAACGTCGTCTTAACATCCATTTGATGTAACTCGAGGTCAAAATGTGCAACAACCTGACTTTCCTGAAAGAGTCTTTCATTGAAATCGAAGAGAAAGTCTCTTTATAATCAATGCCATCATTCTGTGTAAAGCCCTTAGATACAAGACGAACCTTATATCTTTCCACGTTACCTTTCGAATCCCCTTTGGTTTAAAAATCCATTTAAGACCAATGGGCTTCGCACCTTCTGGTAATAGGACAAGATCCAAAACTTTATTGTCTTGCATATGCTTATACTCCTTATTTATGGCATCAATCCACTTTTGAGAGTTAGAACCCTGCATGGCCTGATGGAATTGATTGGATCATCTTCCACCATTCCATTATTTTCCTTATGTTCTTGAAAAAATACTATTTAAATTATCCGGAATAGCATTTTTCCCTCTCTCGTGGATCTCCTTAATGACTTTAGTTATTGAGATTGTTGAGTTTGTACTTCTGAAATTTACCTTATTTTGGATGGGAGGTTCTTCAACATTGTCTAGTTGAGATTTCGGATATGCTTCTTGATCAATGACATGCATAGAAACTTGCACATTGTCAAAAGCAATAGTAGGAATCAAAACCGACCATTCCTCAACTTCTTCCTTAAAGACAATATCTTAACCTTATTTCTCCCCCAAACTCAACATCCTCAAAAATGTTGCATTTCCCGTATCAAAAGTTATAGCCCCTAGATCGTTCAAAACAATTAATAAAGTAGCCCCTAGATCGTTCAAAACAATTAATAAAGTAGCTGCTTACTGTTTTGGAGTCCAATTTCTTTATGTGGCCTATAAGGCCTAACCTTAGCTGGACATCCCCGAATGTGAAAATACTTTAGACTAGGTTTTCTGCCAGTCAAAAGTTCTTAAGGTATTTTAGCAGCAGTTTTAGTTGGTACTATGTACGATCTTTCTTTAAATGTCCAGATTTCTGACAAAAGAAACAACCCTTAATGTCTTTATGTGGTTTCTTTTGTTCTGAACCCTTAACAACTTTATGTTCTTTATTTGTTTTCTTGCCCTTATCTTTAGAGGTGTTTGCCAAGTGAACACTTTCAGTTCTGTCCTGCTTCAACTTTTCTTCCTCTTGCACACAAAATAGAATGAGCTCATTTAGAGTTCATTTCTCCCTTTGATAGTTACAACTGACCTTAAATTGACTGAATTGTGCAAGAAGCTTGCACACTATGAAATGAGTTCATTGAGAGTCCATTTCTACTTTAACAGTTATAACTGACCTTAAATTAACTATATTGTGCAGGAAGTGATATCAATACCAAATGCACGAGCAAGTCATTAGACAAGTCGAGTTTTAGTTCCTTAAGTTTTGAAGCAGTGTGAGACATCTACATGATGTACTCCCTTATTTTCCCATTGCCTTTATACTTTATTGAAATCAAGCTTTGCATAAGCGTGCTTGTTTCAGCCTTATCGTTTTTCGCAAAACGTTTCTTAATTTCGGCAAGGAATTCATTGGCATCATTTACCTCCTCAGATACTGTGCCACTAAAGGCTTCCGGAATTCCGCACTTAATGATCATGAGACTCACGTAATTTAAGCAATCCCACTTCTCAAAGTTCCTCATTTGATTAGATGAACTTTCATCCGTAAGAGGAGCAGGTTGCTCAATCCTTAGTACACGGTCTAGATCCATGCAGCCAACGAAAAGTTAATGTTCTTGTTTTGATCCTTGAAGTTTGTTCCATAATACAGAGATTAAATTTGAGCTTGTAGATATACTACTAGTAGAATTTGAAACTGAATAAAGAGCACTTAAACAAAATAGCTCACATAAATACCTTATTATGCAAATCATACTTTCAAATAATGGTAGGGCCCATCACAAGATACCTAGCAAAACATCAATATTTATTCTTTGGACAGAAATATTGACTTGTAAGTGGTACTCTTGGTGTAGTAATCAAACACTGACAGTAAAACATGTCAACCAACAAACCTTTCTTTGGACCGATTTATTGATCACACGTAAAACCAAATAACCGTCACCTGTTTATCACCACAAGTTCATGTGAAATTAGAGCCAAATATTGACCTTCCTTTGGGCCGATCAATATCCGCATGAAATAACACACAAATTCCTAATTTTCCCTTAGTGTCGTGATCAAACACTGGCAATAAGACATGTTAACCAATAAACCTTTCTTTGGACCTATTTACGGGTCACACGTTAAACCAAATAATTGCCACGTGTTTATCACCACAGGTGCATGTGAAATTCGAGCCAAATATTGACCTTCCTTTGGCCCGATCAATATCCGCAATGAATAACACACACAAATACCTTCTAATATTCAAAGTTAATTAATATCCACAAGAGATGTTTCTTTGGCAACATGTTGCTTCAACTAACTTACTTTCGAATATTATATCTCTCAAAAGATTCTGATGTACCAAGATTTGAAACTGAAATCACTGATTTGCATATATTTTGACTTTAGGATTTGAATTATAGAATTCAAAACTTTAGAATAAATCAATCCTTAAGTTGAGAGAGTCAATTGCAATATTCTTAAACTTTAGGTGGCCAATTATGTAAAATTTTAAGCTTGAAGGGATTAAATTACAATTTTTCCAAAACTTTATTGGCCAATTTAGAGAAATTCCAAACTTTAGGTCCCAATTTGAAAGAAAACCAAACTTTAGAGGGCCAAAATAGGAAATTCTCAATCTTTAAAGGCTGATTTTTGAAGATTTTCAAACTTTAGGAGCCAACTTAGAAAATTCCCAAACTTTAGGGACTGAATTTAAAAAAATTCAAACTTTAAGGACCAATTTTTAAAATTTTCCAAACTTTAGTGACTGAATTAGAAAATTTTCAAACTTTAAGGGACTGAAAATGAAAATTTTCAAACTTTAAGGGACCAAATTAGAGAATTTCAGAACTTTAGATGTTGTATTAGAAAATCTTCAAACTTTAGGGACCAATTTTGAAAATTTCAAAACTTGAGGGACTGAATTAAGAAAATTTTCAAATTGTAGGAGCCAAAGTAGGAAATTTCAAAACTTTAGGGACTAATTCAAAAATCAAGAAATTTAATAATCCCAACTTTAATAAATTATAACCTTAGGGGCTGAAATGTAAAGTTCAGAACATCAAAAGGACCAACTATAATAATTTCATATCTTTAGGGGTTTAAACTTTATTTCATAATAACCTTGGAGGACCTGATGTTCAAATAACCAGAATTTACAGAAATTGCAAAGGAGTCCTTTTAAACTCCTAATTTCCAACCGAAAGCGCCTCGTTCAAAAATCGCGACAGCTAGCTAGGGTTTAAACCCTAGCCGCCGCCGCCAAAAACGACAGAGGCGCAGCCTCCCCGCAGGCCCCTCCGCGCCTAACGGCGCTCCACACCTCAGCCGCGCAACCAGTTCCCAATGTTTGACCTACAGCGCCATCCACGGCCCTGCATTGCAGCGCGATCTGACCCGCCAGTGCGACGGTACCACAATTGCCGGTGGCTATGTGGAACCAGCCAAAACCTCCACCAACCGGCCACACCTGATTCAACATCAGCCAAACAAAATTAAATGCTCAAAGCTTAATTCAAAACCTAATTTTCAACAACCAAAATCATGATTCATTGTTTTGGAAAATACATACAACCCGATTCAGAATCAAAATTCAATCAAAAAATTCGATTTTCAATACAGCTCCCATATCAAATTCGAAAACCAAAGCAAATTTCCAGATTTTACATACATGATATATGCTGAGGTTGATTTTCATTACCCAAAATCACACTATTGAACACGAATCTAAAATACATACTGCAATTGGCATTTTCTATACATATTCGTAATTGAATCAGATTAATAATTTTCGAGAATCCATTAAAACTTTGAATTTTCGATCCAAATCATACGATTAAAAAATAGAACTGATAATTCAACTTGATGATTGGCTCTGATACCACTTGTTAGAAAATTTATCACAGACAATTATTTATCTATGATCTAAAATCAGTATGCTGAATTATCAAGAATTAAATAACTGAAGCGGAAGCGTACCTTAATCAAATATGATTCACGATGAACGATTCGGTTGGTTGAATCTTTCAAATCAATACGTAGTCCTTATTTTCTTTCTGATGATGGGATGTCAAAAAAAATGAATAGTACGTAGGATTCAGGGACCATAACCGACTTTATATACTGAATTGCCAATTAACCTAATTCGGCCCATCATGAATTAGGTAATGGCCTGGTATCTACACATAAAAGTCCATACATTAATTAGATGCATTAAAGTCCGATATATATATAAAATTCTTATTAGATCACTTTAAATGGGCTTAACCAAATTTGATAGCCTTTTATTCAATACACAATAATTCACATATAAGCCCACACGATTGATTAAAATCCTTACACACAATAGACTGTTGCATGTGCAAATGATACTTATACCAAGGTTGCGAACATAAGGTAAAGTCATTTACAATCGTGCTACTAACCTTTAACAAACTCCGAAAATATATAAATAGGAAAGGAAAAGAGTTAGATTCCGCAAAGACAAATTGTCTTCTTCAAGATACTATTCTTGAAGATTAAACATAGTGAATTAGTTAAAGACTAAAGGAAGCAGCAAACCAAGAAATTTACTTTATATTTCAATGGAATTAAGGAAATATGAGGTTTAAGTAATTACTCTATACTCGTGAAGAAAAATCAACTTGGTTCTGGAATCCTCAAGTGAGGAATTCATAAAAGCCATACAAAAGAATGGAAATTGAAAATCAAATCAAATCAAACCCGAAAGGAGAGTCATGAAGTCGTTTTGCACGACCATTGCAGCTACCCAATAGTGCAGGAGGTAAACCTTCAACTTTCTCAATCACCCTATCCTCCTCTTCGATTGCTTCAAATACGCTAGCTCTTGGCTCAGCCTAGTAAGAAAGAACAACAGAAAGGTCAATATATATTGCAAGAAACATTTAAGTCTCTGCAACCAACCATATCGGTAGCCTATACCTAAAAGAGAATCAGTCATGAGCTCTAAGTGTTATGCATTAGATCCAATCGTTTGATCAAACACTTACTAATATATTTGATACATTTAATATATGGCAGATCTGTTATTTAATTGATTTATAATATTATTATTATTCTTGCAAATTAAATCAACAGAGTCCGTATATTCAAATCTTGATAACTTGTTAATCACAAAGAGTTGTGATTGTGAGATATAAGTTACAATTGAATCTTAAATATCCTTGATCGTAAACTAATATCGAGATACGGATATCTTTGTTACGGATAGACCAACACGTGTGTCATTGCCCACTTTAGAAGTGAGTAGCTGATCTCACAAGCTGAGATGTAGAGACATCTAAATGAACACGTGGATGTTTTGTTAAGAGAACAAAACATTGGAAACCCGCAACGGAGATTCCATATGGATAACTATCTGAGTGTCAGTGGTTAATCTCTAACGTTCGTTAGTGAAATTGATAATTTGACTTGAGGTCATCATAGTACCTTATATGAGGGCAGTCATACTTTGGTGATATCGGATGTTGCTCTGAAAGGAGTTGCTAATACAATGTCGTTCGGGTATGTCAAGAATCACATGAAGGTTGTGAATGATCAATATAGGATTCGTCACTCTTAGATAGTAAGAGACTATGATATGCGTTTTATTTGGTTAAGTCGATATCGAAACCCTTGGTCAAGGTGAATTAATAAAGTCGAAAATAGTTTCGATGATTATTGACTTAAGAGCGAAATAAAAGATATGATCAATAAACGAGATTAACACATTTCCATATCTCGTAATTGATCGGATCATATTGACGAAGGGATTAAAGTTTCATGATAAACGAACTAGTTTGGTTTTGTTACACCAAGTGACATTTCCCATCACATGTGTTGCCCGAGACATTGCTAGATGTCAATCTGGGACAACTAATGTGAATTAATTAATTTAGGAGAATTAATGATTAATTTACAAGAGAGTTTTAATTAATCTTATTTTGATTAGATAAAAATAAAAATTCACGTAGTTCGACATCGTGGTTAGGAACCTAAAGGGTCACACACAAAGGGAGAACTAGAAGAATGTGATTGAAATTAATTAATTAACAAGTGTTCGACATTTGTAGAATTAATTAATTATATTGTTTATTAATAGACTTGAGTTAATTAATTTGATTAATTAACTAATGTCCATGTTTAATTAATTGGATTAATTAAACCACATGGACCGGGCCGATGTTTAAGTTATGGGCTAAGCTCACTCTGACTTATATTAAGGGAAAATTAAATAGAACCTTGTATGGGAAAAGTACATAATTATACAACTAAAACTTTCACTTCTTGAACATAACAAACTTAAAAAAAAATTGTAAAAATCAGGTGTTAATATGTTAATTAATTAATACAATATTATAATAATTATAATGAGTTGCTAAACAAACGCATAATATTAAATAATAAAATAAAAATAATACCTAATCCACAACCACTCCATCCCAATCCAAGCCTCCACCCACCCCACCCCGGCACCCACCCCACCCACCCCATCGGAACCCACCCACCCCAACCTCACCCCACCCCACACACCCCATAAAATAACTTTTTTTCCTTCTACTTTTCCACGCTCACCCCCACTCTCAACACCACCTTACCCACCCCACCCACGCACCCAACCACCCTGCCCCACTCACCCACTCAACCACACCACACCACACCACACCACAAGAATGATGTTACTTCTACTTTTTTCTCCCCCCACCCAATCACCCACCCACTAGTCCCATCCCATCATACCCACCCCATCCCACCCAACCCTACCCTACCCCACCCACCCCATCTCACCCAAAATGATTTTTTTTACTACTTTTCCACAACTCGCCCAGACCCTACCCTATCCTACCCAGCCACCTACCCCAACCCCACCCACCCCACACAAAATTAATTTTTTTCTTCTAATTTTTTACTCCCCCACCAGCCTCGCCCCAGACCCTACCCCAACCCACCTCATCCAAAATGGTTTTTTTACTACATTTTCACGACTCGCCCAGATCCTACCCCGCCACCCATCCTCAACCCCACCCCACCCAAAATTAATTATTTTCTCCACCCCGACCCTACCTCGCCACCCACCCCACCCCATCATACCCCACCCAAATATAATTTTTCTTCTATATTTTCACACCTCGCCCTAACAACCCCACCCTAGCAACCCCACCACAACCCATCCCACCCAAAATTGATTTATCTTCTATTTTTTCACACTTTACCTCAACCGTCCCATCCTATCCCACCCTACCCCCATCCAAAAATGATATTTCTTCTATTTTTTACACCCCACCCAACCACCCCCACTCCACCCAAAAATGATTTTTCTTCTACTTTTTCACACTTCCCCCAAACCGCCCCACCCCATCCCATCCCACCGCACCGAACCCCGCCACCCACCATACCCAAAAAAAAAAAAAATTATTTTTCTTCTATTTTTTCACACTTCACTCCAACCACCCCACCCCACCCACGCACCCACCAACCCAAAAAATAATTTTTTTCTTCTACTTTTTCCAACCCGACCTAGACCCCACCCTACCCACCCACCCCACTCCAAAAAATGGTTTTTTTCTTCTACTTTCCCCACCCTACCCTACCCCCAGCCACAAAAAAAAATGATTTTTTTCTTCTACTTTTCCGACCCTGATCCCGACCCCACCCCACCAACCCACCCACCCTGACCCTACCTCACCACAGAAAATGATTTCTTCTACTTTTTCTAGCCCCACCCGACCTCTACCCCACCATCCCCACCCCCAAAATTACAGTTAGTCACGTAAGTTGACACGAGATAGCAGTTAAGTCACACAATGTCACACAGAGTCACAATTACAAATTTAGTTGTAAAATCCCACCCCTCCAAAGTCACAGTTGGTCACACAAGGTCAAAGTTCGATCATACAATGGTCACACAAAGTCACAGTTGGTCACAAAAAGTCACAGTTGATCACACAAGGTCACTGTTCGATCACACAAAGTCACAATTGGTCACACAAAGTTACAGTTGGTCACACAAGGTCACAATTTGGTCACACACGTTTTCACACAAGGTCAAAGTTTAGTTCGGTCATATAAAGTTATAGTTCGGTCACACGAGGTCAAAGTTCGTTTACACAAGGTCACAGTTCGTTCTCACAAAGTCACAGCTTTGTCACACAGTCATATTTGACACAATTATAGGCCACATCATGTCCTCGCATAAAGTCATAATTAATCAATAATTTAATCACATTTACTTAATAATTGATCTCATCTTGTACTTTTCACAAGCCGCACAAAGTCATAATTAATCAATATTTTAGTCACAATTGCTTAATAATTGGTCACATTATTTAATAATGAGTTCCATATTATTTATTTATTGGTCACAACTTACCCATTTTCTTTGTCACGATTAATCAATATTTCTTGTCACAATTACATAGTAATTTGTCACATACACGTCATAAGTCACATTTAGTAACCATTCTGATTACAATTACCTAATAATTAGTCACAATTACCTATAATTGGTACCAAAATCAACATTCAAGTCATTCAACCCACCCCAACCCCAGAGCCCCCACCACACCCCACCCCACCCCACCCCACCCAAACTTATGACTTATCACTCTCCTCTACAATGTCCATGCACCAAGACCGACTGCGACCACCACCAACCTCTTCACCACCTCTTTGCCACAACTAGAAACCACCTCACAACACACATCACCACCCCAAATATCACCACCACAACCAACTCTCAGCCAAAAAGCAACCACAACAAAAAGCAACTACAACGAAAAAAAAATGGAAGCGGTGCAGCACAGATCGCTCCACCGCCGCCACCTCCTCCACTACCTGTATCATATCTACCACCAAACCTGCACCGAATCTACTGGTCGTCTTACCAGCAGATTAAAATAAAATAAAAAAATCGCACACCCAGACCACAACCACAAAATCAACAAACCACAGCAGAGACGTCCCTGCTGCTGAATCGTCAGGTTGCGATGCCGTCGACGGTGCTTCCGCAGATGCGTCTCCGTGCAAATTGCTGCCCTCGCCTACACAGAAGCCACAGAAGACCTCTGTTGTGGCGACCACAGCCATCGATCGGGAGTGCTAGAAGTCGGAGCTTCGATTTTGTGGATGTTGGGAACGATTTGGGTAGATTGTAGAGAGGTTCCGATTCGCCGGTGTTATTGGACGTCTTTATTGAGGGCCTCCGATGAGGTCGTCGTGTGATCTCGAGAGGTTGAGAGAAGATAGAGAGAGAGTTGAGAGAGAGAGAGAGAGAGAGAGTAGAGAGCGTGAGGTCTGAGGAGGGACGGTACAAGAAGTAAAAATAAATAAAAACTTAATTAACACCTGAGAATTGAAAAACTTTTCAGCAGTCCAATAACTCTGAAATGTAACATTTAAATACAGGGTTTGGTGTAATTTTCCCACCTTGTATTTCAAAGATGCAATTCAAAAATCATGTGAAGAAAATCTTTTTTTCAAATTTCATGTGCTAATTCATTTAATTAGGTGTTTAATAATTAAAAATAAATATAATAATAATATATATAAGACAAACATAATCATCTACTATATATTATATTAAAACTAATATAATATTAAATCAAAAACTCAAATTTTGACGTAACAACCTCCCACCACCCCGCCCACCACCCGCCCCGCCCCACCCCACCCCACCCCACCCCACCCAAAAATAATTTTTATTTTTTTTCATTTCAATGTTTTCCCATCATTCCCCATCTCACCCCAACCCCTACCCCACTCGACCCTAGCCCACATCATAGCAAAGTGACAAATTGATCTCACCCAAGTCACATCCCCGGACCCCACCCACCCACCCACCCACCCCACCTCACCACCCATATCATACCCGACCCCAAAAATAAGTTTATTTTTATTTTCTCCCGATGTTTTCCTACACTTCCCCATCCCACCCCACCCACCCCACCCCACCCCACTCCACTCCACTCGATCCACCACACCTCATCGCAAAGTGACAAATTGGTCTTATCTCAGCTACAGACCACCACCCCATCCCACCCACCCACCCACCCACCCTATATTAAAAATAATTTTTATTTTTTTCCTTTCGATATTTTCCTATCATTCCCCATCCCACCCCACCCCACCCCACCCCACCCCATCCTGCCCCACCTCATCTCAAAGTGACAAATTGATCTCACCCTAGACAAATCCTCCCACCCCACCCCACCCACCACCCATATCCTACCCCACCCCAAAAATAAAGTTTATTTTTATATTCTCCCGATGTTTTCCTACACTTGCCCACCCCACCCCAACCCAACCCAACCCCACTGCACTCGACCCTACCCCACCTCATCGCAAAGTGACAAATTGATCTTATCCCAGCCACAGACCAGGACACACCCCTCCCTTCTCGCCCCCACCCCACCCCCACTGCAAAAAACCACTATTTTCCTTCTACCCCCACCCAGCCCAACACCACCCTACTCATCCCACCCCACCCCACCCCACCCCAAAAATGATTTTTTTCCTTCTACTTTTCCACACCCCCACCAACCCCACCCCAACACCACCCTGCCCACCCAACCCCACAAAATGAGTTTTTTTTTATCTCTCCATGTTTTCCCACCCTACCCGCCACCCACCCCACCAAAAAATGATTTTTTTTCTTCTAATTTTTGCACATCCACTTGCCCCCGATCCTACCAGCTACCCAACTAACCAACCAATCGACCCCACCCACCCCACCTAAAATTGATTTTTTTCTTCCACTTTTTCATACCCGCCCAGACCCTACCCTTGCACCCACCCCACCCACCATACCCACCCATCACATTCCTACCCACTCCCAAAAATGATTTTTTTTCTTCAATTTTTCACACCCCCACCCACCTCGCTCCCGACCCCACACACCCACCCAACCAACCAACTGACCCCACCCAAAAATGATTTTTTTCTACTTTTTCACACCCCATCCCAACCCTATGTCAGTCACCCAACAACCCCACCACTACCCACCCCACCCAAAATGATTTTTTTCTTTTCCACACCCCGTATCGACCCTACACCCGTCACCCACCAACCTTACCCCTACCCAAAAATGATTTATCTTCTTCTAATTTTTCACACCTCGTCCCTACCCTGCCACCCACCCAACAAACCGACCCCACACAAAAATGATTTGTTTCTTATACTTTTCCTCGTCCAATGGTCACAAAAACTTATAGATGATTACAACCTTTAATATAATTGGTCACAATCATTTATAGTTGGTCACATATTATTTATTTATTGGTCACAATTTACTCTTTTTTTCATGATTAGTTAATATTTTTGTCACGGTTACCTAATAATTGGTCACATTCTCTGCTCGTCATAAGTCACACAAAGTCACATTTAGTCGACATTTTGGTTACACTTACCTAATAATTTGATCACCTCACCCCACCCCACCCCCACCCCCACATGCAAAGTCACAACATGTCATACAATGTCACTATTGGTCACACAATGTCACATTACAAATTTAGTTGAAAAACCTCACCCACCTACCTACACATTCCTAAAGTCACAGTTGGTCACACAAGGTCATAGTTTGATCGCACAAGGTCATAGTTTGGTCACACGAGGTCACGGTTAGATCAGAGTTGGTTTAGTTGCAAAATTCGGTCACACAAAGTAACAATTCGATCACATAAAGTCACATTCAGTCACACGAATGCATGGTTCGATCACACAAGGTCATAGTTTGGTAACATGTGACCGAACTATGACATCGTGTGATTGAACTATGACCTTGTATGACCGAATTGAGACTTTGTGTGATCGATATGTGACATGTATGTTCAAATCGTGACTTTGTGTGATCAAGTACGGGATGTGACCAATTATTAGGTAAATGTGACCAAAATATTTACTAATTGTGACTTGTGAAATGGGGGATGTGACCAAGAAAACTAAGAATACGGAATGTGATCAAATATTAGGTAATTGTAACAAAAATGTTAACTAATTGTAATTGAGGAAACGAGTAAATTATGACCAATAATAAATAAATAATATGTACCAATTATATGATAATTTTGATCAATTGTAGTTAAATGTGATCAAAATATTGACGAATTGTGAGTTTGTGCGACTTAAGATAAGTGGGAATGTGATCAAGAAAACAAGTAAGTTTTGATCAATCAATAAATAAATTGTGATCAATTATTGATGACTATGACCAATTATTAGGTAACTATGACCAATAAATAAATAATATGTGATTAATTATGGATGATTGTGGCCAATTATATAGATTTTGATCAACTGTGACTTGATGTGACCATTGGAAGAGAACGTGATGTGGCCTACAATTGTATCAAATATAATTATGTGTGACGGAACTGTGACTTTGTAAAAACGAAGTGTGACTTTATGTGATCGACCTGTGACCTCGTGTGATCTAACCATGACCTCGTTTGACCTAGTTGTGACCTAACTGTGACTTCGTTTGACCAAAATGCGACTTTGTATGACCGAACTTTGACCTTGTGTGACTAACTGTGACTTTGGAGGGGTGGAGTTTTAAAACTAAATTTGTAATTGTAACTTTGTATGACCTTGTGTGACTTAACTGCAATCTTGTGTCAACTTGCGTGACTGACTGTGACTTTGAGAGTGGGGATGGTGGGGTAGAGGTCGAGTGGGGCTAGAAAAAATAGAAGAAATCATTTTTTGTCATGAGGTAGGGTCGGGGTGGGAAAAGTAGAAGAAAAAATCATTTTTTTTGGGTGGGTGAGGGTGGGGTGGGGTGGGTTGGGGTGGGGAAAAGGAGAATAAAAAAATCATTTTTGGAGTTGGGTGGGTGGATAGGGTGGGGTCGAGGTCGGGTTGGGGGTTAAAAAAGTAGAAGAAAAAAATAATTTTTTTGGTGGGTGGGGTGGAGTGGGGTAGGATGGATTGAGATGAGATGGTTGGGGTGAAGTGTGAAAAATAGAAGAAAAATAATTTTTGGATGGGGTATGGTGGGTGGCGGGGTGCGGTGGGGTGGAGTGATTGGGGGGAAGTGTGAAAAAATAAAGAAAAACATTTTTGGGTGGGTGGGATGGTTGGGTGGGGTGGGTGTAAAAAAATAGAAGAAAAATCGTTTTGGATGGGGGTAGGGTGGGGTGCTGTGGGATAGGATGGGACGGTTGAGGTGAAGTGTGAAAAAATAGAAAAAAAATCGTTTTTGTGTGGGGTGGGGTGGGTTGTGGTGGGGTTGGTGGGATGGGGTTGTTAGGGTGGGATGTGAAAATATAGAAGAAAAATCATATTTGGGTGGGGTAGGATGGGGGTGGGTGGGTGGGCGAGTGGCGAGGTAGGGTCGAGGCAAGGTGGGTGGGGGTGTGGAAAATTAGGAGAAAAAAATTAATTTTAGGTGGAGTCGGGTGGGGTGTTTGGGGATGGGTGGCGAGATAGGGTCTAGGGGAGTAGTGAAAAAATAGTGAAAAAAAATCATTTTGGATGAGGTGGGTTGGGATAGGGTCTGGGGCGAGGTTGGTAGAGAAGTCGAAAATTAGAAGAAAAAAAATTAATTTTCGGTGGGGTGGGGTGGGGTTGGGATAGGTGACATGGTAGGATAGAGTAGGGTCTGTGTGTGTTGGGGGAAAAACAGTAGAAAAAAATCATTTTTGGTGAGGGGGGTGGGGTGGGGCGTGGAAAAATATCTCAAAAAAAAATTTATTTTTGAAGTGGGGTTGGATGGGCGTGGGCGTGGACGGGTGGGTGGGGTGTGATGGGATGGGACTGGTGGGTGGGTTGGGTAGGAGTAGGGTGGGGTGAGTGGGTGAGATGAGAAAAAAATAGAAGTAAAATCTTTCTTGTAGTGTGGTGTGGTGGGGTGGGAGTGAGGTGGGTGGGTGGGTGGGGTGGGTAGGTAATGTGGTGTTGGGGGTGGGGATGAGTGTGGAAAAGTAGAAGGAAAAAAGTTATTTTATGAGTTTGGGTTGGGTGGGGTGGGGTGAGTGCGGAGTTGGGTTGGGATGGAGTGGTTGTGGATTAGGTATTGTTTTGATTTTATTATTTAATATTATATAAGTTTTAATTTAATATATAAATGATAATTATTATAATATTGTATTAATTAATTAACTAATTAACACCTGATTTTTTTTAAAAAAAAAAAATCTTAAATTTGTTATGTTTAAAAAGTGAAAATTTTAGTTGTATAGTTATATACTTTTCCCTTATATTAATGAACAACTAAGGTTTGGAAACGTTAACCCTAATTCATTATTCTCTTGCTAGCACAAGAAAAGAGAAACCCTAGCCTCTTATTCTTGTTCTCTCGTGTGGATCATCTTTGAAGGTTGAACAATTGGACAGCTGTGGTGTGCAAGTAGATTGAAGGAATCAAGATTCTCAGATCCGTCTACAAAATAATCAAGAGGTATTATTCTTGTCACGATTTTTATCTAAACACAAAGCAGATCTTCGTTTGAAAATTGAAAATATTTTAAATTCCGTTGTACATGATTAAGTAAATTTCCAACATGAGCAAGCATCAGTTCCCATATACAACCACTACAAAAACAAAAGAGGCCCTCCCAATACCATACCAATGTTACAAAACTTGATCTTATACCATATTAAATTTTTTTTCTTCCGGTGAAGAGAAGGGAATTAAATTTTAGAAGTGAATTTCAACTTCAAATGAAAAGGAAGGCAAATAAATCATACTATTATTAGCAATAAAGAAACAACATTTAATATTCCACAGGTATCATTTGCATAAAATAATCTCAAAATTAGAATAAAAATTAAAAACACCCAAGTGCCCTACAAAATGAAGAAGAAACAAAACCTATTCTGGCGTTACTCTCTCTGCAACGTAAGAGAGAATGCTTGAGAAATAGTAATCCCATACACTCGCAAAAGCCTAAAACATTCTTACTAACATTTATCAAAATTTACTAAAAATCTGAATTTTATCGATACCAAACAGGGCATAACAAATCATTTTTTTTTATATATTTTTTAATATTATAATTGGTTATTTTAAGTCTATTAATTAATTTAAATTCACTCGATTTAGCACAAAAGATATTAAAGACTTCTTTGATGAATAAAAAATAACATTTATTCCTATGATGAGGATCAAGAACAAGAACACAATTCTTGGGGTTGTTCATGATAGATTAATAAAGCAGAAGTACAATTCTGAAAACAAGAAATTACAAAATAAAATTTTTATGGAACAAAACAATTTCAGTATGCCAACATTTGTGAGACAAACAATAATACAATTGTACGTACTTTCGCATACTTGTGTTACAAATTAAAGAAATCAAAAGATTTTATTAATGTCTAAAATATGAATAATTGGAACGTTCACGGATGATAATTGCAAGAACGAGTTTGTGAAGATCTCTGGGTCGCTAGACTTTGTAATATCTAGTGTAGAAACCTTGCGAAGCCATTTGATCTGCCGCGCCGTTCCCTTCTCGATAAATGTGGGTAAGACTGACTCAAAATCGATGACACCAATTTCTTATCTCGTCCAAAACATGAAGAAATTCGACGGACAACGATCTGTCGGTACGACCCTCCACGCATTGTATACCCACTTTTGAGTCGATTTCTGCCCATATGTTGAACTTGAAAATATAGATACTTTCGAAGCAAAGTTTTAGACCCGTTAAGAGTGCTCTGAGTTCTGCCTACAGAATGTTGGAACAACTTTCACCGTAATACTCGTGGAATGCGAAGACGACGTCACCATTAGCGTTCCTCAAGATTCCTCCACCGACGGCCGATGAACCTCAAAAACAGGCATCTGTGTTGAGTTTTAGACAACCCAATGGAGGTTTAATCCATTGCACCACTTTAGGACAACGTTCTTGTTTTAATCCAAATCTATATTCTACCTGAAGAGCCATCCATGGAAATCTTTGATCTAGTGGCTAAGAAAATAACCAGAAATATATAAGCTGTGATTATTGATGAAGCCACTACAAGCAAGGGATGGGCAAAATAGCGTAAATTCTTGAAATTTGAAAAATGATTTATGAAAAGATTGTTTAGAAAATATGAAATATTGAGAAGAGTCAGTGTTGAGAAAGGATATAAATGATCAGAATATTTTTTTGGTTATTTTAAGAATATTAATTAATTCATTTTTTTTAAGATTATTCAATCTTAAAATTTTCTAAAACATTGAAGAAATTAATAGTATAAAAAAGATACACTAAGAGGAAGCCTGCATGAATATTTTCTTGGGTTTGTTCATAATATATAGATTAATAAAGCAGAAGCACAATCTATACTAAAGCAAAACAGTTGTTATTTTTTATTTTTCCTCCTAAAATACTTTTCAAAAATGGTTAGATGCATTTATATCATATGTTTATAATTTCTAAGCTTATCTAAATTGGAATGCATTTATATTAATTATTAATTACTTTATAAAAAATAAAAGAAAATAATAGAACCAAATTTCAAATTGGAATGCATTTATATTAATTATTAATTACTTTAAAAGGCTTGGTTTAGGTTTCAATTGTCGAAATCATGGTTTGAAACTGCAACCCGCCAAATTTTAAACAAATTATAAATAAATTAACGCGAGAATAGCTTATCAAATTCAGATTATTATTGAAACCTTTACGTCATTTTGAGTACTGCTTTGATTTCTTTTCCCGGTAGAAATGAGTAATAGAATAACTTTTATCAAAATTTGAATATATTCTTAAAAGATTTCTAGCTGTGTCAATTGCAAAAAATGTGAGATTTTTTCCAGAATAAAGCTATTCACTAACCTATTCCTATTTGATCCCTCCTATAAGCAGTCCACCCTATTCCCAACCAGAACTATTGAATGTTGGAGAAAAGTTAAAATGAGGCATGCGGTTTCCATTAAAGAACTTTATAAACAAATTAGAAATTCATTATAACACATATGTATAGCATACCGAATAGAAAAAATACTCTTACAGTAACTTAGTCACTTTTCGGTTGTCCAAATTTATTTATTTTTTTATTTATTTTTTGCAAATTTACTTGAACCAATGCGAGCATGTCAGCTGGTTACCCAATACATCCTGTCATGTACAGTGCAATGCTAAAAAAAAGCTTGTCCATGTCTGTTGGCCTCTTCTTATTACACGTTAAAGACACTTATAGATTCTTTCAACAACCAAATTCTCTCTCTCTCTCTCTCTCTCTCTCTCTCTCTCTACCATAATGACTCCCTGTTCCAATTTGGACCAAAAACGTCGGACCCCCCATTTTATAACCTACCTCCTGCTTCCCAAACTTCTCCATCTCCAACAAGGACCGGCCGTCTCATGAGACCCACCACTCGGTTGCAAACCCATTTGAAGAAGGAATGCTGGAGAACACGTCTAAGTGTACGAAAGATAGATCCCTTGATGTTCACGATATGTGAGCCAGGCACATATTACTTCCCACCACAGCTCGTTTTCGTCTAAGCTCTTGTATGACATGCCTCCATCTCGTTTCCATTTTTTTTTTCCAGATCGGACATGAAGTACCTTACAACACACGGTCTTCTACAAAAAAGAAGGAAAAGGTCAACGACGATGGTAAGCGCGTCAGTTGGAAGTGGGATGCTGCTCGACGAACACATTTGTTTGCCCAGTATGTGGAGGAACTTGAAGACAGAAAAAGATCCGATGCAGGCTTGAAGCCAGAAAGTTGGAAACGAATAGCCAGTTCACTAACCTCCTGTTTTGGCGAGGTATGTTCTGACACCCAAGTTCGTAACTATTGGCATTCTCATAAGACCCTTTATAGCATTTCTAATTCCCTCCGTTCAGCAACTAGGCTGGGTTTGACCCTCATACCGAAACCATTACCGCTGATGATGCATGGTAGGAGGAAGCGGCAAATGTATTTTTCACTACACATGCTGTGAGCACATACAAACTATCTCAAATCCACCACCACTAGTTAAAGGTTTTTTGGTAAATTTGTTGTGTAATATTTAAATTAATGACAATTATGGATAAGAGGTATACTAGGAATTTTGATATGTAAAGTAACATTAATTCTAGATAAATGTGTACATGATTTATGCACTTCTTGTTAAATCCTTAATGCAATTTAACGATTAACATTATCACTAGCAATTAGATCACATAACTACCATAGGATAAGGCCATTCACACAGAATAGCTTCCTCAGTTCAGTTGTCCACCCTTCTAGTTTAGTAATATTTAGCCTTTAGGATGGACAAGAATTCTTTGAACTAAATATTGGTAATTTCGAAAACTAGTGCTCTGATTTTTTTGCGCGAAGTGCCACTCCTCGAATAGCAAGATATAAGACGATGCATATCACTCATTATTTTATAGTTTTGGTTCAAGTAATTCTCCTATACATTCTTGGATTTTACAATCTGTGATGGAAGAAATGTGTGACACTTATTTTGTGCTGGGGCATCCATCTGATTGGGGACAAGTACTTGCATTATTTCAGTCTTGTGATACTCCTTTTCCACTTCGTAGGTCATCGTTGAATTCCCCCAGATAGTTTCAGAAATTTCACCTCATTCCTTTTTATACATTGCACCTTTTCCTCCCTTGGAACGGATGTGTTTTTAGATTAGTCATGACCATGTCTTGTAATTTATCTGTACAATCACTCAAATTTACAATTATATGCTATGCAGGTCAACCCAGACGTCCACAAGTTGAAGAACAAGAACATTGCAGAATTGCTTCAATATGGAGACATTTTGTTCAAGAGTGTGACGTCAACTGGGGAACACATTGCGTATGCATTGATTGTGGGGGGTCCTGTTGATTTACCAGCTTTAACCCGACGTCTGGACTTGAATTTCAACCCAACCAATGCCACGATGGTGGGGGCTGCCTTCAATCACCTACATGACCCAATGAAATCGCATGTTCTAGTCTGATGCCTCGTACTGGAAGCACCGCAGGAAGAAAGCACAATTCCACCGCTGCTGGTCCAAGTCCTGTACGAAAAAAAAACAAGCAATTTCTGGAGCTCAGTTAATTGGATCATTCAACGATGCCCGTCAGTCGAAGATGAACAAAGAACCACCGACTCCGCATATGTTGTCATGTATGCCGTTCTTGAAAGAACTCATGGGATACAATGATGACCTCGGCATGTATGGTGCGACGTTATTGGGGATCAATGTCGGTCACAGGGTAACGTTCTTGAGCATGGATACCATGGAGATGAAGGTACGGTGGTTGTTGTATATGCAACTCCAAGGCTTCCAATAAACCGAAAAATTGACTCCATTGTTCTCGTTTGTATTCTTGTACTGTAGTTATGAACCTCATTGAACTTGTTTTAAGTTGTTTCCTTTGCTTTCAGTTTTCATGATGCTTTCTGTTGGAGAACTATCAAAATGTAATGTGAAAAAACGATAGAGCTTAGCTATTCCAACCTACGTCTATCACGTGCGCATTGTTGATTCAAGTATTCCATACTCCAATGTTGAACCACAAATTTTGACTTCAACATCATAAATGAACTAGTTTATAAACATAACATTTCACCCAATACATTTTACACCTTGAAAATCATGTGCAAATAGGAAGCAAGAAAGTTAAACATGTACATTTCTTCAGAAAGGATACTGAAAAGTTGATGGTACTTTCACAAAGTAGGTGAAACGGTAGAAATATATGGGACAACCCAGATGGAGTCTATAAAGAGGGGAAGACATTATCACAAAGAGCATACCTTTCTTTTCCATAAACATTCGGTTTTTATAGCAACCTTTTTCAAACTTACTCATGGATTCCTACACACTCCTGAATGAAATTAAGAAACTGAAAGAGGAAGATACATCATTCTTCCAGTTCTGTAATATTGCTAATCACATGTTTCAGTTTATTTATGACGAATTTGTGAACTCACATAGCGAGAACATTGCGCATGAGATTGTTGGACGACAACTAGTAGATCGCGTGCTGAATCAACAAAGTGGGGTAGATTGCTCGCAATTATGTCGCATGAGACCGCTTGCGTTTAGTGAACTAGTAAGTCATTTGTGATAGTATTATGGACTCATCGATTCATGATACAATTCTGCTGAAGAGAAGATGTGTTTCACCCTTTTCATATTGGGTCATTCGGTAGGAATGTGCTTGACACACATTTTATTTGGTCATTCCACTGCAACAATCCATATGCATTTCCACAATTCCCTAGCAAAGCTGAAGCAGTTTTCCACTCAGATGATACGACCACGTGCGAACTACCTTAACGGTGTAGGCGCTCATGCGCCAACAAATCCAAGACATGGACCATTTCGGGTAAGGAAATTTTTTTTTTAGTAAATTTAAAAATAACCTAGTGCATGACTAAATATTACAATTGTATGTTGTGTACTCGACAGGATTGTATTGGAGCAGTCGATGGGATGCACATACCAGTACTCCCACCAACGGCTACAGCGGAGCGATTTCGAAACAGACACAATGTTCACACGCAGAATATGTTGGCCATTGTTGACTTCAATATGTGTTTCACATTTATTAGTGCTGGATGGGAAGGTTCGACACATGACAGTAAGATGTTGCACGCAGCTATGGTAGACCCAAGTAGTAACTTTTCGTTCCCTGCGGGCAATAAATTCTACGTCGTGGATTCTGGGTTCATTCACCGACGTGGTTTCCTGGGTCCATACAGGGGACCAAATGCGCGCTATCATATGCAAGAATTTCACAGAGCATCGACCTCACAGGCACGACAATCAAGGAATCGTGTTTACCCTTGACTCCACTTTCTTTTTTGAGAGTGAATTTAATAATTTATGTCTCATTTTGCTCTTATTTAATGTGTTTTTATTAGTTTAAATGAATTTATAGAGTGAAATTAATATTTTATGTCATTTTTCCCTTATTTATGTAGTGTTAGGTGGCTACATCACGATTTTTTATGTGTTTTTTTTTTTTTTTTTTTTTGTATTTTCTAGGTAAAATGTATGGTTAAAAATTGGAGAGAGAAATGTGTGTGGTTAAAAAGTGGTTTGAAAAATTGTGTAAAAAGAAATGGTTTATAAACCAAAAAAAAAAAAAACCCTGTCGAACACACTGTTAATATCTTTTTTTATTAATTTAAATGAACTCTTTCAATTTTGTGGTAAACTACAAAATTTATTAGGGGTATTTAGTGTGTGTTTGATTTTATAACTTTTTGGGGAAAAAAAAGTTTTGAAAAATCGTGTGGTTAAAAAGTGGTTTGAAAAGTAAAAAATTGTAGACTTGATTTTTTTGGATGGTTGAGATTGATTACTGTAGAAAAAAATTGTAAGTTTTTTGAGAAATATAGAAAATCAAACAAGGGTTTAGGAAAATGAATTGTAAATTCATTTTTCCAACATCATTAATTGACATTTCTTAATTTGTATGAAAATGAATAGGGAACTATCCTTATAAGACTAAGGGAGTACATTTGAAAAACTCAACAAGGGAATAAAACCCGACCACAGTCTAGTAAAATTGCTTCGCTGGTAAGCACAAGTCCCTACGGGAGGATAAGAGCTCAAATCATCCAAAAATCCCCACGAGAGGATAAAGGACTCCCAAGGAATGTAAGTTCTGCACACTTGGAAGAAAAACTTGACCCCATGAGAACAACAGATGAACAAAACCTGATCCCGTAAGAGTATTAGAAGGTTCTGAAGGGCTAAAGAAGGTCCAAAAAAGAACAAAAAGATTGATAATTTTTTCGGGTCAAAATTTCCAAACAAAGGACTCGAACTAACAAGTTCAAAGTACAAAATTGGACAGATTCAAGTTTAAGTTCAATCAATAAACCCCCGAGGTACAAGTAGCAGTATATTTCAAGAGCTCTCTAAACGAAGAAAAAGTCGCTACTCTAAGCCCCAGCTTCATCTATGCTATAACACTTTGAGTCTTGGGGGGGAGGGCAAAAAGAGATCTTCATTCGCTCCTTCCTTATAAATTCAGTTCCTCTATAATTTTGGAAGCATCAACTCCGTCTCATTAACTACATTGGCATTCAGGAAAAGCACAGCATGTAAAACCTTGGCCTTAGAAGAGTTTAGTCCTGAAAGAATTAATCCCCCCAAAGTACTTGGGAATAGTGACTAAAAGATGCTAGAGTCTGAACTAAATATATTTAGCACAGATCTTGGAGGGAAATTGTTGACCACCTAAAATTGAGGTGCTTGCTTCAACCCATAATATGAAGACCCACTTTAAGTTCAAGTCAACAAAAGAAAGATTAGAGGTCATCATGAGGAATGCAAACAAAGCTAAGACCTCGGCTGGTCTTCAATGGATGAACTCCCAACTAAGATCTCGACAGGTCTTCCATGGATGACCTCCCACCTGAGACCCCCGACCTGAGACCTTGGCAGGTCTTCCACGGATGACCTCCCACTTGAGACCTCAGCAGGTCTCCCATGGATGACCTCCCACCTGAGACATCGGCGGGTCTTCCAGGGATGACCTCACACCTTAGACCTCGGCAGGTCTCCCACCTTAGACCTCGGTAGGTCTTCCACAGATGGCCTCCGAGCTAGGAGGACCTTGAAAATAAGAAGACCTGGAAGTGTCTTGGAAGACTTAGAAGTCTAAATTAAGGTCTTGGGAAATTTTAATATTAGGTGTTGAAGTGAAAACTATCATATTGAGCTCAGAACACGAGATCAAGCTCTCCACCTACCTCAAAGATAGAATATTTATCCAACCGAACATTAAAAGTGTCAAGTGGATCAACTTGACCCACTTGATTAAATATATTCTTTCACAATTCCAATTCATATTCTTAGAACCTACAACTGTAAGGGAATTGCAACCGCCAAATAATGCAACAAGTTGATAAAAATCAACATTATAATTGATTAACATATTAGCAACTTGTCAATGTAATTTGCCTCTAAATAACAATGTATTGTAAACAAAATAAAAAGGAGGTTTTCCCCCGAAGAAGAAGAGGAAAACTCTCTCAAATTACTTGTACTCTTTCAAATTTTCTCCTCATATATACAAAAGAAAAATCAATTAAGGTCGGACCGTGAGTCTGACCCTACTGTGTGTTCAAGTTTCTTTACTTTTACCTCTTACTTTTTCATTTAAGTTGACTAAAAGAATGTCACGTCTTCAAGTTATTTTTTGATGTCAACAAGTATTAACTGCCAAATAAAAATTCCAATACCCACGTTCAGAAATAAACTGAAAATCGGAAATTACTAATGATTAAATGGTAAAATAATGTTTAGCTGTTGTAAATTAGGAATATTTGACAATTGAGATTCTGGTCAAAATCAATTGGCCAGAATTTCAGTTGTTTTTAGTTATATATAGATATAGATAGATGTGAAATTATATTTTATTAGTTAATAAATTTTGAAATATTTTAAAAATATATTATTTTCCATAACTCATATTGAAATATTATATTTTATTAATTAATAAATATAAAAGTTATTGACAAAATACTTTTTTCTATCTCTCTTATGAAAATCTATTGAAATATTGTATTTTATTAATTAATAAAACATGAATTTTTTTAATATAATTTGTAAATATATATATTTTTTTCCATAATTAATTAATAAATTATGAAATATATTGAAAATAGTGAAATATTATTTTATGAATTAATAAAATATATTTTTTTCGAGATAAATTTCAACATTTAGGTGAAATAATTATTTAATTTTTAATTAATTATGAGATTTAATTAGTGAAAATTACACCAAACCCTACTTTTACAATTCAAAATTCATAAATAAGGTGAAACCAATATAATTACAAATATCAGGTTATAATTAAAATTTTAATAATTAAATTAAATATTCAACCATATCTCAATCATTCACCATTTTAAACCTTAATTATATTCTCCATCTCTACACAATTCATACAGAGACGGTATCTGCACTACTTCCCCCACGATGATGACTTCCCCCACGCCCACGCCCACCCCCACGCCCCGTGTCGTCGGTATCCACCATTACTTCCATCATCTCCTCCAAGAACACCGCTGGGAGGAGCGTTTCCAATGAATCACGACGCCGATTCTTACCTTCTTCAGCGGTGGTGACGGCGTCCCTTCCCCTCTATGGTCACTCCACAGTCACAACTTCGAAACTCTCAGAAAAGGCCTCCACTGGCAGCGCCGATTTGAAGGTAATCGCGACGTCGTTACTCACCTCGAGGCAGAGGTGCTGCTGCTGCTAGATCTAAGCATCGAAGCAGCGGCCCCTCTACATAGAGCTAGTGGCGGCGCCGCTGCTATATCAGCACATCGAAGCAATGACCCCGCTGCTTCGGGTTCTTCGATCTGATAGTGGTGGTTCGATCTAGTTTTTTTTTTTTTCACATAAGTTGGTGCTGCTCAATCTTCTGGTTGTGATGCCGACATGATAATAACGGTGATGAGGGAGGAAGAGAGTGGGATTTTGGCATTGGATTGTGGAGATGGATTGGAGTTTTCTGGTGGTGGTCGGGACGGCGGAGACCGCGGTGACGGGGAGGCACTGTTGAAGCAGCGGTATTGAGAACTGTTTATTTGAAAACATTAATTATATGTAACCTAATAATAATTTGATTAATGCGACCTAATATTGATATAATTAAGTTGTGACTTATAATCAATTTGTGACCTAATAAATTGATAATTGTGATTTAAAAAATTTGTGATCTAATTATTTGATAATTTGTGACTTAAAAATATGTTGGATTCTATTAATTTGACATTTTGTGACCTTGAAATCAGTTCGTGATTTAAAAAATTTGTCATTGTGACCTAAAACAAGTTCAATGTGACCTAATATTTTGATAATTTGTAAGCTTAAATTATTTGTGACCTCAAAATATGGTGGCTATTGACATTTTTTGACCTTGAAAAATCAGTTCGTGATTTAGAAAAATTGTTATTGTGATCTAATATTTTGATAATTTGCGACCTTGAAATCATTTGTGACCTTGAAAAAATTTGTTTTGTAACTTTAAATATATAGTATATTGACCTTAATATATATATATATATATATATATATATATATATATATATATATATATATATATATATATATAATATTTTAATTATTTAATTTAATTAAATGATTGATTCTAATTATAACATGATTTTTGAAATTTTATAAGTTTCACCTTAAATTTGAAATTGACATTTACAATCACCTTATTTATGTATTTTTCCCATTTAGTTAAATGTTAGTTTATATTTTATACAAAATGTTAATAATACTTTTTGGATTGGCAGCCAATCATAACCTTTTACACAAAGTCCTGGACGGAATATAACGCGTTGTTGACCGTCCAGATCACAACGATAAATTTAATCCTAGCCGTCTGGTCCTCCCTCATAATCTATAAATTGGATAGGATTGGGGAGCCCTTTATTCATTCTGAAGACTCGGTCGGGTAATGGCTATACGGTCGTCTTCTCTGTGTTGTTTGTTTTCGGTTTTATTTGACAATTGTGCTGGAGTTCTTTTCCTTTCTAGATTCTCTTATTTTTTAACCCCAAAGCTTCTGGAGTTCTTTTCCTTTCTAGATTCTCTTATTTTTTAACCCCAAAGCTTGGATTCTTTGGTTATCATGATTTTGTGATTTCCTGGTCTAATTATTAAAAATTGTTCCAATCATTTTTAGAGGGATTGCGTTTTTGGTGTGACTGCCTTGTCCAGGGACTTGTGTTCTGGTAATTTCTTGATTTTGATGGGATGGATCTTGGTCTTCTTTTTTAATGATTCTTTGATGGATTTGGGCCGTTCCCTTGATTTTTCCCGTGTAGATTCATATTTTTACCAAAAAACTTTGGATTTTTTTTTTTTTTTTTTAATTCCTGAATCCTAAGGCGATGTTAAATTGTGATTTCATGCTTTTTTGTGATAAATATATTGACAATTATTGCAAATTTTTTTGAAAGGATCCTAATTCAGGAACTGGTATTCTGGTATTTTCTTGATAGTGTTTATCTTAATCTTTGATCTTTTTCAAGATTCTTTGGTGGTTTTAGCCTATTTCCTTCTTATTGTGGTTATTTTCTTCCTTGCTTTTGGTATCTGGGTGGCTGTTCAGACATTTCGAAAGTTTAACTAATTTCAACTAGTGGATTGAGAGCGTGAACTTATATGCTTTGATGGAGTTTCCCCTACATTCTCCTATCTTTGCAATAACTTTGAGTTTCCTCCATATAACCTGTATCCTAACCTGAAAATATCGTCATTATCTGATAAGATAATAGATGATAGATACATACCAACAATTATGCCAAAACTGAAGGATTGGGCTTTTGGTATTCGGCTATTTTCTTGATAATGAGATTTTTCGAATCTTGGGTCGTTTTAAATTAGAAGGTGATTTAGCCTGTTTTCCTTCATTTGGGGTTCTTGTTTTGTGAATGTTGCTCTTCGTGTTTTGGAGTCTATTCAATCTTTTGGTAATTTGAACTGGTTTCATTTATTGGGTTGAGATTCCATTATGCAGTACCTTGTTCCTGAATGTATTTTCCCAAATTAAAGGTTTACGATCAGGATAAGTGCTGCCCTTCAGTTAGACCTTCTTTTCTTGAATACTTCTACTATGTAAGATTGGTGTTTGTAGTATAAGGCAGTTCTGAAATGAAATCCGTTCATAATTTGCTGTGGTTTATATGGTGTCTTTGGAAAACCCAGTTGTTTCACTTTTGCGGCTACATTTGCATTGGTTATTTGAAACCTTTCAGTGCTTTCACAGTCTCCTACTCTACATGTAGACATTTAGAGGTCTTTTAATGTATAAAGCCTCAGATTCTTTTATATATCTTCATGTGCTGACAGATTGACAGGAAGAGCACTGTGATTTACAGGGAAAATAATGACTTAAGTTTTTTTTGCTGTTTTGGTTTACGAATTTCTTGGCCTTTTTAATGTAAGTTTTTGTACTATGAATAACATTTCTCCCTCCTTGATTCTGGATTCTTTATTTCTCTTATTTCTTGCCATCCCATATTAGGGATCAGATGGAATTCAAAAGCATTTTGGATTAAGAATCAAATAGAAATTTGCCATATGCATCAATAAATTTATTAAAGGGCCATCGTGTTATAATTTGTAACTGCTTCTTCCAATATTCCATTATCTTGAATTTTTAATGTAGGTCTAGATGTTCAACCACTTTTGGCTTCGGTATCAATCATCAGGCTTCAGTTGACAAGCCTTGACTATCTCTGCATATCGTAGCCTGTCATTATTGTTGCTTTGGTTAATAGCTGGTTGTTTTTTTGGAGTGCTGGCTGATCACAAGATATGTTGTTTGCTAAGGATTGCTCGTAGTTATATCTTCCCACTGGTGATTTTTTGAAACAACATTTGGTTTTTTTTGGTGTTCTTTGTGCGGACAAAGATTCTTGGAGTGGGACTGAATACAGCTTTTGCTGGTTGCTATTCAGTTATTAACAATGTTTTCTGTTGGACTCTACATCTCTTCTTAACTCCTGCAAATTCCTTCCACTTCTACATTGTTGTTGTTTGCAAATCGAACCTTTGTATAAGATTCAACTAGCTCCATTGTGACAACACATTCGCATTGGTAAATATCTGGTTTAAAACATAGTACTTTCGAGGTTATATAGATGTGCATCTTCATCTAGCTAGATTTGAATAGGCTATTTTGTAGATATCTGGTATTTGTTGTTGACAGGAACAACCATTCCATTGCAGAATCTCTCTTTCTAAATACAGCAGCAACTTAACTGGAATTTTAGGCTTTTACTTTCATTCTTGCAGCAGCTCAAAACTTCCTTGAAGTGCAAAAGTTTTCATTTTTGGGGATGTTCAGATCGTTCATGATATTTCTTTTGGAGTTCCCTAGTTAGAACCTTAATTGAATTTCTTCATGACAATTTTTCTATCAGAGAAAACGTTGGGAAACACTCTTTTCAAGATTTGTATGAATTCGAGTTATCATCGTTGTTCCAGTGTTGAAGATTCAGAATGAGACTCCTGTAGCTTGATATTAATAATTTTGATGGCCTGTTGACATGCTTGTTGCTTTGCTTGCAAGTCTAGCATTACAAGTCAAAACTGGTCGGTTCAGTATGAGGTTCAACTGAAATTCCATTGTGGCTACACTTCCATTTTGGTTGATTACTGTATAAAAACATTATATATGAGGTGATATTGATGTTCATATTCACATGGATAGATTTGAAGAGGCTATTGCAGATATTTGTTGTTGACAGCAGTAACCATTCAATTTCAGAATCTCTTTCTAAATACAGCAGTAACTTGATTCATTTTCCAATGAGAGGTACCTTTCAATTTTTTTTATTAGAATGCTGCACCCTTCAAAAAAGTCAAGTGTAAAAGTTTTCAGTTTTTCAGGATGTTCAGATGGCCTGGTCTATGATATTTGGAGAATTTCCCGAATTAGAATCTTAAGTAGAATTTCTTCATGACTATTTTTCCATTGGAGGCAACGTTGGCAAACACGCTTCTTGATATTCCTAGAAAGATTACATTTTACAATTGTTACTTCCGCAGATGAAGATTCTGAATGACCTTCCAGTAACATGATATTACTAATTTTGGAAGCATCTTCACATGCTTAAATGTTATGATGCTTTGCTTGCCTTACAGTTCCGGGTATTGTTTTCATCAAATGCTTATGTTTTTAAGGTAAAGCTGGATTCTTTCCCAGCCTATAATTGATAAACTTTCTGTTATCTTTCCATATATTAAGGAGATGAACTTGGGTTCTACACAAACTGTTGGTTGCCGCTCACTAATGTTAGCTGGACTGTTAATTCACAAGTTGTGACTGCATGAGATGCATAGCATGTAGGAGACGAATATTGTTGGGACTTTTGATGTATATTGCATTAATTGCCGATCGAATACAATTTTCCTTATACCTCGTGGCCTATCCTTGGTGCAGTATTGGTTAACGTGTCTGTCTTTGCTTGTGCACACGAGTCATCACTAAATAACCAGAATGGAACAAAGTCGTGGTCCTTTATATTATAGTTCACTAGCACTATTTGCCAAGCTCTGTTTTCACAATCAGTCTGTCACCCAATGAACGACATGGCGAGACATGCTCGAAATGGACATGCAAGTTCTAGGAAACTTTGACGACTGCAATTGATAGGAACTAAAAGTGGCAGTCAAATCAATTGTTTTTTTTCCTAATAAAAGGACTTGACTTGAATACGAGGAGCTTATGGAGGCATAGTGGCATTTGATGTCCTTGTTAGCACGTCAGATGAAAATCTTCTTTTTTCCTATATTTCTTCCAATCTTCTAAAGATCACATGTTTGTGCTCTGGTTTGGGGAAGACCTTCCTGATATCTTGATACTACATGACATCAGCATTTTATAAGAGTTGCTCTATTCCTCGGGAACCTGCCGGTGGTGAAGCGATATCTTTACATTGTTTTCTGAGTTCGTTTGAAATTGTTTTCTCAGTTGCATGGTGGTCTTCACTTTTAAACGAATCCTTTCTCTTTGGTGCTGCTTCATCTGCTGATAGAACACGTCTTTTCTCCACTTTCCGAGGTAAGCCAGAAATAGATTGAAATTAGGTCAATGGTCAATTTCACATAAAAATGTCAAACACTTGTTTTGGCAATTTTGAGATTTCTTTTAAGGTGTGGTAATCTGTGATTATTGAGTTGGGCGGCTGCAGGATCAAAGTTGGCTGCAGGTTCTTTGGCTCTCTCTATGCTGACTGCTTTTATTTGCAATTACTCCTCATTTCTTCTTTCTTCAAGTTATAGAATCTGGTTCAGTTGGTATAAACAATATGCTTCTGAAG
The DNA here is from genome assembly GCA_963555705.1 of Ligustrum vulgare. Taxonomy (NCBI): domain Eukaryota; kingdom Viridiplantae; phylum Streptophyta; class Magnoliopsida; order Lamiales; family Oleaceae; genus Ligustrum; species Ligustrum vulgare. Next base: position 29,948,969 of record OY743186.1, on the reverse strand, counting down.
CTCAGTATTGGTGACTGCTTTGTTCTAGTTATATCTTCGAGTTGAAATTCCATTCTGGCTGGTTATGTATGTTGTGGCAACAAATCTGTTTGGTTGATTAATACATTTTATTCCGAGACATGCTACTGTGCTTTATTTTTGGTACCAACAGGCAACAATTAAGAATTGTTTTCCTCTACTTGCTGCATCAAAAACCAAATCACAAGACCTGCAAGACTGGCAGGCAGGGGACAGATCACCATATTCCATATGTTACTTTTCTGTTCCTCGCTGCAGGTCAGCACCTCCGAAAGAAATGGAGAACTTCATTCAGTGACCCAGCAATCGCCTTCTGAACCATCAGAATAATATAAAGCTTGAAGATAAGTTTTGTACTCTTTCTTTAAAGAAAAATGGTCTCTCAGGCTGATTCAAAGACCTTAAATAGGAAAAATCCCATTTCATTCCGGTTTTCTATTCTAAAATTCCTTATCTCCACTGAGGGAAGTAACTAACCTAACTTCATATGGATTAGTAAGGATCAACTGGGAATAAAACTCAATGTTGCGAGCTCCAAAATTGATCCTGGAAGGCCCCACGGGTAAGCAAAGATTCGAATTTGAGATTGGCGGAGAAAAGGCCCATGTGAGCACAAACCAAAGGAAGGTGGTTTTATAGGATGTTCCTGTGGTTAGATTTGAAGAACCTATTGCAGATTTCTATATGATGATTAATCAGCTTGGTTGACAGCAGAAACCATTTCATTGCAAAATCTCTCTTTCTAAAGACTGCAAAACTTCCTTGATTTATTTGCCAATGATCTTCCTTGACACAATTAAGGGGGTGTAATTAGTGCGTATCGTGTGTATATATATATTTTTTTAATTTTTAATTTTTTTAATTTTTTAATAATTTGGTTGGCTCTCATTTCAGCAGCTGATTTCCATTTGAATATAAGTTCAGTGTTTTTGGATGTTCAGATCCTCTGCTCTGCAATTCCTAATGAGAGTTTTATCATGACAAATTTGCATTGGATGCAGTGGAAGCTCGCAAAGCATTTATTTTGTGGAAAACAAATGGACATGAGTTAAATCTTTACCTAATATCAGGTAGTGACCGCATTTCCTTACCAATCTTCTCCAACCTAGCTTATGACTATCAAGTTGCTTAAACTAAACCAATGGGGTTTTGTTTCTCTATTTAGATTATGAAATCCTACTGCAATAAATTGCTAGTTAGATTTCAAGAAGGTCAACGAAGTTACAAAGGTGTCTTCGCTCAGCTCAATAATAGCTATGTTAGTTATGAAATGTGTTGCTTCTAAAAAGGTCTGAAAGGTTTGCGTGGTGAACCCACCCAATTCACAGAAATAGAAGGGTTGCAAGCATTAACTCCTTCCTTTAAAACAAAGATAGGGGAGGACCTAAAAAAGGAAGAAAAGAAATCAGTGACGAGAGTGAAATTGGGTATTTACCCAGTAATTAATTCCTTTTGTGACTGCATTCTCACCATAGAAGAAAAATTAGTCTTGCCATGCTTATAAAGAAATTGGCATTAACAAGACAACTTGCCGTCTGAAAAAAACAAGCAATGAGCAACCAAGAAGCAGGACAGAGTGCTATGTATTTGATGTTATAAGACAATAAATGACTTTTGTTTCCACTTAGGAAAAAATACTTTTCTAATCCATGCATAAGAGTATTTCTGCACAAGAATTCATTTAGACATACATTAGCAGTAGCAGGAATTTTGTCCACAAAATCCAGTGCAATTGCCCCCACTTGGCCTCAAGAGCAGCTCTTCCGCAGTTTGGAAACAGGCTCTGGAGATGTAAGAAGTCAAGTGATATTTTTTACTTCCAAACTTGAAGATTCTGCATAACTTTCACGCAACTCAAAAATTAATCAGTTTGGTGGCTGTCTAAACATGCTTACATGTGTGTACAATATTTGCTTGTGGAACAGCTTTACAATTAAGAGTGCTGCTTTCACCAAGGTGATTATGTTTTCAGGTAATGTGGACTCTTTTGCAGCCTATTAATAATTGATCAATTCTCTGTTAGCTATGAATTATTCATGCCGCAGAATCAGATATTGTGGCAGCTGGAGTCCACTCTAAGATATTTTAATTCATATCTGGTGGCTTCATTAGTTGATCTAACTGTAGGATTGGTGCTTCTGGTATTTTTTATTGAATTAGCCCTACTGAAGTCATATTTTCGTTTTCTACCTTGTCTGCCTTTGTTTTGATGTAAGTGAATGCCTCTCTTATTGGCTTTGCTTGTGCTGTATGGTCAACTCCATCCAAGGATGGGATCAGGAACACAAGTACATGACTGACCTCATTAATCTTATCTTAAGTAAAGGTTTAATTACTCGCCATTAGAAAAATGGAGGAAGTCATCGTCTGGGGTTTTCACCTTGTGTATCAGTATCAACTCCTAAACCTTCTTTACCAGAAAATTTAGTTCATGATCTATCTAACTTAAGCATGGAACTCGTCGCTAAAGTGCTTCATACCTCACTCCAACAGCTGCATTTTTCTGTTCCTTTCTGGTGAAATTTGATATTAGTCGGTAGAAGTATGAAGTATCAGGTATCATGGGATATTTTGCAGTGGGGAGTTGAAGATTGCACTTCTGATTGTAATACTTGAGGTCCTTATCCTTTTGCATTTTGATAAAAAATGATGCTGAAGTTTTAGAGCAAGGATGAACTGGTAGAAGATATGAAATTTATTTATGACATGCAAAAGCCATTGGTTATTCCTATATGTGATAATTTGATGACCTGGATCAAGAGTCGGTCAATATCGTTAGTAGTTCCTTGTCCTTTTGCATTTTGATGGTGATGATCAAAATGATGCTGAAGTGAGCAAGGATGAAGCGGTGGAAGATAAGCAATTTATTTATGACATGTTAAAGCCATTGGTTACTGGTATGTATGATATTATGATGAGCTGAATCAAGAGGCGGTCAATAACGTCCAGGTGGTGTTGGCGCGGTTAGTTAATGTCTCATTCTACAATGTGTTGTTCTTTGAGGTATGTGGTTATCAATCTTGCTTTTCTTTACAGTCCATATCTAAGCCATCTTCTTCTGTTTTCGTTTTCAAGAATGTTTTATCTCCCCCCCTAACTATTGTTCTATCTAGCTATGATTATTTAATAGAGTCCCTCATCTCTCTCTCTCTCACACACACACACACACACACACAAAAACAAACTTCCTATAACTGTGGTTAATTGTTATGAATTTGCAATTTGGGTCTTGGCTGGAAGTAGATGAAACTTTTATTCTTGGTTATTAGGTATTAAATATGTTACTCGATTCATTTGAGATTGAAATGTGGTCTACTGGTCTTCTATGGAAAATAAGTTGTCCTAGGTCTTTGATGTTATAGTTAGTTCATCTACCATCGTGATATATTAAAACAGTTTCAAAAGAAATTTATAGGAAATGCCTGAGGTGTTTTGAAGTGGATTTCTTATCTTTATCGTCAGGTCGAAATCGTGAAACATGAAAATACTTTCATGATAATATTAAGCGCAATATTATGAACATATATAGACGTGTCTTTGCTTGGTATCTAAATATATGACTTGGTCTTCCTAAATATAGTAAATAAATTTTTATCCCTCTTGCAACTTTTATTCATACAAAAAAAATGCCACCCTAGGACCCCAAGAGATATTAGGGATTGGTAGAAATATAAGAATGTTTGGAACTACTAGATAGTTTATTTGAACATTTCACATATAATCTCTTTTAGAATCTCTCTTTTCGTAATATTTGAACATTTGCTTAGCATATTTTTGGCTAGTGTTTTTAATTATAAACGTGTAGAAATAGTTACTAGTTAGGGTAGATTGCTAGCTAGTTTTGCTTAGCATATTTTTGGCTGTGTTTAAAGTTGCTTCATTCTGTGTCGGTTTTGGTCTAGGTAGTAGACTCTTGTAACTCCGCCTGTGTGCTTGTTTGCTTGACACACACAGCCGGTCCCAAGCCCGGGAAAGGAGGAGGGTTGAGTCGACATATGGTGCAGTTGCCATATAAATGATCTCGTGTGGAGTATTTTTAACTCTCATTGTAGTTATTTCCGAGCATGTGATTGTTTCTGCCAGATTATTAGTTTTCTCATACTCGTAGCCTTATTTCCTCAGTGTGACTGTCGTTTGGATTCATGGAAAGACTGATCATTTACTTGGATGATAACTTGGAATCATACTTTTTGTAGTTTTATATATGATTATGATGATTTTTTGCATATTTTGAAATGTAAGTGTACTTTAAGAAGTTTTAATATTTAAACAATCATTATTTGAGAAATATATGCAGGTCTAGTGGTTTGAATGTGGGCTTAAATTGTACTAGTCGTCGATCTAGATTAGTTTAACTCAACTTTTGGTAATTTGTTGATATTATAACAGTTACCAACCATTCTATGTCAAGTGAGGGGTTCCAAATTTTTTTTTTTTAAATGTTAAATCATATTAAACATGTAGAAAAATAGATGCTTTTGACAGTGTTTAAATATCATTGAGGCTTAAAAATCTTTTTTGTGGAGGGAAAAAAATGAAAACGAGAAGCAGCATTTTTTTGAGAACTAAATTTTGTTTTCTACTATTTTTTGAGAACTAAATTTAGCTTTATACTATTTAAGTTCAAACATATGAACATAAAAAAAATATAGTACTCTTTGATCAAAGTGCTAAACTTATAAAGAATGATGGAAGAGTGATTGCATAATTAGAGTGCAAGCGGTACGAAATCTTATGCATGCACATCAATGCACAAGAGTAGACATAACATTTGCGATTAGTAAACTAAATAGGTTTACTAGTAAATCCTAGTAAGGATTATTGGAAAGTCATTAGAAGAGTTCTTGGATACTTGAAAATAACAAAAAACTTAGGTTTCAGTATTTCAAAATTTCGACAATTTTGGAAGGATTTAATGATGCCACTAGTTGGATCTCTAGCTTGGGAAAAAGTAAATCTATTTCAGGATGATTGTTTATATTGGGAAGTGGTGCAATCTCTTGGGGGAAAAAAACAAAAAACAAAACAAAAATCATGCATCGCTCATTTGATCATGGAATCATGATAGTAACCCTAGTCGTCATTATTAAAATAATTCACATGTTCAGAGTGTAAAACAAGTCATTTGATAAGTAGATTTTTGCAGCACTTTAAATATTATAAAACCCTATCTTTTGAAATAAAATGTTGGTTGTTACTAAATCGATGGATGATGATGATGATAAGATCTTAATGAAGTTTAATTAAAACAACAAGTATCTCTAAAAGTAAAAAAGAAGTTGGAAGAACTTTACGTAGTTGAACTTCGATATGATGTCGTCTCAATAGGGGGTAGGAGTTTCTCTCTTAAAAGTTTGGCAAATAAGGTAAGCGCAAGACCTTAATAGCACTAAACAAGTTTAAGCAACTTATGAACACGTGATACCTGTGTGTGATTTTACCGGTGTTATTACAAGAAATAAATGGTTCAAATATATCAAGCTACATGGAATTTCGATAATACTTTGTCTAATTCACACTAGGACTTCAAATCATCGATTTGCTAGCTTTCTTTAGCGGTTGAATTTCTCTCCCTTTTTTAGGGTTAGTTTGCTCACTACCTAGCTCGTAATTTGCTATCATATGCAAGTTTCTGTAAAAGTCTGCAATGTAATTGAGACTTCCCCCAAATCTTTGCAATTGCTTTTTCTCTAAGATTTTATCTAGGAATTTAGAGGCAATTTTTTGATGATGGCAGGCCATTTTATTTGTTTTTGATTTTCATATTGAATTTATTGGCTAGACTCAAATCGAAAGGTATTTATGCCGTATGAGTAAGTATCGGTTGATTGGACTACTTTTAATAAACATTCTTTAAATAGTGGGAGATTGTTAAAAAATCTTTTTTAAAAAAATATTGAAGATTAGATTGAAGTTAAAATGAACTGGAACTAAAATTAGGAAAATTCAAATCAATTGCAAAGCGATCGCTTGGGTCAAAAGCCATGCGATCATGTGTGGCATTTTAAAGAATGCATATCGTTTTCGTTAATGTCAAGCGATCGCGGCATATAACCCAGTGATCACTTAGTTGAATATTTGACTAGAAGTTTGTGCCTTGCGATCACCTGAAATGACCGTTGGAAAATTTTGATTATCAAACACCTCAATATCAAATCAAGCTTTGTCCAAAAATACTAAATTCTTTCCTATCACTTAGTGTTCTTTAGTTCTTAGAAGAAATGTAAGTGAAATTTTCTTCTACTTTTTGGCTTGACTTAATTCTACAAACCATTTGCCAAGTGGTCCTTTAAGCACTCAAAATTATAGAGAAGACACAAATTAATATCATTTGAGGACAACGATTTACGTGGTTGAGCCTACTTTGTTTATTTCTGGTTATGCTATTATCTTCTTGCTTTCTTCCCCAGTTTGATTCTTTTCTTTCTCCATTCTACTACATAAACAACATTACCATCTAGACTTTTTTGGTAGGGAAGTGTCACAGGGTCATTAGCTTTATACTGACAAGAGACAAATTGAATTCATTCTTTTTCTATGGAAAAGCTTCATGTGGGTAGAGAGCTTATCCAAAACAGCTCCAAATGGAAGGTTATTAAAGGTGGAAATAACAGAAGATTAAGTGATTCATGGTTGGTTGCCTATCTAGAGCCGTACATGGAACGAGCCGAGGACGATTTCCCACCCCTAACTATTGTCACTCAAAACTAACGAAGACTGGTTAATCGATAGAATAAATCTATGTGTATACTTTTTGTACACCCACTCACATGGATTTGATTATTTTAATCCCTCTACAAATGGGTCACACCCCATGTGAGTCAGTGAGTGGGGTGTATAAAATATGTACAAATAAAAGTGTACACATAGCATAGTTCTAATCGATAGGTCATTTGGTTTTGAAAAAGAGTGTTGGAATACTCAAGTGACGTCAAATTAAGAAGTATAATAATTTATATGAAATCCGTGCCGACAAATGGATGGAGTAACGACAAAAAAATAAGAAGAATAAATGTGACAAAGCCGAGACAAGTATGCCCAAAATGTTTCAATCATACACTATGACCAAAAAATATTTTCTTTAAAGTGACATTTTACAGGCAAATGGTTTGCAATCAAAAAAAATCTTACTTCAAAATTTCCTGCCTTCTTTTAAGAAATGATGCATTTTGTTGTAGTTTGATTTGCAACCGGAAGAAAGTGCAGTTAGTTAGCTAAGCACCAATCAAGAAGTTGTACAACATTCCAAGAGCTTTTGTTATTCGTTAGTTTCAACTCTGAACCCTATTTTCTAGATTCATCGATATTGAATCATTCGAACACACTTCTAACACATGTTCTACTTTTGGAAGTCCCTGAGTTATATCGGTGTTGTGAAAATTTATCGTAAGTGCACGATATCGCGAACAAGTAGTAAAAGTGGACTTTTTGAGTCTGGATGTCGATCCCACGAGGACTAACTTACTTATTACTATCTCTGATTAATCAGTTCCTAAACTACAAAATAAATGTCGAGATTGTGATTTCTGAATTATTAAAATTGTGAAAGAAATGAAATATGAAAATAAAACAAAAGAAAAGTTTGATTTTTGTTTTTATGATGAATGAAAAATGTTGGGACTCACGATAGTAATTTTGGTATCCTATTCAATTTCTCTTCTCGTGTATTGTGTTCGAAAGTAGTGTTTAATCGAATTCATAATTTTATCTAAAATCCCACTCTCGAGTTTAAAATGGTTCTATCTATATAGGTCAACCACATATCTCTATAATGGTCAGAATAAGCTCTAAATAGATGCATTCAGTGACAAGAATACAAGATGATTACGACAATCACAACTAAGTATCTCTACTCCTTTATCAATTGTCGGATTTTATTATTAGGTCTAGGTGTTAACTCACCTCTTGGATTATGAAAACCACCCACAAATTATCAAATTGATGATCAAGCAATTGATGCATTAAAACTCAATAATAATATCAACACATAAAGCATTATGCCCAAAACATGAGAATTGAAATTGAATGTTCAAACAAAATCACATAGTTCGCCCCCAACGAATAAACTAGTTACACATAATTAAAGAGATACAACAATGATTAATAAAGAAGAAAATCACCAAATCCATGAAATAAGTTTGACAAGATGAAGAGATTCATGCACCAAGATCCAATATTTAACTCAAGTTCTTGATTTCTTGTAGAATCTAGATGAATAATGAATTCGGGCCCCCCTTTTTCTAGGTTAAAATAGGTCTTTTTATAGTTTAGAAGTCAAGAAAGTTGTTTAATCCTTGTTGGACTTGAAAACAAATGGAAAAAATAAAGGAAAAAGCCCAAAAAAATCGCGAAAAACCCTACAGCGGGCCCCAAAACGCGTTTGGGCCGTGGAAAACAAGGCCTAAAGACTGGACTGCGAGTCGGCCGCGGTTTTGTAAACTGCGGTTGAAATTCTGGTCCGTAGACCGAACTTCAAGCGCGCATAACTTTTGATATACAACTTCGATTTGTGCATCGTTTGTTACGTTGGACTCTAAATTCAATTATCTTTCCAATGATATATTATGGACTCCGTGGATATATTTGTACTAAAGTTGTGCACTGATTTCTTCACATACTCCGCACATGACTTTCTCGTTTTGCTTCAATCTCTTCCAAATTCGAGTTTTTCTTAAAACAATCAAAATAAATAAATAATTAAGCAATATCAAACTCTAAAATACTCACAATTGTTTAAATATGAGATCAAAATAAGTACGAAAAACGTACTTATGAATCGCCATATCTTAATTTTTCATATATAAGGGATCAATTTTTCATATATAAGGGTCCGTTTAATTCGAGGGTGAAATTTAGGTGAAAAGAAGACGAATTCCTGGGAATTTGAAGTTTAATGTATTTAATTTTCTAGGTGAAAAAAGTGGAGAAATTTTCAAGTTTTGTGGTTTAATTGACATTATTTTTCATGAAAAATAAACATAATTTTGCTATTTTAATCAAAATTATTATTATTATTATTATTATTATTATTATTATTATTATTATTATTCATATATTTGTACTTGATGATGATGATATCAATTTCTAAAAAAATGAGTTAATTAACTACAACAAAAAGTATCAAACGAGTCGAAAATAATTTTCCACATAAGATGGAAAACCAATTCCCATCAAAGTGGTGGGAAAATGAATTCCACCAAAACAAGTAAAACTTCAAATATCAAGAAAAGCTAGAAAATGAATTTTATGGAAAATTAAGACAATCAAGCAGACAAAAAATAGAATAGAATTTGTGTTTTCCATGAAAAATAATGTGCAATCAAACGGACCTTAAATGTAATCAAGTATCACCTTCATACAAGATTTCCTCATAATGATCGTGAACTTGTTCCTGGAGTGGCCAAATAAGGGTTTGTAGATATTATTACTACACAATCAACTTGAACATGTTTAACTTGACCCCAATTTTAAATGTAATATATAAACAATAGAATATAATTAATAAACTAATATCTATCTTTTTATTGCTTCTGGAAATCGTTTGATGGCCATTATGATCAGTTGATGCAAGGCGTAAAGGTTGCTGTTGAAGTACTTAAATCAGCTTGAAAAATGACAATAAAGGTGAAAGTACAAAAATAGATTTTGTAACAGTAATTTTTAGGAGAATATGTGATTAAAAAGTAGAGAAAATTCTCGATTTACATATAAAATTATTTTGAAAAATGCGTTGTTGAAAATGATTTTAAAAAAAATGAGTTTTGATTAAAAAAAAAAAAATGGATTGCAAACAAGGGTATAATTTCAAAACGAAAAATAAGGGTATCACGATTGAAAATTTTGTGAAGTTCATGATGATTGAATATATAGTGTCTCTTGGTATTAAACTAGAAATAAATAATCTGCCAAACTTTACAGAAACAGATAATCAAACATTGATACTTTAAAATCAACTTATCATGTACTTGTGCATTTGAGCAAACAAATAATAAAATAAACAATATTAGATATAAGATTGACACTGATAAAAAAATCAAGTATAAATGCTTCATGTGCTTTGCACACGTGTAACCAGTAGTATAACTTAAAAACTCACCCCCATGACCCATCTCCAAGTAGTAAAAGGCGTAAGTGAAAAAATCTCAGCTTCGCTTGAAGTTGTCGCATCAAGGGTTCGAATCCTGAAATATGGATTTGGTCCTTGGGTAAGTGTAAGTGTACAAACAACCTTCCAACCTGTATTTCAGGACGCATAATCTGCGATTTACATCATTCATCACGACACATGACAGGATAGGTAGAGGCCGTCAAAGTTGCAGCTCAACCTTTTTAAAAAACTCCACATTGCCCATGGGGCATAACTAGTGGTTGAAATGTGAGAGTGAGAAAACTCTCAACTTAGGTGACAACTATAGGGTGAAAGTTCGATTCCTACCTTTAGTATGGATGAAACTCCTTGTAAGCGCTAGTAAAGAAGCAAGCTTTCAACCCTGCTCCACTGAAATATATTTCGCGATTAACTAGCTTCACCAAGGCTATAAGGTAAGAACATGTGAGGATTCTTAAAGTGTGGGCTATACTCCCTTTCTAAAACCCCACATTGACTTGGAGTTACATCTAGGGGAAGTCAATCTATGGCATCCCCGTGTTGAATTGGAAAGGCAGAGGATACTGTATGTTGACGGTTACTCAATGCCAGCCAAACACAACGAAAGCGAAAGAAAAGACGAGTTTTGGATACCGTGTCTCAAATGAAATAGGAGCTTAAGAGCATGACAATGAAGTAGTTAAATTTAGCCATATGAAAAAAAAAAAATCAAATATTAAGTGATACATAATGTTAAATCAAACATTAATTTTTTTTTCCTTTTTAAACAACCATTGACTTTTACTACAATGGATGGATATATTATTTTCTAACTAAGTTCAAAAATACAATAAATATTTATTTTTAAAATAGAAAATTTTATATATTAATATAGTACTCATTTTGAAGATCTCATCCACTGAAATATATTTCGTGATTAACTAGCTTCACCAAGGCTATAAGGTAAGAACATGTGAGGATTCTTAAAGTGTGGGCTATACTCCCTTTCTAAAACCCCACATTGACTTGGAGTTACATCTAGGGGAAGTCAATCTATGGCATCCTCGTGTTGAATTGGAAAGGCAGAGGATACTGTATGTTGACGGTTACTCAATGCCAGCCAAACACAACGAAAGCGAAAGAAAAGACGAGTTTTGGATACCGTGTCTCAAATGAAATAGGAGCTTAAGAGCATGACAATGAAGTAGTTAAATTTAGCCATATAAAAAAAAAAAAAATCAAATATTAAGTGATACATAATGTTAAATCAAACATTATTTTCTTTTTTCTTTTTTAAACAACCATTGACTTTTACTACAATGGATGGATATATTAATTTCTAACTAAGTTCAAAAATAAAATAAATATTTATTTTTAAAATAGAAAATTTTATATATTAATATAGTACTCATTGTGAAGATCTCATTAAATTATATAATATGAAATAAAAAAAAAATATTTTATTTATGGACATTAAAAAAATTAAAGAAGAAAGAAAAAAAATGATTTTAGAAGAATTTTTCAACATAAATTGTTAAGTCATCAATTAAGTTGCTAATCAAATTTAATAAAGAGGTTAACATATAGTTTATAGTTAAAAAAAAAATTCCCTTAACATGTGAGTTAATATTCAATCCCTAACTAATTTATTCTACTAACATAATAACACGTAGTTTAATTCATCCATTGCGGATGATTTAATATATATTAATATTCCTACAAAATATAATACAATAATGGTAATAGCTCAATCGGTGGAGTGTCAAGTTGAATAGAGGTTGTGAGTCCAATATTTAATATTTATAGACCATAATCCATCATGTTTTGATGGGGGCTATGCAAATGTTGTTTTTAATATATATTTATTATTATTATTATTATTCCTTCAAAAACATAACACAACAATTGTTTCGCGCAGGATCTCTCGCTAACAATTAAAGTGAAATCAAATAAATGTATAAGGAACAACAACCTCTCCAGACAAATTCCCAACTAGGGGTGCTTTATTTATGAATATTGCAGTGAAAACAAAATGCCTCCAAGGGGAGCAAGCACATAAACTACACTAGGTTTTTGATAAGGAAAAGAGCAACCACATAAACTACACTAAGTTTTTGATAAGGAAAAGTAAAGATAAAGAAAATTACATAATCTCTATTTGAGAGTTGATTGACTAATCCTTTAAAATGCCCAAGTTTTTACAATATATACAAATTGTCTATAACTACTTCCAACGTTTGAATTATTGATTTGCCGCCTTAATTTATAACTTGCTTGAAATAACTGATGTCCAACACGTTGTATAACAGTCGCCCACTATTGATTGTCTCCAATAACTCCCATGATTTCTTTTAATTGCTTCTTTAATCCTATCTGGCTTAGTCGTCCAGTTGCCTCCACATTTGTCTGATCACCCTAGTGTCTTAGTAATCGCCCATCCTCCTAAGTACCTTAATATCAAATGTAATATTTATTTTTGGTAGAGACTATGTAAACATTGTCTTTTTTGCTTCTTATATGTTGTAAATAAAATTATATGATTCATTTATAAAATATATCTTTTACAAAATGAGATGAGAAGAAAAAGAGTCAAATGATATACTTTAAATACGTTTAAATACGATTTCTTTTTTAATTGAAAATGGAGAACTCATTGTTAAAAATAAATTTTATTGTAACTTTGTAAAACTTTTAAAAGGTCGTTGAATGTACAGAACTTCCTTTCGCTCTATTTAAGTCCTTTTAGCTTGATTTTTTTATGTTTCGTATTCAAAACTCATTTTCTTTTGTATTTTCTTCAAGGGCGTTGTCCTCACTTATCGAATAAATCAATAGAAATAAAATAGAAAATTGTAAGAAAATTAAAGTAAAGTTCTGAATAAACATGGATTAAAATCACATTTCTCCTAAAATAATATACTTCTTAAAAATTATATTCTTACCAAATTTGCATTTATTTGTTAAGCTCAAATATTTAGACATAAGCTGTGTAAAAAATGATCAATTAAAGAAGATAATATGACATAAATGAAAAACAAAAGAGTTTTCTTCAATATGAACACTAAAAGATGCATGTTGGTCTATTTTTAAATTTTGAAAAAGCTCTTATCATACTCTAAATGTTCAACATTACATAGCAGAACTCAATTGCTTCACAAAAAGACGTGATGGGACTTTCCTCACGCAAATATACATCTTTATGGACATTATCATTATCCCAACACGAAATTCAATCGTCAACTGAAATATGAATTTAATAAATTCTTTTTCTTTCAAAAATAAGTGATAATTGGTATTCTTTTTAATAGTTTTATTTAACGATTTCTTAATATTGTTTGCTTGCCACTTTCGCAATTTGTTTTTCAAATTCTTTATCATTTATTGTAATTTCTATTTTGAACATTTAAAATATAATAATATTTTAATCAGAGTTATGCAACATAAATACAATAAAATGAATTGTCGCACAAAATTCTTACAGTTTGGAAGGATCAAATTTTATTCTGTTTTGACGTTATATAACTCTTTTGACTGCAAAACAAGTGAATGTAAAATGTTGCATCACATCAATTGACCGTTGAATTATAGATTTATTCTCAGCTAATACCAAGGTAAGTTATTAATTTTAATAGACATTTGTGTTAGAAATTTTATCACAGATAATTATTTATCTATGATCCAAAATAAATCATCATGCTGAATTATCAAGAATTAAATAACTGAAGCGGAAGCGTACCTTAATCAAACGTGATTCACGATAAACGATTCGGCGGTCGGATCTTCTAAATCGATACGTAGTCCGTATTTTCTCTCTGATGATGAGATGTCAAAAGGAATGAACAATACGTACAATTCAGGGACCATAACCGAATTTATATACTATATTGTCAGTTAACCTAATCCGACCCATCATTAATTAGGTAATGGTCTGGTATTTACACATAAAAGCTCATACATTTAATTAGATGCATTAAAGCCCAATTTACCAAATCCTTATTAGATCACTTTAACGGGCTTAACCAAATTTGATAGCCTTTTATTCAATACACAATAATTCACATATAAGCCCACACGATTGATTAAAATCCTTACAATCTCCCACTTGGGCTATATGTGTAACCTTACAATTGTGTATCAATTATAACCTTATGAGTACTCAGAATTTTGCTATCATTACTGAATGCATCCCCAAACAATCCAGTCCATCAATTATATCAACATAGGATCAAAGCGGCTTTCGCTACATTAATCGTAACTAAACCTATCAATAGTCACGTATATCGACATAACTGAATGACATGGATCAAGTATGGATGTGTAGCATGGAAATTACATGTAATGTGATCTTCAACATGCCTATTTCCAACTTGTCCAACTTTAGTGAGATCATCCTTAAACGAGTTCAGAGATAATAAACCTGAAACCTTACAACTGTAAATAACTTTAACTTTAACTGTATCCAAAAGGACAATAAATGTGTCTAATGCACCCAAAATACAAACTCCCACTGAAACCAAATATCCTTAAGAAATACAACACCCATATGAGTATTGTGCTCATGAAAGACCTTGGGTTGTAATACTTTAGTAAGCGGATCCGCAATTATGGAGTTTGTCCCAATGTGCTTTTATTGACACGTGTCCACTCTGAACTGTATCATTCACAACCAGGAACTTATGTCAATGTATTTTGACTTTGTTGAGCTCATGTTGTTACTGGAATATAAATCTGCTGAGTTATTGTCACAATATAACTGTAGTGGTCTTTCTATACCATACAGAATACGCAGCCTTGTGACAAAATTTCGCAACTATATTTCATAATTAGATGCCCCCAAAATTGCTACAACTGTGCTGCGAAGTGAAAGAAGCTAAAGTGTCTGTTAAGCACTCCATCCGGAAATAGCTCCTCCAACCAGCAGATAAATGTACCCTTATGTGGATCTTTTACTTTCTTGCCATCTAGTAAAAATCGGAATCATAATACCATATGATCTCCAACTGATCCGATTTTTTGTATGTGAGCATGTAATCTTTTGTTCTCTTTAAATACCTTATAACCCATGTTTGGCTGCTTTCCAAATGATCCATCCCAGGGTTACTTAAATATCTCCTTAGTATCCCAATAATGTATGCAATATCCGAACGCATACAAATTTGAGCATACATCAGACTTTCTATAGCTTAACTATATGGGATTCTCTGCATTTCTTTAACTTCAAGATAACTTTTCGGGCATTAGTTGAGACTAAATTTGTCTCCCTTAGCGATAGGGCTGTCCCCTGATTTACTGTCTTGCATGCCAAACCTCTTAAGTACTTTATCGATATAGCCCTTTTGTGACAATTCAAGAATACCCCGAGAACAATCCCGGTGTATCTGAATTCCTAATACAAAAGAGACGTCCCAAGATTTTTAATCTCAAAATTCCTTGATGCGAACCCCTTCGGTGTGTTGACCGAAAATTCTCACAACAATTTTAATACCAACCCAAGAAAGCTAAAGTGGTAAAATAAAGGATAAACACCTTAACCTAAGTTTAAATCTAACCCAAAATTCAAGGATTAACTAACCCTAGCCCAATGGAAAGAAATAAACAAATTCCAAGGTGGCGGAAATAAACAACAATACAAGAATAATAATACTCAAGATAAAGTTGATTAATTTCCTAAGAGATACAAGATCAAGAAATGGGATTTACCTCACCCAAAGGAGGAGCTTCTCTCAAAAGCTTTACATGAACAACCAAGTTATCTTACAAATGACTAGAAAATGTGTATAAAAGGTACAAAATTGGGCAAAAGGTGTAAATTTCAGAAATTACAACAAAACCCCGTTTTTGTGGAAATTGAACAAAAACCCCGTTTTTGTGAAACGGGGTGTTTCGGTCGACCGACACGGTCAACCGAACCATTTTCGGTCGATCACATGGTCGACCGAAATGGGACTTTCGGTCGACCACGCCTCGCCGAACGCGACTGAGGCTGCCTTCAAAAATCTCTGCAGACTTTCGGCCGACAGGAATGACTTTCGGTCTACCGAAATTGGCTGAGTCCAATTTCTTCTTCCTTTTGGCTACAACTTGATTCTCGGCTTGCTTTTCTTGACCTTAATTACTTGTTTAGCCTCGAATCTTGAACCTCCTTGGCATCGAATTTCGTCATGGATCCCACAGGCTTGCGCATCGAGGTTTGACTTTCTCGATTCTCATCATCCCCTCCCTCTTGAAAAGGATTCGACCTCGAATCTTGCTTGAGTGCACTGTCGTGAGACTCCTTGAAATTTGATCTTGCAACATTGTGGATCACAGGTTCATGCGATGAAGTTGGACCTTCGCGATTCTCATCATCTCCTCCATCTCGAAAGAGATTCGACCACGAATCGACACCTACAATAATAAAAATAGAAAATTCGGACACAATAAATGTAACTGAAATTTCATACTCACCGTACAAAATCAATTTGTAGGTGTTGCCAAAAGCTTGAGATGTGCCAATACTGAAAAGTAGCAATTTGGATTTTATTTGATTGAGGGGTCGTGATGTGATCCGGAAAAGAAGCTCTAAGAACAATGTTATGATTCGGGACGAATCATCTTAAAGGAAGAGGGGATGATGTGATCCGGAAAAGGCGACAAAAAAGGAGAAATCAAGACACGGGCAATTTAACAATATTCTACATGGAATTTCATGGTCGTAACATCAATCTTCACGACCGTAACTAATATTGAGACATTTTGATCCGAGAGGGACTTACGGCCTTATTGATGTGTTCCGGACCCTCGACAATCGGAGTCATAGCAGGCTTGACGGAAAACGTTAAATATTCAAGCCAAATAAAAGTGCAATCCAGTCAACCATGTCGGAATTGGATGGATAATATATGTTTTTCGAGTAGAAACAGGTCACTGAGCAAGACTCATGGATTAAAGCCCTTGAGCCCATTGATTTTAGGGACAAATTCGTTCGTTTGGAGCTTCAAATTGGCAAATCAATGATGCAGACGGAAATTTACTATATTTCCATAATTATAGGATTTTTAATTATTTTGTTTCCTTTTGGTTTTTAGGTTATTTTCCTAATTTAGTATTCTAGTTTAATTAGAATTCTATTCAGAGTCAGTTAGCGATTAGGTTTTATTTTGCCTATTTATATGCTTTTCCATTCAATGTAAAAACAGAATATTTTGGATGAATAAAAATTATATTGAGTGTTTTCTCAACATTGTTCTGGAATTGAACAAACTTCGAACTTATCAAATATTGTGGGATATTTGTGGTGTTCAACAAATCGAACTTATCAAAGGCGTGGGCATCCTTTGTGGCGTTCAAATCATTACGGTTCTTGTTTCCGCATCGTAACGGGTCTTGGGTTTAATATACCCATGGTTCTTGCGTCGTGAGGTCGGGGTTGCATATTTATCGTCCGTTCCAACCTGAATTCGGAACTTTCCAAGCGTTATTCCGCGAGCTACGACGAGGACCCCCTCCCGGGTTCTCATCATATGGTATCAGAGCTGGACTCTGAATTCAGGTTTTGTTTTTTTTATCCAGTTTGATTTTTATGTTTATCGTCGAGTCCCATAAAAATCATCCATATCCTATTTTTGTTATTTGAGTCTTTGTTTTCAATTTTTCTTGTTCTTCTTGCTAGTAAATTTTTTTCCAGTTTGATCCATAAGAGTCAGTCCCAAAAAAATCAAAAGTGTTTTTCTTGTTCTTTTTTCATCCAAATCCAGTACCGTTTGTTTTGTTGCGTTCGTGTCGAATTTTTGGATTTTATTTAAAAATATATATATTAATTTTTTTTTAAAATTTATTAATTCCGAAAATTCATCATAATTCCAAAAAAAAAAAAAAGTCACTCCGAAATTCAAGAACCACTTTCTTGAATTTCCTTAAGTTCTTGATAATTTCTTGCCTTCCAAGTCAAATTAAAATTCTTGATATTCTTTCCTTTCTAGTCAAAATTCAAGAACCACTTTCTTGAATTTCTACAATATTCTTGATATTCTTTCTTTCGAGTCAAATTCGAGAACCACTTTCTTGAATTTTTTTAAAATTCTTGATATTGTTTTCCTTTTCGAGTCAACATTAAATTCCTTCTTGATATTTGTCAATATCTAGATCCTCTTATTTTGAATCTCTCAAATTTTTGAAAGCTACATAAAGGGATGAATTATGAGTTCGATCCTATCTTCCAGACTAGGTGTCATGTGGGCAGTAAAGTGTGCAATATTATTATTGATAAGGAGTATTATTGCGATTTGGCTAGTACCACCATGGTTGAGGAGTTGGGCTTACCTTTACTACCACATCCCAATCCTTATAGGCTGACGTGGTTAAAGGAGTGTGGGCAGGTAAATGTAACCCATGGGGTTATGGTGAAATTGACACTTGGAAGATATAGCGATGAACTGTGGTGTGATGTGGTGCCTCTAGAATCGTGTGACATCTTGTTGAGTAGATCGTGGAAGCATGAGAGGAAAGCAATCTATGATAAGCGTAGGAATATATATAAATTTGTTAAGGATGGGAAAAGTATTAACATTATGCCGTTAACCCAGAACAAATACTTGAAGAGAAAGTATTGCGAGAAAAGAGAGATGAGCAAAGAAAATTCGGAGATGATGAATGGAGTATGAAGGATGAATTCATGGAGATGGCCAAGAAATCAATACAGTTAAATGAGAAGATGAAGGCACAAGAGGCTAGGAAAAAGTTAGCCGAGTTGCAAGAGAGAGAAAAGGGAAGAGAGGAGGTAGTTAAATTACAAGAAAAGCCTTTGGATATAATTGTTAAGAAGAAGGAGGGAGACTTGAGGAATGAGTTAGAAGATAAAAAATTTTGTAGTGTTGAGGAGGTGCCTAATCATATAGATAAAATTATTTATGAGGAGGTGCATGAGCAAAAGTATGAGAAATTAGGAGAGGTGATTGCGCCCATAAATTTAGAAGTAGAGGTTGAGTGTGCGAAAAAAGAAATTGAAGTAGTTGATCAAACTCCGAGTCTTGAAGTACAGAATAAAATTGTGGAAGAGGAGATTGAAAATAACATTGTTGACAATGATAGGAATGAATTGGAAGTTGGGGTAGAAGTTCAACATTTGAATGTTGAATTTTTCAATAAAAATATAGAAGAGGTGGTTGAATGTGAAAAATTAGAAGAAGTGGTTGAGAAAAAAGAAGAGAATGAGCAAGAAAGTATATTGACTTTTGGAGGCGACGAGAAGGGCCTTGTGGTGGGAAAAAAAGTTGTGGAGGTTTTTTATCAAGAGTACAAGGATCCATACCTTGTGCATGAAGACGCTAACATTTCCCTCCCCATTTTTTTAAATCTTTCTTGCAGGTTTATTGTGCATGGAATTTTGATTTACATCAACCTTGGTCAATTCCCCTCGTGTTTCAATACCTTCTTGTCTACAAATTGGAGGAGCATCATTTATTGTATACATGTCAGGGAATCGACAATTTTCCGTTTGATCCAGGAGGTACAGTTTGATTTTTCAAGAACAACACCATGATTCGGGACGAATCATCCTAAAGAAGGAGGGAATGGTACGAATCAGGGTGGGCTTGACGGGAAAATCTATAATTCAAGCCAAAACAAGAAGTCAAGTAGGTTCGGAGAACGTCAAAGATCAAACATTGCTTATACGAAGAAGGTTCGAGGCTAAACCAAGTGAGCAAGCCAAGAACAGCTTTATGATTCGGGACGAATCATCTTAAAGGAAGAGGGGATGATGTGATCCGGAAAAGGCGACAAAAAAGGAGAAATCAAGACACGGGCAATTCAACAATATTCTACATGGAATTTCATGGTCGTAACATCAATCTTCACGACCGTAACTAATATTGAGACATTTTGATCCGAGAGGGACTTACGGCCTTATTGATGTGTTCCGGACCCTCGACAATCGGAGTCATAGCAGGCTTGACGGAAAACGTTAAATATTCAAGCCAAATAAAAGTGCAATCCAGTCAACCATGTCGGAATTGGATGGATAATATATGTTTTTCGAGTAGAAACAGGTCACTGAGCAAGACTCATGGGCTAAAGCCCTTGAGCCCATTGATTTTAGGGACAAATTTCATCGTTTGGGGCTTCAAATTGGCAAATCAATGATGCAGACGGAAATTTACTATATTTCCATAATTATAGGATTTTTAATTATTTTGTTTCCTTTTGGTTTTTAGGTTATTTTCCTAATTTAGTATTTTAGTTTAATTAGAATTCTATTCAGATTCAGTTAGCGATTAGGTTTTATTTTGCCTATTTATATGTTTTTCCATTCAATGTAAAAATAGAATATTTTTTTATGAATAAAATTATTGAGTGTTTTTACTCTCTCTAAAGGTGAGAATTTTCCCTTTAAACAACGAACTTATCAAGATTCAAATCTTGTGGCGTTCAAAACAATTGAACTTATCAAGGATCTGGACATTCCTTGTGGCGTTCCCCCTTTGTGGTTCTTATCTCCGCATCGTAACGGGTCTCGGGTTTAATATTCCCCTGGTTCTTGCGTCGTGAGGTCGGGGTTGCATATTTATCGTCCGTTCCAACCTGAATTCGGAACTTTCCAAGCGTTATTCCGTGAGCTACGACGAGGACCCCCTCCCGGGTTCTCATCAGGTCGCTCCTTCCACGAATGGGAATACATCTAGCCGCCCGGGTCAAATGGAATATGCTTCCTACCATGGTTGACATTGAAAATACATTGTATACCAATTCCCTCAAATGGAAGCTCGAGCCTCCTGCAAAGGGGCTTAACCAAAGGTGTATTCTCGTGGCCACCTAAACCAACTCTTTCTTCAATAAACATATACATAAAGTTCAACAGAGTTAATAGGTTAAAGTCACAAGCAATTTTAAGTGGAGAAAACTTGCTAATATGATGAACAATTAAATTACAAGCAAATTTAACAACCACAAAATTAGCACCAACTTCATGCAAATGCACGACTTCTCGAAAGAAAAGATTAGCTATGTTAATGACCTCGTTGGTTTCATGGTATGCAATCAAATGTGACATTTTAATACTCCTACCAACAATCACAATAATAGCATCATTTTCTTTCTTTGTTTCAAGTAAACCTACTATAAAATTCATATAATAAGTAACCCAAGGTTTACTCATGATGGGCAAAT
The DNA here is from genome assembly GCA_963555705.1 of Ligustrum vulgare. NCBI lineage: Eukaryota > Viridiplantae > Streptophyta > Magnoliopsida > Lamiales > Oleaceae > Ligustrum > Ligustrum vulgare. Next base: position 29,927,719 of record OY743186.1, on the reverse strand, counting down.
AAGTATGGAATTTTTGGGGCAAAAACTTAAACTTAAGTTTAGCCATTTTGCAAGTTAGGTATTTACAACAAGTGCAAACATGTTCAACACCAATCTTCAAATTAGGCCAATAGATTTGATCACATAATACCCCTAAGATCCCGTTGATTTTAAATCGCCCCATCAAACAACTATCATGTGCCTCTCCCATTAGCAATTTGCACATGGCACATTTAAAAAGAAAAAATCCAATTTTCCAAAACAAATAATTATCATGCCCATAGAATTCATCAAGATATCGCTCACAACATGATTCATAAATGTTTAACAAATTTGGATTATTAACATGCATGCCCTTAACATGTTCAAAATAAAATGAGGGGGCATCAAGAAATGTTAGAAGTGAAGTTCTATTATCACCAAGACATCTCAATAAATTTCTCCCATGGACTCCCCTAGCCAACAATTTCTTTATAGGACAAATAGGCACATCAAGCATATTCTCACAAAATAGGAATTCATCATGCTCATGAAATTTACTATATGCAACATTTTCACAAAAGGCTTTGGTACTTATGCAATTTGGCACATGCAAAAAGTTGCATTTACAAATTAAGCACTCATCATGACAATGATCCCTAACACATGTTACATTTTCACAAGTCAACAACACACTTATCAAATCTATATCAAGATCATACAACCCTCTAATGTTTTCAAAACACAATAACCTTGCATTCAAAGAAATGTTAGGAGCATATCTCCTAGATGTTGCATTGGTTATCCCATTTTCTTTACCTCGGTTGTACTCGTTGTTGTAGGAAAATATTTCCATGAATTTCTTCCACCCGACATTCCTTTGGAGCTTCTTGTTGCTTTGATAAGTATGCTTAACGATCCCCTGCAACAAAGAAGTAACCAAGCTAGGGAGGGAAGTATTAGAATATTCAAGAGTAAAGAATATTTTGGGGTGATCTTTTCTCTCAATTTCTTTGGTGGCACTCATCACTTCCTCACCTTTTTCTGAGGTAGAATCCTCAACCCTCGGTTCTTCTCTCACCTCTCCTTTTTCTGGAGTCGTGGCTCCAACCTTCATTGCCTCTCCTTTTTCTAGGGACGTGGCCCCAACTCTCTCTTTTTCATTTGGCCTCACTTTTGTGTTGACATCAATTTTCTCAAGTGATTTTTCTTTTGATTTCCTATTTTCCCTTTCTTTTTCTTCCTTTTCCTTTTCCTTTTCCTTTTCTTCCTCGAATTCCTTCTTGAGCTTCATTTTGTCTTTGCATACTTCTTCCGAGCTCAAAGATAGGATCACAACCTTTTTTCATTCATTTTGAAGTTACACCGGTTCCTCCTCCTATCAAGATTCACATTTCGCTCACATTGCCAAGGTCTCCCCAAAATTATGTGAGTAGTGTGTAAGGGAACAACATCACATAATATTTGATCACTATAAGTACCAATGTGAAAAGTAAGAAGAACTTGTTCACTCATTCTCACTCCCCCATTGTCACCCAACCTTTGCAATACATAGGGATTAGGATGCCTCTTAACCGGTAACCCCAATTTCTCCACCCTACTAGCACTCACCAAATTCATGTCACTCTCCCCATCTATAATGAGACTACATGCCCTATCCCCCACAAGACATCTAGTGTAGAAAGTATTTCCTCCATGCTTCTCCCTCTCATTATCATGGGCCAAAAATTTTGGTAGCCTAGCATTCATCTTCTTCACTACTTCTCTACTTCCACTTCCGTCCCTCCTATGGAATGATGAAATCTTCATTTGCTCAATATTAACCTTCTCATCCATCCCATCTCCACTCCTATCTACCCATTCTCTTCGTCTTCTACCCATTCCATGGAGCGATGAATTTTGCATTCTCGCACTATCAATATTTTCATCAACTCCATTTCTCCTACCTTCTAACCCATCTCTTCTTTTCCTATTCAAACTCCTATTTTGTTCACCATCCCCATTATTTCTCAAAACATCCCCACATTCACCCCTAACTTCTTTTCTATTCAAACTCCCACTTTGTTTTCTACTTCCATCCCTATACGCAATGTTCCCAAATTTATCCCTCAACCTTCTCCTACCATCCCTATTTTCTTCACCCATACTAATTGATGTACTCTCCCCTCTTGTTCCTAAATTTTCCAACTCACCCCCAATATTCTCCATTTGTCTAGCCATGGTGGTTGAAATATTTTCCAACAAGTACTTCAAATCTTGAGTTTGAGAATTGAAAATGGACATGGTGTGCAAGTGTGAAAGTGTTCTCCAAGAAAATATTTCTCTCGTGTTTCACTCAAATTTGGCTTTTACCCTCTATTGAGCTCACCACTCTTGCCTTTTTCCACTCAATTCTCCTTTTTCAAGTTCTCCAAGGAAGGTAATCAACTAAACCACAAAGTATAATTCTTGTGAAGTCAAGGAAATCACAAACAAAGGAAGAATGAATTTATAACAAGTAGATACAAATAGCAAGTAGAATTTATGTGCTTGCTAAACTCAAAAGGAACAATATTTATGTGAGATAGGATGCTAGGAACACAATTTAGCAATGGGATTGACAAACCACAATTAATAGACAAGGCATAGATGTAAAACAATAAGCACAAGAGTGTAAATTTTCAATGAGACAATTTATCAAACAACTTGTACTCAATCTTTGAATGACCTTGAATGTGGATAAATGAAAACCCCCAACAATACAATTGTGGCAAGAAGTGAATGATCAACAATTATCCAATGGATTAAGCAAGTGATATATGAGATAAAATGTTGATAACACAATCTCAATGATGAGAATTGGATAGCCCCAAGTAATTAACAAGTTATGGGCATTGAATAATAAAGCATGAATGTGGTATTTTTCTTTGGGATAATTTATCAAACACTTTGGATAATGTAGGAAAGTAAGTGTTTGGCTAATAGAAACCCCCAACAAATTCACAATCAATATACCCAATACATGAAATCAACAATACACATGATCATATAAATTTTCTCCAATTTTTCCCAATTTTCGGAATTTTTTTTATTTATTTATTTTTAATAACAACAACAATAATGTAAAGGATAAGTTTACCAAATTAGAGCCAAGCTCTGATACCAAATGATGCGAACCCCTTCGGTGTGTTGACCGAAAATTCCCACAACAATTTTAATATCAACCCAAGAAAGTTAAAGTGGTAAAATAAAGGATAAACACCTTAACCCAAGTTTAAATCTAACCCAAAATTCAAGGATTAACTAACCCTAGCCCAATGGAAAGAAATAAACAAATTCCAAGGTGGCGGAATAAACAACAACACAAGAATAATAATACTCAAGATAAAGTTGATTAATTTCCTAAGAGATACAAGATCAAGAAATGGGATTTACCTCACCCAAAGGAGGAGCTTCTCTCAAGAGCTTTAAATGAACAACCAAGTTATCTTACAAATGACTAGAAAATGTGTATAAAAGGTACAAAATTGGGCAAAAGGTGTAAATTTCGAAAATTGCAACAAAACCTCGTTTTTGTAGAAATTGCAACAAAAATCCCGTTTTTGTGAAACGGGGTGTTTCGGTCGACCGAAATGGGACTTTCGGTCGACCAAGCCTCAGCCGAACGCGACTGAGGCTGCCTTCAAAAATCTCTGCAGACTTTCGGCCGACCGAATGACTTTCGGTCTACCGAAATTGGCTGAGTCCAATTTCTTCTTCCTTTTGGCTCCAACTTGATTCTCGGCTTGCTTTTCTTGACTTTAATTACTTGTTTAGCCTTGAATCTTGAACCTCCTTGGCATCGAATTTCGTCATGGATCCCACAGGCTTGCGCATCGAGGTTTGACTTTCTCGATTCTCATCATTCCTTGACAAAAATCTCATAATTTTATGTGACATACCTATATCATTAGTGGCAAGCAATAATCACATATAAAACCAGGAAAATATACTTACTCCCACTGAACTTGTAATACACACAACCACCAACAGCATTAATCTCAAGACCAAATGAGATAATTACTTGATGAAATTTGTATTACCCTTAACGGGAAGCTGGCTTGAGCACATAAATGGATTTCTTTAATTTGCAAACCGTCTCATCAATGTCCCCATAGAGAAACGTCATCTTAATATCCATTTGATGTAACTCGAAGTCAAAATGTGCAACAACCTAACTTTCCTGAAAGAGTCTTTCGTAGAAACCAAAGGGAAAGTCTCTTTATAATCAATGACATCATTCTTTGTAAAGCATTTAGATACAAGACGAACTTTATATCTTTCCACATTACCTTTGAAATCCCTCTTGGTTTAAAAATCCATTTAAGACCAACACTTTCTGGTAATAGGACATGATCTCAAACTTTATTATCTTGCATATGCTTATACTCCTTATTTATGACATCAATCCACTTTTGAGAGTTAGAACCCTGCATGGCCTGATGGAATTGATTGGGAATTGATTGGACAATCTTCCACAATTTCATTATTTCCTTATGTTCTTGGAAAAATACTATTTAAATTATCCAGAATAGCATTTTTTCCCTTTCTCTCGTGAATCTCCTGCTTTAGTTATTGAGGTTGTTGAGTTTGTACTTCTGAAATTTACCTTATTTTGGATGGGAGGTTCTTCAACATTGTCTAATTGAGGTTCCGGATATACTTCTTGATCAATGACATGCATAAAAACTTGCACATTGTCAAAAGCAACAGTAGGAATCGTTACCGATCATTCCTCAACTTATTCCTTAAAGACAATATCTCTAACCTTATTTCTCCCCCAAACTCAACATCCTCAAAAATGTTGCATTTCCCGATTCAAAAATTGACTTAAGTGTGGGATCATAAAATTAATAGCCCCTTAAACGCTTTATTTTCTTTATTTGTTTTATTGCCCTTATCATACTATATATAATGGTAGGGTAGTTTCCTAAACCATTTTCCCGCCCATTTTCAGTTTCCATATATAGTAAGTTCCCATAAAATTAAGCAATGTGAATGTAAAGTGGATCAGTGTGAATGCAAAATTGATATATATCAAATGTGAATGCAAAATCTGGATAAACTTTGTCGATATTACATAAATATATTATGGAAACTTAGTTAAATAAATAAAAAAATAAAAATAAATAAAAAAATTGGCCCTATTCAGTACACTTTATTCAAACCCTCATTTTTTTTAAAAATCATTTTCAACTAACATTCTATTAATAAAATAATCTACATATAAATTAAAAAAAAAAACATACTTTTTAATAGCTCATTGTATCGAAATTTACTGTTACGAACTACATTATTTGAAATAGTGAGTCTCAATCAGGTGCTTAAGTATACATTATCTACAAAATCATTAAACTCATTTCCTAATATGGTAATTAATAGTATTAATTCACTATATATTATTCATTTTGGATAAAATTCAGATTTAAAATAATCCAATTGAATACAGAATTTTATATAGTTGTATTTTTCAAGTCTCGAAATTTCTTGATCCGTCTTCCCACTTGAAAATTAATTACAGTTTTTTTTTTAAAATTCGTAAAAAAAAAAATAAAAAAAAAATTTGTCGATATTACTTAAATATTTTTATTTAAAAATAGAAAATGAAAGAGGATGAAATAAGAACATTCATCAATTTATTTTTCTTTTTTTTTTCATTTTCCTTTTCATTTTAATAAAATTTTGAGCGTTTATCGCCGATGTATCTATTCTTTCTATTTATTAAATTATATTTAAATGTAATTTTTCTTTTCCATTTTAAGTATTAAATCAATTCAAATAAAATATCTAAAGAGATTTCTGAAACGAAAAACATATGAACTGTAAAAAAAAATTGAAAAAAAATGAAGGTATGTGTAATATACCTTTGTAATTAATTATCTTCATTCATTTCTCATTTTGAATTAAATATTAATTTCATATGTTAAAATATAAATTTGATATATGTAAGTAATAAATGATCGTGCATCGCACGGGTGTAACACTAGTCTTTAGAGGTATTTGTCAAGTGAACACTTTCAGTTCTGTCCTGCTTCAACTTTTCTTCCTCTTGCACACAAAATAGAATGAGCTCATTTAGAGTTCATTTCTCCCTTTCACAGTTATAACTGACCTTAAATTGACTGAATTGTGCAAGAAGCTTGCACACTATGAAAGGAGCTCATTGAGAGTCCATTTCTACTTTGACAGTTATAACTAACCTTAAATTAACTATATTGTGCAGGAAGCGATATCAATACCAAATGCACGAGCAAGTCATTATACAAGTCGAGTTTTAGTTCCTTAAGTTTTCAAGCAGTGTGAGACATCTACATGATGTACTCCCTTGTTTTCCCATTGTCTTTATACTTTATTGAAATCAAGCTTTGCATAAGCGTGCTTGTTTCAGCCTTATCGTTTTTTGCAAAACGTTTCTTAATTTCGGCAAGGAATTCATTGGCATCATTTACCTCTTCAGATACTATGCCACTAAAGTCTTCCAGAATGCCACACTTAATGATCATGAGACTCACGTAATTTAAGCAATCCCACTTCTCAAAGTTCCTCATTTGATTAGATGAACTTTCATCCGTAAGAGGAGCAGGTTGCTCAATCCTTAGTACACGGTCTAGATCCATGCAGCCAACGAAAAGTTAATGTTCTTGTTTTGATCCTTGAAGTTTGTTCCATAAATACAGGGATTAAATTTGAGCTTGTAGATATACTACTAGCAAAATTTGAAACCGAATAGAAAACACTTAAATAAAATAGCTCACATATATACCTTATTATGAAAATCATATTTTCAAATAATGGTAGGGCCCATCACAAGATACCTAGCACAACATCAATGTTTAGTCTTTGGACAGAAATATTGACTTGTAAGTGGTACTCTTGGTGTAGTAATCAAACACTGACAGTAAGACATGTCAACCAACAAACCTTTCTTTGGACCGATTTATTGATCACACGTAAAACCAAATAACCGTCACGTATTTATCACCACAAGTTCATGTGAAATTCGGGCCAAATATTGACCTTCCTTTGGGCCGATCAATATCCGCATGAAATAACACACAAACACCTAATTTTCCCTTAGTGCAGTGATCAAACACTGGCAATAAGACATGTTAACCAATAAACCTTTCTTTGGACCGATTTATTGGTCACACGTTAAACCAAATAATTGCCACGTGTTTATCACAACAGGTGCATGTGAAATTCGAGCCAAATATTGACCTTCCTTTGGGCCGATCAATATCCGCAATGAATAACACACACAAATACCTTCTAATATTCAAAGTTAATTAATATCCACAAGAGAGGTTGCTTTGGCAACATGTTGCTTCAACTAACTTACTTTCGAATATTATATCTTTCAAAAGATTCCGATGTACCAAGATTTGAAACTGAAATCCATTGATTTGCATCTATATTTGATTTTAGGATTTGAATTATAGAATTCAAAACTTTAGAATAAAGCAATCCTTAAGTTGCGAGAGTCTAATTGTAATATTCTTAAACTTTTGGTGGCCAATTGTTAAAAAATTTAAGTTTGAAGGACTTAAATTACAATTTTCCCAAAACTTTATTGGCCAATTTAGAGAAATTCCAAACTTTAGGTCCCAATTTGAAAGAAAAACAAACTTTAGAGGTCCAAAATAGTGAATTTGGAAACTGTAAGGACTTAATTGAAAAATTTTCAAACTTTAGGGAATGAAAATGAAAATTTTCAAACTTTTGGGACCAAAATTTGAAAATTTTCAAACATTAGGGGCTGAATTAGAAAATTCTCAAACTTTAAGGGACCAAATTAGAGAATTTTCAAGCTTTAGATGCTGATTTTGAAAATTTTCATACTTTAGGGATCAATTTAGAAAATTCCCAAACTTTAGGGACTTAATTTTAAAAAAAAAATCAAACTTTAAGGACCAGTTTTTTGAAAATTTCTAAACTTTAGTGACTGAATTAGAAAATTTTCAAACTTTAAGGACCAAATTAAAGAATTTCAGAACTTCAGGTGCTGTATTAGAAAATTTTCAAACTTCAGGGACTGAAAATGAAAATTTTCAAACTTTAAGGGACCAAATTAGAGAATTTTCAAGCTTTAGGGATCAATTTTGAAAATTCTCAAACATTAGGGGCTGAAATTAGAAAATTTCCAAACTTCAGGAGCCAAAGTAGGAAGTTATAAATCTTTAGGGACTGGGTTATAAAATCCAGAACTTTAAAAGGCCCAATTTAAATAATGTTATAAATTTAGGGGCTGACTTCATAAAATTCAGAACTCGAAGAGCCAACTTAAATTATTTTATAACTTTAGGGTTTTAAATAATATTTAAAACAAATATAGAGGACCGAAGATGCAAATAACATAATGAACCCAAAAATTGCACAGGGGTCCCTAAATTCATCAAATTTTCAGCCAGAAGTCCCTTTTCCCAAAAAATCTGTTTCTTTCGCAGCAGCTAGGGTTTTCAACCCTAGCCCGCCGCCTCCTCCAAATCCGGCAGAAGCGAAGCCATTATCGGCGACCTCCATTCCCTCTCGCTGCAGCATCTCTTCCGGCATTGCACTGTTGCACCGCCGCGCGCAGTGCTGCGTGCAACACCCGACCAGTGCTAAGCGCCGACCACTCAGCTAGTGGATGCGCCTGTAGCTGTTGTGTTACCATCGCGAAGAGGCCGTAAGCGTGCTACCATAACAGCCTCCGGCGACACCAACCCAAATCTCAATATTTTGACCGACATATCCAGCCCAGGCAGCGTCGATCTTATCAAATTTCTTGACCATCTTAATAACTCAATAAGCAAAACCATGATGAAGCTTATTGAAGAATAAGAGAAGAAAAGTGACAGAGAAGGAATGCAGTTGGATGTGATTTCTTTTTCTTTTCATATATACATATAGATTCACAGCCTTAATATGTCAGCAAAGTTTTCACAATCCATACCCAATTCGTATATTCATCTGAATTCATACCTGATTTTCGAGCTTCAACAGATTTTATATATATGATATATAGTATATACTGAAAACCAATTTGCATTTACCAAAATCATAAACGCGTTCTCATATACAGGCAGTAAGAAAAGGTTGATTCTAAATCCAATAAGTTAGCAATTTCAATTTTCAGTAAATCCAACATCAAATTCAACAGAATTTTCTACCGAATCCAATTTTTTTTTTTTTTTTGGGTCTCGAAATCAGAACCTCTTTTCTTACACATATATACATACCCACATAAATTTGGTTTCACATATACGCGCTTGAAATAGATATGATAATTCAACACGATATTGGCTCTGATACCACTTGTTAGAAAGTTTATCACAGATAATTATTTATTTATGATCCAAAATAAATCATCATGCTGAATTATCAAGAATTAAATAACTGAAACGGAAGCGTACCTTAATCAAACGTGATTCAGGATAAACGATTCGGCGGTCGGATCTTCTAAATCGATACGTAGTCCGTATTTTCTCTCTGATGATGGGATGTTAAAAGGAATGAACAATACGTACGATTCAGGGACCATAACCGACTTTATATACTGTATTGCCAGTTAACCTAATCCGGCCCATCATGAATTAGGTAATGGCCTGATATCTACACATAAAAGCACATACATTTAATTAGATGCATTAAAGCTCAATTTACCAAATCCTTATTAGATCACTTTAAACGGCCTTAACCAAATTTGATAACCTTTTATTCAATACACAATAATTCACATATAAGCCCACACGATTGATTAAAATCCTTACAATTTGTGCTTCAATTATATATGAAAAAATCAAGCTTTTATAGATCCTCATGCGAACCAACTATTCCACTTGGTGAAATTATTCATTTTCTGTATAATATTGTTCATATGAAACATTTTACTACTATTACTTTAGGTTTCCAAATATTTTTATTAATATGATATGATATTATTTCACTAATGTCGTTGCACTTAGTTGAAAATCAGACATTGGTACTTTAAAATCAACTTCTCATGTACTTGTGCATTTGAGTAAATAAATAATAAAATAAATTGTATTGTATACAAGATTGATTACGCTAAAACATAATCAAGTATAAATGCTTCACCTATAACCACTAGTATAAGTTAAAGGGTGATCTAGAGATTACAATTCTTCCCGCGAGACTAAATCCCTGCGGGGACCCGTCCCGAATGGGGCCGGGATGATAGTGATTTTATCCCCGTTACGGGGATGAGAATGAGGTTCCCGACCCGTCGTCATCCCGTTTATAATTTAAAAATTAAAAACTAGTAAAAAATTAAAAATTTACTACATTTTGAAGAATTATATGTTCTTTTAAATTAAGTTGAATGATTCCAATCTAAATTACTAACTTAAAGACAGGGGATAATAAGTTTTAGTTTTTTTTTTAAAAAAAAGGTTGATAAAAAAAAAAAAAAATTAACGGAGATTTAAATGGGGGAATTTTTAATCCCCGCCCTGCATGTAACGGGGATGAGGTCCCCGACCCATACCCGTCTCATTGCCATCACTAGGTGATGCTATACGTACAACGTTTACCGTCCCTTCACATGGAGGGTGTTGCCCTTTATATGAGGGGATGGTACAGCCGGGGTCAGTCTTTTTTCAACGAAGTGTTCGGCAGCTACTTTGACCAAAATTTTTTTTTTTTGGTTATTTTTTAGGTAAAATGTGTGATTGAAAATTGGAGAAAGAAAATGTATGTGGTTACAAAATTATCATTTTATAGATCCTCGTGCAAACCAGCAGCTTGTGTGTAAACTATTCCACTTGGTGAAATTATTCATCTCCTACATAATATTGTTCATATGAAACATTTTCCTGCTATTACTTTAGGTTTCCAAATACTTATATTAAAATGATATGATATACTATATATTTCACTAAGGTTGCGTTTGATTCGATGGAAAATATGATTTTTCACGTGATTTTCTAACTTTGCGTTGTTTGGTTGTCTAAGTTTTTCATGAAATTCATTTTTCCACTTGCCTCGAAATCCGGTATTTTCCTTATTTTGGATGAATTCGTTTTCCAAAGGAGGAGGAGATTTTATTTTCCATGAAAAATCTTATATCATTTTTATTACGTTTGATCATTTTTGTTATTGTTAATTGATTTATTTTTTTCCCAAAAATTAATATTATTATTACTAAGTACAAACTTGTTAAAAAATGAAAAATAAAAAATAAAAAATATTATAATAGATAAATTTTACTTTATTTTTCATGAAAAATAATGTCAATCAAACAACAAAAATTGAAAAATTCTCCAATTTTTCTACCTAGAAAATTAAATCAATCAAACACATTAAACTTTCAATTCCCAGGAATTTAATTACTTGAAATTCATTTTCTTTCCACCTAAATTCCACCATCGCTATCAAACGAATCCTGATGTGGTTGCAATTAGTTGAAAATCAGATATTGGTATTTTAAAATCAACTTATCATGTACTTGTGCATTTGAGTAAACAAATAATAGAATAAACAATTTTTTTTGTTTTTTATTATTTTTTAGGTAAAATATGTGATTGAAAATTGGAGAAAAAAATGTGTTTAGTCAAAAAATAATTTTGAAATTTATATTTTTTATAAATTGATTTATAAATTGTAATGATTACGTAAAAAAAATTGTGTGTTAGTTAAAATTCCACATTGACTTGTTCTATCTAGGGAAGTCAATATATGGCATCCCCGTGTTGAATTGGGAAAGCAGAGGATACTGTAGCTGATGGTTACTTCAGTGGCAGCCAAACACAATGAAAATCAGAGGAAAGAGAGAAAACGTGTGAGAGACTGAGAGAGGGAGAGAGAGAGAGAGAGAGAGATTTCATTTTCTTCTCTTATCGTCTTTCTTTCTTTATTATGTCTGCAAATCAAACTCCATTGAAAATTTTCTGTCTCCAAAATTTATTTTCCTCAAGAAAATCCCACCGCCCATTTGACTAAAACCCAGATCCTCAGATTTTAATTTTTACATTTACTAATGGGAACACACAGAACACTTATATGAAAATGTTACCTTTGTTGGCCTCAAACTTTGTACGGATTCCTTGATCAACAGAGCGAGCCTGGTAGAGTTGAAGCCTTGCAATTCATGGCTCCGAGCACGATTAGAAATGTTATTGGAGCAGTCAAGGATCAAACCAGCATAGGCTTGGCCAAAGTTGGTAGCAGCTCCTCGTTGTCAGTCCTCGAGGTCGCCATTGTTAAGGCCACAAGGCATGAAGAAAACCCACCGACCGAGAAGCATATCAGAGAAATTATGTGCTTGACGTGCTACTCGCTTCCGTACATAGGCGCATGCGTTCGCACCATTTCAAGGCGCATAAGCAAAACAAAGAACTGGGTTGTGGCACTCAAGGCATTGATGTTGATCCAGAGGCTACTTACAGAAGGAGATCCAGACTTTGCACAGGAGATTTTCTTTGCGACAAGGCGAGGGACTCGTCTTCTCAACATGTCTGGTTTTCGAGACAGTTCTCGGTCCAACTCTTGGGATTATTCTGCGTTTATCCGATCATACGCATTGTACCTGGACGAACATCTCGAATTCAGGATGCAAGACAGCGCATTTGCCTACGAGGACGAGGAAAACGAGGTTGGCCGGAAAGCCAAGGGTGCCGGGGCAACGCCGGTGCACGAAATGAAGAATGAATGGATATTCTCAAGGATTCATCATCTGATTGAACTTCTTCAGATATTTTTAGCATGCAGACCAGCTGGTATGTATTTCTATGGCATAATTGGCATTCACCCAAATAAAATAAAAATAATAATAAAAAATTCCCTGTATATAATCCATTTCCCTTTCTCAACTTGAAACAGGGGTTGCAAAATATAACAGGGTTGTAACTGCTGCTTTGTACCCTATTGTAAAAGAGAGCTTTCAGCTGTACCAAGATATTGCAGAAATCATCGTCATCTTGATCGAGAGGTTCATGGGGCTTGATATCCCTGATTCAGTAAAAGTTTACGAGATCTTTTGCCGAGTTTCGAAGGAGTACGATGAGCTCGACGCATTTTATGACTTGTGCAAGAGTGTTGGAGTAGCACGATCTTTAGAATATCCAGACATTTCGAAAATACCATCGCGGAAACTAGATGTTATGGATGAATTCATCAAAGAGAAATCAATAATAGCACAAATGAGGAATAGGATCATGGTACCAAAACCTAAACCAACTGAGTCGAAACCCGAAGAGGACATGAATGGAATTAAATCCTTACCACCACCACCAGAGGAATTACTTGAAGAAACAAATAAAGACAAAAAGGTGACAAGCAAGAAAACCCAAGAAGTAGGGGATTTGTTGAACTTCAGTGAAGATGAACCAACTACAGAAGAACTTGGGGAAAAACTGGCTTTAGCCCTATTTGATTGCTTTCCAGCGCCAACCATTACATGTACACCAACTCCATGGGAAGCATTCAAAGAATCAGACGATTGGGAAGCAGCATTGGTTCAGTCGGCCAGCCATTTGTCGAACCAGAAGGCATCACTTCCCAGGGGCTTCGACTCATTGACGCTCGATGGAATGTATCGACAAGGGGCCATAGCTCAGGCAGTAGCTTCTTCAGGTCTCGTAGCCACTGGAAGTGCGAGTAGTGTTGCAATAGGTTCGACTGGAAGGCCGGCCATGCTGGCATCGCCAGCTCCACCACCAACTGGTGGAGCCGCCAACACGTCAACACATTCTGACCCTTTCGCAGCCTCACTTGCAATAGCACCACCGCCATATGTTCAGATGATCGAGATGGAAAAGAAACAGAGACTGTTAGTAGAAGAGCAGTTAATGTGGCAACAGTATGCAAGGGATGGACTGCAAGGACAAGTAGGATTAGCTAACAGACATGAAAATCCATATACATACAGCACAGGAGGTTACATGAGAACCTACTGAAGAGGTACAGAGATTTACAAAGCACTGAGGAAAATGATTATTTGGTGTTAACCATTAACAAACCATCCGCAAGATTTTTTTCTGGGGAAAACCTTGAAACAGGTGTCGACGCGATGGGAAACCAAGTGCTCTCAAAGACACTCTTTGTAATAGTAGAAACTATAAGTGTATTAAACTAACAGGTCGTGGCGGTAGAATGATAATAGTACAGTTTTAACCAAAAGGAAACGAGAGGCAAAAATCGCATTGAAAATACAAAATGCATTATTATGTCGTACTCCCGGAATGTGCATGATACCAACTACCAAGCTGTCAAAAACTGTAATTACAGGATTACTCGCAAATCACATCTATTTTAAGAATGCTTTCATTGATGAGTGAGGCACAAATCAAGAACGGTTACAGGTTTTATGATTAACATCCTAATGTTTGTATGCATCGTGTCAACCTCTCTTGCAGTGTCTGTGAAACGGCTAAGAGAGAGCAACACCAGTGTACTTACAATGGATAGTGGTGACAATTCGCAGTGACTATTTGTACAGGTACATACATTCATATCAGTCGTATCCACGATTTTTGGCTGTCGAATATGCTGCGCGTTCCATTCCCCTATAGTCCGATTTTTCGATGTCAGGAAACTTGCTATCAGATGGTTTCTTAGTGGAGATGCCAAGCCTCATTCCAACAGAAACTAAAGTTTCAAGTGATCTTGCACTGTTTTCCAAGAGATCGTCGTCTATCTTGATTGTATCCTGCAGAATTTCAACAAATTTGGACATAGCTTTAACAACCACTTCAGCAAATCATTATATTTTGAAACAAACACGCTGACAATCTATTGAAACAAGACCATTTTTCAATGAATTAACAAAATTTCTTGGGGGAAATGACAACATAAATCAAATGGAAGGCTTTGGCTTGTCAATGTTCTTTCACATTTGACCAAATTATAAAGAAAATGAAACCAACTGGCATGCGAATGAGCAAACTCAGGTTGTGACCAAAGCAAGACGACTTCATCATTAGTTATTTAGGTAGCGCAAGTTTTTAGTGTCTTTGTATCTTCCAAGAAATAGACCTGAAAAGAAATAGATAATTTTTTTGGGATCAAGTATGAATACTAACCTTTTCAAAAACACAAATCACAGTACTTCCACCGAATGAGAAATATCCGAACTGCAAATTAAATTGATGAAAATGCAATGCAATTAAGAGACCAGAAAATTACGATGTGCGAGTATTAGGTAATTAAACAGTTAAAAAAAGTTAATAATTGTGAACCTCGTCTCCTTTCTTCACATAATCACCCTCCTTTCTAGAGAAAGTTATGCTACCAACCATAGTTGCTCCAATAGCAACAAAGGCCACCTGCACTCATTTAAAACACTTAGTTATGGATCACAGATGGTATATATTTAATTTCTGCCCAGATGTAACATCTGACTGGTTAATAAAATTTGATATTAGAGGCATGTAACACAGGTGAAAACCAATTAATTGGTTTTA
Organism: Ligustrum vulgare; assembly: GCA_963555705.1. NCBI lineage: Eukaryota > Viridiplantae > Streptophyta > Magnoliopsida > Lamiales > Oleaceae > Ligustrum > Ligustrum vulgare. Next base: position 29,912,342 of record OY743186.1, on the reverse strand, counting down.
AAGGAAAGCATAGCTTACATTTGTTTAAATATGCAATCTACTAAGAAGTTCAGCCCATCAAGAGTGTGTGAGTGATTATAGAATCAAACATTTAATCAATATATGTTACGTTGGAAAATGAAAACAGAAAAGGGCTCATAAATGATTACTCCCTCCGTCCTACAAAGATAAGCTTATTTCTATTTTCACACGGATAAAGAAAACATAATTAATATATGTTGGAACTATAAATTTACCTACATTCTACCTACTATACCTCTACATTAAATAATGAGTTGTTCGTATTTGTTGATAACAATGTATATTAAATAAGGGTATATTAGAAAATGAAGGCATTAATATACTCTCAAAAAAGAAAGTGGTCTATCTTTGTAGGACAAACAAAAAAAGAAGACAAGCCTATCTTTGTGGGACGGAGGGAGTATGATTTATTCATCAGGTTTACGGAACATGAAACTGTGAAAGAAATCAGTATCTGATTTCGTGAGTAACAATTCCAAATTTTCCCGTGGTAAAATTCAAGACAGACATGGTGAATCATATAAGCTGAATACGTAGACATTATGAATCACTTAAGCTGATTGTCATGACATGCTAAAAAGAACAGGCGCATCATTTAAGCTTTCACACTGCCATGAGTAAAGAACTGCCGAGTTTATTCCAACAAAAAGTGGGAAGATACGATAGAAAATTAAAACTCGTGACAGAAATTTCAGATAATGTTATTATTTACACATCGTGATTACAACACAAACAATCTGACTCAATCACCTCATTTTCGGGTTCTATCTCAGATTCATTGGGACGATGCATTCATTATGAAAGTGACAAGGAATCCTAATTCCGAAGGATATTTTTAACAAATCTCCTATGATATTTACTCAGGGAAATGGTGGCATAATAATAATTGAAGTATAGATGACTAAAAATCATACTTACATAGCCACTGTATCGTGACAGTTAAAATCAGATTTTAATCTAAATCAATGTCAACAAATTAATTTTAACCACATTTTATGGATCCACGGCCTTTCAACCACACATCTTATCAACTTTTATCAAAATTTACTAAAAATCTTATTTTAATCTATACCAAACAAGGACATAATAAACAAATGATTAGAAATGTATCAGGGCAAGAAATCTCAAAAGATTGAAATGACTTTTTAGTTACAAATTAATTTCTACCACAACTAGGAAATCTCAGGGCAAGTGTTTGAAATGACAAACCTTTCCAAAATCTGCTGTAGAAATGAGAGAAACGACACGTTTATTCTCGGTGAACACATTACAATACTTGCTATTCACGGCAATAGGGTTAACCTTGGAAGCAGAGAGACAACTAAAATTAGGAGAACTCAAAGATAAAACAAAGATGGTAAGAAGGCATACATCTGAACATACCGTGTATAAGCATCCAGGAATATCCACAAATTTCTCAATAGTTCCAGTAACAGGAAAATGGAAGCGATGGTAATCCTGCCAATATTTCCATATAGTCACTTCAACAAAATAGGGAACCTAACATATGTTCATGAACAATGAGAAATTGACAAGCAAGAACCTGTGGTGCCAACCGAAATATCACCAAAGTTCCATCAACAAATGAGCTGGAGCACACTTCTGTACCTAAAAGACCTTGGACAGAAAACTTGCGCCCCTAATGACAGAGAAGATGGTAAGATTAATATAATATGCACCATGAAAACATATGTAGGAAATAATGAAGACAAACTTTCCAAATAACAGTTAATGCAATCTCCTTTTGCCAATTTTTATCTCCGACAATGGACAGGCAGTCAATAAAGGTGAATGCATTGTCCTTTAGCCAATTTTTTCTCCGAAAATGGACAAGCAGTGAGGAGTTGCAACTTGTTTTTGTAGAAGTAAAATATCACACAGAGGACAAAGAGGAAATCATTTCGCAGGAAAACAAGTGACAGGCATGTTCACTTTGATGGAGCAGGCCGTCAAGGACACATGCAGTATCTGCTGAAACAATGGAACTATTGAACAGTTCTTAACTAGCTATTTAGAATTTTAAATACAAAGGGAGTATCGAGTAGAATATTTACTGTCACAATGTAGATTTATACAATACAATTAACCACTATTAGTGTTAGAAGACCTAAAGGGTTAAGCTAAATTTCAGCAAACCCCAGATTACGTCATAAACTGGTGTTTTCACTATCAACACAAGCATATTTTAGTCAAGGTTGAAAAGCACTACCAAATGGGGAAATAAAAAATAAGAAGCAATTGAAGAAATAGAAACACGAAAACAATAAGTTGGTCACGTGGAATTTACTGAAACAAGCACAGGTCTTGTACGGTGTTTCTTCTGTTCGAGTTATTATACCCTGTTATCCCATTCCCCATTCTCCACCCCAACATTATTTAGAAGTTATAGACATCAAAAGAAAGAAGTTTGAGATATTTTTTAACTTAGAAGTAGCTTATACCTTAATCCAAAATCTTAGACTATCTGTGGCAGTTTTAAAGGCCATCAGTCGGCTATCAGCAGCAGATACAGCAACATCATCACGCTCCATGCAGGCAATTGGTCTTGCACCAGGTTTTAACTCTCTTATAAAAAAATTATTAAATGTCTGCATACAGGAAATGTACGAGTTAGAAACTGCAGAATCCTTTTAAACCTAAAAGACACATAAAGATGAAACAGATAGTTTCCTCCTCTGTGAGTAAATTCTTGTAATCATAACAAGCATCAAAGTGAGGGGAATGCAAAGGTATATGGTGTTAGGAGTATGACTGTAAAACTCAATCGTGACAAAGGAAAAAAGGCTTCTCCCTTACAACAGAAGGCTTGAATTTCTTTCACCACTATATATGAAGTAACCAGAAACAGCATTCCCACAACTCATGCTCTCTCTTCTCCTCCCAAGAAGAGATCAACTCAACAATGGTTATAAACTAGACTTGCTAATTTTAATTTTTAAAGGGGCCTTTTACTTATGGTGTGAGATAAATAACTGAAGTTTGTTACTCAGGAAAGGTTGGTTTCTTATCATGTGAAGGTTAAAGCTCCACATGCAAAGAGTGAGCTTATTATCTGGAATGTTGACAATGGTGAAGAATTTTTGTCATATACAAGGGAACTATGAGCACCCATTACATTTGGTTGCTTTCATTTTCTTTCTTTTCATAGCTACCAGTTTGGCATCTGTGTTGTATACCAGAACTGCATTGCCTTAGGAATTCAGTAAATAATTTAATTAATCTCCGGAAGAAAGAAAATAACCATAGTTCCCATAAAATCTCTAACAAGAGGAAAGGCAAAATGTGAGAATACAAGAACTAAAAACACCTTTCCGACTACTACTATCCAGTCCTGTTAGGTTAAATTTTTGTTTAACCTCCAGTCCTTTGGTACTTTCTTAAACAGCAATTTTAGTACAAAGAGATGTCATTAATCATCAACTAAAAGGAGCTATATTTACATACACCAAGGGAAACAATCATCTGCCCCAGAGATTTCCAAGATAGTAATAACCAATACATAAAGCATGAAAATTCTAAAGCACAGAGATCACTAGATACCAAGTTCATATAAAGCGTATGCTGATTTTTAAAATCAAGCTGGAATAGCTGTGCCACTAGATCAGTAGAGAAAAATGAGCAGACTTATTTACGTCACATAATTGGGGAAATTTAGCTAACTTTGCTTTTGGCTTTATTTTATTTTCAAGAAAACTAACTGAAAGGTTTAACCAGAAGTGGATGGGCATAATACTCTTCTTTCTCTTTTTCCATATTATATATGAGTACATTCAAGTGAATCTTATTTCCGAGTTTGTGCCCCCATTTTTCTCGCAGAGCGTACCACGACTGAATACAATTGATATCCTAAAAACTTGATTAAAATTACTCAAAGCATTTTTTCTTGTCTCTATGTCCAGGCCTAAACTCGTTATCCCTTGTTAGAATCCTTAAATGGAATAACTCTTTAGAGTAACTCCGAGAAGGTAAATTTCTTATGTGTGATCATCAAAGATTGGTCAAGTTACTAGCAATCAATAACTACAATATAATATTGAAACAAAATATCCAGTTATTTAAGCAGAAACAAGACAGAGACACCAGTTGCAGTCAATTTCACCAATGTGGTCAAAGATGTGAATATTCGAGCAATACTTCATTATGTCAACCATTTAAGTGAATTTGATTTGTCTCAAACTCTTGACTTACCGTAAAATGCTCTAAAGGGTATTTGACTTCAGATAAATTGATTTGATCCTGCAACACGATCAAGGCACCAGTTTAGGAGGGGGAAAAGAAGAAAAACTACTTTCCAGGAAACTAACTTACATTGCATGTATGTTGAAAAGAAATTCTCAGAAACAAATTTAAGCATACTATAATGCATATAGATCAATATAAAATAATTGTCCCAAAATAAAACTGGAAAAGGATGACAATACTATACACTGGTACATTCGTGTACAATCTATGAACTGAGGTATAGATTAGAAGCCCATCTGACTGCACTCTACTGTGAATATTTTTTGTTACACCTCAAAAGCAAAATCAATCGGATTATCTCTTTAGTGAATCCAATTTATTGAGTTTAATAGTTATTATTTAACTCAACTGTACATTTTTTTTGTTATTTTTTTTTTTTTTTTTTTTTTTTGCTGATCAGCTAATTACACCACGAGTATCCAGATGATCAATTCTTGTACCATTTTATGAGCTATTAGTACCTAGAAACTCAAATAAGAAAATGAATACACTTTGATTGTCTAACCATAAAAACTATATGTTCAATAGCACTGAAACTAATCACACCACCAAGTTTTTCTCAGCCTCTCTCGACTACATCAGTGATGCATGTAAAAGGGAAAACCAAAATATAACAAGAAAGCTTGTTTCATTACCCCAAGACTACAATAAGCAGACAAAGCGTACTACAGAAAACAAAATTAGGCCAGCTACTTTGTTTGTATCATAATTGACTCAATGTACATAAAATAAGAAAAACACATATGTTATATGCTTAAACCATGTTGTAGCAGAACTCAAATTCCAAGGGTAAAACAGTTTGATAAACTAAAAACAATGACGGATTAATAAGATAATTGTATTTACGTCAAGAGTTCATCATGCCTTAAACATATTAACAAATTTCGGTATGTCTTTAGCAGATTCGACTGAATCCATTTTCCTGCCCTGTTTTTCTGAGATACTCTGCAACAGTTCCTTTGCCCCTGCATAAAAACAGCATTGCTGATGATCCAAGATGAATATAAGCTATATGAACAAAGTAGGCATGCACTTATAAAGAAAAATAATTCAGCATTTCAGATCTTTATCGACTGAAGTTTCAACAATTGATGGAAGCATCACATTGAAACCTAACCAGAACTAATAGATGCATGAAAGACAGTTATGACAGCTGTTTACATACAGCTCTATGTTTTCCCTTAGATTGGCTTACGAAACATTGATGGGTTAAAACCATACCTTTATCCAAGAGGCGAAGCCCTAATTTAGATTGATATATGGCTCTCATTGACAGAATAATCTTGGCATCAATTATTTCCTCCACTAATCTCTTTGTTCTCCGGTCAAAAACCTAAATGTCGAAAGTGTGCAGCATCAAAGGGTTATGAAAGAACTCAGAAACTTCAAGAATAGAGTAAAGAAATGAGGAAGAATTTCAGTAACAGAGGTCACAAACATTACAGAGGATTTCAGTTCAAACACGTACATAACCAAGAATAGAAGGCACTGAGGCAAAAAGAGCATACCAAAATATGCGAAGCACCTGATCCAGACCTCAAACCAACTTCATAAGATGAAAAGTGAGCCCATTCACTTACTTTAAACATCCACCTGTTGAGGTATTTGATCATAGAATAATAAATGAAAATTAGAAAACCAAAAATCCAAGTGGCTAGATACATTATTTAAAATTGGAATTAACATTGTCTGTGCATATTAGTATAATTGTGTAGGTTAGTTTATAAGGAAAGCGTATTCTTAAAATTCTTGTTGATCAGTGAATAAGAATGGGGCAGAGTTAAGGAAGTTGGGTATCCTATTGCCTTTACTTGGAGCTAATTTCTTTACCCCGACAACCTCTCTCGTCTTCTTCACTTCTCTTTCTTTTTCCCCTATTAACTTATTTCTACATATCTTTATGGTCCTAGTTCTAAAGGTAATTACTAGTTATTATTTCAAGGCCAACACAGTTCTCACCCATTTGAAGTCTGCTTATCAGTCAAGAATCCTCCTGTCATAACCTGGTTTCCAGTTCCTTCATCAAAACAAAGGGTCAAATGTATCATGGTATTCAACCTATCTGAAACTTTAAGAATTTCACCACAGACAGGACAGCAATTGAGGAGTGGATCCCTGCAACCAAAAAGGACAAAAACTATGTAAGCATGGTGAAAAGTTTTCTTAGTTGATACAGAGTGAAATGTTTGCTATTGCCCCCAAAAAGAAGGAATGAAATGACATGAACTAGTTGGGTTGGATGAGGAAAAGTGAGCAGAAAAATAAAACAATTTCTCGTCATCTATGTGGAGGACAAAATAAAAGAAATGTTCAAATTGTTGCCAGATGCCTAATCAAGACATTCTAATTAGATATAGGAAATGCAAGTAAGCGGTAGGTTCTAGAACAAAATTCTCAATCTAACCTTTTATCAAGTTATAATGTTTATATTACAAACCAAAACTGAAGATAAATGAAGACAGATCATAATTGATCATATGGATATGGTCCTCTTCTCTCAACAAGGACAATTTATAAAAACAATATAATATGAAAACAAAGAATAGTGTGAAAAGATAATCGATATAAAGAGACAAAATTAATTTTTGGTATTTTATTAAAAAAAAAAAAAAAAAATGAAGAATATTATGAGATATAATTTTGATTTGCGTAAAATATGTACAAATTTTGAAATCACAAACTTTACATATTAATATAAATATATATATATATATGAAATCAACCTCAGAAGACCCTAGCAGAACTAAATCAGAAAGATCACTAAGCCATAAAAGACCTAGTTATGTAGAGAAGTACATGAAAGTAGAACAAACTGTCGATAAGAAAAATGTATAAATTATAATCAAGCCTTAAGTAAATTGTTCGAGGACCATACTTCTCTTGTTGAACAACCAAAAGCATAGCCAACTCATCCATGCTGACAACACCATTCCCGTCCTCATCTGCTGCTTTGAAAAGCTCCTCTTTCTAGTTAAAAATATTAATTGTTTTGTAAGAAAAAAGAATAGGAAAAGAGGCATATAATCTGGAAATTATACTACAAATATGAGCTGGATTCAGTTACTGTATCTTATAATTCTCTGAAGCAGCTATTTCATATTCCACCATAAATCGCAGAAGTTGATACATATTCTAGATATATTATAAACACAATGGACAGTTCAGCGAATTCATACCCTGGGATGTGATCTGCTGGGTAGATCCAAATCTAGTAATACAAATATTACTTGGACTAATCATGAGAAAAATCAATTGAATATTGCTGCACAAAGTGAATTTCAAATCCAAACCTTATTAGCAGCAACTTGATTTCCGAATGCATCAATTAAGTCCGAGAACTCGGCAAATGAAAGGTTCCCATCTTCATTGTAGTCCTGTATAAAGCAAAGGATATATGAGATGCCATTCTAAGACCACAAACAAAGTGATAACTATGCAAAGAAGGTATTTATGGCTAAAATATTTGCATCATAAGATAATTCTAATGGATAAATACCATTCCAGCCTTTTTCTCTTTGAATTTGAAATTGGAAATCCAAAGACTGCTTTTTTAGCATTTAAGTAGGCACGTTGCCCTTTGTTTAACATTGACAAAATAGAATTACATCTCCCATAGCATACCACCACAACACATTGCATCACAGGAAAAAAGTGAGTTTTAACTGCTAATTTGATTGAATGATTTCAGATAAAGACTGATCTGGATATCATCAAACTGTACATAAGGATCAATAGTTTTTTCTATTCCTTTGATATGCATATATAAAGCTGCCCAGTTTTTGATCAGTGAAATCATGCAAGTTTTTTAACGATATCAAAAAATTCTGCAATTTGAACATAGAGATTACCTTGACAAGTTCGAGAGATGAACTCTATTAAATAGACATATGAATGAAAGAAAAAAAAATCCAAAAAGTATGTGACTTTAAAACTGCAACAAACCAACCAGCAGAATGTGTCAGACTATAAAAATGTCCGTCAAGCAACGCAATTATCCTCTATGTGCAACACTGAAGTGCTTCCATTTTAAATACAATAGCTTCAACTATTACAAAAATCTAGTGTAGTATATATACGGAATGCCAGGATCCCAAAAGAAGATGAATGTAATAACATACCACTATAGACAAGATGCGCCTTACAAAACTTTTCTCCGTTTCTATCGGATCCTGAAAATGTTAAACAAGTATTTAAGGCATACAGATGGTATCATAACTAGCAGAAAGAGCAGTGTATCATATAGATTTGCACCTCAATTGAACATGATAAATAGATACTGCCTACGAAGACCATAGCAGCAGATGGATCCTTTAGATCAACCTTCATCTCTAAATCAGATTCCTGCCAAAGAATTGTTTCTGAATCAAAATAAATATGAAACGTCTTGTCCACAATTTTAAATGAGAATTGAGGGAAAATCTGGAAAGAACAGTATATGATCACTCTGTTATTTTTTACTTTCTGTATAGTGGAATAGCCATCTCTATTTAAAGCAATAAACTAATAAGAAGAAATAGATAATTCAACAGAATGTCTAATGAAAGCATGTTAGCAACAATAAAGAACTAATTTTTCCTTGCAAAAATTATCATGTTCTTAATTAGCACTGATTTTTTTTATTATTATTATTTTTTTAAAGAAATATTTTCAGCATTTGACTTTTTCTAAGAAATATTATATGTATAGCATACTCTATTGTTTAATCTCCCATCTAATTTGGTTATCTTGAATAGTTCAAATTTATAAGTAGCTTTTAAATTCACATCACACCACTAGTGCACTTTCAGAATTTAAGTAATTGGAACCAAAAGCACAATTATTTGAATTGAACCCCATTTAGAAAGAAAGTAAAAGATGGAAACAAATTGCAATGCAAGGTTATGGTTCATAAGATTGAAAGCTTAAGAAATTCTACAGAATGTTTGTGCTTCCTTAACAAACATGACCATTCCTTGCTTATTCTCAAGAAAATAATTGAAGAAAAACTAATATATAGATTTCAAAAAACCAACAAATCTCTCTACTTAAACAACTGGTATCCTCTGCATTTTATCAGAATTTGATAGATCATACAAACCCGAGCAATCTTAGTTAATGTTAGAGTTCATATACTTTGCTCATATTTAAAAATATAAATTAATGCGACCTTTGTGAAGTTACTTAGCACCTTGGGTTTGTTTAAAAAATTTACAAAGCACCTTTTCAGTGTTTGTGTTTGTATACTTCTCAATGTTTTCCACTTGTTACAAAAATGTTATCATAAAATACAAAACGAAAAAAGTTACAAGGCATGTTTTTTTGTTTATGTTTTCTAAATTTTGATGACAGAAGCAAAAAGGGAAATACCATGTTACCAACCAATCTCTTAGTGTTAGCTCTAGGTGAATGGTGAAAATATCAAGTAACATTGTCTTTCTAGTGCAGAAGTTATAAAGGAAAAAATAGTTCCACAAAATTGAAGAGAATTGAAAGGATAGATGAGTAGTATTGCTTCCGAACCAATCATTACATTGCCTCATAACCCACGACCTCCATGAAAACTACAAATATTGCAACTTCAGCCATTATAATGGCAGCAATCTATACCAAATTTTATTATAAAGCCACTGTATGAGACCAAGCGTGAGCCCCATGTTGAGTGCATTTTACATGTACATTTCACACATTTTAGGTAGTCTTTTTAGTATAAATTGAGCAAATATCTACTAACTATGCATATTTTGTATCTACATAGGTTAACATTGAAGATTGAGGTGAAAAATAAAAAAAAGATTACCAAACCATGCTGAAATTGGGCCTTTTGGGACTTAAATGACACTTTCTCATCTAACTAGCTTTTGAACTGGACAAATGCTTAATCGTTGTCCTACCTTTGATAACAAATACAACGTAGATAACTAAGAAAATGGAGATAACTGTCTTGACACCGAGAAAGATCAAAATAAGACTCCTAGCCCGGAGGAAAGAAAGATATTTTAGTCAAGCTGACGCTTCCATGCTACTAACACTGGCTTGCATATGAGGAAAGATAGAGAAAGGATATCAACTCAGCAACCAGGCTGCTTCACTGCCTATTGCTTCAATCAAGTCACTTGCTAGCATCCCCCGAACTAACAAAAATAAATAAATGAAGTATGAAGTTAAGGACCGACAACACAATTAAAAGAGGGAACAAAATGCAAATTTCCATAAGTAGAAGGACCTCAAATGCAATTTTAGAATGACCTATTTGAAAGAAATTTGAAAGTTTGAGGACCAAAGTGAGCGTTCCAGAAAGTTGGAGGACTTGACTACAAATAAAATTGAAAAGGCTCCAACATATTAACCATGCGACATCATGATTCAACCAAGGCGTGATCGCGGGTAGCATGCTAAAATGGCCAGAAACTCAAGATCATGCGGCTTGAGAACCATGCAATCACATGGTATTATCAGCAAAAAAAAAAAAAAAATTATTGGGCCTTCCGGGTTGACCTAGTAAGGCCCAATTGCTTGTTTCTCGGTTTAGCAGATTTTTGGGATTTTTTGGTAATTTTGATGGAAAATATATACCCAATTGGCCAACTCTCATTTTAGATCGGGTTAACCTTGTTCTTGCCTCTTTTCATTTTTTCTCTCATTATTTTCTCTTTTAAACTTCATTTTTCGTTAGATTTTATTTAAGTTTTGAGTTTTTGGTGGTTGAAACATTGATTGAAGAAGGAGAAACCTACAACAAGGCGAAAGAACATTCAAGTTTTGAAGTTAAGATTCTTGTTGGATGGAAGATTTTATTGTTTAATCTTCATTTCTTTGTGTATTTAAATCCATTATTGAAATGATGTATTAAATTTTGAGTTTTGTTGTTATTTCATCATGGGCTAATTTAGTTTGTGTTGGGATTATTAATGAAACTTGGCCTAACTTAGTTGAGTTCAATGCCTATATTGAGAATTTGAGTTATTTAATGTCTTGCGCATTTACTGTTGTATTTATTGTCTTACATTTATTTTGGTCAAATAATGCTTAAATTGTTGGATTGTGCAATTATTGAGAGATTGTTGAGCATTTTAGATCAATACAATATATGCTATAGGTTCTTATTAAAGATAGAGATATACCTTAAGTCTTAGATGATTATTGAGTTATTTTCACTAAGATTTCATGCAATTGATTGGACTTTAATCGACATAGAGATATAGTAAATTAATTCAACTAATTAGGACTAATTTCACTCAGGAGACATAATTAGTTGATATAGGAAAATCAGATCTAACATGATTAATGAATAACCTATCAATTTGTATGTTGAGAAATCAATTAGGTGAAGGTCAAGTGGAATCAAGAGTCCCAACTCTTTTATCATCAAGTCATCACCTATTCTCTACTTATTTATTTATTTATTTATTTTTTTTTATTATACTGTGGATTTAATTTTAAGTTTTAATTTAAGCATCTAACTTATCCAAAACCAAAGTCTATTTTGTGTGTTTGTTGTTAGAAGTAGTTAAATTGAAGTGTAATTGCGATAAACAATCCTTGTGAGATCGATAATTCGGACTCATTAGTCCACTATTATTTGTATGCGACGTACACTTGCGGTGTGTTTTTAGCAAACACCCCCACATACCTGTACTCTTTGTAAGGATCTATAGCAGAGAAAAAAGTTCATCAATAGCATTCCAATGTAAGAAATAAAAGGTCATAGAAGGAAACCCAAACTAAGTCTTGACAATTATTTTCTATATATATATATATATAAGCAAAATTTTACAAGATTCCATGGCCATATTAAGTTGTTACTGAAACTTTTGATGATGTTCATCTTTCCATTCGTTTCTGCAAATAACCCATGCATTTATCCATTATACCACTCCAACAACTAAAATGCATAAACATTAAGCACACAACCTCTGGAAACAGCATCTCTCACCTGAGTAAAAAATTCAAGTAGATCAATCTCACAATAGCCAATAAGGTTGTTCTTGGATAGTCTATTGGTCTGCATCAACAAGAAATATGATGAGTTGGCATTTTATGATACAATCAAGTGAGCATGTAAACTCAAAGATCCTGAATTACATATATTAAGAACATAATAAAGCAGAAGAGGGATGAATATGTGCTCCTCATTGAGACAAAGTTCATAAGTTTGTGAAAAAATGGCATCAACAAATGCAGATATAGTACATACCTCAAATACAGATATTCTTGCAACATGTGCCCCTTTTTTCTCCAAGAGAAGGGTTTTCTCCTGTAGAAAATAAAATCCATGCTAATGATATTTGTATGACAGAAATCAGTGATATGCTAAATTCTTTCATCATGACTGAAAAAACAGGCATAGAATGGCACTTTAGTGTGCCAAGAGCATGGAAGAAAATGATGACAGGGGGAATGTAAAAATTACTATGGCAGATCGCAATATTCTTTATCTGACTAGAGAAGACAGTAGAGGAACATAGTACTGATTTCCTTTGTGGTAACAGAAGATATAATCACAAAACATTTTAATTAGTGGCAGAGATATAAATTGAACATCTTCACCACATAGAGATTTTTGGGAGGTAAAGACTGCCTCGCAACTTCTTAGAAGAATCTCTTGGAGAATGGCCAATCTGGGGAATGCTCTCTAAGCCAGAAAGGGTTGAGTCTCTACCGTTCATCACAAATGGAAAATTTCAGTCCTCCAAAAGACAAGGCAATTCTTTCATGTCATATATATCATAGATTAAAATTCATATTGTCATACTCCTTGTATCCTTACTTGCTCAAATTCTCAATTTAAAGAGCGCCGTACCATGTGTAGATATAAGGTATTGATGAAGGATTTCATAGTTTCCGTTATCATAAACTTGAAAAGTGAAATAATTATCAAACAAAGGTTTGTCTCAGTGGAGAGAGTTTTGGACCAGAAATTCATGCATCAAATGAAGTTAATGTGGGTTTACTCACAGAATTCCAGACAGGCTTGTTAGTTCTGCACAGCCAACAAAACAAAATTAATATATCAGAATAGGGACTAGCTTATAATAACATATGCAAAAATAGTCAATGCCTTCCGAAAATTGACGTGGTATTATCTCAATGGAAGTAATATCATTTGTCATAGTGACTTGGCGTTAAATTAATTTGGCCAATTACTTGTGAGAAACACGAGTCCCAGATATCGGAATATTTTTTTTTAAAAAAATCTAATCCTTACATGTCAAGAGAACAGCTAAAAAATCAAAGAGTAAAATTGTAGGGGATATCTATCATAGGAATAGACATAGTAGGATATTTTCTGTGAAGAATTCTTTATATCGCAATCATTACAATTTATAAACCAATTTATAAAGAATGCAATTTCTCAAACCACTTTTTAACCACACATATTTTCTTTCTCCACTTTATAACCGCACATTTTACCTCAAAAAAAATTCAAATTGTAAATTGTTACAGTGTAACTGGCAGTGCATGAAACAGGTAACACAATAAACAAAAGAAAAAAATTAATGCAAGTCCAACTTTTCCTCCAAAAGACAAAAAAAGTCCTCTCAAAATTTATTTCAACCGAGCTCCTACTTTTGGAAAATATTAATAAATTTTATGTAAACAGGCACAGCATTTTTTTTTACAAATATACACTATACTGCCTTAGATGAGTATGCCTTTAAGATGTCACCATACTGATGAATTATGATTAATACTAGTATTTGGTCTTATAATTTTAACCAAAAAAAAAAAAAAAGCGATATTCTATTCAAAGGTGCCAAAAGTTGGGGAAATGCACTGTGACTAACTGACATGAAAGCTCAAAACTAGAAGAAAAACACAGTTTCAAGAGGGTTTAGGACTTGTATGGAAATAGTTTATATATGTAGGTCCTGATCAATTCGGAGGACTTATCTTTAAAGCCAAACACTTTTGCTCACGAGATTGCTAATTACATCAAAATCTAACATTATTGAACTCATAGAGGAAGATGACCTGAAGAAGCTTCCTCATAAAACTCTTCTACAAGAAGAAAAAGCACAATCGTGACTTTGTTTTGGCTTCCTACAAAAGAACTTCCCGACGAAGCTATCTTAATTTTTAGCCTTCATTTGGTAACCAAAATAAACCGATTTATAAATCAATTTATAAACTACACAATTTCCCAAACTATTTTTTAACCATACACATTTTCTCGCTTCAATTTTCAATAACTACTTTTTACCTCAAAATCATAAATAAATCAGTTTATAAACCAAACAGTATTATCAAACAAATGTCTAAAAGAGCATCTTATTCCAAAAGTATTTCAGACCAAAAGCAATTTTTGATTAATCCCAAAAACTACTCCTAACTTTCTCAAAAGTCATGTCAAACGGGTCAAGAAGCGCTGGACACTTAACTGGTCAGAAATAGCAGTGCGAAATGTCTGCTCGCCAAGTGAAACACAAGAAAGCCATTTGTCCTTGAATTTCATTTCCGCCTATAATAAACACGAAAACATAAAATAACAAGCAAAGCCACTTCAATAATTTAAAGATATTGGATTGAATTTGATTCCATGTGTGTGCTTATATGAACAAAATAGCGTAGCTGTACCCTGATGAGGCGGAGGCGAGCGATGCCCACAAAGTCCTCTTCCCTGAGTAATTGTTTGGAGAGATTGAATTTCGAGCCATTACCGTGGCGGCGGCGGCGGCGGTGGAGGTGGAGCCGCTGCCGGAGTTTATGAATTCTTGATGACATCGAGCCGGAACTGTCCGTTGACTCCTCCATGGCTTCATTTTTCGAAGTCCCATGCCCCATTTTTTCTCGCTACACGATACAGAACTTGAAAAAACACACAGACAGATAAAGAATCCGAAACAATGGCTGGAATTATGAATTGTAGTTTATGGGTTCTGACTCTGAGTAATTTTATTGGAATCGACTCGAATGGGTGGCGGCTATGTAGGAGTCAAGAATGGAAGCTTTGTAAGATTCTCGAAGCACAAAAGACTCCGTGCAATTGACCAAAGAATAAAGGACAAAAGTTTGGACATTTTCTGTTGGCATGGGAATTTGACGTGTTCTTGTAAATGCTACATATTCTCAACGTGCCATGGCAAATCTCCCAGGGGGCGATTAAAAATCTTCAGCCTATTTTGTAGTTGACGTGACCACGATTTGAATTCTAAAATATAGATAATCGTCATCGTTTTACAAACATAATTTTCTGTCCATTTTCACATGTTATTTTGAAAAAATTTCTTATTTTTATCAATTTATTTTAATACATGAATTAGAAAATTTTAATTAATGCATGTAGTAAATGGTTTATGAATTTGTCCAAAAAGTATCTATAAAAAGTCAAATTCTAGATTATTTTTTTCTTTTGATAATTATTACATTATTTTGAAATCAAGAAATATGCAAAAACTCTAAATATATCATTCGTAAAATCGTCTTAAATACTAAATGTAAAAGTTTTACTTATACTTTTTACTTTTTTCAATATTCAATCTTTTTAATTTATCTCATTTAAGTCCTAAAATGATACATATCACTTCTTACCTAAATTCAATTTAACCTTTTTGAATTTTTTTCTAATCAAATTGATAGAAATAATAGATATTCGATCTTTTTAAATAAACTCAATTAAATCAATTAATTTTTTACAACTTTAAGTTCTGATAAACTGATTGATTCAATTTGTAAAATAAAAGGTGTTAACAAAATCATTCTATTTAAAAATAGAATATGGTCAACATGTTTATGTAACATGCACAAAAATAGTATGTGCAATTGTGAAAAATGAATTTTAAAGAATGTGTGGTTGAAAATGAACATTGAAAAAATTTTATTTTTTTGAATAATTAATTCTATACACATAAGTGATAAAGTCTTATATCTTGTGGGTTAAGCCTCTATTTGTAAATTGATATGTATAGATAATTTTTGTATATAAAGTTAATTATATTTAAATATTCATTCAATAAAATTTAATTAAAATTTGTATTTCGTATCATTTATTTGTTACATTCATTTAAATATAGTACTGCGTATAAGTTTGTCAAGTGTAAATTTAACAAATTGCAACATTTAATTTAAGTTTGGGCAATTTTTTTATTTTGTCGTAATGCATTTGCTTTTTTACATGTTATGAAATGAAATATTTGTTTAATATATTTAAATATCAATTATTACATTAAGATAGTTAGTACAAATTCTTATGGTACTATACGGTGAGTCGATAAATTAATTCAGTAAATGTCTATTAACCTCTTTATTTCATTTTACGATTTGAAAATTATAAACATTTCAACTTTTAGAAATCAAATAACTGAAAGTTCGACTTCAGTCATCAAATCAAAATTGTAAAGTACAAAATAAGTCACGTGTCCATTTCTTACTTCGCCTAAATAGACTAAGAAAATTCGAGAATGAACAATTAGCTGTTAAAAGAAATATGCAAGTCGAAATTCTATGTTTTATTTTTCTGAGTATTTTTCATTATATATAAATGCACAATTTATGTCGGGCATTATATTTTTACAACTCATATTCAATAAATAATTGTCAATTATATCTTTTATGCATCGCACGAATGCGATTAATAGTTAGTTTAATAATTAAATGAGAAAATATAATTATTAAAACATTGTAAGTTTTTAATTAGATAATAAATTATTTAATTTTATTAAATAAGGGGTGAGAGAATATGTGGTACATAGCTAAATACATAATGCTAATTGGTAAAATAGCTATTCAAAAGTTTCTTATTCATCCTCCATTTTTAGTATAAGGTAATTATATTGACATTAATAATTTTGTAAAACACACCTATATATAAATATACACACACACATACACACATTATTAAAACATGAGTTTTATAATTACACATTTCTTTTATAAATATAATTTTCACTAAATAAAATATGTACACCACAATCGCATCCATTGCATTGTTTGATTGTTAATTTTTTTCTAAAATGCAATTGCTATTTTTTCTAAGATTCATTTTCGGCTTTTGATTTATCACTTTCTTCCCAAACTTTAATCAAAGACAATCTCTTCTCTGTAATAATTCGAGGAAGCACATCATCTCTTCAGATGGAGCCTTCAGAATATCGCTCAACGTTCACTTTATTGGCTTCCTCCTCTGCCATCTGACAATGGATTAATTGATTACCTTGTCTGACAAGAATAATAGGTTGGAAAATATTAAAATATGTAGCTTGATCTCCTGTAAGTATCCTGTGCTCTAAGCATCGGACCCACCTATTTTTCTAGCCGACAGTCCCTTATTATATTTTTATTTTTTATTTTTATTTTGTTTGTTGAGCGCTGTTCAATTTTTGTTCATATTGTAATGTGATTTTTTGCTGAATTGTCTATTTATTTGTGTTTATAATTTTTTCATCTCGAATTGTTATGTAAAAAAATTTTATTTTTATTTTTTCTTTACAATACTTGTCTCTTCAATCTTGATTTTTTTCAAGCCTCCCTTTGGTAACACTATTTCGTTAATAAACTGATTTATTTATGATTTTGAGATAAAAAGTAGTGGTTGAAAATTAGAGAGAGAAAAGTGTGTAATTAAAAAGTGATTTGAGAAATTATGTGATTTATAAACTGTTTCGTTTATAAACTAATTTATTTGTGTTTATGATTTTTCAGTTGAATTTTCTTGTCAATTTTTTATCTTTGTTTTTCTTTACATGACTTGTCACTTCAATCTCGATTTTTGATGTATTTTTTAATTAAATTCTTTTCAACATTTTTTTGTATAAATATTGTCATGTCAAATTTTTTTCTTTACATTATTGTCACATCAATCACATTTTCGTTGTATTTTTTTCAAAATATATCTTTCTTAACTAAGATCGTTTGTGTTAAATCTATTTTAATTTATGTTCTTTTTTTTGTTCAAATTAATCATCAATTAATTTTTAGAAAAGAATACAAAAAACTTTTGAAAGAAAAGAAGAAAAAAAGACGTCAAGAAAATGAAATAAAATAAAATGTAAGTCAAAACAGAAAAACAAACAAAGGAAAAAAATAAAATAAAACTAAGGGGCTGTCGTTACAGCCCCTTAAAAGTCAAAAAAAAAAAAAAGGAAAAAAAAAAGAAAAATATAATAATAAAAATTGTATGGGACTTAGAAGCTCCATCTTTTTTGGTGGGCCCTGCGCTCCAAGGTTAGGATACCCTTGCGCAGCTACGCTTGGAGCACAGGTGAACAAACTTGGTAATACATATAATTTAATAAAATTAGTATTGTACAATATAATTATCATTTAATATATTATAGATTATAGATAGATTAATGTAGATTGTAGATATTGAATATGTGATTATTATAGTCTAATTTAAAGCCCTCCATTTTTCCAATGTGCATTTTTTTAAAAATTAATTTCTAGTCTCACATTCACATAAAATAGTATTACATGCAAATTGAATATTTTCCTCATTTGTTAACCGGGTTCTCCAAAAATATTATTCGGAAGTATATTTTATTCAAAGGCTCTTCACAAAAATACTTCACTTTTATGGATCAAATTGAAATTTACTTACATTTTATAAAACTTTAAAATTACTTATAATAAAAATTTTAAAATTGAAAAATACTTATGATACGTTTTAAATATGTTAGTATTACATTATGATACTTAAGATTATGTTAATATTATATTATGATAATTTTCAATTTTTTTTTTAGTATTACAATGTGATACTTACGATACTTTTTCAATTTTTTTAGTATCACACTGTGATACTTATGATATTTTTTAATTTTTTCTAGTATTTCAATGTAATACTTATGATACTTTTTCAATTTTTTCTAGTATTTCAATGTAATACTTATGATACTTTTTCAATTTTTTCTAGTATTTCAATGTAATACTTATGATACTTTTTAATTTTTTCTAGTATTTCAATGTAATACTTATGATACTTTTTCAATTTTTTCTAGTATTAAAATTTGATACTTTACAAATTGTTATGATACTTTGTCTCCGATATAAAATCAAACATTTTTCATACACTTTTTTTTTAGTATCACAGTTTGATACTTTTACAAATTTTTATGATACGTTGTCTCAGATATAAAATCAAACATTTTTTCATACACTATTTCGCTACAATTTTTCACACCATCGCCTCATCTAAAAAACCCAAGCCTCAATCAATGGCTCATCTTGTAGTTGTCATTTCCTATTCTCTTCTACTCCTCTGGATCATTACTAATGTGCATTCCCATTTCCTTCAGTGGCTCGCCACCCACTTTTAGTCCCATTGAGTAATTTGGTGGCGTTGAAGGCCCACCGTTGGGTTTAGACGCAAGACCACCTCGCATTATGCTGCCTGGCCATAATTTGAGGTGCCTAAACCCAAAACTTTGGTTTTAGTTGACCGGCTCCCCATGCCGCTTTTTAAAATCCTGCCAAACGGACAAATATTCCTAGTTGGGAGAACATTGATGGACGGAGAATTGACTGACCCTCCCCCCCATGCCGCTTTTTAAAATCCTGCCAAACGGACAAATATTCCTAGTTGGGAGAACATTGATGGACGGAGAATTGACTGACCCTCCCCCCCTTCCCCCCAACATCGGAGTGAATTGGTGGAAGTGTACCTACATAATAGGACCGGATGACGAGGTTTGAAGTGACAGACCTTCAACGGGGAACTCTCCATGGAACGGCCCAACAGTTCGCTGGAATGGCTTTTTGGGGAGTCGGTCTTTTTCAAGAAAGTCGTGTTGGGCACGCCAGAAGTCCTTCCCCAATTTTGGGGAGTCGGTGGTGGTGGTGGTGGTGGGGGTGGGGGTGGTGAGGAGGTCGGCTGACTGTTTGGGAAGGATATGGTTGATTACACGGTGGTGAAGAAGATGAAGTATTTTTCAAAAATTATTTTTGGTGTAGTAAAAATTAATTTTGATATGTTAATTAAGTATTTTATGTAATTAACCCTTTTATCCAAAACTCTCATTATAATGAAGCCCAAACTGGCATGAATTTATTGATTATCAAATTTAGTTTAAGTTTTGTTACAAAATATCAAGGATGTTCCTATTAATTACTTTTATGAAATTGTTTTGAATGAATAATCCTTAAATACTAACGAATTCGATGAACATTGAGCATTTGCATAAATTGAGTTAGATGACAATGTGTCTATCTTGTGCTAGATAAAATGTTGTCATATTATTTATTACGCTTGGAGAAAGAAAAAAATCATAATAATTACATAGACAAAATTAGTTGCAGATTAATTGAAGAGGTCAATTAGAAAAGTAAGGGTCATTTTTTATTATTATTTTTTTTATAATGTCAAGAGGTAGGTTACTAGGTTTCACATTATAACTACGCGTACGTGATTCAATAAAATGACATGCTCTAAATGCAACATTAACAAAAGTTATTTGAATGATTCTAAGTCCATGTTTCGGGTAGGTGAAAGTTAGACTTTTAGTTGATTTGATGAAAATTGATGAAAGTAGTGATTAAAAAATTGTGATTCTTATTAAATTTGTGGAAAAATTGATACAAGTGTAAAGTTGGAGGACCAACTTGTAAAATCGCTGGATAGTGTATAAACTGTTGACCTAGAAACTGCATTAGTGCATGTGTGATTATACATTTGTCTCATTTGATCTGGATTTGTTTGTTGAACTGAGTTATATATTATTTGTGAAATTTACCTGTTTGTGTTTTACTTCTACTCCATGTTACACTGATTTATTTTGTGTGACTATCTATAATAATATGGGTGTTAGTAAATTTGATTTTGAGACATTTGATGGGAAGGGTGATTTCTCTATTTGAAAACAGAATGAAAGCTCACTTAATTTAATTAAATGTGTTTAAGGCTATATAAGGAAAATTTCCTAACTGATATGACTGGTGCTGAAGAAAAGGAGACGGATGAGCAGGCCTATAGTTTTGTAATTTTGCATTTGGCTAGCAATATTTTAAGGAAAGTCAGTGAATGAAAAAACACACCTGAATTGTGGAATAAACTTGAAAAACTTTATCTTACAAAGTCTCTTCCAAACAAAATTTTTTCGCTCAAAAGATTTTTTGGTTACAAAAATGGATCAATCTGTTGATCTTGAAATCAATCTCGATCATTTTAAAAATCTATGTCAAGATTTGATTAGTTTTGGTGACAGATTTTCTGATGAACACCAAGCTATTATCCTTCTAAATGCCATACCTGACAACTTGCAACAGTGATTACTATAGCAAATCACTGTAGCTTGCTACAGTGAGGGACTTGTACTTACAAGCCCCTGTAAGTGTAGCAGGGTTCTGATAGGGATACCCTTACTTCTGAAATTGTTATTAACTCTTTAAGGACCAAATATCTGAATATTCAACAGCAAAATCAAGAAAATGTGAGAGGAGAATGGTTATATGTCAGGGGTAGACCTTTGCATAGACACTTTGATAACATAAATAATTAAAATGGTTTCAAAAAGAAGTATAGAAGTAAATCTAGGAGCAAGTCCAGACCTAGGATTAGAAAGTGTCATGGGTGTGGCAAGGCTAGCAATTAAAGATTGTTTTAAAAGAAAAATTGATTTGAGAGAAAAATGAAAGGAAGAAGCCAATGTTGCCTCATCTCATACTTCTGATCAACCTTCCACTTCTGCTTGTGACTTGTCTAAAGTATATGTTACTGTTTTCTAAATCTGCAAACAACTGTGAGTCTAATAATAACTTGTCATGGTAAATTTGAAAATGGATGGGTGATTGAATCTGGTGCTTCTTTTCATATTACCTCCATAAGGGATTGGTTTAGCAATTTTTTGTCTAAAGATTTGGGTTATGTGACCATGAGAAATAATCTGACTAGTAATATAACTGGTATAGGTAATATTACTTTAAAGTTTGATAATGGTTGTGTGCTTAATCTGAAAAATGCCAGTTATGTTCTTGAAACGAAAAGAAATTTGTTATCTGTTGGCATGCTTCATGATGAAGACTTTTCACAATCTGTTAATAATGGTGTTATAAAAACCATTAAAGGTTCCCTTGTTATTTTAAAGGGTGTGAAAATAAATGGTATCTATGTTGTGAATGCTAGTATTTTAAATGATCAACTTGCTGCTTGCAATATCGTCTGTAATGCTGATGATACTTTAAAATGACATAAAGGGTTGGCTCATGTCAGTTCTAAAGGTCTTAAACTTTTGAAGAAAAATGGAGTTTTTGGAAAAGATTCTGTGTCTGACATTCCTTTTTGTGAAAGTTGTACATTGGGAAAACATCACAAGTTACATTTCAACATAAGTACCCATTGATCTAAGAATGTACTAGACTATATACATTTAGACCTGTGGAAACCTACGCATGTTCCTACTGTGGGGGGCAGCAGATATTTTTTATCAATAATTGATGATTTTTCTAGAAAAGTTTGAGTTTATTTGTTAAAACAAAAATCTGAAGCCTTTGATAATGAAATTTTCTCTCCAGTAGTTAAGTACAGTACTATTAGAGTCATGCTATCTTTAGTTACACATTTCAACTGAGAATTAGAACAATTGGATGTTAAAACCCTCTTTTTACATGGTGAGCTAGATGAGAAAATTTATATGAACTGACCTTTAGGTTTTTTTGAATATGATAAAACTGAGCATGTTCGTCTTATGAAAAAATATCCCTATGGCCTGAAACAGTCTCCTAGACGGTGGTATAAAATATTTGATACTTTTCTGTTATTGTTGAAATTCAAAAGAAGTGAGTATGACCACTACCTATATTATAAATTGCAGTATGAGATTGATGAATGTGTGTTCTTATTGCTTTATGTGGAAGATATGTTGTTGATTAGTCCTTGCATGAATCAGATTAATCTTATCAAATCTACTCTGTTTCTGAATTTGATATGAAAGACTTAGGTAATGCTAAAAGGATTTTAGGAATGAAAATCCTTAGAGACGACCTAAACACATGCTTAGTTTAATTCAAACATCTTATCTTTTGAAAATTGTGAATAAGTTTGGTATGTCTAATGCTAAAACTTGTAGTGTCTCATTAGCTAATCATTTTATTTTAACTAAAAATGATTGTCCTAAATCTGATCATGAGTTTGAACGCATGAAGAATGTGCCTTATTCTAAAGCTGTAGGGTCTATTATGTACACTATGGTAGGTACCAGACCTGACACTTCACATTCTATCAGTATGTTGAGTAGATATATGTCCATTCCTGGTCTAAATCACTGAGAAGCTTTAAAATGGCTCATAATATATTTAAAAGGTTCTGCAGACTTAGGATTGACTTATAGGAGAAGTACCAAAGGCATAAAATTGAAAGGTTATGTTGATGCAGATTATGCTAGTGATTGGGACAATAGGAAATATGTTACTTCCTGTGTTTTTACTATATGTGATGTTTGTGTTAGCTGGAGCCTGGAAATCACAACTTCAACACATTGTTGCACTGTCCACAATTGAATCTGAATATATTGCAATCACTGAAGCTGTTAAAGAATTACTTTGGCTAAAAAAGG
The DNA here is from genome assembly GCA_963555705.1 of Ligustrum vulgare. Classification (NCBI taxonomy): domain Eukaryota; kingdom Viridiplantae; phylum Streptophyta; class Magnoliopsida; order Lamiales; family Oleaceae; genus Ligustrum; species Ligustrum vulgare. The sequence goes on along the minus strand of OY743186.1, from coordinate 29,888,616 downwards.
TTTGCTTAATGAATTAGGATTTTTGTGTAATATACATGTCCTATATTCTGATTCTCAATGTGCTATTCATTCGTGTAAGAATCTTGTTTTTCATGGAAGAACTAAACATATTGATGTGAAGTTGCATTTTATTAGAGATGTTATATCTAATGGTCTCATTTCTGTTGAAAAAATACCTTCTCAATTTAATCTTGCAGACATGGGCACTAAGATAATACATGTGAGTAAGTTTGAAAACTGTTTAAGTTTTTTAAGCATTGACAAAGGGTCATTTGAAATTACTAATTCGCTTTATGATGCGAACCCCTTTAGTGTTTAAACCAAAAATTTCCACTACAATTTAGAATCTATCCAAGAAAGCTAAAAATGGTAAGAAGTTGATGAATCTTGACCCAAGCTCACCCTAACCAAAATTCTAAGAAAAACAACCATAGCCCAATGAAGAGAATAAAACAAATACCAAGATGTTTGTGGAATAAACAACAACAATATACAAGAATAATATTCCCAAATAAAGTTGAAGAAATTCCAAAGAAAACTGCAAGATAAGAAGGTGATTTTACCTCTCAAATGCTCCAAGGAGTCTTCTTAATGTCAAAATGTTATAGGGTTTCAAAATGATTATTTATATTATAAGAAGAAAGAAAAAAAAATGGGTCGGATTTAAATTTAAAAACTCGCGAAACCTGCCTCCAGTATAGCCGCACGGCCGCGTGGTTCAAGGTCACGAGGTCACGCGGTTCATGCGTGTACAATATCCCAAACATTCTGCCAAAGGTACGCTCAAATGGCATGCGCGGCCACGAGATTGTTGCACTGCGCAACCACATGGGTTTACGACTGGCCTTCTTCTTCAATTTTGATGCAAAGGACTTCGGCTTCGACGTAATCTTCTAATCAAGCTCGACTCCATAATTTGTGAATGAGGCCCACCATAGATTCTTGAAACTCCTTGGCCTTGGACCTCGTCATGGGTCCCACCGGCACGCTTAATGAAGGTTGACTTCCTTGGTTCTCATTGTTGACCACAAAATCTGGCTGGACCTTGGACCAACACGTCTCGGCTCCTCCCTCTTGAACACGTAGATCTCCTGCGCACTGTGACAAACAATCAGTATGCAAAGGGGGCCAAGGTGGCTCCCGTTTGCACTCCGATGCCAAAGTCAGCGCCCATGTTCAGCAAATATAATTTGAGTGAGGGAAATATAAGTGCGTAAAAGAGAGAAAAAGGGAGTGAGAGAAATATATTTAGTTAAGAGTATGACATTGCTAACATTTTCCTTGGAGGCAAGTGTGCTCTATTTATAGGAGGATTTGCTGCCATGGATTGTGACTTTTACACGTGTATTCAACCTAGCTCTTGAAGGGGACAACCTTGCTTTTTGACCGTAATCATTGCTACATTTCGTAGGGGATGGGCACCTGTCACATCTTGGTAAAGGCAGTGTCACATATCTGACTTCATCCCTTGTCTCATCCTTACATCTGAGGCGCTAACATAAACACCTCGGCTAAGCATAAAGCGCCTCTGCTAGACACAAACCAGTTCGGCCAGAGGAGTTAGTGTGTTTTTCCACCTCGACCATTGGCCCAGGGGGATATCTTGAACTTCTAATCATGGGCTAAAGTTCGTGGGCCCTCATTGGACCTTCACTGGTGGCCCAATGTACCACATTTTTGGGTACGATCTCAAAATTAGTCCCTCAAATCCGATGTGGTCATTCATGGGTGGATCGAATTTGTCATAGTTTCGCAGCAATAATTTTGTCCAAGTTTCATCACTTGTTATATCCAATATTTTGCAATTGTTCCATCATCCGCTCGCTTGGAGTCTCAATGTAGCGCAGCGATTTTTGGGGTCAAGAATGGCATTCCTTATGGGAAGTTCGGATTCATAATATTACCGACCTCCTACTTTGGTTTTTCCTTCCTAAGTGAAGGTTGGGGGCCCACTAGCGCGTATCTTAGGCGGGGCATTTAATGAAAATGGGCTACTGATATTGGTTCCCAAGAAATATAAAAGGTGATGGGAGTGACATTTTTTCCGCACGTGGTACTCACTGTGGTAGCTAAACGATTTCATCCCTTCCTTCGACATCTGGCGATTTGATTAGCCCATTCCCCAAGAGGTGTGGGTTACCCACATTAATCATACGGCTCAAAAACCAAAGGTTCTAGATCTTTAGGTTTCCTATAAATCCTCCTTCGTCCCATTATCCTCCCTTTACCATTTTCTCAAAACTTTTTGCAGTAACACTCTCACCAAAGGTTGTATTGCTTTTTCCTTTCTTGCAAGTCTCACGTCTTCTCTACAAGGGTTTTTTCCCAGCAAACCATCCTTACTGTTCAACAGCTTTCATTGGCATGTTCCTCCTTTCAAGTGTACAGTCTCGAACATTCGTTCTTTAAAGGTAAATTTATTTTCCTTTTTATGTGCAAAACTTCTTTATTCCTAATCTTCGAGTGTGGGTTTGGAAATTCCGTTTTGCATTTTTTTTTTTTTTTTTTTGAGTCTGATCCATCTTTAAGAACAAAAAATGGAAAGAGTTGGGGAACGGGTTCACAGGAAATGTTAGCAATAGCGGTTCCTGTCAGAGGTTTCTGCCCTATATCTTTATCAGTTTTTAGTTCCCGCTTCTTTAGGGAGCAGATTAAGATGAGGAATAGGAAAATCAGCAGTATAATTTATTTAAGTGATTCTGACAGCGAAGAAGAAAAAGATCAGAACTACATGGCTTATTTGTCATCCGGGGAGGAGGCATCTTTGAGAGAGCTTCGAAGCAAGCGAGACAGAGATTTGGGAAGAGAAGAGGCCGTAGGCTCTTCTTTCGGTCACCAGGACCTTGGTTTAATCGTTAGGGCCCCATTTAGGGCACATAGGGAAGAGTTGGGCCTGACTGCAGAGGAGATCACCCAAGTGGAGGATTGGGTTGATCAGGTTAACAAAGTTTCCGGCTATCACGTTGATCCTGATCCAAACCCAGAATCATGGGAGAGCAGTGAGATTGCCACTGAAATTTGAGGGGTTGACTTGGCTGGGGCTTCGGCAAGATTCAGGATTCCAGAAGGGGTTCAATTGGTGCACCCTACCCCTTCTTGCTGACCCTGCAGCCCTCCTCTAGGTCAAGCAGCCATATGCTACGATGCTCTATCTTGCGGGATGAGGCTACCCCTACACCCCTTCTTCAGGGCATTGCTTAGGAGCTATAACATGTGCCCCTACCAGCTGGCCCCCAACTTCTGGACACAGGCTATGGGTACTTGGTTAGTGTGGAAAGAGGTCAATCCTGACTATCTCATCTCACTGCACATCATTCATACCCTCTATACTTTGAATAAATCAATTAGAAGGGAGAGAGACGTGAGGTCGGACGTCAAGGATTGTTATTACTTGTCTCCCAGGGGATCATATCCTCCTGTTATCACCGGTCACTCAACCTCAATAAAGAACTGGAGGAACCAGTGGTTCTAGTTTGCTGGGGAGTGGCAGAGCTCTCCTGTGGACCCTAGTCCAGAAATTACAGTTCCCCGAACTCTTTCCCTACCTAGTGAGTCTTGTACTTGTTTTAGTGTCTTTAAGTGTCACGTGTCATTTGCTTTTTAATTTCTATTCACTTTTCTTGACTGTTTCCTAACATGTTATTGGTTTATGGCAGGGACACTTTTGCCCGCCTCCTCCCTGACGCAGACTTAGCGGCAGTAAGGCGCTTGTTTGCTTACAAGGGCACTTTCCACGGGGTCATCCAACAAAACAAATTATTTGTTAAGCACGGTCTTATGCGACGTTTGAATAAGTTCGTTTCCATATTGATGTTATATCTTATGCTTCTTCTGTTCATAACCCCATTTTCCTTCTTTTCTTGCTAGGTTCCAAGGAATTCCCGAAAATTTCTTTAAAGGGTCTCATGGCTAAGAAGATCCCTCCTGCCCTTCGCCATGGCAGTGAAATTGAAAAGAGGCAGAAAACAGTACTGACCAACCTGCAAGTTGGGGTGGCAAAGGAGGTGTCCGAGGAATCTACAGCCCAACTTCAGGGTCCTCTTCCAGCCTTACTGCCACCACCCATTCTGCTACCAATGGGTCTCCAGCAGCCCAGCATAGAAAAGGAGGCTGATCTTAAAGGACTCCCCGCAAAGGGGAAAGGGAAAAGGTCAGATAGAGGGGGCTCTAAGAGGGAAAGGGAGGCTAAGGATGTTTCTGCGCCATCCTCCTTCTCCGAGGATATTCCTGAGCGCGTATCCGAGGAGGATCCCTCTCCCTTGAAGAGGCCTAAAAGGGGTAAGGGCAAGGAATCCACCTCCGCACCTCTGCCACCAGTGATTCAGGACTTGGAGGACGAGCCGTCTGTGTCCGTTCCAGATTGGCTTATGAAGTGACACCTGATGGGGCAGAAGAGCTCAAGCGTATTAAAACCAGTGTTCTCCCCAGAGATGTCACCTTCAGTCCTTCCCTGTTCGACTCCCCCAGCTCCCCTCCCGCCAGGGCCGCGTTATTTACTGAACAATTCTGGACAGAGGGCTGGTCTGCCTTTTCTTCCAGTGCCAGTCCATCTGGGAAGTTGCTCGCCGCTAAAGTGATGAATGCTAGGGCACTGGCCCTTATTGACGAGGTAGAGTCATCAGTGGAGGAGGGGTAGGGGGACAAGAAAGATGCTGAGACCGCCCTCCGTCACGCGGACAACATGCTAAAGGAGATTAATGATCTTAAAACTCGACTGCCCTAGCCCGTAAATCTTCCTCAGATAAGAGGGCTCACGCGAAGCGCCTCCAGGAAGATAATGATAAATTGAAGCATGACCTCCAGGCCTCTGAGGTAGATGTGGCTGCTTTGTGCAAGAAGCTAGATGACTCCAACCGTGCACAGTCCATCACGTCTAAATCCCTGACCGCCGCTAATGCAGCCAAGTCTAAGCTGGAGGCTGAGGTGGCAGCAGCTAACAAAAAATTAGGGAGGGAGATGGAGGCTAGGCAAAGGCGGAGGAGGACCTTGCCTCTTTAGAACGGCACATGCAAACAAGGATTACGGAGGTTCTGGAGCAGACCGTCATGACACGGGTGGAGAACGCTCTAAGTGCCAAAGTTTCTGAGGCTATCCAGAACTTTAAAGACACTTTTGAAGAGACCCCAGAATATGAGGCCATGCAGAGGGTTTTTGGGAACATAGGGGCCAGGATGGCTTTAGGTGACGTGAAAGAAGCTTTCCCAACCCTGGATCTGTCCTCCATTGAAGCCCTGTACCCCAAACCTCAAGACAAGGGCTCTTCAGAGGATGTCCCTCCGCAGTGATCCTAGTTTGTACCTGCCTTTCTGTTGTAATTTCTCTTTTTTTTTTTTTGTAAGTGCAATGGCACCTGACATTGTAAATGTAACAATCATTCAATTTGTATATACTTTGCCTTTATGAATGCGATGATTTTCCGTACTTACTTTAATGCCTTAGTTTGTATGACCTTATCTGTTTAAGTGTGGACGCTTCCAAACACAAACGTCTTGCAAATACCGTACGAAGATATTAAGTGTACAGTTCCTCAGACCTAAGTAGCTCAAGGCATTCACGTTTTCTGGTTAGGTCTGACTCTGACCAAAAGTTTTGGTTTATATGACAACATTTGATTAAGTTTGAATGCTTCCAAACGCAGATGTCTTTTAAACGCATTGCACGCTTATATGAAGATTTAGTCCCTCAGATCTGAGTGGTTTGAGACATTCATGTTTACCAGTTAGATCTAATTTGACAAACATTTGAACATATCTAAATCAAACTTTGTAAGACCTGTGTATACAAATTTGTATGAACTCCCTTTGATGGTGCTAACACTCTCAACCCTTATGCAATGATCGCAGTGTAAGCTTATAAGAGTCCCTTGTTTTTAACAAACCTCATACATGGCGTAGACATATGGTGTTATAACCAAAATAATCTTGGAATTTGTGTTTATCCATTATGTTTTTATAAAATCATATGGTAATGCTGTAACTGCTGAAGAGGAATTTGATTTATTGGAAATAGCGACGAAGGTGGTCCGTATTCCAAGGATTACATAAAGGTACCCCAGATAAGTCCTCGATCATGTACTTTTCGGGTACCACCTCGGCAAAGACTTTGTAAGGGTCTTCCCAGTTAGGACCTAAATTTCCTACACCTGGTTCTAGAGTTGCAGGAAGAACCTTTTTGAGGACTAAGTCCCCAACATTAAAGTGTCGTCGTTTTACCCTTTTGTTGTAGTATCGAGCCATCTTTTTCTGGTACCTGGTCATCACCACTTGGGAATCACTCTGCTTTTCCATGAGGAAATCCAAACTAGCCCTTTGTACTTCTTTGTTTCTCACTTCGTCGTAATGAATTTAACGAAGAGAAGGGACCCCAATTTCAACTGGGCATACCACCTCAGCTCCATATACCAATGAGAAAGGTGTTTCACCAGTAGCGGTGTGCGAGGTGGTTCGAAGTGCCCATAGTACTTGTTGGAGTTCATCTTCCCATGCGCCCTTTTTGGACTCTGACTTCCTTTCCAGGGTATTTTTATGGTCTTGTTCACAGCTTCGACCTGTCCGTTAGCCTGTGGGTGATGTGGGGATGAAAATAGTTTCTTAATTCCCAAATCGTCGCACAATTCATCTACGCTTCTGTTTTTGAACTGTTTTGCATTATCACTAACCAGTGAGTGCGGTATTCCGCACCGACATATGACATTCTTCCAAATGAACTTGGTGGTGTTGGCCTCGGTGATTCTCATCAGAGGTTCCGCCTCAACCCATTTGGTGAAGTAGTCAATTGCCACTATCGCAAAACAATTATTACCAGTACCCCTAGGCATAGGACCAATAATATCAACCCCCCACTTCACAAAAGTGATGAGAATCGAGAAAGTCAAACCTCAATGCGCGTGCCAGTGGGACCCACGACGAGATCCGACGTCGAAGAGGTTCAAGATTCGAGGCTAAACAATGTGAATAAATCAAGAAAAGAAGCTAAGAATCAAGTTGGAACCAAAAATTCGGTCGACCGATCTTCTGCAGAGGAATTTTTGACCCAGCTTCAGTCGCTTTCGGCTGAGTGGCGGTCGACCGAAAGTCCCCTTTCGGTCGACCCGGTGATCAACCGAAACACCTCATTTTTTTAAAAAAAACGGGGTTTTCTTGCAATTTCCACAAAAACGGGGTTTTTCTTGTAAATACCGAAATTGCACATTTTTCCCATTTTGTACATTATATTCACATTTCTCTTCATTTGTAAAGAATAATTTTGGATGTTAAGAAAATTGCTCTTGATAGCTAGGTCTTGAAGACCCCCTTTGAGGTAAGGTTAAAACCTCCTTTGTTCTTGTTACCTTCTTGGAATTTAATCAACTTTGCTTGAGTATTGTTATTCGTGTTGTTGTTTATTTTCCGCCACCTTGGAATTTGTTTAAGTGACCCCCATTGGGCTAGGATTTGTTAATCCTTGAATTTTGGGTTAGAATTAAACTTGGGTTAAGGTGTTTATCCATTTTTTTTTTCCACTTTTGCTTTCTTGGGTTGGTATTAAAATTGTTGTGGGAATTTTCGGTCAACGCACCGAAGGGGTTCGCATCATTTGGTATCAGAGCTTGACTCTAATTTGGTAAACCTATCTTTACTTTCTTGTTGTTGTTCTTGGCATTGTGAAAAAAAAAACGAAAACTGAAAAAAATTGGGGAAAATTTATATGCCCATGTGTATTGTTGATTCTATGTATTGGGTAGATTGATTGTGAGTTTGTTGGGGGAATTCCATATTCATTCACTACAAAACCTACACTTTCCAAATTGTGTATTCAAAGTGTTTGATAAATTGTCCCAAAGAAAAATACTCTCTTAGTACTTTATTGTTCAATACCCATATATTGCTAATTACTTGGGGCTATCCAATTCCCATTATCGAGATTGTGTTATCAACATTGTAATTGTCCCAAATAAAATACTCCATTCATGCCTTATTATCCAATGCCCATAACTTGTTAATTACTTGGAGCTATCTAATTCCCATAATTGAGATTGTGTTCTCAACATTGTATCCCATATATTACTTGCTTCATACATTGGGTAATTGTTGATCATTCATTTCTTGTCACATTTGGGTTGTTGGGAATTTATCATATATCCACATTTTATCCATTCAAGGTCATTCAAAGATTGAGTACAAGGTGTTTGATAAATTGCCTCATTTAAAATTTACACTCTTTGTACTTATTGTTCTACATCCATGCCTTGTCTATTATTTGTGGTTTGTCAATCCCATTGCTAAATTGTGATTCCTATCATCCTATCCCACATAAATATTGTTCATTTTGAGTTTAGTAAGCACATAAATTCTACTTGCTATTTGTGTCTACTAGTTCTAAATTCCTTCTTCCTTGTTGGTGATTTCTTTAACTCCACAAGAATTATACTTTGTGGTTTAGTTGATTACCTTCCTTGGAGAACTTGAGAAAGGAGATTTTGAGTGGAAAAAGGCAAGAGTGGTGAGTTTAATAGAGGGTAAAAGCCAAATTTGAGCGAAACACAAGAGAAATATTTTCTTGTGAGAACACTTTCACACTTGCACACCATGTCCATTTTCAATTCTCAAACTCAAGATTTGAAGTACTTGTTGGAAAATCTTTCAACCACCATGGCTAGACAAATGGAGAAAAGTGGGAGTGAGTTGGAAAATTTAGGGACAAGAGGGGAGAGTACATCAAATAGGGGAGATGAGGAAATGATGTGTAGTAGAAGAAGGGTGAGAGATAAATTTGGGAACATTGTGTATTGGGATGGAAGTGGAAAACAAAATGGGAGTTTGAATAGGAAAATTAGAAGGGATGTTTGGGATGATGAAAGGGATGTTGAACAAAATGGGAGTTTGAATAGGAAAAGAAGAGATGGGTTAGAAGGTAGGAGAAATGGAGTTGATGAAAATATTGATAGTGCGAGAATGCAAAATTCATCACTCCATAGAATGGGTAGAAGTGGAGAAGTGGAAGAAGATTGGAGAATGGGTAGAAGACGAAGAGAATGGGTAGATAGGAGTGGAGATGGGATGGATGAGAAGGTTGATATTGAGCAAATGAAGACTTCATCATTCCATAGGAGGGACGGTAGTGGAAGTAGAGAAGTAGTGAAGGAGATGAATGCTAGACTACCAAAATTTTTGGCCCATGATAATGAGAGAGAGAAGCATGGAGGAAATACTTTCTACACTAGATGCCTTGTGGGGGATAGGGCATGTAGTCTCATTATAGATGGGGAGAGTGACATGAATTTGGTGAGTGCTAGTAGGGTGGAGAAATTGGAGTTACCGGTTATGAAGCATCCTAGTCCTTATATATTGCAAATGTTGAATGACTATGGGGAGGTGAGGATAAGTGAGCAAGTTCTTCTTACTTTTCACATTGGTACTTATAGTGATCAAATATTATATGATGTGGTTCCCTTACACACTACTCACATAATTTTGGGGAGACCTTGGCAATGTGAGCGAAATGTGAATCTTGATAGGGGGAGGAACCGGTATAGCTTCCAAATGAATGGAAAAAGGGTTGTGATCCTATCTTTGAGTTTGGAGGAAGTTCATAAAGATCAAATGAAACTCAAGAAGAAGTGGGAGGAAGAAGAGGAGAAAAAGAAAGACAAGGAAGGTGAAAATGAAGAAGAAAAGAAAAAGGAGAAAGAAATTGAAAATGAAGATTCAATTGAGAGAATTGAAGAAAATAAAAATGAGGGTAAGAGAGTTGGGGCCACATCCCTAGAAAAAGGAGAGGCAATGAGAGTTGGAGCTACGACTCCAGAAAAAGGAGAGGCGAGAGAAGCACCGAGAGTTGAGGATACTACCTCAGAAAAAGGTGAGGGAGTGATGAGTGCCACAAAGAAAATTGAGAGGAGAGATCACACAAAAATGTTCTTTACTCTTGAATTTTCTAACAATGCCCTCCCTAGCTTGGTTACTTCTTTGTTGCAGGAGATCGTGAGACCGACTTATCAAAGCAACCAAGAACTCAAAAGTCATGCCGAGTGGAAGAACTTTATGGAGATATTTTCCTACCACAGCAAATACAATCAAGGTAAAGAAAATGTGGTAACTGATGCAACATCTAGGAGGTACGCTCCTAACACTTCTTCGAGAGCAAGGTTATTATATTTGGAATACATCAAAGGATTGTATGACATTGATGTGGACTTGACAAATGAAATTTTGTCATGTGGAAATGTTGCATGTAATGGAGGTCCTTGGCATGATAAATTCCTCATTTGTAAATTCAAATTTCTATGTGTACCTAATTGTCTAAGTGCCAACTCATTTTGTATTAAGCATGTTAAGGGCATCCATGTTACTAATCCGAATTTGTTAAACATTTGTGAATCGTGCTATGAGCAATATTTTGATGGATTTTATGGGCATGATAACTATTTGTTTTGGAAAGTTGGATTGTTTGTTTTTAAATGTGTCATGTGCGAATTTCTAATGGGTGAGGCACATGTTGGTTGTTTGATTGGGCACTTTGAAACCAAGGGGGCCTTGGAGATATTTTGTGATCACTTTTATTGGCCTCATTGGAAAATTGGTGACAAACATGTTTGCACTTGTGGTAAAGGCCAAACGTTCAAAATGGCTAAATCTAAGTTTTTACCTCAAGTTTTATACACACATTTGCACGTTCCCAGTAAATATTAGATTAATCATTCTATGGATTTTGTGTTGGGTTTACTTAGACTAAAGAAAAGAAATGATGCTAATTTTGTGGATGTTGGTAGGGGTATTAAACTTTCACATTTTACTACATGTCATGAAACCCGCATTGCTATCAACATGATGAATCTTTTCTTTGGGGGAGTGGTGCATTTGCATAAAATGATGCTCAATTTGTGGTTGTTAAATTTGCTTGCAATAAAAGTGTTTATCCTATTAGAAAATTTTCTCCACTTGATGTTGCTTATGGCCCTAGCCTACTAACTATTTTGAGCTTGATGTACTTATTTATTGATGGAAATGTTAGTATAGGTGGGCATAACAAAGCAAATCTGGTTAAGCCCCTTCGCAGGAGGCCCGTGCCTCCATCTGAGGGGATTGGCATACAATGTATGTCCCATGCCAATCATGGTAGGAGGCGATTCGTATTTGATCCGGGTGGTTGGAAATGGTTCTTTTCAAGGAGAGAACGGGTTCCCAATCGAATAAAATCCAAAATGCTACCCTGCGATTTTGGCACCTCTCAAGTTCTTCGCAACGCCTACAAATTGATTTTACACGGTGAGTATGAAATTTCAGTTACATTTATTGTGTCTGAATTTTCTATTTTTATTGTAGGTGCCGATTCGTGGTCGAATCTCTTTCGAGATGGAGGAGAAATAACAATACTCAAGCAAAGTTGATTAAATTCCAAGAAGGTAACAAGAACAAAGGAGGTTTTAACCTTACCTCAAAGGGGGTCTTCAAGACCTAGCTCTCAAGAGCAATTTTCTTAACATCCAAAATTATTCTTTACAAATGAAGAGAAATGTGAATATAATGTACAAAATGGGAAAAATGTGCAATTTCGGTATTTACAAGAAAAACCCCGTTTTTGTGGAAATTGCAAGAAAACCCCGTTTTTTTTTTGAAAAATGAGGTGTTTCGGTCGACCGCCACTCAGCCGAAAGCGACTGAAGCTGGGTCAAAAATTCCTCTGCAGAAGATCGGTCGACCGGAAGAATGTTCGGTCGACCGAAACTTGGCTGAACTCCAAACTTCTCATTTTTGGTTCCAACTTGATTCTTAGCTTCTTTTCTTGATTTATTCACGTTGTTTAGCCTCGAATCTTGAACCTCTTCGACGTCGGATCTCGTCATGGGTCCCACTGGTACGCGCATCGAGGTTTGACTTTCTCGATTCTCATCATCCCCTCCCTCTTGAAAAGGATTCGACCTCGAATCTTGCTTGAGTGCACTGTCGTGAGACTCCTCGAACTTTGATCTTGCAACATTGTGTACCACAGGTTCATGCAATGAAGTTGGACCTTCGCGATTCTTATCAAAAAGGCTAAGGGCTGGTCACCACAGTTAGCTTGTGATGCGGCTGACGCGGTATGGTTGCATGTCTTTGGCATTTATCGCATTTGCGCACGAAGTCATGAGAGTCCTTTCGCATGGTCGGCCAAAAATATCCCTGTTTGAGGGCTTTCCGAGCTAATGACAACACCCCGGCGTGGTTGCCACATATGCCTTCATGGATTTCTTTCATTACATAAAGTCCTTCCTCCGGCCCCACACATCTTAACAAAGGGGAGGTATAGCTCCGTTTATAGAGCAGGTCATCCAAAAGTACGAAGTTCGCGACGTATCTTTGCAATTTTCGAGCTTCTTCCGGCTCGTTTAGCACTGTCTGATGCTTCAAGTATGTTATTATAGGATTCATCCAAAATCCTTCTTCTTCTATTGTCAAAATCTCCGGCCCTGGATCAATAGAAGAAGTCAACAAGTGCTCAATTGGGATCAGATTATGGAGCTCCGAATCACTGCTGCTTGATAATTTGGATAAAACATCAGCGTTGGAATTCTCAGTTCTGGGAATGTACCGTAACTCCATTTTTCCGAAGTGTACAGCCAAATCTCTTACTTTCTTCAAGTAGGCGACCATAGTTGGTTCTTTGGCAGAAAATTGTCCATTAAACTGACTTACAACAAGCTGCGAATCACTATTCACCACTACCGACTTAATCTTCAAAGCTTTCGCAAGTCTCAGCCCGGCTAATAGCGCCTCGTATTCAGCAACATTGTTTGAAGATTTAAAGTTAAAACAAATCGAACTGTGCAGTTTGAATCCTTCTGGGCTTATTAGCAATATCCCCGCACCGGATCTTCCCTCAGCCGAGGACCCATCAACGAACAATTTCCACTCTCGGCCATCATCCAAGTTATCAATCATTTCAACCTCCGGTGGATGTGTGAATTCGACTATGAAATCCGCTAATGCTTGACCCTTTACAGCGGTCCGAAGCTCATAATGTAGGTCGAACTGACTGATTTCAATCTCCCACTTCATTAACCTCCCAGATAAATCTGGTTTTTGCAACACCTGTCTCATAGGAAAGTTGGTAAGCACATGTATGTAGTGTCACTGAAAGTAGGGACGAAGTATGCGAGAGGCTGTGATCAACGAGAGAGCAAGCTTTTCCATATCTGGATACCGTGTCTCAGCATCTATCATGGCTTTGCTTACATAATATACCGGGGACTGATTCCCATCTTCCTCTCTTACCAATACCGAGCTAACAGCCTCTTTTGATACGGCCAAATACAAGTAGAGAGGCTCGCTAGCCTTCGATTTTGATAGTAATGGGGCCTGTACTAAGAATGCTTTTAGGTCGGAAAAAGCCTGCTCACACTCCGGTATCCATTGAAATCGCTTCCCTCCCTTCAAGACCTTAAAGAATGGCAAATATTTTTCAGTGGACTTGGAAACGAATCGACTTAAGGCCGCAATTCTCCCTGTCAAGCTTTGCACTTCTTTTGAATTTCGAGGTGATCGCATGTTTAACAACACATTGATTTTATCAGGATTAGCTTCAATCTCTCTCTTGTTCACCATGAATCCAAGAAATTTTTCGGACGCTACCCCAAAAGCGCATTTCGCTGGGTTGAACTTCATTCGATATTTCCTCAAAACATCGAAGGCTTCTGACAAATGACGGATATGCTCCGTGGCGACCATGCTTTTGACCAGCATGTCATCAACATATACCTCCATGGTGTTTCCTAATTGTTCTGAAAACATGCGATTTACCAGCTTTTGATAGGTAGCTCCAGGATTTCTCAAGCCAAATGGCATAGCTCTATAACAATAGAGCCCTCTATCTGTAATAAACGACGTATGCTCCTCGTCTGATTCACACATGGGGATTTGATTGTACCCGGAGTAGGCATCCATAAAACTCAGCAACTTATGTCTCGCTGTGGAGTCAACCAACCGATCGATCCGAGGTAGTGGAAAACTGTCTTTGGGACATGCCTGGTTCAAATTTGAAAAATCAATAAATACTCTTAGCTTTCCATTATGTTTTGGTACCAAGAAAGGGTTTGATACCCACTTCGGATACCGGAATTCTCTGATAAAGCCATTTTTCAACAACTTCGTAACCTCTTCTTTCAAGGCCTTATACTTATCAGAACTCATATGCCTTCTCTTTTGCTTGTGCCCAGGGCTTCTAGGATCAAGCTGGAGTCTGTGACAGGCCACTTTAGGATCGATCCCAACCATGTCATCATGTTTTCATGCGAATACATCGAGGTTCTCAAGTAAGAAGCCTTTCAGCTAATCTTTGTATTCAACCGATGAGTTCAATCCAACTCCTTGATTGGGTCAAGTAGATCTACACCGAAGCATTCTAACTTTTCAGCTGGAGTGTAGCAACTGCTTCCTGCCATTCTTGGGTCCAGATCTTCTTCCGGCGTCATTGTAACATCCTCAATTTCTGAGGGTCCTCCACCCAGTCTTTCAGGGTCTGGAGCTGCTTCGGCCATTGCCACATCGCTAATCATGTTCAAGCTTCGATCCTGAAATTTTCGAATTACGTTTATGTAACAGGCCCGTGATTCAGTTTGGCTCCCCCTTACAGTTGCAACACCATGCTCCGTGGGGAACTTCATGCAAATGTACTTTGTATGCGTTGCAGCTCCCAAGTCAAAGAGACCTGGCCTCCCAATTGAGCCATGATAGGAGGAGATTTTGTCCACAACCAAGAATTTCATGGGGATTCTGGAAAGAGTTGGCGCTTGCCCTACTTCAGTCATAAGGATTATGGATCCTCTGGGGGTTATGTTGTCCCCAGTGAATCCATATATTAGATCCGGGACTGGAATGAGTGGAGTGCTGATCCCCATCTTGTCAAAAGTTACCCCGTAAATTACATTTACCGAGACACCATCATCCACCATCATTCGTGACAACCCATTCCGGGCCACCACTACCCTGATAACCAATGTATCATTGTGTGGGAAGTGTACGCCAATGGCATCGTCTTGGGTAAATGTGATAGATTCTATCCGAGGCATCCCAACAGGATGTGAATGGATATGGTAATTCACGTTGGCGGGCTGCTTGGCTTCTCTGATATACCTATTTTGGAAGTTGTTTGTGCTCCTACCTGGGTGAGGGCCTCCCAATATTGTATCGATTTCACGAATAGGAAGGTCGGCCACAGGCATAGGTGGTTCCCGTGTATCTTTAGCATGTGCCAAGGCAGTATCCTAGCCCTTGTTCATGTCTCTTTGACGATTGTCAATCCTCTCTTTGGTCGAGTTCTTCCACGGAGCTCTCCTGTCAGCTCGGTTGAACTTCGGGCCACTTGATTTCTGAGTTCTCCTCGTGTCAAGGGAGAAATCACTTCCCCGTCTTCCCTGCGCCTTTTGGTCCGCTAACATGTGGATTTCCCTGCAATCTTCTATTGTGTGACCGTAATATCTGTGGTAGGCGCAGTAAGCCCCAATCATGGGCTGTTTTTCACTTCGGCTACTTTCCATTCTTCCTTGAGCCATGGGAGGATTCTGAGAAGGAGTGTTGGAGTACAAGTGGGGAATAGCTTCCGTAATTTCTGCTGCATAGCTAGACCCTGTCCCCGAAAATGGACGTGGCGCTCCACCTCTGTTACTGCCGAACCTATCCTTGTTACCTCCTTTCTTGAGGTTTGCTTCATTAGAATACCTAAGATTGTATCTCCCTTGAGGGTGGTTGTCTCTGGCTCTAGCCATTTCCTCTGATATGATCTCCTCCTTCATCAGGTCTACTAGGGCGTTGTAATCCCGTGGTTTCTGGGTTCGGACATCTCTCCAAAACATGCTCGTCATAACTAGCCCTCCTTTCAAAGCTGAAAACATCTCCGCCTCGGTGATGTTTTCAAAAATGTGCATCTCTTCGGTAAACCGAGCTAGAAACTTTTCAAAGATTCATCTCTTCCTTGCCTTAGATCCTGAAGGCGTTGGAGTGGGAGCTGGCCAGGTCTAGAGGAAACAAAGCCATTTTTAAAGGCTGTTTTCAAATCTCTCCAACTGTGGATGCTACCCGGAGAGAGCTTTTTGTACCATCGTATCGCGCTTCCCTACAGGGTCAAAGCAAAAGCCTTGCACTTTAGTGCCAGAGTGGCTCCGACTATTTCCATGCTAGCGCGGTAGTTTAGCAGGTGATCATCAGGGTCACCTCGGCCAGAATACTTTGCTATTTCCGGCATTTCAAAGTCATGAGGCACTGGGCACCTACGGATGCCCTTCGTGAAGGGGCTTATTTCCTATTCGTCATCTAGCTCGTATGACGGAAATTCATTGTTCTCATCATGACCGGAGTACATCTGGCCATGATGCTGGTCGTAGGGTGGTGGAGCGTACTCCTGTCTTTGTGGTGGCAAAACTCGTCCGTACTTTGGCCTTTCAAAGGTCGGAAGATCATTACGAGATTTGGTCCGGGCTGCTTCTGCTCTCCTTTCCTTCCTATTCCTAGGCTCATGGGTGGGGGCTAATTTTTCTGCCCCTGTGCCATGCCGATCTCTATGCATTTCACTTTGCGACAGGGCTTCTTCAGCGCTTCGCTCCCGCCTATTTCTAGGCTCAGCTGCATTATGCCGACCTTCATCAGTTCGACCCCCTCGCTTGCCTCTGAATAACCCTTCTATCCGGCTGAAGACACTGCCAGATTTTGCGCGTGAAGCCTCCCTGTGTCTAGCTAGGAGTTGGTCTTGTTCTTCATGGGCTTCATGCTCCGGGCCTTCCTCGTAGAAGGGCTCGGATTCCACCTCGGCATATGTCTGTGGATCTTGATAATAATAGGAGGAAGTGGCAGCATCGGACGGTGAGTAATGTGGCTGTGGGTATTGCGGAGGCATCATGGGCTCGTTCACAACTTACCCTCTAGCCATGTAGGCATTCATCGCAGCAGTCTATTCTATCTGCTGTTTCTACATTTCTAGCATTTGGGCAGCCATGCGAGTCATGTCTCGCAACATGCGGCGATTACGGTGCCGACGTGGTGGGTTAGGTTGTGCCACTCCCTCATTAGCGTTCTCATGAGGTCCTTGAGGAGCCTCCTCCTCGCTGTGCTGGCCATTTCTACCCCTACGGGGGTTAATATCACCATCGCTTTCGTTCATGTTCAGAGAAATTTCTTGGTTTTAGTTTATCTTTCAAGGATAAATGGACTTTTATCTCAATGCTCCGAGCCTTTTTCAAGGTTGTTATACTTATATTTCAAAGTTATACGCCTTTTTCAAGGTGAATAAACTTGTATTTCAAAGTTTGAAGCCTTTTTCAAGGTGAACAAACTTGTGTTTCAAAGTTCTAAGCCTTTTTCAAGGTGAATAAACTTGTGTTTCAAAGTTTTGAGCCTTTTTCAAGGTTAACAAACTTGTATTCCAAAGTTTTAAGCCTTTTTCAAGATTAAGAAACTTGTATTTCAAAGTTTTAAGCATTTCTCAAGGTTAACAAACTTGTATTTCAAAGTTTTAAGCCTTTTTCAAGGTTAAGAAACTTGTATTTCAAAGTTTTAAGCATTTTTCAAGGTTAACAAACTTGTATTCCAAAGTCCTTGCAGTTCTCTGCTCTTTTTGCAAGAAGTTAATCGTCCTTTTTCAAAACTTCCTTTCTATGTGTGGCTTTTCACCATACGTTTTCGTGGTTAGCAGTATGGTTTCCACAGACGGCGCCAAAATGTTGACCACAAAATTCGGCTGGACCTTGGACCAACACGTCTCAGCTCCTCCCTCTTGAACACGTGGATTTCCTGCACACTGTGACAAACAATCAGTTTACAAAGGGGGCCGAGGTGGCTCCCGTTTGCACTTCGATGCCAAAGTCAGCACCCATGTTCAGCAAATCTAATTTGAGTGCGGGAAATATAAGTACGTAAAAGAGAGAAAAAGGGAGTGAGAGAAATATATTTAGTTAAGAGTATGACATTGCTAACCTTTTCCTTGGAGGCAAGTGCGCTCTATTTATAGGAGGATTCACTGTCCTGGATTGTGACACATGGGGGACTTTTACACGTGTATTCAACCTAGCTCTTGAAGGGGACAACCTTACTTTTTGACCGTAATCATTGCTAGTTGCTACATTTCGTAGGGGATGGGTGCCTGTCACATCTTGGTAAAGGCAATGTCACATCTCTGACTTCATCCCTTATCCCATCCTTACTTCCGATGTGCTACCGTAAGCACCTCGGCTAAGCATAAAGCGCCTCTACTAGACACAAACCAGTTCGGCCAGAGAAGCTCGTGGGCTTTTCCACCTCGACCATTGGCCCAGGTGGATATCTTGAACTTCTAATCATGGGCTAAAGTTCGTGGGCCCTCATTAGGCCTTCACTAGTGGCCCAATGTGCCACATTTTTTGGTACGATCTCAACACTCATCATTTTACCTTTGTTTATTTTTTGAACAGTTTTCTTCTTTAATTGTTTGTTTTGTTTTGTTGCAAGTATTATGTGTTAATGCCAGACTTGTATCAAGGTGGAGATTGTGAAAAATTGATACAACTGTAAAGTTGGGGGACCAACTTGTAAAGTCGCAATGCTGAAACTATGCCTTATTAGTTGACAAAGGCGTGATTCTTAGCCTTTCAATCTAGGCCATTTGATCTGGGGAATTGATCATGGTCGTTGTTGCTGACATATGAATACTCTTAGCTCTTTTTCTGGGTTCCATATTTCTTCTCTTGTTCTTTGATACGCTAACTCTCTCTCTCTCTCTCTCTCTCTCTCTCTCTCTCTCTCTCTCTCAGCTTCTATTTGTACCCTCTCGGTTGAATATCTCTGTGATTTCTTCTTGTTTCTGAGTGAATCCTTAGTTAATCTTAGATTTACTAAGTTTGTAGAGTGATTTGAGTGGTTTTAAGTGAGGCGATAGTGTGTTCTGTTATGCGAGGTTCTTTGAGGTTTCTGCTTAGTGTTCTTGGGTTATGCTTTGAGCGATTTTTTACATATCTGTTTGTAATATATTGTAATTCTTTGTGAATGCTTAATAAAATCGAATCCGTAATCGACGTTAGTGGAGCTTCAACGAGACGTAACCAAAGGTTGGGTGAACTCGAGCTTTCGGGCATAAAAATACTGTTTTTCTTTACATTTGCTGTTATATTTCTTGTTGCACTTCCGATACTGGGTTTTTTGTGAACCCTCATTGTTGTAAAAAAATTGTAATTAAAAATAATTACTAACTTTAACTTATTAATATTTTAATTTAAATCAACTAGAGGCTAATTCGAGTGG
Organism: Ligustrum vulgare; assembly: GCA_963555705.1. Taxonomy (NCBI): domain Eukaryota; kingdom Viridiplantae; phylum Streptophyta; class Magnoliopsida; order Lamiales; family Oleaceae; genus Ligustrum; species Ligustrum vulgare. The sequence goes on along the minus strand of OY743186.1, from coordinate 29,869,396 downwards.
GAATTTCGTATTAGAACATGTTTGTAAGTTTTCATAATTTTTTTAAAAATTATAAATAGATAGAGATGGATGATGGATGAGCGAGCAAAACTTGTAAATCCCTCAAAAATTGTATGAATAAAAAGTAATTTATAAAGCGTTTATAAACCTAAACACATGCTAAGTTCCATAAGATATAATTATTTAGTGCAACTTATATTGGAGAAGGTATAAACCTCAACGTTGACCAACCTATTAACTCTTTTCACCTCACATAAACATCCAACATCTCACACTTTTCAATCGCAACAACCAGTTTGCAAATAGGTTGCGCAACAGTAGTACAGTGAAGCTGTCCAACAGTTACTAACAACACGGACACTTATTGTTGCTTATAACAAAGGAGACGAATATCGATTTGATTGATTGAAGTCCCCGTTGTTGAGTTTTAGAGGTGGCCGATGGGGATGGCAAATGGGTCGAGCCATCAACCTCATGAGCCGAACCTAGTAAGCTCGTGTGGGAAACGAGCCGAGCCGAGCCAACTCATTTCCCACACAGCCTACTCGGCTTCGGCTAGTGAGTATGGTAGCAGCATGTATAAGAGCCGAAATAGGAGTAGGTCCCTCCACAAAATCAGGTAACCATACATGAAGGGTAAATTGTCCAGATTTAGCAACTTCACCAGTAAATAATAGAGCAAAACACAAAGTAATAAATGAAGAATTGACTTCATTATCATAAATAAAGTTACTTACTATTTCTAATAAATCCCTAAATTCGAAACTCCTGATTATCCAATAAATTTGTTAAGTTGAAATCTGTTCATTTTTAACTTAATATCTAAATGATGGTCCTCAATTTCTTTAGATTAATGAAAGCTTCCCTACAATATAAAAAGAACAATCTATTTTAAATATGATAAAATATAGCATAAACTATAAGGAGAAGAAAAAATGTAAGGATAATTATATTAACACCAAAATTTAATTACAATGATAATCCTTAATTTTTATTAATTTGTGCACTTATACCTCTTTATTTTTTTGTCTTATTTTTATCCTCGAATTCTATTAATTAGCACAGTTTATTGCGCTAATGATGGCTAAAGATTTTTTTGGAGTGAATAATTTTTTTTATTTACCTCTCTTATATTTAAATAAGCAAGATAAACCATAATTGCCAGAATTCAAAAAATAGTGTTTTCCAATTTAATAGAATAATTGAAATAAAATTGTCAATAGACATAAAATACATTAATTAATTGAAGATAAAAATACAACAAAAAGATAATAAGAGAATAACTGTGAAAATAGGCAAAACAATAAGGACATTTATTGCAATTAAAATGTGGTGTCATTAACAATAACTGTAGTGTGAATATAATTTATACATCTTTCTCTTTGCCTTTCTCTTCACGCGACAATAGAACATGGTGTGATGAAAATGGTGGACATGGAGGGATGTCTACTGGATAATTTCTAAATAATCCAAATGCATACAACTGTTGTTTTTCTTCTTCAATTGGTTCAATAAACACTTCAATCTAAAAAAAAGGAATACAAAGGAATGTTTAATTATCGACATATAAGTAATTAAATTAAAGCAGTTAAGAAAAATACTTACAACGGGACCATCAAAACCTGTCTTCTCAAATTTAGCAAACATCATAATCTTCACAGATTTCCAACTTTGAATTCGGGAGGACAATGTATTTACTCTCTTAGATACAGGTTCATACATTCAACCTATACGAATATGATGCAAGTTTTTATTTAGGATCAATTGTTGTTTATTTGTCATGGAAAGCTCCTTTAAAACCCTTAAATGTTTTCCTAAAAACATACATTTCTCATGGAAAGCTTTCTCACAGGTTAGCATCAACAATATTGAAAATAGTTTTTTGTGACCAACTTCTCGTAACTGTTCCTATACAAAAATGACATCACTAGATGCACAATTGCAACGTTAAAAGCATCTTCATCATTTACTTTGTCAAGCATATTCTTGAAGACATGTTCAACTTCTTTCGATGTCACTCTTTTGTAATTCGAGAAATATTCTTCTTTCAGCTTACACTCACTTGTGTTAAAATCAAATTGATCATCATTACTGGTTACTTGAAGTTCACTTACAAAACAAAATTCTTCATCTAAAAATCGAACAAACTTTTGACCAACTTTGATCCACATCTGATTCTTTTTTGCCTCTTTAACAAAAATCTCTCTCAAACGTACACAATGGATCAATTGGAATCATAACCACATTTCGTTAAGTTCAAGTTATGCACCAAAGCAAGTCCTCTTGAATATCTGCAACCGAGAAGATAAAATATTTTCCTTGATGTTCTCCACAATAGATACTCAAATTTGACAAAGTGGTTTTACATTCAGCCACTTTCTAAGAGGCAACAAATATTCCTTATTCTGGAAAATAATAAAAGAATCAACGTTAATAATCTAGATTTCGTAAGAAAATGGATGAGAAAAAGTATGAACTACTTATATAAAAAGTAACATATTATAATACTTTATTATGTAATATACTTTTCAAAATAATGTCAAACACAAAATATACTAAATAGACATACAAAACAACTCAACAACATGAGGAGCAAAATACAAGAAGAAAGGCACAAATACATACATGAAAATAGATCACAGGAAAACAAAAACAAGTGATTTTTTATTCAATCTTAGGAAACAACAAACATTTCATGTCTTCTAAAATAATAAAAGAATAAATGTTAATAATTTAGATTTCATAAAAAATAAATAAGAAATAATATAAACTACATAAATAAAAGTAATATGATATGATATTTTATTATATAACATGATACTTTTGAAAATAATGTCAAATACAAAACATGCTAAGAAGACATATAAAAGACCCTCAACATTTAAATGGACAGCAAAGACACACAAAGGTAACCACAAATACACAAACGTGAATAACATATAACACACAAACAATACACACAAAGTTAGGCACAAAAAATGAAAATATATCACAAGGAAACAAAATCAACAAGTGCATTTTATTGGAAACAATGAATATTCCATTTTAGAAATAATATAAAAATCATTGATCTGAAATAATATAACCCACATATATAAAAAAGTAACATATTATGATATTTTATTACAAAAGATGATACTTTTGAAAATAATGTCATAGAACGCACTAAAGAGACATACAAAAGGCCTGAACATAAATATTACATGGACAACAAAGATATCCCAAATTAAGCACAATATGGGAACCAAATATACACCAATATTAGCACAAATATACAAACATTAAAACAAATCAAAAAAAAAAAAAAAAGTGCTTTTCTTTTCTAACGTTTTCTAGGAGGTAACAAATATTTTATATCATATAAAATAATGAAGGAGTCAATGATATTGACTTATATTTCATAAGAAAATGAATGAAAAATAGTATAAACTTCCTTTATTAAAAAAAAAAAAGGTAATCTATTATGATACTATGTCCTTGTTTGAGCCCCATTATTTCAAGTTAAAATTTGGGTTTTGGAAATCTAATGGTTAAAAAGTGGTTTGAAAAGTAAAAAATTGTGGGCTAAACTTTTTTGAATGGTTGAGATTGATTACTGTAGAAAAGATTTGTAAAAAAAAAGAGAAATAATGGTACTCAAACAAGGGCTACATTATATAACATTATACTTTTGAAAATAATGTCAAACACAGGAACACATTAAAGGATTCAATGATATTGACTTACATTTCATAAGAAAATGTATGGGAATAGTATAAACTTCTTTATAAAAAAGTAATCTATTATGATACTTTATTATATAACATTATACTTTCGAAAATAATGTCAAACACAAACGGCATATTAAAGGAATCAATGATATTGACTTATATTTCATGAGAAAATGTATGAAAATAGTATAAACTTCCTTTATAAAAAAAAAGTAACCTATTATGAAACTTTCAAAAGATAATGTCAAACAGAAAGACACATTAAACAAACATACAAAAGACTCATGATATATATACTAAATGTACAAAAAAGACATAGTAAGGTAGGAACAAATACATATAAAGGAAAATAGATTACAAACAAAAAAAAATAACAAACATTAAAAGATAGCCTAATATGACACTTTTTAAACTCATATGATACTTATAAAAGTAATATGTTCACTGCTAGCTTAAAATTATTAAAACCAACATCATACTCAATAATGTCAAAATGAGGTATAAGTATTACATTTGGAACACACAATTATGCTGTATCCTCCAACTCATCATTATCCTCATCATCTTGTACTGACACAAACTCATTCACCTCATCCTCTACTTGCTCATCAACCAAACATCTTTCTTTTCTTCCTCTTCTTCACTGGTGAATGAATGGGATTGTGAAATTTTGTAATAGAATTCTATCATTGGTATTTGACAAATCATTAATCATCAACTTTAAATTTGAACAAACAAACAAAATCTTATATTTTGAGAGTTTTAAAGTTAAGTTGGAAATTAATTAAGACAACGAGATGATGAAGCATAAACTGAAGTTTACAACTTATTACATTATCTAACAGTGTCTCTACATTACTGTAACATTGACACTTTGATGGAATACACTCCCATATTTTCGATATTCACATTGTCTATAGAAATCCTTCTATTCAACAGTCTCCCTAGTTTGAAAGTTCTATATCATAACAATTTCTAACATATTGTAGGATATCAATGCTCTTATATCAATTGAAGTATATCATTGGTCCATATCATAACAATTTCAAACATATTGCAGATATCAATATTGTAATAATTTCAAATATTTTAAAACATATTCGAGTGTAGAGTCCACTCTTACAATATATATATATATACACTAATTAAAAAGCAAAAAAACTTGCCTCTAAAACGGTCTTCTTCCTCTTCACGTTTACACTTTGAACACCTACTTTAGCATTCTTCTTCCACTTCATCAGTAACAACATTAACAATTTTGATTTGAAATTGAACTTTTCGAATCTGCTTTAGCACTACAAGTACCATTTTAGGTTTTCATAGGAGACGGAGACTGGAATTTATGTATACAAGATTCACGGATTTTCAATGCAAATTTACCGAATGAATGAAATATGAAGGAAGCCCTAAATCGATTTAGGGTATGAATTCTGAAACTAAGATTCATGTAGAAGTCGGTTTTGATTTGTTTTGTATTTAAAAGAATGGGCCTAAGTGTTACCAGTAGAGGCTCAATTTCCAGGTCCAAGTATATATATATATATATATATATATATATAATTAAATTTATTATGTTAAGTAAGTATTTTGTGCAATTAACCCATTTAATATAAAGTAATTCTAGGAAGATATTTTAAATTGACGTTTTTAAATGATATTATGACATGGCGTACATACATTGGATGGTGTAAATAATAGTCCCACCACTTATTTTTTTTATCAACCAATGTATGTGCGACATGTCACAATGTCATTTAAAAATGTCTTCCTAGAATTACTCATTAATATATTGTCTTAGTAAAAAAAGTGGCTGGATTTTTTAGCCTTCCATGGCTAGAGGTGCCCGAGCCACCAAGTGGGACATGTCTTGGGCCCACTGAGTTCGCAGGCCGGGTTACCCATGCCGTAGGTTAGAGGAAATTACAACCACACAAAGTTTTAAACTTATCAATTCAAAAACCAAGTTTGCACATTATTTGTTCAAAAATCAGGTTAAGTTTTTAAACATTAAAATAATATTATTAATTCAATATAACCAATATTAACCTACAATGTTATTCAACGAATTAGAAAGGAATCCTTCCACCTCTCTCTACCAGTCTACCATCTCTACCTCAACGGACAATCACTTCACCATTTTACCTAGCCCCATCCACCAAAGTGAACCACACCGACGACGACGATGGTAGCGAAGCCAGAACCAATAGCAATGAGATCTCGCTGTCGCCTCCTCGAAGCATTAAACAGAGATTTCTGTTGTCAATGTGAAGCGATGGAAGATCTAATCATCGTTGTTCACCGCCACTTCCTCGAAACAGGAAACAAAAGTGACAAATCTGATCTTGGCCTGCATCTGGAAAAACAGTGGCCACTTGTGTTTGTGTGAGTTTTAAGTGCTTGTGATTTTGTGTGTTACAGTGTTTGGTGTGTGGTGGTGGAAATTGTGATGCCGATAGTTGTGGTGCTGCTGCTGGTGTTTATCGGTGGTGATGCCGTGGTTGAATCCATTTTGGTACCGTGGTTCGGTGGTGGTGTTGTTCGTAAGGTGTCGCGATGGTGGTGATGAGGGTACAATCGGTAAGATGTGGCGATGGTTGTAGTGGTGCAGTTGGTAAGCTGTGGTGGTGGTGGTTGTGTTGGTGTTTGGGTGGCTGTAGAGACAGTAGTGTTGGTGTTGGTGGCGTCTGTTGGCTGTGGAGATGGAGATGATGTTGGTGTCGGGGTTTGATGATTTATGTGGAGATGAGGTCGGTAGCAGTAGTAGGCTGCAGATTGGAGGTGAAGAAGTTCTTCTGGTTTTATGTGGTGGTGGTGGGGCCGGGTAGGATTGTGATTAATCGTGAGATAAATTAAGATTGATTGTGACCAATGAATTCGTAATTTGTGATTGGCAAATAATATGTGAGTTAAAATAATGTGACTTTACAAAATTTAAGTTGTGACCAATTAAGTTGAAATTTGTGACCATAAAATAAGTTGCAACCTATAAAATTCGAGATTTGTGACCTATAAAATTCATTGTGACCTAATAACTTTATAAAATTGTGACCGAGAAAATAAGTCATGATCGAATATTTTTGATCGAGAAATAAGTTATGACATATAAAATTTATGTTTTATGACCTAAAAATAAATTGTGACATCTATAATTCATGATTTGGTCAAGAAATAAATTATGACTAATTAATTTAATAATTTGTGGCCTATATAAATTGTGATTTGTGATCGTAAAATAAGTTGAGATTGATTGTGACTAATAAATTTGTAATTTGTGACTAATAAATAATATATGACCTAAAAATATTTGTGATCGTGACTTTAAATTTTTAAGTTGTGATCAATTAAGTTGAAATCTATGACCATAAAATAATTTGTTACCTATAAAATTTATTTGCGACCTATAAATATGTTGTGACCTTAGAACTTGGCAAATTGTGACCGAGAAATAAGTCTGATTGAAAAATTTGTAATCGAAAAATAAGTTGTGACTTATAAAATTTGTGATTTGTGATCTAGAAATATTAAATTGTTACTTCTATAATTCATGATTTGACCGAGAAAAAAAAAATTATGACTAATTAATTTTAATAATTTCTAACCTATAAATTTTGTGATTTGTGTCTGTGACTATAAATTATATATAATTGTAACCTTAACTATTTAATTATTTATTTTTGTTCAAAACCTGATTTTTGAAAGAATGCACCCAAATTTGTTTGTTTAGAAATCTTATCTTTCTAAAACCTTGCTCGTGTATTTATCCCCGTACGTTATCCAGTCCATTTTAACACTTTTAAACCAAAGGGGAAAATACATATATAAGGTGTTTACAATATACAATTTCAATTTCAAGATATAACTTAAAAATTTTCAAAAATCAGGTTGTAGTTATAATTACTTAATTAAATTAAATAATTAATTATATTTTATTAATTATATAAAATTAGGTCACAACACAATATACATTCAGGTTACAAAACGCAAATTGCTTAAGTCACAAATAATTTTAGGGTCACAAATTATCAAAATAGTATGTCACAATAACAATTTTTTCGAGACACAAATAATATCAAGGTCACAAATTCTAAATTAATCGATCCCAAGTTATTTCTAGGTCACAATTTATCAAATTGTTAGATCACCAGTCTTTTAAGTCACAATTATCAAAATAATAGGTCACAAACACAAATATATTAAGTCACAAATTTATTTTAGGGTCACAGGTCGGATTAGGTCACAATTATTCAAAATCTCAAGTCACAATCACCATTATTTCTGATCACATGTCACGGTTATGTCACAATTATTCAAAGATTTCAAGTCACAACCACCATTTTTTAAAGTCACAACCCATGAAATTTTAGTCACAGGTTTACATCGAGGTCACGGCCACCACCACCACCTCTTCCTCCGATCACCATGGATGCAGGAAACACCTCCTCCTTCGACAACAGTTTTACATCGAGGTCATAGCCACCACCACGTCCTCCTCCTATCACCAAGGTTGTGGGCATCACCTTCTCCTCCGATCAAAGTATGAGATCGATGGAACAACCACCACCAGCCATGTAATTTTCACTACACCATCGTGACCGTAGACTGAACCACACCCACACCACTAACTTCCAACATCACAGCACACAGCCCAGTTCTCCTCCGGAACCCCCACAACCACCACTGTCTCAACATTGTCGCCCCCGCCGTCATCGTCATTGTCGCCATGAACGATGCCTGAACCAAAGAAAAAGAAAAAAAAAACACTACTGCAACACAGAGCTTAAACCACATCACCACCGGAGTATAAACCCGCTTCCGTCACCACTCACAGCCACCACATCGCCACTACCACCACCCAAGATTCATCACCCAAAGGTACCACTCATAGTTACAGCCGCAGATTCATCACCCAAGATTCACCCCACGGCTGCAGGTCCACAACTCCGTTTCAAATCCACAACCATTACCACCTCCTTCTCATCGCTAGCAGTAGGCAACGACGGCGCTTCAACATTAAATCACTCCATCTCGATGTAGCAGCGGCACCACTTCTAGATCAATACAGGGGCGTCGTTGTGCCTACTTCTCATAGCGGCGGCGCTGTTGCGATAGTTTAGGCAGGGGCAACACCATGGCTAGAGGCCTAGGCGGTTTCAATCTCCAATTTGGAATGAACTATGTCGTGCCTCCGATTTGGAACAAATGATTGCTGAGCAATATGATTGAAACCTAATTGAGGGTCTGGGACGGGTTACATGGGTAGAGAGATGAATGTGATATTAATTTAATTTTAAAATATTAGTATTAAAATTAAAATTAATTATTGCCTGATTTTTGTATAAATTATTGTTAAACCTGATTTTAGAAGTTGAAATTTTAAAAACAGGGTTAGAGGTAATTTCCACCAAACCAAATCTCCTTGAAGGCCCACATTGACTACATTATTACGGGTTAGTTGCTTAAATAATCACTGTTTAATCCAATTTATAGTTAATATATGTTGGGACATTCGCATAAATACTCAAAATTTTGGAGTTAAACTGAAATTTATATCCTTCAGAAAGTATCACACCGTAATACTTTCAAATCTTTATGATACTTCTCATTTAGTGAAATTTATGTTATTTTAAAGTATCATAATTATGATATTTTCAAAAAAATTATGATACTTAGAGCTTATATTAGTATCACACTTTGATACTTATGATAATTAGAATGTGAATTTGAGTAATGAAAAAAAATGACGTAAATTTCAATAAAATTTTGCAAGAGGGTATATTTCAGTTTAAGGAGAATAAAAGGTGCATAATGTAATTATCCCTTATATATCATACAAAATAATACTTAAATTATGCTTTCAAGCCGTTAATTCTAAATATTATGGTAATAAATTATGATTATGTAAGTACAATGAATTTGGTTAGCAGTCAATTAATGGTTGTGTGTTTCCTTTTCCTTTTGCTGGAATGACTCAAACACACGGGCCCATAATATTGACTTATAGTTAATTTAGAAAAATCAATTTAGTCTGAACATGAGAAAATTAAGGGTAAATAATGACTTATAGTTAATTTAGAAAAATCAATTAAGTCTGAACATGAGAAAATTAAGGGTAAAACTTTCCGGTTTGTGCTTTATTTTTGTTTCTATGCTTTATTTTGTGCTTTCCGGTTTTTTCCTCCTTTCTTTTCTTACAGTTTTATCCTCAACACATAATAGTGTATTTGATATTGTTTAAAAAGAGTTTTTTTTTTTTTTAAATGAATAATGATTTTTAAGAGAATGGATGGTTGAAATTTGGTTGAAAGGTCAAATATTATTAGCTTGACTTTTAATGGATGATTGAGATTGAGTATTATAGAAAAAAGAGAAAAATTTAATGAAAATCAAACAAGAGATTAATATCGAAATTGAACGAATTCCATCAAATGCCACAAAAGTTGATTCACGACGTAATTACTTATGTAAAGATTGACGACTTTCGATATTACATTTCTTTCTCTATCAACTTTCTTTTATAGATGATAAAATTAAGATATGGACCAAAACATGCCCTCGGAGCATAGATCATTTGGTTGAAAAGTTAGAGTGAGAAATTTCAGTTGAGCTTACCGTTGTAGGGTAAGAGTTCAAATCTCACATTTGATATGGATGAAACTTCTTGTAAGTACAGTTAAACAACAAGCTCTTAATTATATTTCATTAAAACACATATCACAATTTAAACCTTCTACAAATTCTTATAATAGAGTCGGTGAAAACTCCTAGGGTTGGAGATCGATCAACCTTTAAGATAGGGACCAAAACATTTCACTCGAGTAATGTCAACTGAGTACTACAAAGTGGTAGCTCCACTTGGCACCAGTTCTGCTCATGAGTACTATTTCTTTCTTTACTCAATTCTCTTGTACTCCAAGTGGTGTTGACTTTGGTTTTAACTTTTTCTTTGACTTTTCATGAGAATACTATGGCTAGAATAATTATCTTTACTCATAAGCTAGCTATATATAGACAAACACTCACATATATATTGGGCTAATAATGATTATTTGTTAGTATACCAAAAGTTTAAAACCATAGACATAAGCAACCTTCTTCGAATTGTCTCAACCTATGAAACCAAAAAACTTCATGAATAAGTTGAGATTGACACATTTGAAGCATGTGGTATGTGCAACCATACCATTATGACTTTCAAACTAAAAATAGTTAGGTATCGTTTGACGTGATTTATTGAAAAATTAAGAACTACTTTTGAACATGTTTAAGGGTGTGTTCTTTTAAATTTAATATGGAATGTTTTGTGTCAAATCAAGGAATTGAAATTATTTGTTAATTTATTTGTGTTGTTTTAAGTAAGATGAATAGTTAAAAATTGGAGAGAGAAAATGTGAATTGTTAAAAAGTGGTATGGAAAATTGTGTAATTTAAATTTTTGTAATGATTACAAATTAAATTCCAACCGAACACATCCTAAATAGTTTTTTTGAAAGTAATTTGTCTTATTAGAAGAGCTGATGTGGCATTCAAATCCAGAAACTAATTAGGGAGATTAGACAAATCATTGTGGCGTTTTGAAAGTCGTGGTTCTTTATTCCGCATCTTCGAGTCATCGCGTCGTGAATATCGGGTCATGATTCATCCGTTCAACCACAACCTGAGTTTGAAACTTTTCGGCGTTTCTTCCGCGCGTCGAATCTCATCAAGAGCTTTTAGATGAGTTGGAGAGAAGCAGAAGCCCTGAAAAATGAGCCGAGAAATCCCATCTAATGGAAGACAAACAAATCTAATTTTTCTTTTTTCAGAACAAATTATTTGCTTTAGATCTATGCTTTATCTACTAATTTGTGAACAATCTCATCTAAATTTTAAAAAGTAACAAATGAGTAGCATGTATTTTTGTCGAAAATTCCACATGTACATAATTTGTCTTAACAATGAGATTGGACCAAGAATCTTTCTCAGCTGCCCTGCCATGTTATCATATTGAATCACGTCATTTAAAAAATAAAATTTTGAGATGGTACGTAATTTCAAATCTTCAATATATACATCTTCTCTTGTAAGTTGTATCTAGTGATGGCATTGGGGGTGGATCGACCTTATCCGTATCCACCTCGAGAATATTTAGTCCAATCCATATTCGCCCCGTGATCGGTCAATTTTCAGGTCGAATCGGTCGGGAAATGGTGGATCATCTGTATTTTTTTTTTAGATATTTCAACCAATAAATTCAAGTTTTTTAGTTAATATTTTTCTAAATTAAACGGGGCCGATCTAGGTGTCCGCCCAGATCAGCAAGCCGAAAAATTCTCACTGCATTCGGATCGTGTATTCTTCGGGTTCAAATCTGATCTAATATTTTTGTCATCCGTACTTGTCTCTCTAGCATGTGATGTTAGTTTATGTCATGAGATGATTAGGTTCTCATTGTTGACGAGCTAATTAAGCAATGAATTTGTGTTCTTTTTCTTAACATATATATTTTGATTTTCGTGAAAGGATGCAGACAATTAGGTACCTTATTAACCAAGTCATATGTCTTTCTTTCACTTTAATTCTCACCTAAATAAAATAATTTTAAGATATTTTTTATTCAAGATATGATTTTATCTTTTAATCTCATTATTTAACAGTGCAGGCGATTTAAATTATATGCTTTTGAATACATAAGTTGATGACTTAAAACAACCATCGATATACCTTTTGTCCCCACCATCCACATAATGTAAAAATAAGCATGTCGATTTAGAAAATTTTGTTGTATCACTAGCTCAGGTTATTATTTTTTTCCCAATAAAATTTAATAAAGTTAAATGTTTGACCACCGTAAATGAACTCGACCGCAAAAAATGGGATAGCGATTAGTTTCATTCTAACGGTTTAAAATAGCAGTATGATTAATTAGCCTCTATTTGGTAAAATTTGTTTATAAATTTTGTATGTAAACGATCACGTAGTAATATCTAATTGAATAATTTTTTTAAAAAAAACCATAATTTAGTTAGGCTGGTCAAATATTCTCGTCCGCCATTTTACTTTCCAAAAAATTGAATAAACGAAATGTTAACACGTCGCTATTTATAAACAATATTTATAAACAATCGTTTAGAAAAGATTTACCAAACCGAGAGAAAACGTACTATGGTTATATGAATGTGAATTCATGACTAATTATCACTTATCATATAGTGACTTGGGCAAAAGTTCCATCCATCAAGCCTGATCCTGAGGATAATTTGAATAATAGGAAAAGGTAAAAGTATTTAATGTAAATAGATAAAGGATGTAAAAAAAAAAAGTGCTTAAAGTTGTCTGTAATATATTTCCATGATGATCTTTATTCCATTATCTATGGAAAAACCGACCTTTTCCAGTAATTCATTGACCAAAATTATCATAATCCGAACACTCATTTAGATTCTAATAGTCCATTTGAAAAGATGGAAAATTGATGAAAATAAAATAATTTTTAGAGAAATGAATTGTCTGAAAATTATTTTTGTGAAAAATCTCAATTGAAAATGTTTGATTAGATTAATTTTTTAAGTGAAAAAAAGGAAAAAAAAAATTTCAAATTTTGCTATTTGATTGACATTATTTTTCATGAAAAATTTGATAAAACTAAGTTATTTTAGTCGAACAAAAATTTGAAAGTATTTGTCTGTACTAAGTTCAAACAATGTCTCAATTAACACCCAAAAAACGGAGGACAAATTGATTACAGCAGTTTTCCACCTTTGGTGTAATACAAAAAACCAACAAAGAGTAGGGATGACAATAATACCCACGAACACGATACCCGATGGAGACTCGACATAAATGGGTGGGGATTACCCGACTAAATGGGTTCGTGGATAGGGTATGGAGGTAAATTTTAAAACCCGACATGGGTATGGGTCGGGTGTGGGTTTTACTACAATACACATACCCGACCCGCGTACTCATTAATTTCCTTTAAAAATTATAGAATTTAAAACAAAAGTAATTGTTTAAAAAAATTAAAAAAAATAGAACCCAAATATCTATTGACATTGTTATCGTCTAAACCTTAATATGTTTAAACTATTGACTTTGTTAACGTCTAAAAAAATTGTCCAAATTCGCTCGTATAATTTCAACATATAACAAGCTTTTTTCAACTCAAATTCAAGTGAAGCCTAATATTTAATTGATTCAAGTCAATCCGGAGCACCTATAACCTATTTATAGCCTAAAAAAATAAATAATTAGTAATATGTTTTAAATGGGTATAGAAGCAAACCAGCATCCGACCCGTACTCAACCCGCACCCGACCTGCAATTTTTAAATGGGTATATGGGTAGGATATGGAGGTTGTAAATATTTAGTGGGTAGGGTACGGGTTTGGCAAACCCGACCCATTGCCATCACTAACAAAGAGGTAGGAAATCATTTTCTTCAAAAAGCTGGCAAATGCTATCAGGTGCAGGGAAGGAGAAAAAAATTATAAGCAAAATTTTATCAATCAAACCGTGTAAAAGGTGGAAAATAGCATGGAAATTGTATTTTCCGTGGAAAATTTCATCCTATCGAACAGGTCTGATAGTTTTGTCATATACCAAAAGAATGAAAGTAAAAGGTAAATTATTTATTTTAGGCTTTGTCAATAATAAACTCCGTAAAAAAAATATAGGTTAAGTTTATAATTATAAACATTTAGGTTTAGAAATTTTTGTAATCAAGTGATTTATAATTAATTACACGGATATTAAAATAATTATCAGAATCAGGTTATTATTATTATTATTATTATTATTAATCAGAATTAGATTTTGTAATTAATTAAAATTGTAACATGAATTAGTAAAACATTAATGTAATTCATATTTTGTAATTAGTTACATTAGTGTAATTTAAATCAGTCATCGCCATAATTGTCATTGTCGGACCATCGTCGAAAATACAATTGTAACTTTATTTCAATTTTATAATTAAGAACATGTTTGGTAATGTGATTTGTAGAAGTTTTTTTGGTTTTTCATGGATGTGTGGTTTAAAAATATTTGAAAAGTCAAAAATTATGAGCTTGACTAAGAATGGATAGTTGAGATTGAGTTTGAAAAGTTGTGAAAATTTTCATTTTACCAATCAAGCTCTAATTATAATTGTAACTAATTACCACCGCCATCGATCACCACCTAAAACTATCACCACCAACCACCTCCAATAACCACCTAAACCCATTACCACCAACCACCACCTACGGCCAGTGTAGTTCCTAGACTTGTAGGTATTATCACAACCTAAAACCATCACCACCAATAACCGCCAACAACCACCACCATCATCAACAGTTTTCCAGCACTCTTGTACCTCTACTTGTTCATTGTAACTGGAAATTTCATTGTCAACTTGTTCTCCTCAAATATTTGCTTTATATATTGCAATTTCAAAAATAGAAAACTAGGACTGACGAGCCATGGGGAAAGTCATCCCCAGAGATTTAAAGAGAACAAAGATTGCTGATCTTGGAGGCAACAAAGATTGATTTGAGATTTGCTAGCCCAGAAGAAAGACGCCTTCGTAATCGTTGCCCTTGTTCGAAGATTTCCATATGGTTAGTATTTCCCAAAAGGTGTCCCTTAAATCTATAGAGTGATTCCCCTATTGAAATATTTCGAATCTTATTTGTTCTATGTTGCACATATATTGATGATGATGCCACAATAGAACGAATAGGTTGGGAAGAACGTTGAATTTGATGCCAGAAAAGCAGGTCAGAGAGGAGGACGAAAGGGAAGATGAAAGAAAGGAGAAATATATTTGACTAGAGTTAGGTTTATATTTACCCGATTTAATAAAATTGTTTCTATTTACCTGATTTTAAAATTTAGAGAATAAAAGGTATTAATGGGCCTAATTAGCCCACATGTTAACCATCTCATTTCAATGTTTAAGCTATTAAATATAGTAGAAATTACGGTCGCCCCTACTTTTAAAGATCCATATTCATAAATAAGATCAAACTTAAAGAAATTCAAAAATTAGGTCATTATTATATATTTTAATTTTAATAAATTATTAAAAATATTAGGAATTATTAAATTAAATTAAACTAACCTAAACCCTAATTATACATTACTCTTCCATTTATATTTCACCCTCGGTCCCTCTCCTCCATTTCCCTTCAGGCCAGGATACTCAACAGTGACGGTGACATGGCCGCTCAGCAATGACGGAAGCACAACATCTGTGTGCCGCTGCCTGCAAAGGTTGATAGCTGTAAACGGGAATTCTACTAGAGTCAGCAGCCCTAGGAGCCATAGGGCCGCTATCTCGTAACCCAGAAAACTTTAGAGGTGACTGGTCACCGGAGCTACAGGGGTCATCTTCAAGTGGCAACCTTTGAAAAGATGGACATGTGGCGACAATATGATAAATAGCTTTGGCGGAGAGAAACGGTCCCTTCACGAGCCTACATATAACCTGTCCTTGAGGTCCAGCCAAAGATATTTTGAACTTGTCGTCCATAGCTAGAATATTTCCTGGTAATACAGTAGCAGAAATCGATTTATGGATGGTGATAGGGGTTTTTTGATGGTGTTGTAGGTGGTGTTAGAGATTGTGATGTGGAATTGAATTTTTTGATTTGTTGTTGTGGTGATGGTAGATCTGTAGAGGTGGTGGTGGTGTTTTGATGGTGGATCGATGGCGGCGGTGGTTAGTTGTTATAATGGTTCTAAGGTCACATCCTTTGTATTTGTTAGCAGCGGTGTGGATGGAGTGTGATCTGCGGCATTTGGTTTTCAAGTGGTGGTGAAATTGAATTTTTTTATTTGTTGTTGTGTTGATGGTGGATCTATGGAGGTGGTGGCAGTGTTGTGACGGTGGATCGGTGGTGGCGGCGGTGGCGGCGATGAGTTGGTATAGTGATCCTCAAGTCACCTTTCGCTATGTTAGTAGCAGTGTTGATGGAATGCAAATCGCGACGTTTAGTTTTCACGTCACAACCTTTGGTTCTGTTATAGTGGTACTCAGGTCACAGCCTTTGGTTCTGTTAGCAGCGGTGTGGTGGTGTTGATGGTGTTGGAGGAGGAGGTGGTGGCGGCGGCGTTGACGTTAAACTAAAATCGTAACCAACAATATATATATATATATATATATATATATATATATACCTGTGACCGTAAAATAATTACTCACGACCTTAAAAATAGTGGTTGTGATCAGAAATTATCGTGGTTGTGACTTACGATCCTAAATAATTGTAACTTAATCGTTATTTGTGACCTGAAAGATTTTGTTTTGTGACCTAAATTTATACGATATATTGTGACCTTAATATATATAATTAATAAAATATTTTTAATTATTTAATTTAATTAATTATCCTAATTACAACCCGATTTTGAAATTATACAAATTTAATCTTATTTTTGAAATTTGTATTTTTAAACAAGAGTAAAAATTTTAATAAATGGGACACAATAAGAATCAAATCCAGGTTTTTTTCTTTGACCTGATATTATGCACATATTAATAGGGATTAAAATCAGATTTTTAGCAAATTGTTATAAAATTTGATGAAATGTGTAGTAAAAAAGTTGTAGGTCCTATATATGAAATGTGTAATTAAAATTAATTGATTAGGTCACACTAACAATTGTGTATTTGATGATGAATTTAATATAAATAATTTCAACTTGCAACTTGGAGGTCACCTTCCAACCAAACATTTCATTAATTATTCTTTATAAAAATCTACTAAAGATTTGATTTCAATGTACAGAGACCCGGACTTAAATGAATTGCTATTTATTCAAATCAACTTGATAAAATTCTATAGATTGTACCCCACACTCTGTGCTACTGCCAAATAACCTTTCATGAAAATTATCCAACGATTAAGTAGTTGCATTAAAGTTACTACTGATAAAGATTGATGATCAGCAGTACTTACATGAAGGAATATTGGTGCTTTTGATGGTGGAGCATAGTCTTTGTAACAAGTTAATTAAATATTTTTTGATAATGGTAAATTAATTATTTGGTAGAAGCTCGACACTTAACGCGACTTCCATATCGAATATGAACCTCTATAATATATAGTATGCTTTTTTCGCGTTCAATTGAGAAAAATATTTCACCAAATTTCACATTCAATTAGGAGAAATGTTTCACTTTCAAGCTTAAATCAATTACTAACTTATAAGAATAAATTAAAAAAGAAAACAAATTTGTTTAAAATGTAAGAACATGCTTGTGGGTGGGTGGGTGGGTGCATGCTTGCATCACAAATGACCAACGCTTTCATAAGCATCACCAAATAGAAAAATATAGTTCCTTAGCTTTGTGGTACAAAACAACTACCAAATATCTATCATAACACAAGAAAGCTAAAAGATCTACTCACCAAAAAGAGGAAAATGTACAAAAGCACCCCACACCACCCCACCCCACCCCACCCCACCCCACCCCACAAGCAAAATCATGAAAATGGATCCATCGAGTGTACATAAATATGAAGCAACAGTGGGGCATATAATTATCAGTTTAGTACTTCAATGCATGTGGTTGGTTGTGCATGGAGTTCTGATTTATTGATTTTACGTTTCATTAATATGTCATGTCATTGGTTAAAAATCGATAATTGAAAGATCATTTTCTCCACATATATATATATATATTTATCGTCTGAAGTACAATTAAATTCCCTTAACCAATTCCATCGTAAAAATATTGAATTTTAATTTGCTGAACATTCCGTGGATCGAAATTGTACAAAAGCTAGGAATTAGATCCTGAAATTTAATTTTTGGATCTAATTTGGAAAACTAATTTCATCAAGATCGTCAAGCGACAAGAAAACTTCATCCAAGGATGAAAGCTCGGGCCCATCTTTGTCATCGTCTTCGTCACCATCATGCTCATACACTCGACATACCACCCATTTACTGTAATCCTACAAGAAAATATAATAAAGTTTTCTTACTCAAAAAAGTATATTAATTAAACAAGATAAAAAGTTATTCCAATTACTAAAATTATATATGTACTTACTGTTCTTGAATTTCTTCTTCTTGATGATCTACTAGTAGAAGAAGAGTCTGAAACCCTATATTCCTGCATCATCCAATTTGTTTTGACACCTTCACCAATGTAAAATGCGTAATATTTCTTCATCCCAACCTTTTGGTTAGCACTAGAGCTGTAAATGGGTTCATCAGTCCCCATAGCCTGCCAATATCCACTCCCAGTAATTCTATCCTGTGTCCTTCTACTGTAAAAGTACCATTTCTTGCCTTCTGCCATTGCTTTACCTACATCACAATTCAATTCACATAGAAAAAAACACGTTTAGAAGAGAATTAAGAGGGAGCCTTGCATTTGAAAAATATATTGTGCATGTATTTGGTGGTTCGATAATAAGTGAATTCGAGATGAAATGACAGGAAAAAGAATTTGGTTTACCCTCTAAATCCCATGGATCGTAGGGATAAAGATCAAGATCCGGAATAACATCCGGGTGGCAAGGCAAGATTGCTGCTTTTCGATGAAGGAAATGAACCACGAGCTCTTCATCAGTTGGATAGAACCGAAAACCTGGTGGCAGATTCACATTCACATTGTTATCCCCCATCAATGATCAACCACTCAGGATGAACGAACAAGTATAAATGTATGTAACTATGTATGTATACTTAGGAATATTATAATGTGAAGAACTGATAATCAATTGGACTGTCTGTACTGGTAGAGAGTGGTGTATTTATAGAATGAAAAAGAGGAGAGAGAAAGGGAATGACGTGAGAGAGAAGGGTGGTTTTGTTTTGAATCTGATCAACGCCACCACCATCAAGATCGAAACATGCTCTTCTTTTTTTGGTGTTTTTGGCATTTAAAAGTGGTGGTTGCTGCTCTCCTAGACGGCGGAAAACGGGAATGTTGGATGCGTTCCAAGCAACGGGTTTTCTTCATATAGGAGGGTGGGGTTTCAAGTATTTGTTATATTCTATTTTATAGACATGGAAATAGGGTTCTATGTGTATATTTTGTTGAAATAGGGAGTATTGCATTTGAGGTCCCCAACTTATTGTAATGAGTGGCAAGTTAATCTCAATAATTGAAGACGAACTAACTAGTCTTAACTTTTATAGTCGCACAACCAATTATTCAAAGGGATATTTTACAATGGTTTCTGATCGTTGCATTCCTAGGTCTACTGCTAATGAAATGCATTTGCTCCTACTTGCGGATTCAAAAACTTTGTTCAACTGTAGCAAACATTGATAAAAAAAATTTTATTTAGGACGGATTTCAGTAAAATAACTGTTTTTTTCGAGTCGTAATCCAATAAATGCAAAAAACTCTAACTAAAATTTATTTTTTCGCCGAATCCAGTCTAGAAGGTGCCACTTTTCTCGTACTTTCGAATTTTTAAGCATAGTTAGAGGATCAAGAAACCACCCAACTTCATTAGTTTGTAATTGTGATAATGATATTATTATAATAATTTGTTGAACATTAATAACTCTTTTACGTATTCTATGTGAATTCGTTTCTTAGATGTTACCTGTGTTCGATAAGAAATTTTTTCTCGTTTATAAAAATATTCACTCAAACTAAGGCATCTTTTTTGCAACACGATTTCTAGAGTAGCCTGTAACAGTACCAGTTACGGGCCTCACATCTGATTAAAAGTGCACTATTTGAGACATATTTTTCAATTATGTGGCATATTTTCAATAAAACATGTGGCATTTTTTTTTTTATTAATTTAGAGGTTGTTTGGTCCCTCAAAAAATTTTACCACAAATTTTCAAATTTAATCTCAACCATCCATCCTTAGCCAGGCTCACAACTTTTGACTTTTCAAACAAATATAAACCACATTCATAAAAAAAACTAAAAAAATCCACAGAAATCAAAAAAAAATCATGAACCAAATAGGCTCTTAAGGCAAAGTAAGACTTTGGCTTCTAACTGATTGACAAGACATTTATCACCTGTCTGGGACGGTCACTTGGTTGGTGTGCACTGGTTTATGAACAAGAGAAAAAGGATGATGATACTAGTGGGCTCCATCCCCTCCATATAAGGAGGGAGTCATTTCGGGGATAAGCACCTCGGTGCTTTAAGTATTTTCAAGAGAAAAATGTTTTCGAATTTGGTAAATAGAATCTTGATTTATAAAGTTGGACAAACGAGTGTTGTAACAATTTGTTAGAGATTTTGACGTCGAAGAATGATTCTGCAACTATAGTAAAATCTAAAAAAAAAATTAATTACATCACTTAAATAATAAAAAATTTCGGTCCCGTTTTGCGCCAATATAATATTATAATAATCTCGTTAATAGCATAAGATAACAGTTTTCTTTAAAATATAAGAAAATAATTAGTCAAAAAATTAAATTTATAACAATTATAAAGATCTTTTTACTTAACTCGTGTTTAGTGAAAATTAAAATTAGATTTCAATTTAAGTCAAACTCACTAATTAATTTTGACAATACATTTCATTAACTCTTATCAAATCTACTAAAAATTCGATTTTAATCTCTACAAAATAAGGGTTTAACAACTTCTATTTTTTTTTAATGCAGTTTTGTTTTAAAATATTCATCTAAAGTTGCTTACTTTTTCTTTTTACTTGGGCTGAACTCAATATCATCTCTAATTGTTTACAATGCATATACCATAGTTAGATTATTATTATTATTATTATTATTATTATTATTATTATTATTATTATTATTATTCGGCTTCTTTTGGAGAACAGTTGATAGAACACATCTCATTCATTCATTCAGTACTCCTTGAACAATCATTTATTCCGTAAGCTATTCAAGTATTCAACCATCGTATCATTTTTACTAGAATAATTTAAAAAGATTTTGATTATTCATCGCATTTTGCAGCTATCAATTATAAATTACTTGTATATCTAAAAAAATAATAACTACTTTAAGAGCCTGTTTGATAATGTGATTTTTAGAAGTTTTTGTAATTTTTTTTAATAAATATGTAATTTAAAAATGCTTGAAAAGTCAAAAACTGTGAACTTGACTAATATATTGGATGGTTGAGATTGATTTTGAAAAGTTGAGGTAAAAAATTTCGCACTACCAAACAAGCTCTAAAGTAACATTTTTTATTCCAATATTATTATTATTATTATAGATGTTTAGTTCTGTAATGATAATTAGGAGTGCCCATAAATAAGTAATCATAATTAACTTGTCCATATAATTACACTTCCTAAGTTTTATAACATTTTTATATCCTATTTTTCCTTGAATCATGTTTTACCTGTACGAGGCTGTGGATGATTGACACTCAGGCAGTTTTTAGGATTTACAATGTGTTCCGGGTATTTTATTTATTTTTTGATTATAATCATTTCAATTTTTAATACAATTTTTTAATCACACATTTTTTCTCTCTTGAATTTTTATCCATTTATTTATCTCGAGATTTGAAAAGGCAAATGTTTATAACTAAAAATCAAGCTGGTGGACGGATGCTTGAAATAAAACCAAATTTAATGGCCACATCATTGTTGATTTTCTTGATTGGAAATGTTAAATCTCGTGTGATCGAGACTAATTTAAAATTCACTCATTGTTTACCACTCATTTTAGATCATGATATTAGAACAAGGTTTATCAATCGATTTTCCACAATTGCCATAATCAATAAGGGTGTGATCGATTCACCGCATTTCCATGGAAAACTAGGTTTTCTATCCTATTTTTCACTTTCATGTTTGATTAATTTTAGTTTTCATGGAAAAAACTTTAAGATACAAACTTTTTATGCATGTTTTGATTAATTTCATTAAAATATTTTTTTAGAGAAAGGTGATAATTGATTTTTTATCTTACATGAAATTTCTTTTCTTTTCTATCCATCTCAATTAAACGCAACATAAAATAGAAGAAGTATGTATCAAATTTTCTTACTTAGCAACTTGTAGCCCTACTAATGTCTAGCCCATTAATGGGTGGGTACATAGCATAAAATTCTGTGCAGTGGATGCCATTTGCACATGCCCTCTAATAGTAGTTAAAATTGGCATTATCAGTAGGAAAATTTTGGTATAATTCATTCAAAAATGTATGCATATATATATGGATGTCCACTGTGGGAGAATATGAGAAAAGACCACGAGAGTAAAACAAAGCACAATGACTTTGAAAAGGTGAGGTGAGGTGGGATATTGTAGGATGGGATGGGGTGGGATGGGGTGAAGCCCCTTGAAGATGCTCATCTGCAGTCACAATCTTTCTATGTACCACAGCCACCATTTGCAGTGGATCCTTTGATAATCAAGGTGAAATTTGAATGAAAAGAAAATGAATCTCAGATAATTGAATTCTTAGGAATTGATTTCTTAGGAATTTGAAGTTTAATGTATTTGTTTTGTTTAATTTTGTAGGTAAAAAAAAGTGGAGAATTTTTTAATTTTTATTGTTTGATTGAGATGGCAAATAAAGTAAAATTTAACTATTTTAATCAAAAAAAATTTAACTTTTTTTAACACTTTTGTACTTGATAATAATAATAATGTTAATTTTTGAAGAAAAAAAAATAAGTCAATTAACAACAAAAATGATCAAACGTGACGTTTAATGTTTGTCATGTAAAGTAGGAAATCATTTATCACATAAATCTCGAGAATTGATTTTCCACCAAAACAAAATAAAGTACAAAAGTAGGAAATAATTTTTCAATGCAAAAATAGTGTATTAAACAACAATAAAATGTAAAAAATTGGAAAAGATTTTTCAAGTTTCATGGCAAATTCGCATATCAAATACTGCCTAAGGGATAGACTCATCTTTTCATCCTTGCTCAAATAAATTCACTTTGGTGCATGTCCATTTCAAAGCCAAACCAAGTGCTAATGATTATCGTACATTTAATATCGAACAGTGTTTTATTATGCTGTCTAATTTTGTTGAATATCGAACATCAATTATGTTCTCCTGCGCTTAGGAACGTAGGAGAAGAAAAGCAAGAATAGGAGCACGGACAATAAATATTATTATTTTTTTTTCAAATTACTTTTTAATCATGCATAATTTTTAAAATCATTTTTCAATCATAATTTTACCTAAAAAAAACTCAAATTTCTTCTTAATAAACAAAAATCACTCTCCAATTTTCCGTAAACAATCACGTGACAATATTTCTGTTTGATAAAATTTTGTTTATAAACAGTCATATGAAAAATTAACAATTTTGATTCAAAAGTAAGAATTGATGGGCAAAAACTTTTGATCAACCAAAATTATTAACTTCCCATGTGACTGTCTATAAATATAAATTTTATCAAACAGAAATATTGTCACATGATTGTTTACGGAAAATTGGCGGGTGATTTTTGTTTATTAAGAAGAAATTTGAGTTTTTTAAGTAAAATTGTGGTTAAAAAATGTTGGTAAAAAGTTAAGGTGGATAATTATATTTAAATAACGTACATTTTACATGCATAAAGTTTGACAGAATTCCGACTTACCGAATAAGAATATATGAAGTAGAAAATCAAAAATGCATGAAAATGAATTCGGTCGGGGCAAGAGTTGGACTCTTTACCCTTAAGAAGATAATGCCCCGCACGGGTGCTAACGATTTTCCGGCATTCGTTTCCAAAGATACAATGACCACGTCCCGCAATAGGAGCACTCCAAATTACGAAGACCAACGAACCTTACTTATATTTTAAACTCTCTTCATATGAAACTCGACTCCAAATAAATGCAAAATATTTTGAAGTGAATATGAATTAGTATGATAATATAATCATGAAAAATAAATGAATGATGAATGAATGAATGAATAATTAAAACATATGGGGTCTATATATAGATGTTGAAAATTTGTGTCTCAAAATACACAACCCTTACAAGAGACACATCCTTCAAATTTATCTCTAATTGAAGAGACACAACTATTGGAAATTATTAATTTCAAAAGTCACAATCTTTTATATGAAAAGACACATCTT
This sequence comes from Ligustrum vulgare, assembly GCA_963555705.1. Lineage (NCBI taxonomy): Eukaryota > Viridiplantae > Streptophyta > Magnoliopsida > Lamiales > Oleaceae > Ligustrum > Ligustrum vulgare. The sequence goes on along the minus strand of OY743186.1, from coordinate 29,844,715 downwards.
TTCATTAAATTAATTCTAGAATATTCAATAATATTCTTCTAATTTTTCAATATTGTCACAATTTTAAGTTGTTTAATTTTTCATTCATCAACTAATTGTTCCACTTAAATAATCACATAAATTGGTCAAAACCAATTTTTCCAACAAAAAACGATTTTGAATATTGTGCGTGGTTAAAAAGTAATTTAAAAAAAGTGATGTTTATTGTCACATTTTTTATTTCGATAATAACATTCTTTGTTTCAATCCTATTTATTATAAATATTATATGAAATTTGCGGTGTTATTATGAATATGAAACAAAATTAATACATGTAAGTATATTAAAAAATATTATAATAAAATAAAAAATAAGAACAAACATTACAAAATAACCAAATTATAAAAATATACAAAATCGGGGAGGGGGGCGGCTCTGTTAAAAATTTTGTATTTAAAAATATTTTTTTATGTTTTCGAGGTTACGCGTTAAAACGTCGTGAAATCTTAGACATCACAAGTGATGTGGCGAAGGCTCTTATGAACATCTATAACTTATGTAGAGCCGTAATGTACTTGTAGTGTGAACACTTGACTGACTACATAAATAAACCGCTTTTCATTATCGGTGTAGACTTAAAAAGAGAAAGGAAACCTAATCTTTAATCTTGGTAAAGCAATACTTGTTCTTTTACAAGTCCATCAATCCTCTTTTCTAATTCAAACTCACTTTGTGTCTGTCTCATCTCATTCACATTATCAATCAATCATGTTCAAAAGTTTAATATTACGATCTATTTATATTTTGTTTTCTGTTTTCATTATCAAAAATATTATCAGCATTTGATTTATCATTTTTGAAAAATTGTTTACGAAAATGAAAAATTAAAAAATATATTCTGTTTGAAATTTTACAGAATATTACATTGACTATTTGTGGATTAAATTATAAATTTCTTGTATTTTGAAGATTTATTCTATTTTATAAGAAAATAGTTTATCTAATTTTTGTTGAAATAATTTAATAATGACTAAAAAAATATACCAAAAATAGATATGTTGATGTAAATTTTGGACTAGGGAAAATATGAATGTGATTTGTCTCTACTTCAATTCCTCTCCCATTTCTTCTTTATCGTCTCCTTATAATAGCTCATTTCTCAGTTTACCCGTTTTAGTTTTCTCTACCTCAGCCAACATTGTTGCTTCATTCCTTTTAGGGTCAGCTAGATTTCGGGACAACCATTCCTTGTGAGGCGCAGTCAATCTGTTGAGTATGTGGGATTGATCCGATTTAGGTCCCAGCTCACTTCCTATTTTAGCTACTTGATTATGGGTGATTCCATTATTCGCCTGCAGCATGATCTTGTAATTGTTGGAAATTTATTTCGCTAGTTGTGGCCCAGTAATTTTTTTGTCATTGTGCTTAATGAGGCCCAATAGTAGTTTCGGGTCGATTTACAAACTCATTTACAACTGCCCCCTTTTTCGTGCATCAGTGATCGTAACATATGAATGATGTTAAGTGCAAGTGAAATCCTGTATGCACGAAAAACTTGGAGCCCCTCTTGTATACTCGACACTAGGTAGTTCCCCAACCATAGTAAATAACATTTTTTTTTTTAAACTCGTTGTCATAACTAGGGGTGCATCCCAACTTACAGCAAGTTGAGGAGTGATATCTCTAGCTCATCATGCGAGCTGGGAGTGATATTCTCAGCTAGTCATAAGAGTTGAGGAGTGATGTACCCGGCTCGTCATAAGAGTTAGGGAGTGATATTTCCAGCTCGTCATGCGAGCTGGAGAGTGATATCCCCAACTCGTCATAAGAGCTGGAGAGGGATATCCCCAGCTCGTCATGCGAACTAGGTAGTGATATCCCCTGCTCGTCATAAGAGCTGGGGAGTGATAACTCAAACTCGTCATGCGAACTAGAGAGTGATATCTTCAGCTCGTCATAAGAGCTGGACAGTGATATCCCCAATTTGTCATAAGAGCTGGGGAGTGATATCTCTAGCTTGTCATGCAAGCTAGGTAGTGATATCCCCAGCTCGTCATAAGAGCTGGGGAGTGATATATCCAGCTCGTCATGCGAGCTGGAGAATGATATCTCCAGCTCGTCATAAGAGCTGGGGAGTGATATCTCCAGCTCGTCATAAGAGCTGGGGAGTGATAACTCTAACTCGTCATAAGAGCTGGAGAGTGATAACCTCAGCTCGTCATAAGAGCTGGACAGTGATATCCCCAATTTGTCATAAGAGTTGGGGAGTGATATCTCTAGCTTGTCATGCAAGCCGGAGACTGATATACCCAGCTCTTCATGAGAGCATGCGAGTTGGAGAGTAATATGCTCAGCTCGTCACAAGAGCTGGGGAGTGATATCTCCAGCTCGTCATGCGAGTGATATCCCCAGCTCGTCATAAGAGCTGTGGAGTGAGAAGAGTAATATCCCCAACTCGTCATAAGAGCTGGGGAGTGATATCTCCAACTCGTCATGCGAGCTAGGGAGTCGAACTGGGGGCATCACTCCCAGCTCGCATGACGATCTGGGGATATCACTCTCCGGCTTGCATGACGAGCTGGAGATATCACTCCCCAGCTCTCTCTCTCTCTCTCTCTCTCTCTCTCTCTCTCTCTCTCTCTCTCTCTCTGTTCTAAAAAGAAACATAATGCGCCATCTAGTAGCGAGGAGTGGTCAAAACGTCTTGCATTCGGAGTATACGTGTAAAAATGCGATCAATTTTTTTTTTTTTTTTACCGCCTAAGTGTGTTTAATCCCGTCTAATCCCACCTAATCCCTTTTTATTATTTTTTTGGGGAAAAAATCTATTTTTTTATATAAAATATATTTAATATCTTAAAAATAATTAAAATAATATTAAAAATATGAAATGCATTATGAAGCTTATTCTTCGCATTGACACGCCTAAACTTGTGATTCTTAATTCTTGACCTTGATGTCTAGCATTATGCCTTTTAAAACATTGCTCTATACACATAGATATTCGTATGTCTATGCTAAAGGGTTATTAGTGATTTATTGATAGAGGAATCATTGGAAGAGAGGAAGGGGTAACAACCCTTTAAGAAACCCTCAATCTTCTTCTCCCTTTCGGATCATTCTACCCTTTTGAGTTGACTTTGTTTTCTAAAGATGAGGCTCAGATCTGTATTTGAGTCAGGCAAGATGACAATTGCATCATGACTGCAAAATCATCGGTTTCATATAAGAAAGAAGATAACTCCAATACTCAAATGCAACCCGAGTTGCCCCGCCAAGATATGGATCGCCTCACTACCTAACAGATTAATTAGTTCGGAGGAATAAAGACAAATATCATCACAACCTCTTTTAAGCTTAGCCAGACATACGTTAAGCCTCTGTTTGGGAAGAACTAATAAATAGGTTAATTTACTATAGTCACATTTCGAACAACAGAGCATAACAAAAGCAAACTATATGTAACATAAAACAAGAACAACTCAAGAAGATGGAGATACATTATTTTCTGAATCCGATGGAGGTCCGACAATAGTAGGCAATGTCGGTCCAAGGGTGGAAAAGATTAACGGTCTTTCAATTTCTTTTTCTTTTTTAATATAGTTTTTTTATTTTATTATATTTTGAAATTACAAAGTTGTTATTTTGCCCCTCTTATATTTGATCAAAGTTAATTTTTAAGGTCAACTAACAAAATTTGGATGTTTGAGTGATTTCCACTCATTTGTCCTTCGTGCTACTATTTTAAAGGTTTGATACTGTAAGTGACACAAAGCCAAGGCTTGAATAAAGCCTACGAAAAATGAAAAGGCTTGGAACCAACACTGCAATTTTCCCATGTATATATCACACTACATAAACCACCTCCAAGTATTTGCGACGTTAATGTAGGGGAACTTATTTTTATTCTAATCAAAAATTAAATACACCTGTTGAAAGAAAGATTTAAATGAATACACATTATCCTAGAGATGTCAAGACAGACGGACCGATCAGACCCGTGAAAATCGGTCCGAATCCACCCAGGACCGCAGGCCGACTCGTGACCCTTACGGGCAGTTCACGGGTCAAAAAGTTGTGAACCGTGGATTTCGCGAGTCAAACCTTTGCGAGCCGCGATTAACCCGCTGGCCCTTGAAAAAAAAAAAGTTTTTATTAAATATGGTAACATTGAAAATCTCCCTTCTACAAACTCTAATACAACTTTTAAAGCAAAATCTTATTTTTTTTCTCCCTAATAGCTAAAAAACATAATGTTCTTTAATAATAGTAATTAAAAATAAATTTAGCATTTAATTGTTATTTGTTTATGTTTTATTTAAATTTACAAATTTAGAAGTAATTCATGTAACATAAAATTTAAATTTAAATTCTATGTAAAGATTTTATAGTATAAATATGAATTTATCATTTTATTCATTTTGTATTTAGAAATTTAACAAAAAAAATTCCTATAAAAGATAAATATGAAAAAATCTATAGTTTTATTCATACTAGTCAAATTGGAACGAACCGCAACCCGCATAGTCTAGCGGACGGGCCTAAGTTGTAGTTTGAAATTTGTGGCCCGACCCAAAACCCGCAGTGGGCGGTCTTTTTTTCAAGCGGGCCATTACAGAGCTTTTATATTGGCGAGCTGACCCTGTCCAGACCACTCGAATTGACACATCTACATTATCCTCTCATTATCAGCTTAGCTTTAAGATAAAATTGTTAACATATTATCAAGCCAAACAAAAGGCCCAGGTCGAAGACAAGATTTATATTAATATATGTATGTGGTCTCTCTTCAACAGCTTAAGCATTAAGATGAAAAGGTATTGACCACTCCTTTTCTTCATGACAAAGACAGTTTCTAGTTCACTGTATCCCGTCCCTGTAAAGTATAAACGATCAAATTGCTAGTGTGACCTCACCCAGAAGCCACTGCCACTTCCAATACCAATATTGAAGATTCATATAACTATGGTATGTCAAAATGTACTGAGCAGCCAACAACAATTTTTTTTTTAGTTATGTTTCAGTGGAGAATAACAGCTCGTGATCTCAGCAGGAGGCCACTTCCAGTACCAAGATGTGACTAATGGGAATGGGAAATTATAAGTTTATTTTATACACTTATTTCTATCCTAAAAATATGATTATTGTTATCATTTTAGAATATTTGTTATTGGTTTTGTTATTATTTGTTTATATTCCAGAAATATCCCAAAGTCGAGAAAGTGAAGGAATTGAGGCAAAAACAAATCAATTAGATGATAAAAAAAATTAAATTATACAAATAAAGAGTTGATGAAGTCAATCAAGGTGCAAATTGGAGAAAAAGTGGAAGAAAGAAGTTAATTGAAGGAAATCAAAAGTATAGAGATCAAAATGATCTAATCAGAAGATGGAGAACTTGCAGTGCAATAAAAGGATGATGACCAACGTAAATGAAAAGGAAAGTTGGAAATTGCACCTAGCCTGTGAACCACGCGATCGCGCAAGGTTATACACCACGGTCACTTGATCGAAGTTTAAATAAGCAGTGCTGAATTAGCTCAACCGCGTGGCCGCCAACCATTTCACCATGCGGTAGCGAGCGGTCTCGTCTGGGCCGGTTTGTTCGGCCCATGCGTGAAATTTCGTGATTTCTTCTCCTTTTTCAACCTAGTTTCAGGCAAGCATATATATATATATATATACCAGTATTATGGATGATTTTAGGGGTTTCAAAACCATCCCGAATGGCTGTCAATTCATCGAGGGACCAAACCAAGCCAAGTTCAAGATTGGAGACCAAGGATCAAGAACATGAATGGGGTGACATCCTTTTATTTTTCTTGTGATTTATATTTAATCGTGTTTCTAGGCTAAATTTTATTGTTAGGATTGTAATGATACTTTGTTTTCCGAATTCAATGTTTTGAGTTATTCTTTAACTTAAGCAATTTATGGGTTGAGCAATAGATTCTTGCTTTTTATTACTATGTAATTACTTGATCACTAGTATGATATTTGTGATAATTTTCTATGTTCGAAAGAGTAGGAAATTATTGGACTTAAATTAATTGCCACAAAGATCGTAGGGGATAGAAATATGTCCCTACGTTTAGTGTGATCCTAAAAACTGTTCACAAAATATTTTTCTATATGTTTGGGTTTGTCATCGAAATATACTCAAATTCCTTATAGAAAAAAACTTTAATTCACCGTTCAAAAGAAGGTTTTAAAAACATAAGGAACATTGATTTTCAATTTCCCATAAATTGGTGTTACATGTTTAAGTCAAAATATGGATGATGGGAACAAAGTGGATTCATAATTCTAAGTTTAGTTAAATCAATTTTCTTGTTTTCTTAGTTTAATTGGTATTTTAATTTAGTTTCATTCACAAAATTCTTAAGCAATTTCATAGTTCCGGTTAATGATAATAATTTAAAATACAATTTACACAATTCCTGTGGGTACGATATCTGAACTTAAAAATCCATTATATTACATATGTGATCCGTACACTTACGGTCAACAACAGGAAACAAATTGGTTAAACCACAAGAATACTTGCTACAAGGGCATAATGGCATATACAAATTCTTGAACTAGCAGTTCAGCAATTTATAAGATTATAATGCAATCACATTTACGCTTCTATTTCAAGAAAAAATCCCGAGTGAATATTCCGTAATAAAAATGAGGAAGGAAATAATCATTAGTCATATATCAGTTCTCTAATTTAAGTAAAAGATGACAGAAGCCTAATCAAATGTCACACACATTTTGTGATTCATATTTAAACAAAGGAAGAGGGAAAAAGATCACTGAGAAGTGTGATGGTTATGCCTCACGGCCCTCAACATGGCTTGATTTGAATTAAGCTGCTCGTGAATCTGCCTAAATTTCTCCTTTAGTTTTTGTATCTGCGTACCACAGCTGTATTTAGCCAAAGCAACAAAATAGATAGTCTAACTGTAACATTCACAATTGACATAGGAGTAAATGTGACGGCTAGTATACCCGTTTCAATTCTATTTCTGTTTCCCGCTTTCGCTGCCCCAATGAATGATGCAGATTAGTGATATCAAATACATTATCTAAATCATCTTCAATTGCAGATTCTAAGTCTTCCCGAAGAAGTGCAGGCAGCTTGTCAACAACAGGCATCAGAAGAAAACAGTTGAACTGCAAAACAGAAGCCATGGATAGTAGTTTTGATAACACTGTATCAAGTATGGTTTATAAACTGGTTTATTTATGATTTTGAGATAAAAAGTAGTTGTTGAAAATTGTAAAGAGAATGTGTGCGGTTAAAAAGCAGTTTGGGAAATTATGTAGTTATAAACTATTTTATTTTATTTACCAAACACCAGCAAAATTATTGCTAGCAATGAGAAATTTGCTTGGTCAAATGTTTAAGTGATGAAAGAAGCAAATTCAGAAGAGGAAATCAGAAAAAGTAGACAAAAAGAAGAAAGAATGATTTCTTCCACTATCGTGAGAAAGAAATCCATATTTAATCCCCGGATTAGGAATTCTTTAGCTGAACATTAGCGTGTGTGGTTGATGGCATTGAACAGTCAAGGAAGAAGTTAAAATTTTGTTCAATGTACTGTCCATTACACAGCACCAAACATTCACTTAGATTAGCCAGAGGATATAAACAAGTGCATTTTATTGACAGGAAGGCTTTCATAATCAAACCTTTAACTCCGCAGATGCCAGGAAATATTCTCTTATGCCATGGAATATCTGTTGAACCAATGCATACACAATCCTTTCGGACGATGGGGCAAGCCTTCTGTTCCATAGGGTGCTATCTAAAAGGTCAGCCAACCTTGTCTCTGTTGTTTGAATGCAACCATTTGATTCATTCCCTAAAGCCAAATGATTGAGTTTTACATCTAACTTCGACTTGGTATCTTGCTTATCATTGCCTGGTGATCCAGACAGTAAATCTTGAGAAAGATTGGCAGAAACAGAATTACCGCCCACTGTAGACTGTTCTGATCCACCGAAAGAGTCTAAAAACTGACGCAATCCAGCCCGATTCTGCGAGGTTAATGGGCAGAAAATGAATACAAATGGGAAAGGGAACAACAAAGTTTACAAATTATAAAAACCTGATTGTTTTGTCAGAGAAGTTATGAACCCCCCCCCCCCCCCCCCACCCCAAAAACATTTGGATCGTGTTTTGTGACTCTATCAAAACAGACTGAAGCTGGCAAAGAAAGCTTCAGTAAGAAACCCCCCACCCCCTCGTGTTCTGGGAGCAAAAAAAAACAAAACTGTGTATTAATATTCCATGTAAATTGAATACATGTTCTCCTTTCCTAGAGCCTTGAACTCACCCCTCTGTTTTATATTTGTTTCTTTGCTGATCTTGATTGATTCAAAGTTACAAGATTTGCAGAAAACCAGTTAAATTATTAAGTTAACCAATTAAAAATTTATGCACAACATCAGAACTCGAAAACATAATTTGGTTATCTTCCATTCTATATGCTGATAAGCATATTTTTTTAGGGATAATTGGCACAAAACGTCCCTACATTTGACATGTATTGTGCAAAACATCTCAACGTTTTCATTTCCTTGCTGAAGACATCCTTTCTATTAATTTTAACATCTCTTCACCATTAAGTTGAATTTAAACAATAAAATTTTTAAGATCTGAAGGTAATTTTCGTCCAAATCTCTCTTTCCTCCATCTCTCTTATGGAAAAGGGCAACCTTCTCTCCCCTTGACTAAAGTTTTTTGGACATATCACTGATTTGCATGTAACTAAGAAGAGAGAAGGAAATTGTAATAGCTCATTGCATTAATCCACAATGTTAATTTGCAAGTCAATTTTAAAAAAGAATTATATCCACTGCGAATAATACATAGAAAGTAGTATGAATTGGCGTGGAGATTGATAGTGAAAGATGGGTGAAATTCAACGACTAATTGCAGTATTCCCTTGCAAAACCATTTTACAATGAGCTACACATTTCAAAAACTTCTTGTGTAAATAAAATTGATTATCATCTTTAAGAAAATTCTGTCAAAATCATGAAAGAATGCATTCTTCAGATCTGGCAGAGGTAAGGGGAGAGAAAGTTGCCCTTTTCCATAAGAAAGATGGAGGAAAGAGAGATTTGGACTAAATTGTCCTTCAGATCTTAAAAATTTTACTATCCAAATTCAACTTAACGGTGAAGAGATGTTAAAATTAATAGAAAAGATGTCTTCAGCAAGAAAATGAAAACGTTGGGATGTTTTGTGTCAAAAATCAGAATGTTAAAAAGTTTTGCACAATACATGTCAAATGTAGAGACATTTTATGCCAATTACCCTTTTTATAAACAAGACTACTTCGGAAAGAAATGTGGATGCAAAAAACAATCAATCAAAAAGTGAAAATATACATAGAATCGATATAGATCTTGAATTGGCAAATTTCCGAGATTTCAAATGATTATTTGTAAACAATTGAAACCTCAAATGGCAATTTTCCTACCTTATTGTGGAGGGACCAAGTGACATACCGAGTGGTGCTTATTAAATCTTCCATACACCTAGAAAAAGTATTGCGCCACATTATATAGATATTAATCAAAGCTGACATGCAAACATAAATGAGTAGGAAAAGAAAAAAGAAGTTACATATAAATAGCTAACATAGTACAACATATAAAACGCATTGCATTGAAGAACAAAAACATCATAATCACACGGGACACTGAAATCTCATCTACCAAATGCAAAGTTGGGACTTGGGGTGAGCATTTGGTGAATCATAATTTAGGCTCTGTTTGGCGGCCCTCTAGCAATTATACTGTGATTTATTTGTGTTTTCTAGGTAAAATATGTGGTTAAAAAGTAGAGAGAGAAAATGTGTAATTAAAAAGTGTTTTGGAAAATTGTGTAATTTAAATTTTGGATTTAAATTGGCAATCATTAAGTTGCTAAACACACCCTTATTTTTTTCCCTTGACTAAAAGAGGAACAAGATCAACTAGTGGAACCATGGTTTAAAAAAGGTCCCGCCCCAACGCCTTGAGGCCCACCTCAAACCGAGACATTGTAAAAACGCCTCATGCCCGTATTTTTTAAGGGCTAAGTGAGGCGTAAAGCACAAACCTCATTAATTACGAGGCATGCGCCTCACAAATGCATGACCCCCAACTTTTTAAAACCAAAAAATTCACATTAATTGATATACTTTGGAAACCAATGTCACACTGAATCTGCATGACTAATTTAATCATATCTTTGAGATACTTGAACCTAAATTCATTATTTGATTTGCTATAAATAAAAGTAAACAATTCAAATTAATCCTAAAACAAAAGGGAAAAAGAAAAATTTATAGATACTTTACTGATTTGAATTGCTACTTGTCTTTATTGATTTATTTTTCCCTTATTTGCATTCATACTTTACGTAATTTGTTGTTTTGAAGACTTTTACATTCGAGACTTGCATATCGCTTAACGAAGGAAAAACAACTCAAAAGTTGTTTCCTCCTTTTCAAACCATGAGTGGCACATCTATTGTCACAGAGATGTGAAATGGTGAATCATAATTTATTATTATTTTTTCCTTGACGAAGAAATTGCATTAAAAGAGGAACAAGACCAACTCGTGGCACCTCCACTGTCACTGAGATGTTGAATGGAAAGTGACGTGCAATACTGGCCAACCTATACTTGTGATGGACAGGTTCACACAACATGGCAGAATCATTCTTTTGAGGCTCTGCAATTGCATAGGAAGGTAGATATCCCTTCCTTACCTTTTTCATTTCATCTTGCCCTATAATCAAGTATTGACATCCAAGCTTCTCCTTTTTTCCTTCAGCTCCTGGTCTATGAGGTGTTACGGTTGACTCATTGCAAGGGGGTAGTGATGACCCAAGCTCCACATACGCCAACTATTACCTAGTGGACAATTGTTTGGTGACAAGACCCGAGGTTAGGAGACAGATGCAAGCTAAGTGGCATAAGTTGCTCTATTATCTGTCTCTTTAACACCCTTCCTGACATGTAGAGGTGCACTGGACCTTGAGCTCCTCCACCTGATGCTTTTGATTGGAGGCAAGATCTTGTGGAAACCAGTACATATGTTCAAGGACCCTCACCAGTGGATGGCTCCATCAGAGAAGATGAGATAGGATGAAGTCGGAGGGAAGGAGATTATGAGGTGCTAATGTAGGACTAGGATGAGATACCACATGAGGAATCCGCAATCACACACTTATTACATCATTTTTTCCATATTGATCTTCTCACTAACAAGGCCATGACGACCCAAGGCTTCAGGGTATCAGATTCCCATTTCCCAGTATGCCACCCAAATTAACAGCTGCTATACTGTAAGATGCTTCATCTTCGAGGAGCTTCCAGGAGGGTTTTAAGAGGATCGGAAGTTCATTCCTCTTCCGGCCTACATTGGCCTGAAGAGGACCTAGCAGCAGCCAAGGACAGCATCAACTTTTCCCTAAATTCTTAAATAAATGACAAAAATTTAATTGCCATTATGAAGCAAATAAATATCATCCATGATATATATCTTCGATTTTGTCCAGGAGAGAACACGACAAAATCTTCTGCATGAAAATGTAGCAAAGAAAAAGAAGTTAATGCAAAGAAACCCCTTCCCAGGCAGACAAATAAAATAATTTTAAAGAAACTCAAACAATTGTTTCTATGTGGGAAAATCAGATTTGATTTAACTGATTCGACTTGATACGGTCAATCAAATTTTATTCCGCTTGATTAGATTTGATTTAATCTATTTGATTTCATTTGTATGATGTTGCAAATTCCTAGCTTTTAGGCTACATTAGCTCTTTTCAATTTACTTTCTATATCTAGAAGATTGTGAACACTCCTATATATAGTTTTGTAAAATTCCTAGAATTATCGGTGAGAATTGAAATTTTTCTCCTGCAATCCTACAGATTCTAATATCATTGCCATGCTAACATATGATTCACTTGGCACTGCACATCATGCATATGAGTTGCAAACTCAAGACAGAAGAGGCATGCTCAAATAAGGCATCTATGGCAGCATGGCGAATCCCACTAAACAATATATAGGCTCCTCATGAGAACCTAAACTGCAAAAGCTCAAAGAACTTAAAACATAAAAGTTAAATTAATGCAATTATATTTACTTTTCACGACATGATCGTTCAGTGGATTCTGCAAAGTTGTTGAAGGCAGAGGCAACACGCTTTAGGAAAACTTCATGGCCACTCAAATATTCACCATCTTTCTGTAGGAAATCGCTTGAAATAAAAGCAAAACGATTAAGAACAAGGGAACATAATAATAGCAATTGTGTAATTCAAAAATTACATAGCACAAGACTAGCTAGCTAAGAAAGTGTTAAAGACAATATCAAAATGATAAAGCGGTCATATCTATTAGCTTAAGCTTTTAGATAACATGGCTGGACATAGTATTAGAGCATGCAAAGGACACCGGTTCAAGTCTCCCTGCCACCCAATTAAATAAATTGTGCACATATTAGGCTTTCATGGGAAAAATGAAACCTTGCTTACATGTGAGGAGGGCTGTTGAAAACAATATTTCAATGATATGCACGTGACCTATGGCCCCTATCTAATAGCTTAGGCTTTAAGATAAAGTTTTTCATCACAAAGAAACAAGGCCTGTACCTGGAGAAGATAAACAGAGATGGGGAGCAATCTCTTCAAAATGTGCAAGAGCCTGTTACCCAACTAGTAGCCACAAAAGGAGTTGCAATTTCAGTCATGTTCAAAAACCAAAGAAAAGAAAGAGGACAGAATTATCACAATTTTTTAAAAATATGAGAGCTTGATCAAGTACAACCCACAATTTTCAGATGTATATAAATGGAAAATAAATACTTTCTTATTTTCCCGTGAATATATCAAACTTCCAACAAGGCATGGACAATATATTATTTAACTGTAATGAAATCCTTGCACTCTAGTTTAAAGTTCAACTCTAGCAATTGATTATTAATAACATTTACTTAAGGGTTTTCTTATTTTTATTATTAATAATCTAAGATGCTACTAGTATATTTCGAGACACTAATAATTTGGAGCTTTTATTAATACCATTACTATCCTCTTTTAGAAGGAAAAAGATCTCGTGTGAAATTTAGCCCCTACTTGGTACCCATTATTCAAAACTTCATTTTTTTCAAAACTCATTTTCAACACACATTCTACTAATAAAATAATCTACACATAAAACCAACAACACATTCTCCCAAAAATCACTATTCAAAAAACTATTTTTTTCAAATTAACTCTTTAAAATGAAAACCAAACAGGGGCTTAGTAAAATTTCTTAATTCCAGTTCATTCAGGTTACATATTGTGAACGAGTTCTTTTAAGCACAGGTACGATCAACAAGCATTCCTCTAAACATGAAACTATACATCATTCACAATACATTTGCACATCTCAGGGTGTGTACCAATGATCCAGTTGGGCAATAAATCAAGAATAGCCATTGAAAATTTGTAGGAGTGCAAAACTGTTAGCTACAACCAAGAATCCATTAAAAAGTATCAGCAATGCAAGTCCTCAGCAGATACCATAATCTGGAACCAGAAGGTCCAGCTCTATTAAGAAAGAAATATGAGGCAATATCCGAGTCAATTCAGCTTATGTCTTAAAAACTGGCTATTACGCCAGAGGTCTCTATAGATAGTTCTCTATCTGCCTGAGATTCTTAAGTTGTGATCTGCAATCAGGTTGAAGAAATAAAAGCAGACCTAAGGACAGTTTTGATAATTCAGTTATCACCTGGAACAAGTAGAGAGCAACATTATGCAGGCAATCTACCACCTAATGAATTCTGGTGAATTGAGAATGTGTTCCACAATTCTTTGTACCCACTTCAGAACTTGAACATCAGCAGGAGAAATAACCCAACTACCATATGAGCATGATCGATACAATTCCTAGAAGAAAGTATAATATAACCATCCAAAACTAGAAAGCAATAATGACCCATCATCGCCCATACTTCTGCATGCTTTCTGCTTGGGGGTGATATGCATTTATTAGAAAATAATAAATATATGTTTCCAGAAAATCAATCATGGAAGTTGCTACTTCAGACGCAAAGTATAATATAACCATCCAAAACTAGAAAGCAATAATGACCCATCATCACCCATATTTCTGCATACTTTCTGCTTGGGGGTGATATGCATTTATTAAAAAATAATAAATATACATTTCCAGAAAATCAATCATGGAAGTTGCTACTTCAGACGCAAATTCTATCTGTATGCAAAAAATAATTATTCTTAACACTGTTTCCTAACAAACATTTTTATTGGATTCATGCATTATCATCTTCACATAACACATAATCATAGTAAATGCAAGAAAATTTGACATATAAAGTACTGAAATCACACCTGATGAAGAAAAGGTTCAAATGTGTCACGAGCCTTTGCAACAGCAATTACACAAGCCGTCCTATATTCTCAAAAGGCAAGAAAATAAAAATTATAACATCGAAATTAACAAACATCAGCAGCCTAGACAAATTAGTATCGCAAATTTACTATATAGCTAGAAACCCACGGACACCTTGAATAGTTTGTCCCATCATGGATGTCTTCAACTCCACATGCATTCACAATTTCTTCACGTGTAATTGGAGGGCATTTGAATCCTCCAACAACAAAACGGAATTCAGCCATTGCACGATGATATTGAGCACCTCCATAAAGGCGCATCCCTGCATTCTGCACAGGAGAAAAGACAATGAAATTTGAACCTATATAAAACTCTAGATGAAATAGATATCACAGATCTAGGTTCATTATAGGTTAGCAGCATGAGATAAACAATTCAGATATGTATCATTAGTTTGAGAATCATTAGAACAGGTAAAGAACATTTGGACCATACAAATTTGAAGAAAGCAAGACTAGTATGCAAGTTTCAGAACTCAAGCTACAATCATCATCTTAGTTGCAATTTCTGATCTTACTCTAAGTTATTTTCAGTTACAACAGCAAACGTTTTCAAACATAGTTATCAGAGCATACCTGGTCATTGAACTGGCCAAAGCACTGGGCGACGAGTCATTACCAGGTCGAAAAGTAAAAAATTATTTATTTATTTTTTTAACAAAAAGAGTCATCATGCAGGCATAATTATAAGATTACGTACTCCTTTTATATATTTATATTATTCATCGTTGTTGTTTCAAAACCTATCATTTGGTTTCTTGAATCGAGAGATGTATTTTACTTAGTTGTGTCAAAAAGAGACAAATATGAAAAATACTTTTAGCACTTAGGAAACACGTACTTTTTTTCTGATAGGAAACTACACATTTTATTAAAAATGTAACAAAAGCTTACAAAAACAAGAGTGGACAAGACATCCACCAAGAAAACAGCAAAAAAACTTAAGCTCCACATCCAAAAATAAAAATTATAGGCTGCTCGAGCCTATGTTACATAATAAACTATTAGGGTCTAATTGAAACAAAAAAAAATTCTAAGTCACTAAAAGTTCCAGCTGCTCTAGTCCATAGGGGCCCGTGGAAAAGATTATACTATTCCAAATGTCATCCAAAGACTATATTTTCAAAAATCCTTTGATTTCTTTTTGTCCAAAGTGTCCAAGCTGTTGCCATTAAAATCAACTTCTATTGTCGCTTTTTTTTGCTTCCAATTTCCCATGACCATTTGAAGTATCACTTCGGCCCATCTTCTTGGTAATGCTGTTATTTCTCCAAATAATCCCAAAATTCTGCCCCCAAGTGTTCCCAGCAATCTCACAATCAATTAGAATGTCATGAATGTTTTACTCCGCTTTTCTACACCTAAGTAGAACCGACACGGACACGCCGACACGCGATTTTCGAAAAAAGTTGTGACATGACACGTTAATTAATTAATTAAAAATATTAATTTATGTATTAATTCTGTGTAAAAATGATTTATTTTTTTAATTTCAAAAAAAAATTATGTAATTGTGTGTAAAAAGATGTCGGTTTGCTTGATTAATTTTAAATTATTATTATATATAAAGCTTCCTTAGAAAGGAAGCTAAAAAGGTGTCTGATTTTTTCAACTATTTGACCAGCTTATCAGATATAAAATAAAAAAGGCCTTTCAGCCCAATAGAAGAAAGAGAACGCAGTCAGCTCCAACCCTTCAGTTTGCACCTTCAACGCTTCAGTTCAACGGAAACCATGTTACCTGCAATTTGCCAATTTGAAGACAAAGTATGATGAAATGTAAGTTGAATCAAGAGAGCCAATTTTAATTTTCAGTCAAATATTGCAGGAAAAAGGTTAGTATTTTTTATTTTAGTAAAATTTTCCCCTTTCTCTTGCTCCGGCGTGTCGGAGGTCGGAAGGTGTGTCAGAGGGCATGTCCATGGCTGAAAAAGTCTGGGAATATGGCGATATGCCACGTGGCAACTCCGACACGTATCCCAAGCGTGTCGGTGTAGTGTCGATGTCCGACACGTGTCGGACACTGACACGCCGGCCTCAAGGACATGCCTGTGCTTCTTAGTTCTACACGTTCTCCAGGTCCTAGGTTAGATTCCAGGCATTATATTTTATTATTTTGGATATAAGAAAATTATAAACAAAAATAGTCCAAAGTGAACCGGTTTACATGAAGCCCGCACAATTCTAACAGGTTTTGAGTTTGACTGGTTTTAGAGGGCTTTGACTGGCCAGTGGATAAACGATTCAAAAAGGAAACCAAACCAGTAAAGTCGCGGGTTTGGCAGTTCCCATTCCGGTCCAGTTCTGATAACTAGGTTTTTAAATCAATTGCAAGATCAATGGTAAGCACAACAGTGATACAAGAGTGAGAAGCTCAATAAGGAGAAGAATGCTTGGGAAAACAATCAAAGTTATCTCATCTCTTCTATGTCAAAGGAAGGTAACTGGTAGATTCCCAGCAGATTCTCAGCATTCTACAGCTAAAAATCAGCCAGCTTCATGCTCACAAATGAGAGAAACTAGCTTTTATTTCCAACTTTACTCGTCTTAAAAGTAAGAATATAATACAAGTGCATACTCTAATGGGTAAAATATCAATCTGAGAGAGATCAAAGTTGCATGACTTATGTATAAGAGTGGAGTTTATAATTTGATTACTTTGTTCTGGCAGATTGAAGCTAAGAAGCACAGACACGTCCTTGAGGTCGGCGTGTCGGAGACCGACACGACACCGACACGCTTGGGATATGTGTCGGAGTTGCCACATGGCGTATCGCCATATTCCCAGACTTTTTCAGCCATGGACACACCCTCCGACACGCCGGAGCACGAGAAAGGGGAAAATTTTACTAAAATAAAAAATACTAACCTTTTTCCTGCAATATTTGACTGAAAATTAAAATGAGCTCTCTTGATTCAACTTACATTTCATCATATACTTTGTCTTCAAATTGCACGCAACATGGTTTCCGTCGAACTAAAGCGTTGAAGGTGCGAACTGAAGGGTTGGAGCTGACTGCGTTCTCTTTCTTCTATTGGGCTAAAAGGCCTTTTTTTATTTTTTTTATTTTATATCTGATAAGCTGGTCAAATAGTTGAAAAATCCGGTCAAATAGTTAAAAAATCCAGACACCTTTTTAGCTTCCTTCCTAAGGAAGCTTTATATATAATAATAATTTAAAATTAATCAAGCAAACCGACATCTTTTTACACACAATTACATAATTTTTTTTTGAAATTAAAAAAATAAATCATTTTTACACAGAATTAATACATAAATTAATATTTTTAATTAATTAATTAACGTGTCATGTCACAACTTTTTTCGAAAATCGCGTGTCGGCGTGTCCGTGTCGGTTCTACTTAGGTGTAGAAAAGCGGAGTAAAACATTCATGACATTCTAATTGATTGTGAGATTGCTGGGAACACTTGGGGGCAGAATTTTGGGATTATTTGGAGAAATAACAGCATTACCAAGAAGATGGGCCGAAGTGATACTTATCAAATGGTCATGGGAAATTGGAAGCAAAAAAAAGCGACAATAGAAGTTGATTTTAATGGCAACAGCTTGGACACTTTGGACAAAAAGAAATCAAAGGATTTTTGAAAATATAGTCTTTGGATGACATTTGGAATAGTATAATCTTTTCCACGGGCCCCTATGGACTAGAGCAGCTGGAACTTTTAGTGACTTAGAATTTTGTTTTGTTTCAATTAGACCCTAATAGTTTATTATGAACCATAGGCTCGAGCAGCCTATAATTTTTATTTTTGGATGTGGAGCTTAAGTTTTTTTGCTGTTTTCTTGGTGGATGTCTTGTCAATGAATTAATATTTTCAATGAATTACACAAATTAAAAAAATAAAAATAATTAATTAATTAACGAGAAGTGTCGCAAGTTTTTTCGAAAATCGCGTGTCGGCGTGTATCGTGTCGGACACTCATGTCCGTGTCTGTGCTACTTAGGATTGAAGCAGTCAATTATATACAAAAGTACAAAAACAGATGCTTGGAGTAGTGACATTAGCATAATCAAAAACAAATGTTAGTTGTTTACAATTGAGCTAATTAAACAAAATACCTTTTTCAAGGTGGACCACGTGGGGGGGAAAAGGGTCATCGAGACATTCATCTCAAAGCATACAAATTATAAAACATATCAAGACTTACAGGTATCAACTTGTGAGGGAACTGAAGGCCATCAGAGCCAATAAATGCTCCTCCATTAACCCTCTCATTTTGTAGTGTTTCCCCTGCAAAAAGAACACAATAGAGTTATTGAAAGTTTTTTGAGAACACCCAAAATTAATATTAAAGAACTTCACATTTTATGAGTCCTTATATTTCCAACATTTTAACAAGAGCCATAGAATGAGTCCATATGCAGTTCAAATAAGCCATAGCTTTTTATATTGACATTTAAAGTAATCTTTGTTAAACTCTCAGAGGGGAAAGAGGAGAGTGACATTGGAATAAATCATCTAAGGAACCTTCACACTACAATCAATTCCTCTCTCTCAAGTATTATCATATGTTCCTCTCCTTTCCTATTTTAGAAAACAAACAAATCATTGTTTTCCAATAGTATATGGACAAGTATGATAGACATGAAACTATGTTAAGAATCTGTCCAGGTTATAATAGACTGGACCATCCGGGTAATGAAAGACTAGACTTGGAGTTTAGTAGCACTACGCATGATAAATTGGTATCTTGCCTAAAAATAAAAGAAAAATATAATTATTTATATATCTTTATACAATAATTTATTCATTTATCACTACCTATGCCTAAAAATAAAGGAAACATTGTGGATAATTATTTGTACGTCTCCCACCTTAGAAAGACCATTAAGCCCCAGGCCCCCTGTTTGGTAAAAATTAAAATTTTAGATTTTAATCTAAGTCAGAGTCAAGAATCCATCTCAACCACATATTTTATGGGAACCACGACTTTTTAACCACACATCTCATCATTTTTTATCAAAATATACTAAAAATCTAATTTTAATATCTAGATGAGCCGATTAGGATCCAATTAAGAAGGATTATACTTACTGATTAAGGTTTTTTTTTTTTTTTTTTGGGTATTTGCAAATTGTAAGGCTTTATCAACACGATAGTAACAAGCATAAGGAAATTGGGTTTTAAGTGGGACCATTGTGAGCCCTCCAATTCCTTGGAAGCTAACTAGTTGAGCACTCTTCAAATCAACAAGAACAAAGACTGGTACAAACAACAAACCCACTTCAAAATTTGAGAAAGTATCCTCTTTAAGAACTTCTATTCTCATAAAATTTTAATAAATGCTTATTTTAATAACTCTCTACGTTACGAGAAACCTCTAGTTTTGGAAACTTCGGTGGCGTTCTGTTTGTATTTTATTTTGTATTTTCATTTTCGAAAATGTTTTGTATTTCCTGTTTTCATTTTTGTTTTCAAATTTGCTGAAAACGCGTTTTGTTTGTCATTTCTGAAAACTGTTTTTGAAAATGAAAAGCTGGAAAACACGTTTTGTTTGAAATTTTGCAGAATACTACTTAAACTATTTTTTAATTAATTTGCTTGCAGAATACTACTAATTCAAACTCAAATTTCCTTTCACAATACACTGAAAACATGGTTATATGCAATACACTAATGTGAGCATTAAGAGTCTATACTAACACAGCTTGGTTAAGTTCGGGATGTGAAAAAACTCTACTTCTATTAAAATTCAGAAAATGCAAGTTCTTTCAAAACCACTAGAGTCCATTTATCAATGCATTTTTTGAAATATAATAACAAGAATTCTCACTTAATTTTTTTTTGTAACGTTGATATTGAATTCAATAAAACTTTATTTAAACTTAGTTCCATGTTAGGATAATTCTGAAGAAAAAAAAAATTTATTTAGGCTTAGTTCCAAGTTAGGATAATTCTAAAAAAAGTAATAAAAAAATAAAAAAATAAAAACTTTATATTAAGCTTAGTTCTAAGTTAAGATAATTCTTTAAAAAAAAAAAAAATCCCAAAACGCGTTTTCCGCGTTTTGGACATTTTTTGTTGAAATACACACAAAACGCCCAAAACGAGGTTTTGGGCGTTTTGCGTTTTGTGTACAATTTTTTTTTTTTTTCCAAAATGCGTTTTCGAAAATGGTAAAGAGAATGCGTTTTTAGTGTTTTCGAAAATAAAAACAGAAAACAACATCAAAACAGCAAAGAGAACAGGGGCTTCTATTTTGGGAAAAATCTACTTTGAAAAGCTCTATTTTGGAAAATAAAGAGAGTTTTTCTTGCAACTAAATTTTGAAGACGAATTTTTTTAAGGGGATAGATTGTAACACCTCGAATTTTCACTACTAGTCGTTTATTAAAATTAAAAGTTTGACCTTATTGCTCAAATTGTAATTGAAGGACCCAAATTGTTTTTGACCATAGTTGAGGGACCAATATGCAATTATTTTTCCCTTTTAAGAATTTCGGTAAACAAAATAAAATATATATGTTAATTAATTAATTAAGATATATATTTTTTATGCATTTAAAAAGTGGGAATAAATAGAAAATTAAAGCATGGTTATCTATGATTATTAACTAAGATTTAATTGTTATTATGGATAAATGAGAAGTAGTATTTATTTTAAAGTAGATTACTAAATAATTATTTTATGCATCAAAATTATCCTCTTGACCTATGAAAAGAAGACATGTTCCATTCATTTATCTTATCTTAACATAAAAAACTTGATTTTAATTATTTGTCAATGATTATATTGAGGATTATCTTCAAACATTAGAGTTTGATTGGAATTGAAACTCTTCTAAGACACTGTCCCAAATTACCATAAATAAGGGGCATGTTTCCAAGTTCCACACCACAATGTCTTCATCTCTCTAAGTAATATCATATGTTCCTCTCCTTCCCTTTTTAGAAAGCAAACAAATCATTGTTTTCCAAAAGCATATAGACAAGCATTCTTTAGAAATCCACTTACGTTGTTCAAGGTTGGACAATTCAAACAACTTATATCCTTAATTTTTTGCGAAATTGTAAGTATGCTCTGTGTTTAATTAATAATTTTTATATGATAGCCACGAAATTATGTTAAGAATCTGTCCAGGTTATGATAGACAGCACTTTCCGAGTTATGCAAGACTGGATTTGGAGTTTAGTGGAGCTATGTACAATAAATTGGTGATACCTACGATGAGTTCCATTTTTCGTGTCTCCCTATGTATGCAAGAATTTCTAGTGGTATATGTTATGTTAACACACTTATTAGGATTTCAATCTCACGTTGTTTTATGTCATTTTTTCAGAAAATTGAAGGTGCTAGGCGATCGAGATTGAGATGGCTAGCAGTTTCAATCAAATAAAATAAATCGTGTTTTAGCACACAAGTTTAGAATTTTATTCAAATTGATTTCATATTGAGTTCTTGAAAAATGTTTAATGCATCAATTTTTTATTTTTTATTTTTTTAATTCAGTCCATCAAGTTTTTATTTTAGTTACGCAATTGGTGGCACCCAAATAGTCAAAAGATCAGGTCGTCACAAATCAAGTCTCTAAGAGTTAAAAGGAAAATAACAAAACTAACAGGAACGGTGAGGAGTGTGTGTGTGTGTGTGTGTGTGTGTGTGTGTGTGTGTGTGTGTCTGAAAGACGAATAAAGATGAATACTATACTGAAATTCTCAATACAACAAAAATATATTTTTTTCTATTTGAGAAAAGTTATTTACCAAATTTATCTGGAGGAGCAACAACTGTCCCTTTCAACAGAAGTGATAACTGAAAAAAGGAAGGAACATCATCAAGGAGCAACGGAAAAACCAATACATGAATCTATCTTTAACGATTGCTTATATAAACAACCAACAATTAAGATATTTGGACAAGTAAAATACCAGAAGAACTGCCTAATTTTATGTTCAGAACTTTCTCGCCAATCTTAGGGCAAAAGAAAAGAAGACAAAACTTCACAGATTATGAAGTTAAATAACGGAATGACAGGGATTAAGAATATCACATCAGACATTACAGCATTTTAAATGCCACGGTAAGTTTAAACCTTGGTAAGGAACAGATCATGGAAAGCTCTTCCTTTCTCCTTCAGCTTTACTACATCCAAAGAGCTGAGAGAAAGCAGAGAAACAAGATTAAATCATAGAATAGAGCCGTGAACAAACATAACATATAGTTGAAGAGATCAAGAAAACATAGTTTGACTCTCCTCAACCAACCCCCACTACAAGCTTCCTCCCTAAAAGGGTACAAAATCATTTTCAGAAAGGGAAGATTAACTGATGAAGGAAACAATTGTTTGTACCTAGAATTCAGCATCTTTTTCTAGGATTAGTTTTTGTCAAACATCTCCTCTAAAAGCATAAGATGTTAGATAAGGACACGTATTTATTGAATCTTGTCTTCAAACATCCCCACATGTAGCCTGGGTTCAATTTTTTCCATAACTCCTTAGACATGCTTAATTATAAAAATAAAAAATGAGAGGCTACGAGACTTGAACACACATCTATTGCTTAACTCTGATACCATGTATACCATCTTATACAAAAATTTAAGTTTAGATAAGGTCACATGAATTCATTTAAATTTTGTCTTCAACAATTTAAATCAACTTAATTTCTCACTGCATCTAGATTTTAGGACTCAAGTACCCCATTTAATAGGTTCTGTTCAACCATGAATAGCAGCCTTAGTGGTATAAATCTTACCTCATGCACTTAACTTTTTAATATATTGAATACGGTTTATGTTCTTCCTATTTATTCGCACTATTTGTTCACATGGTATCAAGGCAAGTTCAGGTCCCGAGATCATATCTCACACCATCCATTTATAAAGATCATGCACGTTAACGGCTTTTGGTGAAAATGAATTTTTCCTCCATGTAAGGGGGCCTGTTAAAGACATAATGTAAATAATAAGGCTGCGTTCTCTTTGGCGTTTTCCAGCCGTTTTCCGTTTTCCATTTTCGAAAACGCGGAAAACGCGTTCTCTTGCGCCGTTTTCGGAAAAAAATTTCGAAAACGTTTTCAAAATTTGTAAAGGAAATGGAAAACGTGAAAATCACGTTTTCCGCGTTTTCCGAAATTTTTGCCTTGTAAGGGGAAAACGCGGAAAACGCACTTTAAAAAAAAAAAAAAAAAATTAAAATAATCAAAAAAATTTGAAATTTGTCAAAATTTATCATTTTTAATTACATTATTGGTCCCTGATTTTCAAAACTTGTCATTTTAATCCTCAAATTTTGAAATTTCTTTCGAAAATATCCTAATTTATTTGCAACTTAGGTCCCTCAACTTCAGATTTTGTTGCACATTAGTTCACAAATTTTACTTTTCTTTCAATTTAGTCCTTTTCGTATTTGCTTTATAGGTCATTGTCTTCAAACATGTATAACTTTTGATGTACAACTCCGAATTGCACTCTGTTTTTTGCGTAGAACTTCAAATTCAACCATCTTTCTGATGATGTATCATGTGCTTAATTATTAAACATTTCTTTTTTACTTTTGTATTGTAGACATTTATTTTGTAAGGGCATAATTAATTAACGTAAATTGATTTTTGCAAATTTTATTGAAACTTAAATTTTAAACGTTATGAGTGCTTACTAGAAGGATGTATCTATATAAAGTATTAAATGGAACGATTACTTTAGAAAGGAAAATTACTACTCAAATGTGGAACGATTACTTTAGAAGGGCAACATGAATTTTTGAACTTTTTTGGTATAACCAAATTGTGTGATAGGGGTTATTTCATTTATTTTTGTTGTGTAACTCAAAATATGATATCTTTATTTCATTTATATTCACAAACAATATGAAATAATTTTCTTCAAAATTTTAAACAGAACGCGTTTTTCAGCTTTTCATTTTCGAAAACAGTTTTCAGAAATAACAAACCAAACGCGTTTTCAGCAATTTCGAAAAAAGTCACAGAAAATGGAAAACAGAAAACATTTTCGAAAATGAAAACAGGAAACTGAAACACAAAGAGAACGCAGCCTAAGATTTTCATTTTCTAATAGCTTAAACTTTTAGACGAGGTTATTCATGTTTTAGTAACTAATCAATCTAAATTAAGTTTATACACCATCGAATATCTCTCAAGTGATGGAGCATCATAAAAGAAATTTCTTAATTATTTATTCATGTTTTTATTGATAAGCTAGATTGGTAAGAGACCACATACCTGAGTTCCTGATTTATTTCACTCAGCTTCCTTGTAGTGCTTCGATACTCTTTTTCAAGAAGTGGAATGATCATTGGCACACTGTCCATGTACCTTGTAAAAATGTGTATTATAAATTTTATTTTATGGCAGTTTTAATTAGTATTTAAACAAGACATAGAACCCAAAAATATTTATTATACGTACCTTTTCTGCAGTAATTCTTCCAAAAATAGCCTAAGGCTACTAACACCTATTCTGCTTCGTTCTTTTTTTGAAAGTGATCTTCCCAACTTCTCCTCTAGAGCGGTGACATCTTCCATCTCTCTCAAATAAATAGCCTGTCAATGTACAGTAAGTTGCATTCTGGGACACGTCATGAAACGGAAAACTTGTAACAATTAAAATCTAAAACATAGTGAATCCATGACTCTATGCCACGCCTCAGCATTGGGCCAAGATTGCCTCAATCCTATTGATGCAATAAGGAAAGAGCTAAAAGTCTATTCAAGGTGGAAGATGGCCTTTGTTTGGTAACACTATTTGGTTTATAAACTGGTTTAATTATGATTTTGAGGTAAAAAATAGTGATTGAAAATTGAAGAGAGGAAATGTGTGGTTAAAAAATGTTTGGGAAATTGTGTCGCTTATAATCTGATTTATAAACCAATTTATTTTGTTTATCTAGATTATCATCGTTATCTTTTATTTCAATTTTTAGTTTGGATATGAAGTTATCTATAATTTCGATTTCTAGTTTAGATAGGAAGTCTATTTAATTTTGAAGTCCTCATTTATATAAAGGGACTTAGGACAATGTTTACAAACACGTATGAATTATATTTATATGAATAAAGTTATTCCTCTGCCTTTAGTTCTTCCCTTTGATCCCCTTTTCTCCTTCACCTTATTGTTCTTTTATTAAATTTGTGCATCCCTACATTAGTTTGGTAGCATCAATTTGGTATAAGAGAAAGTTGTTTTCCTTTGACCAAACAAATTTTCGCTATAAAAAACCATAAATCAACACTTTAACAAGTAGTTTCCACCACAAATACATACAATTACTGTTAACCCTTGGAACCATGGAATAAAAAAAAAGTAATTGAGGCGCGCCTTGAGTTTGAGGCGTACTCCCGGCGCCTCGAGGCGCTGGGAAATACTACTTTTTTATAAGGCGAGCGCCTCACTGATTGAGGCGTGCGCCTCAATTTTTACGCCTCAAGAGGCGTGAAGCATAAGCCTCAATTGTAATTTTAATTTTTAGAACTTGGGCCCAAAAAACAATAATATATATATACTTGGGCTTAATGAATATATGAACCTGGGCTTATTCTTTAACCTAATATATTATAAAACATGAGCCCAAGCCCTAAAGATTTACAAAACCCAACCAAGAAGAAGGAATGCAGCGTCAATCACAGAAGAAAAGAAAAAAGGTTCAGATCACCTCGGCTTCTTCTCCAGTTCATATCGGCTTCTTCTGTGTCTGCCTTCTAAAAATTTTTAGTTTAACCTTTTTTTAATTGCAAAATGAGTGAAAACATGTTCCTAAACATAAAATTTTTGATAGTCGAGTCATGCTTTTTTGTTATAATTTTCTCACCATGTGGCATGTCTCTGAACTTTCAAATATTAAACTACTAATTTTGGGCAATATATGTAGTAGCTACATCAAATATGAATATGAAGTAGTATAATTTTATTGGTGAAATACATTTTATGATATTATTTTAATTTTTTGTCTAATTTTTTTGGTTTGTGGTGAGGCTTACGCCTCGAGGCTTATGCCGCGCCTCATGAACGAAAAACGTCTCAGTACCTATTTTCGCGTTTTTAAACATTGCTTGGAACAACACGAAAATAAGAATTCGTAGAACAGCAACAGTTTTTTTCTTTTTTTAGCGGTTTATAGAATGTAAAAAATAAAAATAAAGAAGATTATCGGAACTGTTCACCGGCTAGCAGTAGTTGAATTAGGTTTCTGTTATTCCCATTTAGCAAAAAATAAATAATAAATATAAAAAATTGTTGCTATCGTTTGCTACTGCTGCTTAGACAAAAGTTTACTGTTGTTTCCAAACAAGCCATAACCAATTTAATCAATCCATACACACCTCACCACATGTTAATCCACGTGCAGCCCAATTCCACAAACCTGACACCCTAGCCCAAAATCTCCTTATAATATATAATCATCTATTCCCCAAACCTAACATCAAATCCTGACCAATTAGCGCTCTGTATAACAAACACCTCCAAAAACCCAATCGCCTGCTCTGATCTCCGACCAATCCATCGTCGCCTCCTCAAAGGGAAGAATTGAGAACAAGAGGAATAGTTTTATTCATATAATTCAGGTGTGTCTCTAAACATTTCCCTACGTCCCTTTCAAGAATTCTTAAATAACTCCTCCCATGACATATTTGCTTTCTTATCTTCTTAAAGGAACCAAGTTATGCAACTCTCTTACCTCACTTCATGAGTTCCTTGTTTTGGAGTGGTCTCGCTGGTCATTTCGGTTAGAGATAAAACTGTTGCATTAGTCCAATGTTTAAAAAGGCGGAAATAGGTACTGAGGCATTTTTCGTTCATGAGACGAGGCATAAGCCTCAAGGAGCTTTGAGGCGTAAGCCTTACCACAAACCTTAAAAAATTAGACAAAAATTTAAAAGAATATCAAAATGTCTATTTCTCCAATAAAAATAGACTACTTCATATTCATATTTAATGTAGCAACTATATCTATTGCCCAAAATTAGTAGTAGACATCCCACTTGGTGAGAAAATTCTAACAAAAAAGCACGACCGACTATCAAAAATATTATGTTTGAAAACGTGTTTTCACTCGTGTTGCAATTGAAAAAAATGTTAAACTAAAAAAGTTTAGAAGGATTTGCACTAATCATTATCACTACTGTGTCTGCGGTTCCTTCTTAAGAGAAGATTTTTTTTTTGCCTAAATTTTTAAAAATGAAAATTTTAACTGAGGCTCACACCTCTTGAGGTGTAAGAATCGAGGCGTACGCCTCAAGCAATGAGGCACCCACCTTACAAAAAAAGCTTATTTATCAGGGCCTCGAGCGCCAACAGTGTGCTTCAAACTAAGGCGCGCCTCAATAGCGCCTTTTTATTCCATGCATTAGCCGAACATAGATTTCATTGGCCTTTTCTAAAAAAGACGTCACTATTGTGTCTCATTGTCATACTTGTCAACTAGGCAAAGCACAACATCAAAACACTGGAATGTATACTCCCCTCCCTGTTCTTTAAACTCTGTGGTGTGATCTTAGCTAGATTTTTTCCTAGGGTTGCCTAAAACCTCTAGAGGTCATGATTCTATTTTCATGGTCATAGATAGATTCTCTAAGATGGCGCACTTCATTCTTTGTTCTGGGTCTACTGACACTTCCTATATTGCTAATTTATTTTTCAAATAAGTTGTTTGTTTGCACGAGCTCCAATCACTATTGTGTCCGATCATGATGCCCACAGAGAAATGGTCATATTGAAGTAGTTAATTGTACTCTAGGTAATCTGCTTCGTTGTTTAGTTGAAAAACTGAGTAATTAGGATTTAGTATTACCTACTGCCGAGTTCACTTACAATAATTCTATTAATAGGTCTACCAGTCATAGCCTCTTTGGGGTCGTTCGGGGTTTCTCCCGACATCAACTACTTGATCTAGTTTCATTGCCTCGTGATTGTTCTCATGCTGCATATGCACAAGTTTTTGCTGATTATATTCGAAATTTACATGTTAAGATTAAAACAAAAATCGTTTCAAGTAATGATCACTATGAAATGGCAATTGATTTACATCATAGGCATGAAGAGTTTAAAATTGGCGATTTTGTTTAAATACGACTTGTACTCGAACGTTTTCCAGAACATGCTGCAGAAAAACTTTGTACTAGATCACTTACCATTGTCCTACTATTAAAATGCTTGGAACTAACACTTGTATAAATCACACTTAAATTTTAGTCATATTTTCAATATAGCATACTTATATCCTTATCGAGGCACATTCGAGCCTCCAATAAATCTTCTAACATGTTTATAAGACAAGCTCCTCGACCGTCCCCCTAGCACCTATCACAAAATTTCACTACAGGATATTGTTGATGAAGTGCTTGATGATCAGATCATTGCTTCCCAAAATGTGGATTTCGCTAGATTTCTAATGCATTGGAAAGATCGTCCACTTAGTGATGCTACTTGGATTGCTAGAAAAAAATTCGTCTGTTGGAGAGCTTTTTCATGCTTATTTGGATTATACCTAGACGAAGCTGAGTTTTTCAACCGAATGCAATAAGAAAAGAGCTAAGGCTATGTTTGATAGCACCAAATTTGTCTAGGAAAAGGGAAAAAATTTTCCTTCTTTTCATTTTTTGGTTGTTTGATGGGTAAAATGTTGCCAAGAAAATATTTTCTATCTTTTGCCCATTTGTCTTGGATTCCCAGCAAATATTTTCTCATGGTTTGGTAGGTAAAATATTTTCTTTGTAAGTTGGAAAATACTTTTCGCCACGTGTAATCATTTTTATTGTTGTTAATTAATTTATTTTTTTCAGAAATTAACATTATTATTATTATCAAGTACACATATATGAAAAAAATTATTTTTATTACACACACACACACACACATATATATATATATATATATATATATATATATATATATATATATTGCTAAAATAGCAAAATTTTGCTTTATACGAAAAATAATGCCAAGCAAATAACAAAACTTGAAAAATTCTCCATTTTTTTCACCTAGAAAATTAAACAAATCAACCACATTCAACTGATATTTTTCATGTAAATTATTTTCATGGAAAATCTTTTCCTGAAAAATATTTTCTTACCATCCATTTTCCATCTTTACAATCAAACACAGTCTAAAAGTCTCTTTAAGGCAAAAGATTGTGATTAAGTTGAATTTTATCTAGATTATAATAGTTATCTTTTATTTCAAATTCTAGTTTGGATAGGAAGTCATCTTTGAATTCGATTTCTAGTCTAGATAGGAATTTTATTGAGTTTTGAAGTTCTTATCTATATATAAAGGGACTCAGGACAATGTTCACACACACACCTGAACTATATGAATAAGCTTATTCCTCTTGTCATCAATACTTCCCTTTGATCCCTCTTTCTCCTTCACCATATTTTTCTTTTATTAAATTTGCCCATCTCCACATCACCTATACAACAACCATGTCTTTATCTAGCACGATATTTGTCCCAAAACGAACCAAATTTATCAAGAGAATATGGACTATCATACATATAGACGAATTTTGCTGAGCATAAATCAAACCAATTTATAAATAACACACCTACAAACATCTCTGATAGTCTCTTTGTATTCAATATCATTATCAGTGTACCTCAATACCATATCAGATTTATAGCCATGTATGATACACATAAAATGTTTTAGCCAAATTATTGTATCAATATAACAATGAAGCATACGGTAGAAATACTTGTACAAGACCAAAGTACACAAATGAAATTATTACTAGTATTTGAGACAATTGTATCACATCAGAAAAACTTTAAGTCTACGTTTGGAAGAGATTCTTTCAAACTCATTTTCAACCATATATTTTCTCCCAATTAAATAATTTTGCATGTGGATCCATAACTTCTCCCCCTCTTTTAGCCACACATTCTCCAAAAAAATCACTTTTTTACAAAATCTGTTCTCAATAATTCTATATCAAACATGCTCTAAATAATGTTTATATATTTAAAATAGGTTAACTATACATAAGATATGTTATAGATACTAATAATCTTCTGTCTGGTATCATTAGTTGGTGACTTAAGATGTTTGGTACCGCAAAATATAAGGTAGTGGAGTCCGGTGCGATCAGTGCTGACCAAGATTCCTTATACATTGATAAAAGTAACTGAAGTTTTCAATTGAGGATACTATGTTTTCGACTTGGCTGAAGTTTTATATTGGTACTATTTTTGGGCACTGATGCTTATACAATGGTAAAAGTACATCAGAACAACAATACAAAGAACAGAAGAAGCAAAGGGGGAATGGAGAAACAATGTGCAGTGCTAGCTGAATCATCTTGTTGTTTCCTTATTCTTCCAAAGCAATAATTTATATGACAAACATAAAATGGCCATAAACCAGGGACAACTATAAAAATATAGTTTCGCTACGAGAGACCTTATGCTTATGAAGACAGCGTCTTCTCTGAATCAGCAAGTAGCAGATGGTCATGGACAAAAAAGATTGAATCAATTTGATAGTGATCGAGTGATCTTGGCATTCACAAGATAACTAGTCATCTAATCTCTATAAAATGCACCTATGAGTGCACACAAGTTATATAAGACAAGAAACCCAGAGTGGAGAAGGGGAGTTTATAGTCATCATCTGTTGTAGAACGACGCTCTGTTTACATTGTCAAGATGAAAATTCATAATTCAGTCAGATTAAAGGATGCCATTATACAGTTTTTATGTGCTTGAGAACATCATATGATATTAACATACCACTACCTAAATACTAATTAAAATACTCTTTTAATATCCCAATAGATACTTTACATAGAATATTGAAAAAAGAAAGCTCTGGGTTTCATATTATAAATCTAGGAGACGAGAAGGAGAATCAACATATATCTAAATTAGTTATTCAAACACGCTTAAGAGTGTCCATCGGGTGCATTATCAGCATCAATTACCTTTGACACAAACTAACTCAAACAATAATGCAGCTTGGCAGATATTGAGGTCTAACCTGTTTAAACACATCATTCGATCTGTAAACTGATTCGTGACTAGACCCAACTCTTCCAGAAGGAACAGATGTGAAAAAGGGTGAATCGCCTAACATGAAACCATCAAGAGTGCATGCAGGCGGGGAAAGAAAAACGTCCACATCTGAAGCCCGTGCAAACTGTGGTATTTTTGTGTCAAGTTTTGTTGAGACAACAACGGTCCTTGAAAGTTCAGGATCAATCTATATGAGCATGCAAATAAATTGAGTTTAGCGCAAAAACATCAAGGATGAATTTTTTTTTCCACTGTTATGATTTCCCAATAATCCCCATAACGTTAATAGATAAAAGAGAAAACAGGCATATACTTGCATCACAATCCTCCGTGTTGTGGCATTACTCCAATCGTTGCAATCTTCAAGGCATAATATAATGAATTCTTTGTGCTGCATTTTAGCTCGCACCAAAGATTCCACAGCACGAGCTTGAGCCTGCCATAGATATGTTCCCAACATTCAGCACATAATTGCTTCTGAAGTGAAAGATATATAATTTGATTTTCATCCTTTGACCTGTAAAGAAAGATTTTTTCGAGCAGGAGCTGGCGCAATAAGTCCTGGAGTGTCAATAATGGTAAGATTTGGACAATATTTGTACTCGATTCTGATTATTATCTCTTTCGACGAGAACTGATGAGGTTCCTGTTCCAACCTCATGTTCTCAGCTTCAATATATGCCTACAGAAGATCATGCAAGTTCAGATGAGTATTGTGGAGAAAATGAGTAACTAAGAATTATCTCAAGATTAAGCCTAGCAGCAATTTAAATAAAAAAAATTCACAAATTAATACAGTTAACAATAACATTTTCTCTATTAAGGGTTGTATTATTATTATTATTATTATTATTATTATTATTATTATTATTATTATTATTATTATTATTATTATTATTATTATTATTGTTATTGTTATTGTTGTTGTTGTTGTTGCTGCCGCCTCTGCAAGCCTTCATGAAATTGCAGGGATTGAAGTTTATACAGGAATTCTTCTGCATGACAAAATTAAACTAACAAAGTCATTCTGAGCAAGATCTTGCTGAATTTATACCCTACTCCTTAATATACAAAGTTATTATTTTATGTTTATATTGTCTACTTATGCCCCCACATTCGGATATGCTTCAACCTCTGAGACCTTAAGCTGTAATACAAGTGCTCAGTTCTCTTTATTCGTTAATAATATTATTTCTAAATGCAATCTGGTGTTTCTCTGGTTTATTTCATCGATCATGTTCCATTCTCCCCTTCATTTAAGTAGATGAAGTCATATACATGTTTCTCTTGTATATTAATTATAGTTAAGTGTTTTAAACTTGTGAAATTTAAATGAGTCTAGGAACCCCAAATTATTAGAAAATTTGATTTGAGATAGAGGTTCATGTTAATTTTTACAGATCTAGATAGAAGTACATCGTAATGGTCCATTCTCCCTATTAAGCCTCTTTTTGATACCCATTTTAGAGAGAACGTGATTTTTATAATAGTGAATTTTTTGGAGAATATGTGTTTGAAAAGTAGGAAAAAATTTTGGTTTATATATAGCATATTTTGTTGTGTGAATATGTGGTTGAAAAATATATATGAAAAATAAAGAGGTTGGAATTAAAGAGAGTCAAACAAGGGCTAAATTAGTAGGTGCAATTTCTGATTTTCTAGTTCATTTCTTTTAATTCCATTCTTGCCTCGTCTAAATTCAACCGGGAGTTATACTATCCCAATCGAGGATTCTTTGCATCTCAACTAATTAACAACAATAACTTTTCTATATTAGTATGAGAAAGACATTTATGTATTAACTATTAAGAGAAACAGCTCACATATCTTCACTGTAGAATATTTGCGTCAACTTGACAATGTGAACGAGTTGTTACTCCTCCTTTCATCCAAGTTATAATCCCCAACAATATTGACATCTGAACTCTCTACTTAATAAAAATTAAGGATCTTGATCCAATAGTTTTTCCGACTGCATAAAAACTCGTCCAAACAAGGAAATTTATTTGTCTCAGTGTGTGTGTTCATTGTGCCGTCTGTTTCAGGGTGAGAACTAACATTAAGGTTGTGTTTGATAGCTTTTGTTTTTCATGAAAAAGAATTTCAAGATTTTCCAATTTTCATGGAAAATAAAAATCACCAACCCACTAAAATCAATTTTCCATGAAAAATAGCCCAAAACATGCTTTAAAGTGTTGTGCCATGGAATTCAATTCTAGGGAAAATATAGCGTATCAAACAACTAGGGTGAAAATTTTGCATTAAAATAACATTTTCCATGGAAAAGGACACAAATCAAAATATTTCTATTTGAGAACATAATTTCAGGAGGGGGGAAAAACAACAGGATATTTTCAAAAACGTCATGAATATTGATTTCATTTCATTATTCAACATACCGCCAAAATATCTAAAAATATCTTAGCCACAAAGAACCATAAAAATAAAACGAGTACATTACCAAATCAACTATGGCTTATCTAGACACTTATCAGTTATCAGCCATGAAACAGGGCATGGTCGGCAAAGCTAAAAATAAGTTTAAAATAAGAAACTTTTTTTATTATTATTTCCAAAAGGATAAGAGGAGTTCTATTTTTCTTAATCCTAAGTAAAAAAAAAAAATGAAGTTAATAAACTTGCTTATTTCCAATTTTACAGGAAAACATCTAAAGCTTAGCCCAAACATGTTCATAATTAAAATCCAAAAAAATATACATTGTTTTCTACTAACTAGCCACACTGAAAAGCACAACAAACCAGTGTTTTCTGGGTAATTGTGTTTTAAGTAAAACAACCTGAATTTCTTGGAGAGATTTCTCCTGGAAAACAGACAGGTCATGCTCGGCCAACAAATAACAGAGGGGAGAATGACAATCCGGGTTGTACTTCATGTGAAGAGTGATAGGACGTCGGGTCTTGGTGCCGCCGCCAACGTGGTTGAATTGGAAGCCCATAAGTGCCTCAACAAGTGCGCTCTTACCGTCGGTCTGGTGGCCCACCACCAGCACCGCCGGTGCGTCGAACGGTGTATCGAACTCCTGCGCCAAGCCGTGCAGCTCATTGTACGCCTCGTAGAGACCCCATTGCCCCTCCATTTGCGACTCACTGTTTTTCGAATTCGCATCTTTTGTCGAGTCTTTCTCCATTATCACGTACTCGATTTTTATTTTTTATTCGGTGTGGAGGTGGAGGAGCGAGCGTTGAGAGAGGGAAACTGTGTATCAGGGCTTTGGAGGGCTTTGGAATAGGAATCGCAACGGGTCCCCACCGGTCGGAGGTTTACCATACATTCCCGTAACGAGACAGGGCGGGAATATTCTCCGTTTATATAAATAATAGTATTTCCCATTGCGAACTACGAAATATCACGAAAATTATTATTCGCAATATCAAATTTAATAAGTATTCATAAAATTTTATTTTTTATACATAACTAACCCATATAAATACATAAAAATGAATTTTCTATTACAGTAGTAATTATTAAAATTTTAAAAATAATAAAAGTAATTTAAATTATTAAAAAATTCTTTGAATAGTAAAAGTTAATTTATATATTTAAATAATAAATTATTATTGATTTCAATAATTTTTATGAATTATTAATAATTTCATTAAAAATGTAAATTCAGTAGTTTTTTAATGGTATATCACATTTGTTGTAATATTATGTGCACGAATATTGATGCATGTGAAAGATTTTAACATATTTTTATCACCCGTACGATGCACAATATTAGATATAAAAAAAGAATATTATATTACAATAACTAACCAAGACAATCATAGGACTATAACATAAATAGTATATAATCAACAATTTTTCAAATTTATTCTCAAAGACTTATTATCTCAATCTGCTTCATAATTGTAGACTTGATATTTGTCTATGAAATTAAAGGATTCATCCATGGTCTATTAGCAATGGAAAATGAAAAAAAATAATTTAGCTCAAGCTTAAAATCCATTCTTACAAATCTCATCTTTCTCCAAACTTATTTTCAACCATACATTATCCGATAAAATAATTTCACATGTAAATCCACAAAAAAAAAAATCTATCTTCCCAAAAAAAATATAACTCAATCAAACCCTTAATATAAATCCAAGCAAATAATAGCATTTCCTCATCTGAGAAACTTACATTTCAAGCAAAAGTGAAAATTTAACTGGGTTCATAGACTTCTAATTTCGTGGTTCAAAATAATACTGAACAAAAGCAATATACTTATTAATACAGGTTATCCAGCCATACGTTATGACAATTTTCTACACCAAACATAGATATTAACCTTTATAGGCAAACTACACTAATCTCAATCAAATTAAAGTTGAAACTTCCAAAACACATTTCAAATATAATAATATATAATATGTACCAGAAAACAAACATTGATGGAGAAAGTGCCAAGAATCTCACAAAGGTAGAAAAATAGACCTAAAACAGGTGACATCATATCCAGGCCACCACTCTCGGAGTCATCAATTGCAAGTCAATAATTTAAGAAGAAATTCACAACTGGTTTGTGTATGATATCCCTGCATAATTCAAGATGTCACTCATCAAAACAAATGATAAAAATTTCACAATTTCTACATAATAATTGAGAGTAAGAAGTCATACTTTTCAAACTAAAATAATAAATCGAGAAGACAATAAAAGATTAAGCATAACTCAGAGAAAAGTAGAAAATGTTTCAGCAAAAATTTGTTACACCACTATACTGATACTTGGATCAACACAGAAACTGCAAATGAAAGCAAACATTAACTACAGGAATTGAAGGAAAAGATTTAACAATATTAAAATCATTCTTGACATTATTGAATATCAAAATATAAGCATATTCACTCTAAAAAATCACATAAAATTAACTAAATCACCTGATTAATAAATAAAAAACAATGGATCAATTAAATGAGAAGCTCCTAATTCGTTACAATATATGGATCCTGCTGTCCGTAAGAAAACAGAAATTAGTGCTTATCATTTCATCTTAATTATCACAAATATTGTAGTTCTTTATATCACTTATTTATAGTATTAGTCTTTTCTCTATTCTGTACTTTTTGTTTTCTGCTGGTAATTTAGTAGAAGAGAAGAGGATGTTGAAATTAGATGCAACCAACTCACATTTGAATAACTGCAGAGATAGCGGGAAGTAATCACCTCAATGCAAAGATTAGACATATAAAGGCACCCAATCGATCAATAATAAAAAGTGTGATTAGCCACCTGAGTTTCAGTCGCCTTTGGGCTGTGACTCATTAATGTCCTATAAATGCATGCTGATATCAACAGAACCTAGTTTTTTCTTGCAGAGATGGCTCCACATCCTCAAACCTGAACTTTGATGACAAGGTTTTTGGATCCAGAGAACTGATATCAACAGAACCTAGTTTTTTCCAAAGGTTCATGTGCTTCCTTCTCTATTGAATTAATCCAAAAAAGATCACCTCTTCTTCTAAGTATAAGTATCTGATCCATTGCTTTTGAAGCCTCTTTCTTTAGCTCCTCAAGCTGTGCTTTTGCAATTTTAAGTTCCAACTGCTTCTCATATTTGGGCAATTCTTCTCTACAAATTCTAAGCCTACGTAATTGCAAGAAGAAAAGAAAAAAGCATAATCAGGTGACAAAGACCCAAAATTAAAAAAAAAATGCAATAGGTTTATCATGCTGATTAGCATCTTAAAATTTGTTGAAATGAACTGGCCACATCACATTTATTGTGCAATTTGTGCTTCCCCCAAATGCAGAAACAGTTGCCGTTTGAATAACAAATCTGTAACTATAAAGCACATTACACTATCCACCTAATTTAATGAGGAAATGATGTCCGGAAAAGAAATCAATTCGAAGCTTCTAAGCTTTTCAAGTTAGTAGTATTTTTGCAAACCCTTAGTACATCATTTTCATTCTCTATTAGGCCAGTAAACTATCTGGTTTTTCTCTTTCCCTTATCTAAGAAGACTCTCTCTTCTCATTTTTTATCTAAAATTTCTTAAACGTACTTCTCTTCATGTCTCCAACCAAGTCTTGTAAAATGCTAAAAAGTTCACATAAGAGTTTCGCTGAATTAAAAGAACTCGGGTATGTAGTCTTAGAAACTCAAAATACTATAAAAATCCTGCTTAGTTATGTAAATTAACAAAGTATGAGTAAATGAGATACCAAGGCAAGCGTAAATCAAGGAGATTACTGGTTGATCAAAAAAATATCAATGAAGATATACTCTTTGTGAAGATAATAAACCCCTAACAAAAATCTAAAATAAGAAATTTATTCATAAGTAATGTGAAACCATATGATTATTCCAAATTTATGTAATAACTACTTCGACTTCTATCTCATCTTTAATGTCATTCATGTAAAGATTGATCCACACCAAACTCTTGGTTTTCTTGATATATTTAGCAACATAAAATGCTCCTCTTGCACTAATTGAATTATTGCCAAGGTCCAAAGCTGCAAGTTCTCCTATACAGAAATAATGAACAGAAAGATGAAATACAAAAATGAAGCCATCTCTCTCGAAAACTGACTAATGGAAAGTCTAGATCATATTGAATACCTGTTTATGGCTTCCATTTCCCACCATTTCTAATCTTTTTTTCTGTCTCACATGTTATGCATCCATTACAGCAAACCATTACTGATTCATACATAAATCACAGCACATAAGAAACATTTTCTCAATAAAAGTTTGTTCTCCATTGAAAAAATATATATATTTTTTTTTAAAGAAGAAGAAGAAACATTCACCACAACAGAATAATAATTCACATGTCAATTTATAGCATAATTTATGTTCCAGTTAGCACAGAGACACATATATGTGTCTATGCATTATTTTCTCCATTGTTGGATTAAACAGAGAAAAATTTCTACAAATGGAATGGAAAGTCCAAGTAAATATCAGCATATTCACCTATAAATCCAACGATTTTAAGAACCTGCATTACTCAGCAATACCAATTTCGGTAATATTTGCACAAGCAACAATACCAAGCGATTTCAAAGACTTCCCACAACCATAGGTCAGCTGAACCACTCATGTGTTAGTCAAAAACAATTCATTACCAGCCTCATTATTGATCCACATATTACAAATTACCACTTTACAATAACTAATGAATGGGAAGGGTATTTTTAGAAAAAAAATTGTGCATAAGCCGAAGTCACGGTTCACCTCTTTCATGCTCAAGAACCCAACCTTGGAAATACTGTTGCCAGATAATAGTTGCAAATCCCTGCCAGATAATTTGTTATAATTAATTGAATCAAATAAACAAATAAGTGTCTCATTGTCGTCTAAAATATTTGTATATTACACTCAATAGACCTCACATGTGGAGTTCGTTCTATGATAGGCATCTTTTCAGGCTCTCCATACGTCAACATGTAGTAGTAGAAATTGGTATAGGAAAACATACACCTCAAATTTATTTGTTACACCATATTCATATAAAGCAAATTATCATTGACAGTGTTCTTACTTAATTAAGACATTCGGAAACCACATTGCAAACTCCCTCTTCCTCACTTTCACAGTGGTTAAAGAGC
Source organism: Ligustrum vulgare (assembly GCA_963555705.1). Taxonomy (NCBI): domain Eukaryota; kingdom Viridiplantae; phylum Streptophyta; class Magnoliopsida; order Lamiales; family Oleaceae; genus Ligustrum; species Ligustrum vulgare. The sequence continues at coordinate 29,805,713 of OY743186.1, read as the reverse complement.
AAATTAGTGATCTTCTCAACACTGGAATCATCAAATTCAACTTTATCCACAGATTGTCTCACTATGCCCTGTAAGTTGGAGATATTTCAGTAAGAATAACATTAAATATCCTCTCTCAACTCAAGCACAAAATAGAATATCGTTACCATTAATTGATTCTGAAAATAAAGATTCTTGCAAACTTTCAGCTGAAATTATTTGAGACTCCTGATTAAATCAACAATGCCATACAAACATTCAGCTGAAAACACAGAACAAAGTTAAACATTAATCTAATTAATGGTCACAATCTTATCTTCAGTTTTCTTTATTACCTCCTACCAGAGCTTGGGCTCCTGCGATATCTAGGGGAATGCAACTCCTATGCCTTCCAGAACCTCCACGGTTCCTAAGATCAAATTAGGAAATAAAATCAGTGCATATATCAAGACCAAAGTACGAATAAGATAAAAAAAAAATGTCTACAGAAGCTTGCATTGAGAAGCAGAAGTGCTTGCATTTGATTCTATAGAGCTATCATCAAAATGCTGGACTGAAACCAAACAATAGATTAAGCAAGGATAAGAACAAAAGTGGATGGATTCTAGTCCTAAAGTTATGATTTAGCTGCATATTTGTGCTACAAATTGGTCGATAATAAAAAAACTGAAATAAATCTAAATTCTGAACTGATAATTTGTACTTCATTTCCATATAGTGCCTTTATGTCTAGCACCTTGGTTGATCTTCGACACTCAAAAATAAAAAAACACAAATCATGAGTTCTGAGGTACTAAGAGTTTCCTCTGAAACACCCAAATAAACAAATCCATTAACTTGGATATATCACATGATATAAGGATTTAACTGTTCTCCATAACCACCATCATCTTCCCCCAGTCAGTTGATGAAACTTAAGCTTGATTCATAGATGAAAAGGGCACATTAAAACACTCTACCCTGAATACTATACCAGTGAATTTAGCAAAAATTCTACTCTTCACTATAATTCTGTCAGAAAATAACTATAAAATAGAAAATTTACCTCAATACTTTCCCCACGGAAAAGTGCTACTAGTGATGATGATGATCTACAGCGGCATCATTTTTTGGGGAATCCGGGTCGGCTAGATTGGCCACGTTAACACCCGCATTTCCACCACCTCCATAATCAAAAGCTCATGCAAATAGCAATCAAGCAATTAAACTTAAGTTTAATGGATCAAAAGGGAGTTTTATGTGCTTCCGACAATACCACCATCCCATTACAGCAGTTACCCCATCAGTAAGGGAAAAATCGACAGAACGAATGAGATTTATATTTCGAAAAAGAAACAGGGAAATAACAAAAAAAATTACAACAATCGAACCCTAAATCGACTTTGAATCCAGCAGATTGATGTGCGAAAATTCTCAACACATCTTTTCTACCGAAGCTTTTTGACAAGAACTGGAGTGTTGAAGAAGGTACATTGAAACCACTAATAAACCCATCCCATTCCCGCCATAGAAGCTAGAGATGGGGTGAAGAAGGTACCTAGAACTCCAGCTGTAGAACTGTGAATAAGTTGCGAACAATCCGCCTTCAGAAGCTGTTGGTGGAGAACTCACAGAAGCTACAACCGGAGGAATCGAAGTAGGAAATGTTACTGGAGCTAGAGATTTATGCCTCGCAGGTGTAGCAGCAGACGGAGTAGAAATGAAGCAAGATGTACAGCTCTGTTCGCAGGTGGATCGAATTTCTAGGGCTACCATGTCGTATAATATGAGAGTTCCGGAGAGATTACTGAGATAAATTAGTGTTTCGGTCTCGGAGAGTTTTGAGAGTGACACAACTTGATCGGAAAGTTGCTGGTATCTATGAAGGAATCTGCAACCACCGTCGGCGCCACCCAAGAATACCGTCGTCATCATCACTTGAAAACCGCACGATTGATTCACCACAACAATACTACATGCACGATTAACTCACCAGAACAGCACCACCACCGTCTCGCTGCAGCGGTTGAGCCAAAATGCCAGGGAAGTTTGAAAGCAGAGGTTAGAGGCAACAAGAGCAGTAGGTTTTGGTGTCTCTCTTTCAAAATGATTTGAATTCGAAAACAAAAAGGGTAAATCATGATTTTGAAGCAGGGACTGCATTATCGTGGGTCCCACATTACTTCTTTGTCATTTTTTTTAGGTGAGATTTTTTCTAATTTTATTATGCTATACAATATTTAATATTTTTTAAAATGTGGAACATTTTGGGGGGAAACTTTGGAGGGAAAAATTTGGAGGGCTTTCCTTCTCTAATATAGTATTAGATTATATTATATTATATTAGATTAGATTAGTTTAGAATTAGAATTAGAATTAGATTAGAATATATATATATATATATATATATATATATATATATATATATATATATATATATATATATATATATATATATATATATAATTTTATTCATTAATTAATTAATGTCTTTTTATAATAGTTAAGTTATATATATTGTCTTAATTATACTAATTCTTTTTCTAAAATATGTTTTTTTACAAAATTCTCATTTTCTAGTTCTAAAGAATAATTATTAACATTAATAAAAAAAACTCATAATAACTTTTATAGAGTAGTACAAGTTTAATTATGTTAAAAAGTTTGTTTAGAGAAAATGAGATGTGACTTGAGAGTGAGAGATGAAGAGTGTTATAGAGTTGAAATGTAAGGCTTGATTTTGAAATTATATATTTAGGCGTCGAATAGCTTATGAGACTTTTAATTTGTCTGGATTTTTTTAATTGAACTTATTAATTTGGATGGTCAATCCACATCCCCTCATTGTTGGGGATTCCAAGCTCTATTCGGGGCTGGTCCCCGTCAAGTTCGAGGATTCTCTGCACCATTATTGTCCTTACTTTGGAAGCGCATAGTCGAAGAACATGTTTGGCTAAGATTAAAAAAATATAAAAAAATGTAAAAAAATAAAAGTATTTATAAAAAGATTGCTTATAAGCATGCTTCTTCTTTAAGAAGGTAGGTCTAATGTAGTAATGGGAAAAAAAATCCGATGAACTCGAGTCCTGCAAAATCCGATCCCAATAGGGATGTCGTACCTCAAATATTCGGTTTTTTTTTCCTTTTTCCCTATTAAGGGAAACAAAATAAATAAATAATATAAATAGTGCAGGATGTTCGACCCTCCCCGAGACCCTTGAGGTGCTCATGGTGCCTGCCCAAATTGAATCTAACTAATTGGCATCCCTAGTCTATTGTAGGGTGAGCAAATTATCCACCTCACAACCTAAACAGTCCATACCAATGTTGTTAAACCCGATCCGATAGACCCATAAACCAACGACCCGGGCCAAAACCCAGGGTCGGGTCACATTTAAAACCCTATCGGGTCAAACACGGTCAATGGCCCGGGAGACCCGGGTTTTATATTTTTTTTTTTTGATTTTTTGAATTTTTTTAACATTTTTTTAATATTAATTAATGCCCAAGTCAACTCTGGGTTGACCCTTTGACCCTCGACCCAGTCTCTCGATCGGGTCGATGATTGGACTGGGTATGAAAACATTGATCGATACATCTAGGGTCAATTTTCAGTAATTTGGCTGTTACAGTCAAACTCTACCACCATATTCAACTGCCAAATCGATCGATAAGTCGAGCAATCAACCCTTAATTACTCAGCCCGAATTGACCCCAGTGAGGATATGGTACTTTAAAATTCAATTTTTAAACAATGACGGATCAAACAATCAAAATTCAAAACCTAATCCCAAACTCTCACATTGTCATTGACCTCAAGGAAAATGAGTGATTCAGTGAAGAGCTCGAGAAGAACTCTAGTTGTTCACCCCCACCCCAACATTGCTAGTCTCTCTCGCCACCGACCATTTCTACATCTCTCCCTTACTTTGCAACTCCAGATCAACCTCTTACATAAAGTGTGGTAGTAGTACTTGATAGTGTTTTGGTTTATGGCTTTGATGGTTGTGGTGGTTTATGGCTAGTCCAAAAATAAAAAATATCGAACCAATATTACGGTTAGATTTGGACTCAACTCAAAATTTTAGTTCCATGGTTGGATTGGGTTGAGTTCTTAGTCAATTGTGTATGTCTGAACTAATCTAATTCAACTTATTCATGTGGAATAAGGATGATATTACTCAATAACTTTCATCAAAATTACATCATCGATAAGAACATCTCCAATGGGCTGTCAATTTTGAATGTGGTGATGATGTGGCTTGTAGACAAAATGATGTGGTGAAATGGATAAACATTCTCACAGTGAGCCATTTTTTATTCTTATTTTTAATTTGATTTCTTTCTCTCTCCTCAATTTCCTTTTCTCTTACTTTATTTCAATTTCTCTATCCCTACTTAATTTTTCTCTCTTTCCAACCGAGTCAATTTCACGATGTGAGTTGTTGATGCAAAAATTACAAGAACGCTTGTCACTCTTTTAGAAAACTTAAAAGGGAAGATGTGAGAAATGAGGATAAAAATGAGATTCGTATAAGATATAAATGTGGGCTTATTGGTCGACCTTAATTGGCTTTCTTTTATTATATATACGGGGAAAATATTTGAGAGCAAATTTGGAGTAGTAAATAAATGAGAAAAACTTGTCCAATTCCTTACCACTATTGCTCTGTATTTATAAGCAAAATAATGCAATTACTATTTTAAAAAAAGGTAACTTCTCTATTTTCCAAGGAAAATGATGATTTATTGCAATTTTTCAGACTTTTTTATGACTTTTGGTAGGTCCCTATGATATTAGTTGTGACCAGCCACCATTTATGACACCCGTTAATAGGTTGCACAATGGTCACTTCGTGCAGAGGTATAGAGGAAAATGTTGCCTTTTCAAGGTTTTGAGACTCGAGGTGATCCACTTGCAAAGTATTAAGTGTCTTATGAACTTTTGAGCTATGTTTGGATCTTCTTTTGAGTTGAGTTTGGTTTGTTTTATGCCAACCTCATAATGAGGATGCTATGCTAGAAGATGGGTTAGTTTTATTAAGGTTGATGATGTCCGAACTTTTGAAGTCTGGACTCGTCGCTTGAGGGGCTTGCAAATATGGGCTTTAATTACTTGGCATGGGCCCTTAGCTGCCCAGCATATCAACAATTTCCTAGTTTGGACCTTTTCTGTTAATGGCAGCAGAAAGCTTTTTCTTTTCTTTTTTCCAACAAGTTTCATGTGCTTCTAGGCCACGATTGACGGCTATTACATCAATTCATCATTACTGAGACACGTGGAAAGTTTTGAAGTTTGAGGATAAGGGCGTTGGAATGCCATGTGCTGTTTAGAATTCCTATTCAATCTGATCCTACCAATTCCCATTCAAGGTAAATACTTTTTGCTTTTAACTTTCTTCACTTTTGGTGAGTCCCTTTGATCTTGGATATGACCAACTGCAATTTATGACACCCGTTGATAGGCTGCAGGTGGTCACTTCTTGTGGAGGTATGGAAGATGACGACGCTCCGCAAGTGCACGGGTCGCGCAAGTAATACAGTGGATTTTAAGTCCGAATATCGTTCCCACAGAGATTGTTTTAAATCTTATTTTAGACTACTACCTTAACCGGAACTAGAGAAATTGTTTGAATTTGAGATTTTTGAATTAAAATTAAACTAGAAAGAACGAGGAAACTTGATTTAGAGAAAATATGAGAAAAACATGCTAGAATTGAGAATCCACATTTATTCCATTAATTACGCATTAAATTAAACATCTAACAATAATTCACGAGGTTTTGAAAATCCATATTCCTAATATTGTCAAGACTCCCTTTCGGACAAGAATCAACACCTATTTCTATACACAATCCGACTATATTTCTATGACGAATCTAAATGTATAGAAAAGCATTAAAAGTTTTGTGAATACTATAGCAGATAACACAAAGCACAGGGGTATATTTCTATCCCCTATCGAACTTTGTGGCAATTGAGACAAGTCTAATGAAATCTCAATCTTTCGAACTTAAGAAATCACAACCTAAAATCATACAACTAGTGATCAAGTAATTGCATGATAAGAACAGTATATATCAATTTCTCAAACCCATGAACTATGAAATTAAATGATAATCAATACATAAAATCCGAAAATAAATGCTTCATCACAATTCTAACATTCAAAATCTAGCCTAGATACATAATTGAATATAAATCACAAAAGGAATGGATAGATGTCACCCTATTCATTGCCCTTGATCTTCGTTCTTCAATTTTGTTCTTGGCGTGGCATGGATCCCTCGACACTTCGACAGCGTTTTGGCCTCTCTTCAATGAATTGGGAACATTGGGAACCCCTAATTTCGTGCCTTAGGTCTGGTATATATAGATGCTCATGAGAATTAGGTTAATTATGGAGAAAACTGCTGAATTCCGCGTAAAAAGCCCAGCTGAGGCCCAGTCGGGACTACCGTGCGGCCGCACGGTTCAAAAACACGCGGTCGCATGACTCTGCAGGTAAACTTCAGTCGCCGAATTTTTTGACCGTGCGACCGCACGCCTTTTTCAACCGTGCGGCCGCACGGTTGTAATTCCGGCTGCAATTTTTATCTTTTAAATTTTGCAACTTGGTCCCTGTCTTTTAATTGCACAGCAAGTCCTCCAACTTCTGATTGTTGTAATTTAACCCCTGAACTTCTGATTTCTTCCAAATTCGATTTTTTCTTCAAATTAGCTATTTGATTGACTGCATCAATTCTTGAATTGCTCACTTTGACCCCTTTTACATCCAATTGCTCAATTTTAGCTTCAATTCCTTTGTTTTCTCGACTTTGGGATTATTTCTGAAATGTAAACAAATAACACAAAATAAATAGCGAATATTCTAAAACAAACATATAAAATCCTACTTTTAGGATAGAAATAAGTGTATAAAATACACTTATCAACACCCCCAAACTAGAACTATTGTTCGTCCTCGAACGAAATAAAACTAAACTATAAATGTAAAACGGAAAAATAAAAATTATGTTTTTACTTTTGTCAACTTATTTACCATGCGCTTCAATAATCCAAATTGACGATTCACTTTAGACAAAGAAATATGACCAACATAAAATATTTTCATTCATCCGATGCTCAACTTCATTGTGTGTGTGTGAATAGCCAAAATCAACCGCAAACTTATGCAAAAAATAAACTTGACAATGTGTGACTTTTTATGCAAAAGTAAGCCTGAATCCCATGTGGTCAACAATGATTTTCTTTTAATTTTCCTTACCCTCTCATGGATGATTACAACCTTATTACTTTTCTCTCACATCCCGAGGTCTTTCCTATTGATGTGGTTTCTAAACATGTATAAATCGCATTTTTCCACACAAGGCAGTTAGTACTAGACAAGTATGCACGACAGACCAAGAAAAATTAACAAAGTGTTAGGAATTTCAATCAACAAAGCTTATACCATTTTATTCCATTTTTCTTTCATGTGGACGACTTTTTCTTTTAATGTCCTTGTCTTTTACCATCTTTGTGCAATACTTTTCATACTTGCTTTCTATATGACCCCTGTAGCGAGCTTTAGGTCGGCAGCTCCCAACTCAGTTGAGCTTAGGGTACCAGGTTCAAAGAACCCATCAGACTTAATTACCCGAGTCATAAAGGCATAAACAAAAAAGTTAAAAGATGTTTTAACGTCTTATGTGTAAGTCCACTCTCCGTACTTGCTTTCTAGTTGACCCCTGTAGCGAGCTTTCAGATCGGCAACTCCCAAACCAGTTGGCTTTAGGGTACCAGGTTCAAAGAACCCCTCAGACTTACTTGCTCGAGTCAAAAAGACATTTGAAGAGTAGAATAAGACCTTCAGCATTTTTCTGTTTTTATGCTGGTTATTATGGTTTATACCCGTTGATCGAAATCCCTTACACTAAAGATGTACAATTAAAAACTCCAAATCTTAAATCCATTAATGCATACTCATACTAACCTTCCCACCCCCAAACTGCTTCTTGAGTAGTTTGGTTCTACATTTCAGGTCGGGATCTAATTTCTTAAGATTTGGGATTTTACAGTCAGTTCTATGTTCAAAGTGCACAAGTTTATCCCACAAGTATCAAGCATCTCCCTACACAAGTTTTTATTTGAAAGTGGCTATGTGCTCCAATTTGATTAAAGTTTTACATGGATGAATGTTAAGAAAAAATTAGTTCACATGTTGCCCAATTTTCTAACTAAAGCACAAAAATCAATTCAAATCATGTCATAAGCAATAAATAAATCAACAAAAATTTTCAAATTTTTCACTTTTTATGATTTTTTCACATTTTTCAAATTTTTTTTTTTGAATTTTCTGCCCAAACTCGAATGAATGTGTACGTGAAGCACATGAATGAGCCCACCCCCAAACTAGAATCATACATTGTCCTCAATGTATTCAAAGTAAATAATTAAATAAAAACACAAAATAACAAAGAGGGTGTTATGTACTTCCCAGGTTTGGAGAGATGGTGTTCTTAATTTGAAGCTTTGCTCTTCATGTAGCTTGGATGATTCGACCCCTTTCTTACTTTTCCAAGTTTGGCTCCAAGTGTCCCATGATGATATTTTTCTTGCAAACAAGATTTATTTATCATTAGAAGCATGAATATCATATAGGATCTAAAACAAGTCAACACAACACACCCAAACTAGGACTTTGAAAAATTTTGAAAAATTTGAAATAAGGTCGACCACTGATTTTCAACCCTTGACATCGCCTCGAAAAAGTTAAAATTTCCCGAGACATGTCGCGGGCATATGAAAGTACATAACTTGGTCTACAACATATCAAAAATTCAGTAAGTTTGAAGTTCATTTAGGTCTTGAAAAGATGTGACTAAGTAGGTGCAGTGAAGCTGAAAACAGGTGCAGTGGTGCTGTGATGCCTTGCAATGGCCTTGCAATGAAGTGCTTTGTAGTGCTAAGATGTTCATGTTGAGTTCTATGCCTTAAATCTTTGTAAACAATGAATGGATGATGCACAAATGATGTTTAACATGTAGTGAGGGTGATCAGCCAAAAAGATTTGCCAAAACTCAATAAAAACCTCATTGAAACATTTTATCGAGCACCTTGAATGCATATAAAGAAATCAATGAAAATCATAGAGTTTGAGACTTGAATTAAGCCAAAAATTTTCACCTAATAAACACAATTCAATACCCCAAGTTCTATCCTAAGCCTATCACTATCAATCCACAATATTCAATTTCCACAAAAATTTGAAGAACACAAGAATTATGCATAATCTTGGAAATTGGTGAAAAATTCTTACCTTTGGATGATTTTGATGCAATGCAATGTATGATCTTGAGTTATAATGATGTGCAAACTTAGGGGAACAGTTGGGGACTCAATGTGGGATGATTTGGGGGAGGAATTTCGGGTTTGAAGTGGTTAGAATGAAAGTTGTTGCATTATGTATACAATCTTCCGTTTCTGCCAGAAAAGTACCGTGCGGTTAGAATGAAAGTTGTTGCATTATGTATACAATCTGCCGTTTCTGCCAGAAAAGTACCATGCGACCGCACGGTTGTAACACCGTGCGACCGCATGGTCTTAATGGACAGTTACTTGAATTTTTTTTCAAAATTTGAGTTTTGGACCCTGTTTTCGACCCCTAAATGCCTTCTAATGCTTGCAACCAACTTCTAAACAATATGTTCATGTCCTAAGCTAGGTGATCAAGTGGAAGATTGTGATAAAAAGCTACAAACAAATAGAAAACAAATAAATCCTAAAGATGGTAAAACATGCAAGAATAAGTGCATTGAAGTTTTCAATGCCACTAACATGTCAAAATATGAATCCTAAGCATGCAAGTGATCCTAAAATGCAGTGTGTAGCATCAAAACACTAATAAAGAAAATAGATAAAACAAATAAAGAAAAAGGGTTTGAGAAATTGGGTTGCCTCCCAACAAGCGCTTCATTTAAAGTCTAGAGCTAGACTTGGCGACGCTCCGCAAGTGCACGGGTCGCGCAAGTAATAAAGTGGATTTTAAGTCCGAATATCGTTCCCACAGAGATTGTTTTAAATCTTATTTTAGACTACTACCTTAACCGGAACTAGAGAAATTGTTTGAATTTGAGATTTTTGAATTAAAATTAAACTAGAAAGAACGAGGAAACTTGATTTAGAGAAAATATGAGAAAAACATGCTAGAATTGAGAATCCACATTTATTCCATTAATTACGCATTAAATTAAACATCTAACAATAATTCACGAGGTTTTGAAAATCCATATTCCTAATATTGTCAAGACTCCCTTTCGGACAAGAATTAACACCTATTTCTATACACAATCCGACTATATTTATATGACGAATCTAAATGTATAGAAAAGCATTAAAAGTTTTGTGAATACTATAGCAGACAACACAAAGCACAGGGATATATTTCTATCCCCTATCGAACTTTGTGGCAATTGAGACAAGTCTAATGAAATCTCAATCTTTCGAACTTAAGAAATCACAACCTAAAATCATACAACTAGTGATCAAGTAATTGCATGATAAGAACAGTATATATCAATTGCTCAAACCCATGAACTATGAAATTAAATGATAATCAATACATAAAATCCGAAAATAAATGCTTCATCACAATTCTAACATTCAAAATCTAGCCTAGATACATAATTGAATATAAATCACAAAAGGAATGGATAGATGTCACCCTATTCATTGCCCTTGATCTTCGTTCTTCAATTTTGTTCTTGGCGTGGCATGGATCCCTCGGCACTTCGACAGCGTTTTGGCCTCTCTTCAATGAATTGGGAACATTGGGAACCCCTAATTTCGTGCCTTAGGTCTGGTATATATAGATGCTCATGAGAATTAGGTTAATTATGGAGAAAACTGCTGAATTCCGCGTAAAAAGCCCAGCTGAGGCCCAGTCGGGACTACCGTGCGGCCGCACGGTTCAAAAACACGCGGTCGCATGACTCTGCAGGTAAACTTCAGTCGCCGAATTTTTTGACCGTGCGACCGCACGCCTTTTTCAACCGTGCGGCCGCACGGTTGTAATTCCGGCTGCAATTTTTATCTTTTAAATTTTGCAACTTGGTCCCTGTCTTTTAATTGCACAGCAAGTCCTCCAACTTCTGATTGTTGCATTTTAACCCCTGAACTTCTGATTTCTTTCAAATTCGATTTTTTCTTCAAATTAACCATTTGATTGACTGCATCAATCATTGATTTGCTCACTTTGACACTTTGTACATCCAATTGCTCAATTTTCGCTTCAATTCCTTTATTTTCTCGACTTTGGGATTATTTCTGAAATGTAAACAAATAACACAAAATAAATAGCGAATATTCTAAAACAAACATATAAAATCCTACTTTTAGGATAGAAATAAGTGTATAAAATACACTTATCAGAAAAAACTTGTTGCCTTTTCCAAGTTTAAGGCACGAGGTGGTCCACTTGTAAATTATTGAGTGTCTTAAGAACTTTGAGTTATGTTTGGGTTTGGTTATGAGTTCAATTCAATTTATGTCGACCTCATAATGAGGACTATATGTTCAATTTATGCCGACCTCATAATGAGGTCTATATGCTGGAAGATGAGTTCGATTTTATTAGGGTTGTTGATGTCCGAACTTCTCAAGTCAAGACTCGTCACTTAAGAGGCTTGCAAATATGAGCTTTATTTACTTGGGCATAGGCTTAGCCCCTTAGTTACCAAGCATATCAACATGAGCATTGCAAATGCTCTAAAAGGTGGATAAGCTTCAACCTAACTCAAGTTCTAAAAAGTAAAAGAATGTGTGTGCCACACACCTATACCATTGGCTTCTCGCCCAATAAAACTGTGATTTACGTATGGAAGTTGCAATAAAAGAGAAATATTTTTTTCTGGGATTGCTTCCTCTTGGACAAAAAAGGATTGGTTATTCATTGTCGTTATTTCAGTCAAATTCAATTGATGAGATTTACATATCTTGTACCTTCCCAAGTGACAGAACGTTCAACAACATAAGGAGATATATAGCCTTGGCACGATTTAGAAAAAGTTTCCCACCACGAGCGAGACGTACCTAGTAAATATGAAAGGGAAAAAAATTGAAACTACTGGAACAATGTGATAAAAATTACTTTTGAAGTGAATAATGTCATTAGTAAAATAAATGACATAGCTTAAAAATGTTTAATTACAATCTAAGAGCTTTTTTTAGCAGTCGACCCCTCTTGGGCCTTGAGATTACGACATGTTTAGCCCTGGATTTGATATTAACTATTTGAGAATCACTTTTATTTAACCAAACATTTTGTAAAGAAATCATATTTTCTCATAATCGTTTTTAGTTTTTTAATCACACGTTCATCAAAATAATACTTTTCAAATAATCAATTATCAAAGAACTAAAATCGAACAAATGCTTAATCAGGAAATTTTATTTCAAGTTTTTAGCCATTTTGAGATTTTGGATTTTATAAAGGGAAAATTACAAGGATCCTTACATTTCAACTTCCTACATCAAAAATCAAAATTTGAAAAAAATTTATTCAAAATTCAAGTGTCAGTTTAGTTTTAATTTTTAATATTCATATTCATTCATTAAATTAATATAAACCCAGGTAAATCAAAGCTTTATGTAGATTTTGCATCTATATTCTTCACTTCATCAGAGATCGTTAATTTAGATCAAATTCAATTTTACAATGATCTTGATATCACCACCAACATTGCAGAGCAGCGCGGTGTGGCTGCGGACACCACATCAACAAAATCGATGCGCGCGGTCACGGTTCTTGCTACCACCAAATTTCTTCGTTTGTTCCTTCATTTTTATTTTTTTTATGAGTTTTATTTCACCAAAATGGATTCTATGGTTTGTCATGGTTGATCATTTTTTGTGATTTTACAGAGGTTTGGGGAAGGTGATTACACGAAGCAGGTGTAGCGTTGTGGTGTTCAAATGACGATATACGATGCTCTAGTGTGCGATATGGTGGTGGTGGTGGTGCAGATAGTGATGGTGAGGGTGAGTTGCGGGATGTGGTGGTTCAGGTGATAGTTGTGGTGGTTGTGGTTGTGGTGGCGACGGCGTGTACATGTGAGGTTGTGGTGGTGGTGGGGCAGTGGATGGCTAAAGGATAGTTTGTGACCATTTAGTGTGGTATTTGTGACTATTTATTTGATAAGTTATGACTTGAGAACTAAGTAGCAACCAATTAATATAATAAATTGTGACTGATAAATATATCTTGATAATTTGTGACCAATAGAATTTCTAGTTTGTGATCGATATATAATTTCTGACCTAGAAATTTTTGATTTGTGATCGAGGAATAAGTTGTGACCTATAAAATTTGAGATTTGTGACCCATAATATTTGTGACCAAATAATTTGCTAATTTGTAATAAAAAATAAGTTGTGGTCAAATAATTAATAATTTGTGATCGAGAAATAAATCATATCCAATTTATTTGATAAATTGTGACTATGGAATAAGTTGTGACTTATAAAATTTGTAATTTGTGACTAAAAAATAAGTAGTGACTAATTACATTGATAATTTGTGACTGAAAATGAGTCTTTATAAACGATTTTAATAATTTGTGACCTATAAAACTTGCGATTTGTGACCAACAAATTAGTCGTAACCTATAAACATTTTGATTTTTTACTGAAAAATAAGTCCTAATATTTAATATTTATGATATGTGGCCGATTAATTAGATAATTTGTAATAAAAAATAAGTTGTGACATATAAATTTGTAATTTATGACCGATAATTAAGTCATAACAAAATTATTTATAATTTGTGACCAAGCAATAAGTTGTGATTTCAAAATTTGTGACCAAGCAATAAATTTATAATCTGTAACTATTAATTGTATAATTGTGATCTTGATCTATTTAATTAATAAAATATATTTAATTACATTTTTTAATTAAAACCTGTTTTTCGAATTAAAACATCAAATTTCTTAAATTTCAAATTCTATTTTTTTATAAAAAGAAATCACTGCATATATATTCTTCCTTTTTTATAAAGGTGTGGACGGATACCACTGGGTTTGGATAGAAAAGTATGATTTTTATTGGACGGAGTTGGATTCAGCCCAGAGGGATATGGTCAATAATAATAGTAGGAATTTCGTTCCCACAAATTTAGTGGAAATTACACAAGGCCAGGTTTACAGATGTCAAATTTCACACTTCAAGAAATTTAATAAAATATACACAAATCAGGTGCTTAATAGAATTTTTAAAATCATAATAATAGTTAATACTACCCAACCCACCATCCCCCAATCATACTCTCACTCCCTCTCAGAAACGAGACCCAACTCTCTCTTAAACCAAACCAGGGAAAGAGGTCGTCCAACCATAGCCGCCAAGTACCGCAACGACAACTCAGCACCAAAATGCTCCAACACCAACGACGACACCTGTGCTTCTTCTCGGCGGCCAAAGTACTTCATCATTTTCACGATTCTAATTTGCAATGGCCAACCGTGGCTGCAAATCTACAATGGTTTTTTGATGAATCCCGTGGATGCGGTAGTTTGAGGTTGTGGATGCGGTGGGGGGTGAGGTGGTGGTGCTTCGGTGGATGCTTGGTGCTGTGGGGCAGCGATGGGGAGTGACAGAGAAGCCGTGAAGGTGATTTTCAATTGTAGACTTTATTGCACCAAAGTTAAATTGGGTTCTCCTCCAAGAGAATTCAACATGCAAATTGATACCGGAAGCGATATCTTGTGGGTTACTTGCAATTCCTGTAATAATTGTCCTATGAATAGTGGACTTGGAGTGAGATCTTGTCCTTTATCTCATTGTTTTCTCCTTCATTGGTTGAATTTGACAATTTGTTGAAGTTTTTCAGTTTCACATCAAAGTGATATCTTAGTTTCGTTTGCAGGTTGAGCTCAATTTCTTTGATGTCGTTAGCTCGCCAACAACATCCTCTATTTCTTATGCAGCATATGTGCTTCTATAGTCCAAATTGCATATGCTGAATGCTCCACTAGAAGCAACTAGTGTGGCTACTTGTTCCAATATGGAGATGGAAGTGACACTGCTGGTGTCTATGTGAATGAAGGATTTCTATAGAAGCGATGGTGAGTGGAGGTGGTGATGAGTGATCTGTTTCATTTGATGTATGTGGTGTGATGGTCTTGACTGTAGTGAGATGTGGGTGGGTGGGTGGCCGGTCCGTGGTGATGTGGTGACTTGGAGATGATTGTTGTAGTGCCAATTGTGATCCGAAGACAGGGATTTTAAGATCGCAAGTCACATGTCACACTTAATAGTGAGATGTGGGTGGGTAGGTGGGTGGGTGGCCGACCCGTGGTGATCCGAAGACAGGGATTTTAAGATCGCAAGTCACATGTCACACGTAATAGTTCAAGTCACAGATCAGGTCACATATCATACATTAAATCACATGTTATAGTTCATATAGTTCAGGTCAAAAGTCACAAATCACGGGTTCATAGGTCACACGGTCGGGTCACATGTTCAAATCACATGTCACATATCATATATCAAGTCACAGGTCACCGGTCACCGGTCACATGGTCGGGTCACATGTTCAAATCGCATGTCACATATCACATGTCACACATATCACATTGTTCAGATCACATGTTCAAATCACCAGTCATATGTTATACATTCAAGTCACACGTCATTTGTTTAAGTCATAGATCACATTGCACATGTTCAAGTCATTGGTTACAGTTTATACCTCAAGTCACGTGTCGTACATCAAGGTCACACGTTCAAGCCACAAGTCACATATCACGTATTCATGTCACAGGTCACACGTTCAAACCACATGTCACATATCACATATTCAGTTCATGGGTCACATGTTCAAACCACTGGTCACCACATATCACGTATTCAAGTCATAGGTCACACGTTTAAGTCATGGGTCACATGTTACATATTTAAGTCATAAAAAATGGCATTGCACTCACAGGTCACATGTCACATGTCACAAATTGAAGCAATGGGTCAAGTTTTCAGGTCACATGTTCAAACCACACATCACAAGTCTTGTATTCAAGTCAAAAGTCACATGTTTAAGTCATGGGTTACATGTTACATATTCAAGTCACAGACTTAGGTTACATGTCGCACGGTCACAAGTCAAAATTCATACCTCAAGTCACATGTCACAGTTTGCTTATTGTAGGTCACAAGTCGAATTCATCTAATTACATGTTAGAGAATCCAGTGAATACCTATTTGTTGGATTAGGTCACAAGTCACACTTCAATTGCTCAGGTCACATGTCACGCTTCAAATGTTCATTCAAGTCACAGGTCACACGTTTAACTCATGTAGCAAAAATATTTCTGATCTAGTGTCCATTAAACTTCTTTCATATGCTTCTTTCAGTTTTGCAGGTCATGAAGAAGAGCTCAATTTGAATCTGAAGAATCAAGAGTTCCATCGACAGTGGAACCTATGATATTATTACAAGGTCAATTCTAAGTTCATTAACAAGAGGCTGCTTCTGTGATTCTATGAAGAGGTTAGTTTACTGTTTTGTGGATTTGGAATTTGAAGAAGAATCTACTGGGGGAGAAGATGAAGTTGGCAAGAGGAACAGAGTGGTTCTGTTTGCTTTTTCTATTCAAACATGAAAGCTCTCTTACTCTTCTCTAGACTTCAAATTATTATGTATGTGTGCTTGTTAAGTGACATTTTATTTGGTGATTGTGGTGGTGGTGGCGCACCGGAGAAGGTGGTGGCGGTGACGGTGGCACTGGTGGTTGTGCATTATAGATTGGGAAGTTAGAGCGATGGTGAAGATGATGTTGACCATGGTGGTGGTTGTTCGCTCAAAATAATGTGTACCGCAAGCGCACGGGTCGAGTACAAGTAATAAAGTTGACTTTTTGAGTTCGAATTGTCGATCACACGAGGAATGTATAATCTATTATACTCTAATTAATTTAATCTTAACAAATAAAACACACAATTAAATATGGATTTTAGAAAATAACTAAAAGTCTACTAAATATGGAAATATAAAAATACTTGAAAATCTTGGAGGAAAATGTGGTTGGGATTCATGGTTTCATTTAACTGTCGCCTAATTAATTTCTCAACATGCAAATTAACAAATTACTCATTTACAATGTTAGACCCGATTTTCCAAGTTTAGCTAATTGCCTCTCTCGAGTGAAATTAACCCTTAATCAATTAGTTCAACCTACTATATCTCTATGTCGATTAAAGCCCAATCAATTGCATTAACTCTTTGTGAAAATAGCTCAATGGATCATATAGGGTTTAAGGTATATCTCTATCCTTAACAAGAACCTAGAGCATTTTTTATTTGGTCTAAAATGCAAAATATCTCTCGATTATCATACACTTCACAAAACATATATTTGGTGATCAATCAAACACATTGAATAATCTCAATAACAAACACACATGAAATAAGCATTTAATCATCAAATAGCAAATATTAAAACTAATTCAAGCTAGGTTAAATTACTACCATAAATTCCAACACAATAAATTAGCTCATGTTGTATAAATGATACAAATGAGAATATTTATAACAATACATTGCAAGTTTGACAAAATAATAGAGAAAATACAAAATTATAGATAAACCCCTTTTTGAAACTTGGCTATGATTTCCCCAAATATTTCACCACTTTATATGTATTCTCCTTGCTCTTGATTTGTTTCCCAGGACATATCAAGTAGTTGAAAAGAGAAACAAAGTAAAAGGAAAGAAAAGAAAATGAAAAAAAGGAAAAAAATAAAAGAAAGAAAAGAAGAGACCAGTTTCGGCCAGCAAGAAAAAAAGACCGGGAAGAAGACGTAGACTACTGTCCAAAATCATATTTTATTGCCTTCAATTCCGAAAATTGCGTCCTTAGTCCTTAAGATTTGAAAGTTGAGCAAAATAGTCACAAACACTTATTTTTCTCTTAATTGATGTGTCCAAGCACAAAAATCTGTGGAGAAGTGATAAAACAAATTTTAAAATGTTTCCCAGTCCCTCAACTTTTATTTTGCGGCCCAAGTCCTCAACTTTTGGCACTTGTGCACTTTGGTCCCCAACTTCACTTTTTGTGTGCGATTGATCAATTTTCACTCAAATTCATCAATTAAGTAATCATTTTGCTTTCTATTGTGATTTTCTCCTTGAATTTGAGTAGTAAAACTTGGTCCTCAACTTTTTGGGATGTTGCAATTTAGTCCCCAAACTTTTGATTTCTTTCAATTGGGTCATTGAACATAAAATTTACTCCTCTTTTTGCTCAATTGCCCTCCAATCTTGTCTATTTTCTTTCCAATTGAGTTTGTACCTAATTGTACAAAATAAACACAATTTATAAGTAGATATTTGCTCAATTTGTCCATTAAAGTGCTAATTTAGGAACTAAATAAGTGTGTAAAGCACACTTATCATACCCCCAAACTTGAGCTTTTGCTCGTCTCGAGCAAAATTATCTACTAGTACACTCAAATAACAAGGAACATAGATCAACAATGTTAGATAATTTGTAAATTACTCATGAGTGTAAAATTGTATAATCAATTCAAAAATATGCTTCCAAATAATGCTACCAAAAAAGAAGTTTCGCTTATCCGATGTTCAATCAATGTGTGTGTGCATAGCCACTTTCAATTGTCAATTAAGTTTCGAGAATATTGATGAGTAAAGAGGTTTCAAGTCAAAGCTAACCCGCCATTAGCAGTCAATTATTTCCTTTCCCACTCGTAAAATGCATCCCCCAATAGATATTCTTTTCTTTCCCGAGATACAATTCTAGAGGGTACTCTCAAATCACTCTTTTCTTTTTCCACTATAGTTTGGTGATGTTTTACCGACAATTTCAATAATCTAGAAATGCACTGACTCTCCACTAAATGAGTGTTCGACATTCAAGTTTATACTAAGCAATTCAAACCCACTATTAATCTAAGCCCTTATGTAAGTACAAATGCATGATATCTAAAAACTAACGTGATGAATGCTCATGTCTTCCCCACTCCCTTAAGCTTTCTAATTGACCCATGTAGCGAGCTTTAGGTCGGCAACTCCCTGATTGTTTTAAGATCAAAGGGTACCAGGTTTCAAAATACCCCTACGGACTTAATAACTCGAGTCAAAAAGACTACAAAGTGAGGTAGACTTATTAAGCAAATGCAATAATGAAGTGCACTTTTTTTTTTTTCAAAGTGTGTGTGTGTACTCTACTCATTAAGCTTTCTAATTGACCCATGTAGCGAGATATAGGCCGGTGACTCCCAAGTTTCAAACTTAAGGCACCAAGTTTCAAGATACTCCTACGGGCTTAATTACTCGAGTAAAAAATGTTTTGAGATAGGGTAATGCAATGGAAAAATTAAAATGGGCTTAGAACTTAACATACGGTCATTACTTAGCTTATACTTGGCGAAATACACTCGATACAAAATTTATTTCCAACATGTATGGAATCACGATACGTCTAGACCGTCTCCTTCACTGGGTCGACCACCCCCAAACTTTTCTTACATTAGGATCAAGAGATTTAGAGATTTAGGAAATATTGGATAGGTTGACAAAAATTAAAATACAAGCTCACAACCTAGTTTTTCTACTCCATTAACCTCTTCACCCTTCAACAATTCCCAAACTCAACAACAATAAATCATGACTATTGTGCTCAAGATAATTAGGATCTTGCATGAATAAGCATTTTATAAAAATTGACACAAGTAGCATATTGGTCAGAAATCATGAATCAATAACAATTTAAAACATCAAGTAATCCTGGCTAGAAAGGCTATCTAACATGTCAATACACAATAAGAAATCACCCCAAACTTGAAATGCACATTGTCCTCAATGTGTAAAATAAAATCAAAGTAGGAGGAAAGAATTTACTAGACTTCCCAAGAAGTGGTGGGGCACTCATAAGTAGTCTTGGGTATGTGAAAATCTCTTGGTAAGTACCAAAAATCCCCCCAAACTTGTATTGAGGCCTCCATTGATTGAATACAAATTTCTCCAACGAGACATTTCACCGAACACCATGTTAGTATCCTATGAAATCACAAGAAAAGAGTAAATATTATGTGGTGAATGACCCAAAAACATAAATCACATTCAACATCTCAATTCTAACTCATAAATCCAATATAATTTACCTATCCACCTCAACATTAAATCACATTTGAAGACAAAATACACTATGCACCAAGTGATTTAAATATGAGTTTTAAGCAAATATTTGACTTTGAAACTTTGATATGAGTATATGCTAGAATTAAATGAGAATGTATTAGAGCTATTTCACAATACCCAATTTGAGGAAAATAAATGTGGAAGATAAAGACTTGGCATAACCAACTTATTTGCAAGAAAGTAAATAATATGTAAAAAAATAAAAATAAAACAAGTAAAGGATAGAGAACGGGTTGCCTCCCATTAAGCGCTTATTTTAAAGTCATTAGCTCGACTCTCTGCATAAGTACTTCATGGCACTCTAAACATAGCTTTTGATGCATTGCTCATTTTGCTTATTATGGCTTTGTTCCACTTTTCATTTAATCTCCACACTTCGACATTGCCCTTTTCAATGTAGTAGAACTTTTCCTTTCCATCTGATTCAAACTCAACAATGTAGATTTCTATATCATCGTCAAACTTAATCACAAAATCAACTTCTATGCAATCAATGAAGTCGGATGAATGTAAGTTGATTTCATCTTCATTTATTTCTGCATCTTCAATCGGTTCTTTTGTGATTAAATTATCATTCACTTTGAGCTCTTCTACGATCATTGATTTTTCTTTGGATTGAATGATTGTTCCACAATTTAAATCCGCGGGCATTGAGAGGTCGGTCTCATTGTGTAGCGACCAAGAAATTTTACGCGATTAATAATTATTTTAATAGAAAATCGTGTCGCTACTATTTCACCCATTTTTTAAGTTAACGCCACGACGTATTCGTATAGCCAAGTCAAGAAATAATCGAGATCGTTCGATTTTAAATTAAATTCCGAATTTCTAAAAATATCTCTATTCTCTTGATTTAAAGTATATTAAGTCCAAGTACTTAATTCAATGTTATCCCAATATTTATTTATACAAAAATTACTTTTATTATTGAAATTAAGAAAATATATGCAAGCATGGGAGGTTCCATTATATGTAATCATGAAGAGCATAATATTTGTATAAATATGGAAAAGTATATGAATGATTTATATACTCCATTATATATAATCATGAAGAGCATAATATTTGTATAAATATGGAAAAGTATATGAATGATTGATAAGACTCCATTATATGTAATCATGAAGAGCATAATATTTGTATAAATATGGAAAAGTATATGAATGATTTATATACTCCATTATATGTAATCATGAAGAGCATAATATTTGTATAAATATGGAAAAGTATATGAATGATTGATAAGACTCCATTATATGTAATCATGAAGAGCATAATATTTGTATAAATATGGAAAAGTATATGAATGATTTATATACTCCATTATAAATAATCATGAAGAGCATAATATTTGTATAAATATGGAAAAGTATATGAATGATTGATAAGACTCCATTATATGTAATCATGAAGAGCATAATATTTGTATAAATATGGAAAAGTATATGAATGATTTATATACTCCATTATATATAATCATGAAGAGCATATTATTTGTATAAATATGGAAAAGTATATGAATGGTGCTTTACTTTAAGAAAAGGATGTGTTAAAATTAATAGAATTGAATGATTATGTTTACAATATGCCAACTTTATACATCTATTTAAACCCATCTCTTTTACACACAACTCTACACATATACACTTATTTCCAATCTCTTGACAAAATCCACAAGTAAGAGAAATTCAAGGTGGTCAAGAAAGTTTTGGTCCATTTACTACTACACTTCATTTTAATCTTTTAAAAAGTAAGTATATCTTATGTTTTTATGAAAAGTAAGTATGTTTTTATGAAAGGTAAATACACCTTATGTTTTTATGAAAAGTAAGTATGTTTTTATGACAAGTAAGTATATCTTATGTTTTTATGAAAAGTAAGTATGTTTTTATGAAAGGTAAATACACCTTATATTTTTATGAAAAGTAAGTATGTTTTTATGACAAGTAAGTATATCTTATGTTTTTAAGAAAAGTAAGTATGTTTTTATGAAAGGTAAATACACCTTATGTTTTTATGAAAAGTAAGTATGTTTTTATGACAAGTAAGTATATCTTATGTTTTTATGAAAAGTAAGTATGTTTTTATGAAAGGTATTACCTTATGTTTTTATGAAAAGTAAGTATACCTTATGTTTTTATGAAAAGTAAGTATGTTTTTATGAAAGGTAAATACACCTTATGTTTTTAAGAAAAGTAAGTATGTTTTTTATGAAAAGTAAAATACCTTATGTTTTTAAGAAAAGTAAGTATGTTTTTATGAAAAGTAAATATACCTTATGTTTTTACGAAAATGTTTGGATCATTGCTATGAAATCAATCTCACAAGATTGCTATGGGTCCCATATGATATGTTTATGATTATGCTAAGGGGACCGGAGTTTAGTAGCGCTACACATAAGAATTCTTGTCATTTAAGTTCGGTAAAATTCTTGTGTCTCCCTATGTTTATGAGTATTTCGATCCTATCCTATGTTATGATGAAAATGATCCATATGCTTTCAAAAGAAAATTTATGCTTGGTATACTTACTGGGATTTTATAAATCTCACTCCACGATATTTACCATTTTCAGATAATTGAAGGTTCGAGGCGGTCAACATGGAAGTGGCAAAAGTGGTTAAGATTGATGAGATAATTATGTTGAACTTTATGTAAGAAAATTATGTTCTATTTTTATTCACAAATAAAATTATGGGATTCTAATTATTCTTTTGAATAATTTTACATTACTATTTAAGTCTCGATAATATGATATGAGTCACTTTTAGTGGCACTCGAATGGTCGAGAATTCGGGTCGTCACAGTTGGTATCAGAGCAAAGAGTTTTAAAAACGATTCTGTAGATTTTTGAAATTTTATTTCTTTAAAAAAAAAAAAAATCACTATTCACGTGAACAGTAAAACAACGTACTATTCATGATGAACAGTGGACGAAATCACTATTCATTATAAAAAAAAAAAGTTGAATTTTCACATGTCAAGTATGGTTATGATTTTGAAAAGCATGATGAAATTTGATGTGCGAATTTCAAGGACAAAATTCATTTTAAGCAAGGGAGTTTGTAATGTCCTGAAAATTTTATGGAATATAATTAGTTAGTGATATGATGTTTATATTGATGTCTTTGATAAATTTCTAGAAGTTCGGGGACTAAAGGAAAAATAAGATTTGACGATAAATTTTATTTGGGTTAAGTTATTAATTATTGATGGGGAGATAATTACTATATCGATATTGGATTTGTTTTGAAGACTGTGATTAATTAGGAATTATGATTCAAGAAAATGTTGATTTGGATACAACCACATTAAATTATTGTTGATTAAAGGAAAATAAGATTATATGAAATATTTTAACTCATCACTCTACTATGTCACTCTCCACGTATTGACTCCTCGAACCAGGTATGTTATATGCTTTGCAAGTCATTTACGATTTTATTAAGACATGTTAAGTATGAAATCTTCATATGTTATGAATCTTTATGTGTTACACATAATATACATGTCAAGTATGATATAAATTGATAGAAGACTCAATTTTTTTATTCTTTTCAATGTAGAATCATGAGACAGAGAGGATATTTATATGAATTTTGGTGCATATTAAGCTTAGTAAGATTGACTCAATTAGAAATTAAGTTGGGTTGTAACTTTTGCCCAAAATATATGGAATAATATATTAAACAAACAAAATTGATAATGAATTCGTACAATAATTTATCCCTTTATCACTACCTTTGTGTAAAAACAAGGGAAAAACTGTGGATGGTTATTAGTACTTCCTCTTCAAGTTTCAATTTTCGGTTCAATAATTTATCCCTTTATCACTACCTTTGCTTAAAAGCAAGGAAAAACTGTGGATGATTATTGGTACCACTCTTCAAGTTTCAATTCTGAAAAAAAAAAAAAATTCAGAAAGAAAAGAAAGAAAGAGAACGGGTGTTGAGCATAATGGGAATAATATGACTTAAGAATGATTTTCAAAATAATTGTTGTCCTCGAGTTTAGAAATGATAAACCTTAAATGGACTTTGCATAATTGATTTTAGACATGGCATTAAGTATGAGAAGTCAACAGAAATGATTAGAAATATGTTCAGATTATCTATCATTTAGATTTAATGAGAAATAGCGAGCCAATTTTATGAATTTTTATGAGATGTTAAGATTATAAGTGATATGATTTTAATGAGACTTTTATGAGAAGCATTATGAAGTTAGAGATTTAAAGATTTGGTTATTGGGAATTAAGCATTGCTCAGTACAATGCCTCGCGTAGCAAATATCACAACTTGGATGTCCTCCAAGCATATCCTTATAGCCCATGTAGAGATTTGTCATTGCAACAATTTAGCTATTTTACCAAGTTAGAATCATGCAAATATCTAAAAAGTACATGAGAGATTACAAACACAAGATAGATTAGAATGGTGGAGGTTAACCAAAAGTAACAAAATTAAAGATAAAATAAAAATAATTACAAATTGTTAAAATTGAAATTAACTAAAGTAGTAATCAAAATAAAAATACTCCCCGACAACGGCGCCAAAAACTTGTTCGCTCAAAATAATGTGTACCGCAAGCGCACGGGTCGAGTACAAGTAATAAAGTGGACTTTTTGAGTCCGAGTTGTCGATCCCACGAGAAATGTATACTCTATTATACTCTAGTTAATTTAATCTTAACAAATAAAACACACAATTAAAGATGGATTTTAGAAAATAACTAAAAGTCTACTAAATATGGAAATATAAAAATACTTGAAAATCTTGGAGGAAAATGTGGTTGGGATTCATGGTTTCATTTAACTGTCGCCTAATTAATTTCTCAACATGCAAATTAACAAATTACTCATTTACAATGTTAGACCCGATTTTCCAAGTTTAGCTAATTACCTCTCTCGAGTGAAATTAACCCTTAATCAATTGGTTCAACCTACTATATCTCTATGTCGATTAAAGCCCAATCAATTGCATTAACTCTTTGTGAAAATAACTCAATGGATCATCTAGGATTTAAGGTATATCTCTATCCTTAACAAGAACCTAGAGCATTTTTTATTTGGCCTAAAATGCAAAATATCTCTCGATTATCATACACTTCACAAAACATATATTTGGTGATCAATCAAACACATTGAATAATCTCAATAACAAACACACATGAAATAAGCATTTAATCATCAAATAGCAAATATTAAAACTAATTCAAGCTAGGTTAAATTACTACCATAAATCCCAACACAATAAATTAGCTCATGTTGTATAAATGATACAAATGAGAATATTTATAACAATACATTTCAAGTTTGACAAAATAATAGAGAAAATACAAAGTTATAGATAAACCCCTTTTTGAAACTTGGCTATGATTTCCCCAAATATTTCACCACTTTATATGTATTCTCCTTGCTCTTGATTTGTTTCCCAGGACATATCAAGTAGTTGAAAAGAGAAACAAAGTAAAAGAAAAGAAAAGAAAATGAAAAAAGGAAAAAATAAAAGAAAGAAAAGAAGAGGCCAGTTTCGGCCAGCAAGAAAAAAAGACCGGGAAGAAGACGTAGCCTACTGTCCAAAATCATATTTTATTGCCTTCAATTCCGGAAATTGCGTCCTTAGTCCTTAAGATTTGAAAGTTGAGCAAAATAGTCACAAACACTTGTTTTTCTCTTAATTGATGTGTGTCCAAGCACAAAAATCTGTGGAAAAGTGATAAAACAGATTTTAAAATGTTTCCCAGTCCCTCAACTTTTATTTTGCATCCCAAGTCCTCAACTTTTGGCACTTGTGCACTTTGGTCCCCAACTTCACTTTTTGTGTGCGATTGATCCATTTTCACTCAAATTCATCAATTAAGCAATCATTTTGCTTTCTATTGTGATTTTCTCCTTGAATTTGAGTAGTAAACCTTGGTCCTCAACTTTTTGGGATGTTGCAATTTAGTCCCCAAACTTTTGATTTCTTTCAATTGGGTCATTGGACATCAAATTTGTTCCTCTTTTTGCTCAATTGCTCTCCAATCTTGTATATTTTCTTTTCAATTGAGTTTGTACCTAATTGTACAAGATAAACACGTTTTATAAGTAGATATTTTTCTCAATTTGTCAATTAAAGTGCTAATTTAG
This sequence comes from Ligustrum vulgare, assembly GCA_963555705.1. Classification (NCBI taxonomy): domain Eukaryota; kingdom Viridiplantae; phylum Streptophyta; class Magnoliopsida; order Lamiales; family Oleaceae; genus Ligustrum; species Ligustrum vulgare. Next base: position 29,779,428 of record OY743186.1, on the reverse strand, counting down.
AAATTAAATAAGTGTGTAAAGCACACTTATCAGTGGTCATGGTGATCGGATATACGGCGGCGACGACAGCGGTGCTCAGAGATGGTGATGGCGGTGGTTGTGGTAACTGTGAGAGGTGTCGACAGGATTTGGAGAGATTTAATTTAGACTAAATGGGGTGGGTGGGGTGGGTCAAATTTGTATAATTAATTAATTATTATAAATATTTTTATTACAACCTGATTTATGAGTTTTTGAATTTATTTCTTTACAATTGAATTATGTTACTTTAAACACATGATTTGTGTATTTTTCCCACGAATTTAACACTTAAGAAAATGGACCAATTTTGTACTACTTTCGATTTATAATTTTGATGTTGAACTTTGATTTATATGGATGAAAAACGTAAACAATTTTGTGGGTTGCTGATGTACTAGTTAAGGTTTGTTTTATTCACATGAAAAAAAGAAAAGGTAAGGCTGCGTTCTCTTTGACGTTTGTCAGTTGTTTTTCTTTTTCCTTTTCCAAAAATCTGGAAAACGCGTTCTCTTGTGTCGTTTTCGGAAAAAAATTTCGAAAACGTTTTTCAAATTTTGTAAAGAAAATGGAAAACGCGGAATTCACGTTTTCCATTCTTTTGAACTAAAAAAAGGAAAACGCGCGTTTTCCCGTTTTCCTTTAAAAAAAAAATCCTAAAAAATTTGAAATTTGTCAAAATTTGTCATTTTAATTACATTATTGGTCCCCAATTTTCAAAATTTGTCATTTTAATCCTCAAATTTTGAAATTTCTTTCGAAAATACCCTAATTTATTTGTAACTTAGGTCCTTCAACTTTAGATTTTCTTGCACATTAGTCCGCAAATTTTACTTTTCTTTCAATTTAGTCATTCTCGTATTTGCTTTATAGGTCATTGTCTTCAAACATATATAACTTTTGATCTACAACTTCGAATTATACTCCCTTTTTTGCGTCGAACTCCAAATTCAACAATCTTTCTTATGATGTATCATGTACTCAATTATTAAACATTTCTTTTTTACTTTTGTATTGTAGAAAATTAGGGCATCATTGATGAACGTATGGATTTTTGAACTTTTTTGGTATAATCAAATATGGCATCTCTATTTCATTTATATTGTGTATATCATATATGTATGAATGTTGAATGTGTGTGTGTGTCTATATATATATATATATTAATAATCACATGTAATATAATCACAAGTACACAAAGTGTGTGTTTGGTATTTTTTAAAAAGAATTTTTTTCAAGTGAATAGTAATATTTAGGAGAATGGATGATTGAGATTTAGTTGAAAAGTCAAATACTGTGGACCTCACTTTTAACGTGTTTTCCAGCATTTCATTTTTTAGAACAATTTTCAGAAATAACAAACCAAACGCGTTTTCAACAATTTTGAAAACATTCAGAGAAAACGAAAATTAGAAAACATTTTCGGAAATGAAAATAGAAAACTAAAATATAAAGAGAACGCAGCTTAAGTTTTTTTTGAAAATATTTTTCAAGGAAATACACTATTTGTACATCAAATGATTGTACCAAGAAAATATTTTTCAAGCATATTCTCCAATCATCAAACACAATAAACTGAATTTTTTTTTCCTTGATGTGACATTTTCTTAGAAAATATTTCCAATCCAACATAGCATGATTCAAAATATTGGTGATGATCGATCGAAATCCAAAATGACAGCACAACAAATTTTCATGCTTTATTAATATTCAAAATGTGTTGTTTTACAAAACAGAGTCGCAATAAATTTGTCAAACTACAACATATACACAGGTCGCTTCTGTAAAATAATATAGTTGAAGGGTACCGAACAAAAATAAATTTTTAAAAAATATATATATAATTGTACTGTTTTGATTATCGAGATAAATGAAGCATTTGTCGAGCTAAATTGCAAGTATGATAAATTGTAACAAATACAAATTACTGTCAAATACTATTCTTTCTATAATCAATATTTCAAAAGGGCATTATTGATAAGAAAAGATGTGCCACAATTTTGTAGCAACTTTATGAAAGATTGAACTGACATAACAAAAAGCACAAATATCGCGTAGGTGAACTCTGTAAAAAGTAATAAAGCCTTTGGCAAAACTAGGAAGAATTCAATTTGATTCTCTCCTTTAAAAATTCAAAGTGCATGCATGGTCTAACAAATCAAAAGCAAAATCCAAATTAAATTTGAATTCATCCAAGACAATGGAGGTTTGGACTATCAATTGAAGTCAAATAGAAATCAAATTTGGTTTTGATTTCTCCCTAGGCTAAGGAGGTGATTTTATGACGGTTTATGTCCAATTTTTGTCTATAAATAGGACATATTTCATCCATTTTGATGTATGGATTGTAATCCCATGGTTTCTCTAACTTAAGGAATTTGAGGTCATATAGTAGAGAGAGAAAAGAGAAGAGAGAAGGTTAAAATAGTGAGAAAAATATTATTTTTCTCGAGTATTTCTTACTTTTGTTTCTCCTATTACAAGAGAGATTGATCATTGTTATCTCCTTATATTTAGAGAGAATGTTGTAATTTCTCCTACTATAGTGGAATCCTTCTATCCTTGCCCGTGGTTTTTACCTCAAAATTAATTGGGGGGTTTTCCACGTTAAAATCTTTGTGTCCACTTTAAATCATTATTTCTCAATTTTTCTCATTTCTACTTCAGTTGTAATTGTGTGCCCCGAACGCAACATTCTAACAAGTGGTATCAGAGCTTCAGGTTTACGTGCTGCGATCAGGTCCAGATAGTGGAAAGGAGGTATCTTCAATAATGACGACGAAGTACGAAATAGAGAAGTTCAACGGGAATAATTTCTCATTGTGGAAAATGAGAATAAAAGCAATTTTGAAAAAAGATAACTGCTTGGCGGCAATTGGAGAAAGGCCAGAAGAGATCACGGACGACGACAAGTGGAACGAGATGGATGGCAACGCTATTGCTAATATGCACCTAGCACTAGCTGATGGAGTATTGTTAAGTGTGGCGGAGAAAAAGACAACAAAAGAGATATGGGATACTCTGACAAAATTGTACGAGGCCAAGTCACTACACAACAAAATCTTCTTGAGAAGAAAACTGTACACCCTTCGGATGATGGAGTCAACCATGGTGACTAACCACATCAACACCCTCAACACTTTATTTTCACAGCTCTCAGTAATAGGGCAAAACATAGAGATGGGTGAACGTGCTGAAATTCTACTTCAAAGTCTACCTGATTCGTATGATCAACTCATCATCAACTTAACCAACAACATTGAAGTTCTAGTCTTTGATGATATTGCAGTTGCGGTTCTTGAAGAAGAAAGTCGGCGAAAGAACAAAGAAGATAGATCGGGAGGCTCACAGCAAGTCGAAACTTTAACAATAACGAGAGGAAGATCAATGGAACGTGGCCCCAGTGGGAGTCAAAATCAAAATAGATCAAAATCCAAAAGTAAGAAAAATGTCAAGTGTCATTACTGTGGCAAGAAAGGGCACTACAAAAAGGAGTGTTGGGATCTCAAGAAGAAAGAAGAAGCCAAAGGAAAAAGACCTGAGCCATCAAATGCTCAGGGTTGTGTAGCAAGTACCTTAGATGATGGTGAAATTTTATATAGTGAGGCAACAACCGTTACTGAAGGCAGAAGACGATTTGCTGATGTCTGGCTTATGGACTCAGGAGCAACATGGCATATGACTCCCCGGAGAGAATGGTTCCATCAATATGAACCTATCTCAGGAGGATCTGTGTTCACGGGAGACGATCATGCCTTGGAGATTGCTGGTATTGGTACCATCAAATTAAAAATGTTTGATGGTATGGTTCGCACCATCTATGAGGTACGACATGTGAAAGGCCTAAAGAAAAATCTATTATCTTTAGGACAATTAGATAATAGTGGGTGCAAAATCCATGTCCAAAATGAGACTATGAAAATAGTTAAAGGCGCGCTTGTGGTTATGAAAGCAGAAAAGATAGCTGCAAATCTGTTCATGCTTAAAGGAGATACTCTACAACAAGGAGAAGCATCTATTGCATCGGAAAGTTCGGCGGAAGAATTGACGATGATATGGCACCGCAAACTTGGCCACATGTCTGAACGTGGCCTGGAAATTCTCTCTAAACAAGATCTTCTTCCAGGGCTCAAAAGGGTATCATTAACCTTTTGTGAGCATTGTGTCACTAGTAAGCAACACATATTAAAGTTTTGCACTTCCACTACTAGAAGTAAAGCTATCTTGGAGCTGGTTCATTCCGATGTTTGGTAAGCACCGATTTTGTCCCTAGGAGGAGCAAAATATTTTGTATCTTTTATTGATGATTACTTCAGGAGATGTTGGGTGTATCCAATCAAGAGGAAAGCTGATGTGTTCGAAGTCTTCAAAATATACAAAGCGCGGGTGGAACTAGAATCTGAAAAGAAGATCAAGTGTTTGAGGACGGATAATGGAGGAGAATATACTGGTGATGAATTTAATACATTTTGTCAACAAGAAGGTATCAAAAGACATTTTACGACGGCATATACTCCACAACAAAATGGAGCGGCAGAGCGGATGAACAGAACATTGTTAGAAAGAACGAGATCAATGTTGAGAACTGCGGGTTTAGCTAAATCATTTTGGGTTGAAGCAGTCAAAATTGCGTGTTATGTGATCAAACGGTCACCATCAACCGCGATTGATCTGAAGACGCCGATGGAGATGTGGACAGGGAAGCCAGCTGATTATTCTCACTTACATGTCTTTGGAAGTCCTGTGTACGTTATGTACAATGCCCAAGAAACATCAAAAGTGGATCCAAAATCTAGGAAATGCATTTTCTTAAGGTATGCTGATGGAGTTAAGGGGTACCGCCTGTGGGATCCCACTGCCCACAAGGTGATAATCAGCAGAGATGTGATATTCACGGAAGGAAAGGTACAAGAAAATGATAGCACTTCAAAGGAACCAGAAACTACTACGGTTGAAGTTGAAGTTGAAAATAGAGAAGAACAAGAAGTTCGAGATTCTTCTGAAGCAGCACTGGAGAATGAAGAAGGAGAACAAGTCGAGTTCACAACTCCTGAAGTTAGACAATCAACTCGGGAGAGGAGAGAACCGGCTTGGCACTCTGAGTACGTTATGGAAAGCAATGTTGCATATTGCCTACTGACAGAAGACGGAGAGCCATAAACTTTCCATGAGGCTTTAAATAGCCAAGAAGTCTTGTAGTGGATAGCAGCAATGCATGAAGAAATTGAACCTCTTCATAAAAACAAGACATGGGATCTTGTTTCGCTACTACAAGGAAGAAAGGCCATTGGAAATAAATGGGTCTACAAGATCAAACGTGATGGAAATGACCAAGTGGAGCGGTATCATGCTAGACCGGTGGTAAAGGGATATGCTCAGAAAGAAGGCATTGACTTCAATGAAATATTTTCTCCAGTTGTTCGACTCACAACAGTTCGAGTATTATTGGCGATGTGTGCTACATAAGACTTGCACCTGGAGCAATTAGACGTGAAAACTGCATTTCTTCATGGTGAGCTTGAAGAAGAAATTTATATGCTCCAACCAGAAGGTTTTGAAGAAAAAGGAAAAGAGAACTTGGTTTGCAGGTTGAACAAATCTCTATACGGTCTCAAACAGGCGCCGAGGTGTTGGTATAAGAGATTTGATTCCTTCATCATGAGCCTTGGATACAACAGACTTAGTGCGGATCCTTGTACTTATTGCAAGATATTTGGTGATGGTAATTTCATTATCTTGCTATTGTATGTTGACGACATGTTGGTAGCAAGCCCCAACAAAAATAGTATCAAAGACTTGAAGGCACAGTTGGCTAGGGAATTTGAAATGAAGGACTTGGGACCGGAAAACAAGATTCTAGGGATGCAAATATACCGAGATAGAAATAATAGGAAAATTTGGCTTAGTCAAAAGAACTACTTGAAGAAAATCTTGCGACGCTTCAATATGCAAGAGTGTAAGCCAATTACTACCCCTCTTCCTGTTAATTTCAAGTTATCCTCAATTATGAGTCCTAGCAATGAAGCAGAGAGGATGGGGATATCTCGAGTACCGTATGCATCAGTAGTGGGTAGTCTAATGTTTGCTATGATCTGTACAAGACCAGACATTGCACAAGCAGTGGGAGCGGTCAGTCGATATATGGTAAATCCTGGTAGAGAGCATTGGAATACGGTGAAGAGGATCCTAAGATACGTCAAGGGTACCTCAAATGTTGCATTATGTTACGGAGGATCAGACTTCACTGTTAGAGGCTATGTTGATTCAGATTATGCAGGTGATCTTGATAAGAGTAAGTCCACCTCAGGTTATGTGTTTACTCTTGCTGGAGGAGCTGTAAGCTGGGTTTCAAAACTGCAGTCTATCGTGGCTACTTCTACGACAGAGGTAGAATATGTTGCAGCTATACAAGCTAGCAAAGAGGCAATATGGTTTCAAATGCTACTGGAGGAGCTTGGACACAAACAAGAGAAAATTGCTCTATTTTATGATAGTCAAAGCGCTTTGCATCTGGCAAAGAATCCAGCATTTCACTCAAGGAAAAAACACATTAGAGTACAATATCATTTTGTACGAGAAAATGTGGAAGAAGGAAGTGTGGATATACAAAAGATCCATACAAAAGATAACCCAGCTGATATGTTAACAAAGCCAATCAACAACGAAAAATTTACTTGGTGTCGATCCTTTATTAGCCTAGCAGAGACGTAAGCAGCATGAAAATGGCAAGTTTAGAAAGGATGGATGAATTGCCAACAAGACTTTAAGTGAGAGATTGTAAAAAGTAATAAAGCCTTTTGGCAAAACTAGGAAGAATTCAATTTGATTCTCTAATTTGAAAATTCAAAGTTCATGCATGGTCCAACAAATCAAAAGCAAAATCCAAATTGAATTTGAATTCATTCAAGGCAATTGAGGTTTGGACTATTAATTGAAGTCAAATAGAAATCAAATTTGGTTTTGATTTCTCCCTAGGCTAAGGAGGTGATTTTATGACGGTTTATGTCCAATTTTTGTCTATAAATAGGACATATTTCATCCATTTTGATGTATGGATTGTAATCACATGGTTTCTCTACCTTAAGGAATTAGAGAATTGGGGATCATATAGTAGAGAGAGAAAAGAGAAGAGAGAAGGTTAAAATAGTGAGAAAAATATTATTTTTCTCGAGTATTTCTTACTTGTGTTTCTCCTATTACAAGAGAGATTGGTAATTGTTATCTCCTTGTATTTAGAGAGAATGTTGTAATTTCTCCTACTATAGTGGAATCCTTCTATCCTTGCCCGTGGTTTTTACCTCAAAATTAATTGCGGATTTTTCACGTTAAAATCTTTGTGTCCACTTTAAATCATTATTTCTCCATTTTTCTCATTTCTACTTCAGTTGTAATTGTGTGCCCCGAACGCAACATTCTAACAAACTCAACTCTATTATATTAAATACACATTGGCATCACAATGACCATTGCACTACGTACTTTTCAGAATGTTGGTAATTAATCTGGATTTCATTGACATTTTACACTTTTAGTACGTCACGTGAGGGATAGGCATCGATGACTCGATCCGAGTATTTCAAATACAAGAACCGTCCATTATACTTCGGATATTTTGTAAATTGAATAATTCGGTTATATATAATTTATTGAAACGAACAAGATCAGGCGATTCCTATTTGGGAGGTTCAATTATAGTTAAAAAGTCCTCAATTCGAGATAATGCTGAAACAAGATGCTTGACCAAGTTTCACATGCCTTTATTCCTTTATCTAATCCAATCCTGCATGCGAGTATACACGATTCGACAAGACACAGTTAAGCCCAATTTGGCCATGTGCATTTACTAGATTTCAGTAAGTCATCTTATATCAACTTTCTCGTGGGAGAAGCTTAGTGAGCTTCTAAAAGGTCGACTAGCTTAAGAGATGCATAAGACATGATGCCTCTAGCTTTAACCTTTAGCTTCAACATTATCACAACGGCACATGAAATTAGCAAATATTGTTGAAATTATTGGATCTTCGTACACATTTTCGAGCTTAGTTAACTCTTCAGTAACCGACACCAAACTTAATCTCAACCCACAACAACCTCACATTGGTTGCTCCAATATTATCTTGACCACAACAAGACTTGGGTGATGAATAATATCACAAAAGAAGAAGGGGGAAGAAAAATGCTAGCAATGGAAAATGTCCAAGAACAGTGGCACATGTTCCTCTCTCAACTCGACTATTCAAACACCAAGCAAAAGTGAAGACAAATGGGTATGATATATAAGTTAGTTTGGGCTAGGTTAATAATGGCCCACCCACCAAAGCCCAAGACATAACCAAGTCTCAAATGGGCTAGTTTAATTAGGCCCCCCAAGTGGTCGATTGTTGAGTCGAGCTATTTATTTGGTGTAGATATAATTTTACAACAGTTTTACATCATCGCTTGGATTTATTTGGTATAAAAAACTCATAAAATCTCCACATTGATACTCAATCAACCTGTAAGCAAACAATACAATACTTATACTTGCCCAATCAAGTTAAACAATAAAAATCGAAATTACAGACCTTATCTCGTTCTCGCACTCGAAACACACACCATACCTGCTCCAATTACTCACAAGGGCTAAGGGCTAAGGTATAAAAAAAAAAAAAAAAAAAAAAAAAAACAAAGTAGAATATAGAAAATCATAGTAATTAATCAAGAACATATAAACAACGATGACAGATAGAACCATAAGATAATACAAAAATATTTTCAAACATGTTCACAAAAGAACATAAAACTAGCTCCAAGTTAATTAAACACAACGACCAACATATACTGCGCAATACATCAATGACTTCATTAAAAGATCTCACACAATTATCTTATCCCATTTCGTGTAACTCGTGTCTTGAGAACACATATTACAAATACCGTCACCTATGCTCATTAGATTTATCACTACACATATCTAACTGGTAAACAACAGTAAATCATAAATCCATGGGACACCCTTTTATCAAAACCTCAATTCTCTCATCATAAGTAGATAATGGGTCACCACCTAATAAAAGTGATCAAAGTGTCACTCTTACACTTCACCCAACCAAGATTTTCATATAGAGGATTATACAAACATTTAATCACATCTAACTCCTGATTCAAATGTCACACTTACCCTCATACATTTCACCAATGCACTCTCATGCATCTATTCCACACATTACCAAAAGACATAGTTACACTTACTGCTAATGCATCACAAACCTACTATACATGCAAACATATTAAACAAAGTAATATTGATCACACACAAATTCATGCTAAGAACACATGTCAAACAAGTCGAAATGCTACACAAAATAATGAACAAATTAAATAATCAAACACGCGCTGAATGAATTACACGCAGATACGTATGCAGTAACTAGGTTCCTTATCAAGCTCGACCCACAACAACCTCACATTGGTTGCTCCAATGTTATCTTAACCACAACAAGAATTGGATGATGAATAATATTACAAAGAGAAAATAGGGGAGAAAAATGCTAGCAATGGAAAATGTCCAAGAACGGCTGCACAGATTCCTCCCTCAACTCTACTATTCAAACAAGTAAAAGTGAAGACAAATGGGTAGGATATATAAGTTAGTTTGGGCTAGGTCAAACAATAATGGGACACTCATCAAAGCCCAAGTTCAAGACAACCAAGTCTCAATCTCCCAAGTGGTCGATTATTGAGTCGAGCTATTTATTTGGTGTCGATATAATTTCACAATCGTTTTTAACCATCGTTATGATTTATTGGGTGTCAAAAACCCAACAAATATAATACAAGAGTTTATTCTTTGAAAAGGTTAATCCAATAAGTCTAAACTCTTCCATTGAAACAAATAGACAGCTTTACCCTGTATCTTCATACAGAATGCATGATGACAAACAAGTTTTATGGTCAAGTAGATCTTCTATTCTCCCTTAATGCTCAGGTAGCTTTTCAAGACCGGCCATTTATTTTATAAGACACTGACTAGATATCATGATTTCTCGGCCTAGTGATGCAGCTAATTTGAGTAGTTTTCAAAGCAGATTAGCTCCTGGTACCCAAGTGGAAACTATATTTCCCAACCTCATCATTCGAATCCATTCAACACTATAGAAGTTCCTTCACCAGAAAAAAAAAAAAAAAAAAAAAAAGCACAGCACTCCCGGAAGACGATGCCGACCAAACAGTTAGCAAAGTAACCCCTCTGCTGGATGGAACATTACTCATGGCAGCCTCATTGATATGGTTAAAGCTAGCTAGTATGGCTTCCCTTCAAAGTTCAAACTCACAAGAAAAGACTCACCAGTCTACTCTATCAGAAAAGTACAAGTTCTTGACTTCTATTTCCCATATACACTTACACCATGATTAAGCAACCAAAGGAAAATCAAAAGAATATCAACTATTTTGCATAGATCCAAATTATGATCCACTAGTTAGAAAGAATTGATAGTCAAAATATGAATTAAAAAGATTATAATAATCATTTTACAGGTAGGTATAAATAAATATGAATATGAACAGCACATCAAAGGAAAATGGTTTGCATTTCTTGAAAAAATGCATCAAAAAATTTACAGGATCATACTTTAACCATGGCTTTATTATCTTTCAACAAAGCTTCGACCGCTCTCCATCCTGAAAACAAAGCTCCATCGAATGTGGCACTAGTTACATAATCCCCACATATGTACAATCCGGGATTCACCCTCGGGTTCTTCCTCAAATCCGTGGGCGGGCATTGGTTTGGCTGGGCAAACCCGATCCTATACATCCTCAAATAACTCCACGAACCAACCACTGCCTCCCCAAACCACCCGGACAACTCCTTCACCACCCTCTCCACCAACTCTTCATCCGGCACTTCATCATACAACCCAATAAGTGTCACTGACACCAATGCCTTGCCAGATGGGGCATACGACCGGGCAACGTTGGTCGCGAAAAACATGTTATTTACAATCCCTCGACCCGAGCCATTTAAGAACAAAACCGGGTCTTTAACCGGGACTTTGTCACTATCCATCGAGAAATACAAACAAACAGTGCTCCGAACAGGCTTCTTCACCCGGCCCGGATCCCATTTCCCTGCCAACAACTTAACAGCTTCGAACTCTTCAACTGCCAATATCAGTCCAAGTTCACTCCTGATGACCTCCCCATTTTCTAAACTTACGGTTATACCCTCCTCCGACTCCTGATTTATCTCAACTACCCTCGAATTCAGTAGAACTGAATTAGATTTCAACTTCCCAGCCAATTGCTCGGGAATTGCAGCAATGCCGTTCGCCGGGAGGGTATTATCTCCAAGAGCTAGACATTTGAATATAAAATTGAAAAGACGCGACGTCGTTTCCAGCTCTCTATCAAAGAAAATCCCTCCAAAAAAGGGTCGAAAAAACCGGTCCAAAATCGATTCCGAAAACCCAATTTTCCTCATCAAATCAATCGTCTTCACCTCCTCGGCAGTAAAAATTTCATCATCCGACTGTGCCAAAACCCTAATTCTAGTCAACCCAATCAATATTTTATCAACAACACTACCAATGGGGTTTGCCAAACTCTGTAAAGAATCCGAAAAATGACGTAATGGGTCGGCTACAACATGAAATCCACCATCATAGTAAACCTGCGCCCCAGAGTAAAACTTCTGAAGATTCAAACTTTGGTAATCTAAAAGTTTTTGTGCTTGAGGATAAGCAGTGATGAAGATTTGAAACCCACGATCAAGAATGAAGCCGTCGACGAAGTCGGTGCGTACACGGCCACCGACGGCGTCGGATGCATCAAGGAGGAGGAATGGGACCTTCTCAGCTTGAAGCCGAGTCGCAGCGGTCAAGCCGGCTAGTCCAGCGCCAATGACAATGACTCCGGTTGATGGGGAAGAAATTGGGTGGTTGTTGGTGGGTGGAGGACAGTCCAGGGAGATTTGCTGTGAGGAAGCATTTGGTGGTCTTGAACTGAAAGATTTGATGTGGGAGGAAGAGGGGTATGAGTAAAATGAAAGAGAAGAAAGTGCAGTGAGATTCATTTGGCAAAGAAGGGACTTGTTTCTGTGTGATACTACTGTGATGTTGTGATTTTGCATTTTGTAGGCTTGGTTCTTCGTCATCCACTTGTCATCTTCGTTATCCACTTGTGCCTCTAGTACAAAAATTCTACTTGTACAAACAAATCTTACAAATAAGTGTACAAACATAAATTAATACCTATTTTATCCTTTAGTTAAAAATATAATCAATATCTTATTTTACATATTATCTTATTAAGTTTAACATATAATAAGTTCTAAAAATTAATAACTTCAAAATTTTTATAATTAAGAATTATTATGCCTATTTATGATCCCCATGTACTTCACGAAAAAGGAAAAAAATTAATTAAAAGTTTACATAGAGAATATTTAGAATTGGAAAGATCAGGAATAGACTTAAATACTGATCCTATTGCTATAGAAAAATATAGAGAAATTAAAAGACAGTTTTACAACATAATGAATATTTAAAATTAAAAGAAGAAAACTTAATTAGACAAGAAGATATAAGATATATGGATGAATTTGAAGAAAGATTTTTAAGGAGAATTAGACAAAGATTATAATTCCGCAAAAATAAATTTCACGATCACGATCCAGTCCACAGTGGTATCAGAGCTATTAGTTATACTTAGAAATATATTTAGAAAAATGTCTAAAAAATTACCAATAATCAAACCTAGAGTATATAATTATAAATCTAAAGATTTATCAAATAATAGTCATTGGCCATTAATAACTGAAACATATGGAAAATTTATACCATTTATTATATTAGGAGAATGAGGATTTGGAGAATATAAGCAATTAAATTGGACAAATTTATTTTTACTAAATAAATTAGGAATAAGTTTAGATAAAACTACAGAACAAAACTTAGAACATGCAAAAAATCCAGAACAAGTTCAAGAAATTATCAATAATTTACCATTAGAAATAAGACAAATGATAGAAATAACTAATGATTATAAAGATATAAACAAAAATATACCCACACAAATATTAGAAGTAAAAAAATATGTAAATAATCTATCAAAACAATTAATAACCTTAGAAAACCAAATTAAGCAAATAACTGATATAATAAATAAAATAGGAAATATGGTAGGAGTATATGAAAACCCAATAGAAATTACAGAGCAAAAAACTATTATAGAACAAAAAAATATGATAAGAACAATTAAAGAAGAATAAATAGGGAAAAATGATTTACATAAAAGATTAGATAATATACAACAAAATATGAAAATTATAAACCAAAATATAACAAAAATATATGATGAAATGGAAAAAAGAAAACCTAAAAGAATAATAACTGACAAAGAATTTAAAGCTATCAATAGATTAGGAATAAATATGATTACTGAACAAATAGAAAAATTTATGGAAAATCCTAAAGAAGAAGGTGAAACAAATTATATAACAGAAGAAGATTATATAGAAAAATTTAAAAATCTTAAAATAGAAGAAATTAATATGAATGAACAACAAAGAGCTTTAATACCAGCAGGACAAAATCCATCAGAGTATATACAGCAACCAGGAACTAACCAAGTTAAAAAAGAAAATACAAGTAATACTAATCCACAAAATACACCAGAAATCTATATGAATAAAAGACAAAACACAAATTTTAAAACAATTAATTTTATACCACAACAAAAATATTACACCAAGCCAAGTAAAAATTATCCTATAGAATATACACCATGGAGAAGTATGGAAACACAAATTAGTTCAGAAGGAAGATTGATAGATTTAGGATGTGTGCAAGATGTAGATCATGAATTAGAATTATGGATGAAATATATGGCTATGATGGCCTATACTAGAGAATTAACAGGAAATCAATTACAATTAATGATAGAAAATACATTTATAGGAACCACTGCAAGATGATGGGGAAATTTAACAGAAACTTATATAGGACAAGTTAGAGGAAATGACCAAGATGAAATAGGAACTATTTTAAGCAGATATGAGGATGCATTAAAAAGAGAATATACATTAGTAATAGACAGAGATACTAAAATTAGCTCAAAACTAAGAAATAGATATTTATTAGAAAATCTATCAATATGTGATATGTGTTATTTTAAACAATTTGCATGTGAATTTAGAGAATATTTTGAAAAGACAGAATATAATCAGGAAACACATGGTATGGAAATTATGAACCAAATATTTTTTAAATTACCAAACCCATGGAATTTAAAATTATTTAAGGACTGGGAAAAATTAGAAATACCATTAAGTAAAAATAGTCTAGGAGCAAGAATACAATTTATAGAAATGAGGCAACAAGAAAAATGTATGGAAGCAAATAATATGATAAAATTCCATAAAACAAGTAAAAAATCATTATGCTGCGATAAATTACAATATAAACCAACCCAATGGGGATGTCATCTAGAAAAAAAAAATATAAGAAAAAGAAATATTATAGAAAAGATAAATTTAGAAACAAATTTAAAAAATTCAATAAATATAAAAAGCCATATAATAAAACATTTAAAAGATATAGAGTACCATATAAGAGATATTTAAGGCAAAAACAAAACAAAACTAAAACATACCCTAAAAATCCTAGAAAATGTAAATGTTATTCATGTGGAGAAGTATGACATATATCTCCAGAATGTCCTAAGAAAGATAAAAAGAAAAATATGATGTATATCTCATTAATAGAAAAAGAAAATTACAACTTATTACCTATTGAACAAGAAGAAGAATGAGAAGAAATTCCTGAAGATGAAGAAATTTATAAATTAGAAGAACATGAAGTAATAAATACAATAATGTAATTAGAATTTTCAGAAGAAAGTGAATCTAATGAATCTAGTGAAGAATAATATTTATATATAAATATGATTAGACAAATTAGTGAAGAAGGTACATCTAAAGAATATGAATACCAATTAGAAGAAAATGAAGAACAACTAAATGAAAGATTAATATTTAATCCTAAAATGTATGAAAAGATCTTAAAATCAAAATTAGATGTAGAACCAAAAGAAATATTTAATTTACCATTTTGGCAGAAAAACAAAGAAATAACATATGTAGCAAGAAACCATAGTCACCCTATAGACATAAGGGATACTACAGGAAATACATTAATACCTATAATAAATAAAGAAATTATAAGACAAGAAATAAACCTATTGAATCCTAAACTAAAAGGAAAAATAAAGAACATATATTTAGGAGCCGTACAAATTATAGCAAAAGCCTCTTTTAGAGAATGAATAAATACACCTATAGAATTCTATATTATGGATGATAGAATTGTAAGTTCGGTACAAGATGCTCTAATAGGAATTGTAACAGGAAACTTAATGTACCAAAAAGTAAAATTTACAATAAGACCAGATTTCAGCATAAGTATGAGAGAACAAAATAAAAATAAGGCCTTAACATTATATTACAGATTAAGAGGAATATATATGGAACCAGGAAGTAAAACTATAAGTTTAACTATTAGAACAATATATGCTATTACTAGTAAACATGAAGTAAAAATTAAGAATGCTACGAAAACACACATAGTAGAACTCATATTTAAAAATTTATTGGAATACAAACCAGCTAAAGAAAATCCAAGAATGACAATACCAGAAGATATAGAAATAGATTTTAATCAAGCTAGAAGCTTAGTAAATATGGATAAACCACAAATAGAATTTGGAAAAAGATCAATTATCCTAAGAAGAAATACTAGTACAAGATCATTACCTGAAATAGAAAATAGAAATGATTCAGAAAAACAAATAATGACAAAAATACATAGAAAAATACCAAGAATGAATCTATCTAAAAGAAATGAGACAAAACAATTTGAAGTTATGATAGAAATTAGAATAAATGGAAAATGGAATGAGCAGAAAGTATTAATGATATACTGGAGCAACTGTATCTCATATAAAAGAAAACGTAATAGGAGGTTTAGAACTTAAAGTAACAAATAATTCAATTCAAATACAAGATTATTTTGGAAATATTCATCCCATGGATACTTATGTAGAATTACCAATAAGAATAAATAAAAGAAATGAAATAATCATAAACATGTACGTAGAACATACAGGAAAGGTAAATACGAAATTACTATTAGGAACATACTTCTTAGAGCAAGCAAAATCATATTACATAAAAGATGATAGAATGCTATTAACAATACAAAATGAGAATCTAGTTATACCAAGGTTATTATGAATAAAATACAAGGAGGAAGAGAACATATTTATATACTAACCAAAATGAATTACAGTGGATATCTTAGCAGAAATTATCATGCTTTGTTTGATACAGGAGCATCATCCTGTTTATTTAAAGAAAATGTATTACCCCCAGAAATGTGGAGTAATAAAAAAGATAACTAAGAAAGAGTAATACTTGCAAGATTTGATGGAAGCACAAACCTAATAACTAAAGTAGTAAGGAATGTTAAAATACAAATAGGAAAATATGAATTACAAATACCTTATGTATATCAATTTGATGATATGCCAGGGGATATATTATAGGAAATAACTTCATAAAACAATATTATTCAATAACTATTGATGAAAATTTATACTTTTATCTACCCCTTGTCACCATACAGCAATAGCAATAAGAATTAATGATCCTTACTGTAGAGAAAAAATGCCTCATATAGCAGCTCAGCGTGGTGATGATAGACAAAAATTAACACAAACAACACAATTCATGCCTAACAAAAATAGAATAAATCTAGTACAAGAACATTTTGATCAAATAATAAAAAAAATATTACAGAAAAAATTATTAAAATTATCAGGAGATAATCCTTTGGAAAAATGGCACATAAATAAACCTATGACAGAAATTATATTCGAAGATGATACTAAGATTATTAGTGTAAAATCAATTAAACATACACCAAAAGAATTACCTGAATTTGAAATGCACATAAAAGAAATGCTAGAAAAGAAATTCACTAGAGAATCTAACAGTAAACATAGTAGTCCCGCCTTCATTATAATAAAACATTTATAACAAAAAAGAGGAAAATCTAGAATAATATTTAATTATAAAAGGTTAAACACTTATACAAAAGAATTAAAATATTCAATACCAAACCAACATGTATTATGTAACCAAATTAGAGGAAAGAAATATTTCTCTAAATTTGATCTCAAATCAGGATTTTATCATATTATGTTAACTGAAGAATCTAGACATTTAACAGCTTTTACGGTACCACAAGGATTTTATGAATGGAATGTATTACCTTTTGGATTTAAAAATAGCCCAGGAGAATTCCAAAGGTACATGGATAAAATATTTAAAGATTATTATCATTTTATTACAGTATATATTGATGATGTTCTTATTTACTCTGAAACTAGACAAGACCACCTAAAACATCTTAATATTTTTATAGATATTGTAAGGAATAATGGAATTATATTATCAGCTACAAAATGGAGACAGCTAAAGAAAAAGTAGAATTTTTGGGATCTGTAATAAGTCAAGAAGGAATTAAACTCCAAAAACATATAGGTACAAAAATACAAGAATTTGACAATCATATAAAAGATAAAACACAATTACAAAGTTTTTTAGGACTTGTAAACCAGACTAGGAAATATGTACCTAACTTAGCAAAACAATTAATCCCATTACAAAAAAGACTAAAAGGAAAAACTAGATTGATACCATGGTCTAAAGACGAAGAAGAAGAAGTACAAAAAATTTAAGACCTTTGTAAAGATTTACCAGAATTAGAATTACCCAAAAAAGAATGTGATTGAATTATAGAAATCGATGCATGCGAAACAGCATGAGGAGCAGTGCTTAAATATATTTATCCAAATGAGGATGAGGAAAGGATTGCACAATACACTAGTGGCAGTTTTACCCAAACTCAAACTAATTATCATATAAATGAAAAAGAATTATTAGCTGTAAAATCTGCTATTAAAAAGCTTGAATTATTTATTGTTACTACAAAATTCAAAATTAGAACCTATAATACACAAGTCAAATATTGGTTAACTAAAGAAATTGATCCAACTATTGCAAATAAAAGGTTAATTAGATGGCAAGTAGAACTTAGTCATTATGATTTTGAAATTATTCATATCAAGGGTACTGACAATGTTATTGCAGATTATTTATCAAGACATGGAAGACATACTTAAAAAAGTAGAAGAAATTAACTTGGCCATGGGTCAAATGAATATCAACTATTCAAATCTATTCAAC
This sequence comes from Ligustrum vulgare, assembly GCA_963555705.1. Taxonomy (NCBI): domain Eukaryota; kingdom Viridiplantae; phylum Streptophyta; class Magnoliopsida; order Lamiales; family Oleaceae; genus Ligustrum; species Ligustrum vulgare. Next base: position 29,761,121 of record OY743186.1, on the reverse strand, counting down.
CATGTGAATACTTGCATGGCGTAGATTGTACAAATTAACAGTGAACTAGCCTTTTACAACTCAAGGGTTAATTCTCTTGAGGAAATGTACAAAGGAGGATCTCAATCCTCTCCAATGAAGAAATTATCTGTAGGACTTCCTATTGAGGAAGAAGTATCTAATGTATCAATTATTGGAAGTTCATCTTCCAAAGCTATTAGCAAAACTATTGAATCATCTAAAGAAACTTTTTTAGAAGTTGCGAAGAAACCAACAGTAGTAACAAAGGAACTATCAAAAAAGGAGAAAGTTGTGAAGAAACTAGAGACATTCTTGAAGTATGTGGAGTATCTAAACAAGAGGACAAAAGAAGGAGAATGACTAAGGACAATTAGCCATCAAAAAATCAATAAAGCAATTATTTTTCCGGGAGCAGAACCAAGAACAGTCGGGGGCTGTTTGACCAAGGACTTATTCAGTGCATCTATCCTAGCAAGGATATGAAGGAAATATCATTATTACCTAATTCTATCAAGGCAGTAGTTAAAACATATTTTGGAATTACCAAAACTGAAAAGATCTATGTCAGGATTTACTCAGCCATTCCAGAATTTATTGATGAAGAATTCCTAAGGGCATACATATTGTAAAAGTTGGAGTAACTAGCAAAGCTATTCTTTCAGAACCAGAAATTAAATCATTTAACAAAGAAGAACAGATACAAGCTATTCCAGAAAAAAGGGCATTGAGATTTAGAGTCATGTACACCGAATTAAGGGATACCCTTACACAAACTAATATTTGGGTATATGAATCTAATGATGACAAATTATTAATCTACAGCATTGCAAGAATTAATCAAGTTAATTGTCAATTATGGAAATTAAGAGAATATGCTGAGAATATACTTGTCAGCAATTTGGATCTTAGCAAATGAGTCTATGAATATCTACATCAACTAATGGAGGTAGAAACGGGTCACAAGTGTAATAATTGTGGGGACCTACTCAACTACAATGAAGATGAAGCCTACTTTGTTTGAACATGAATTATTCAAGGCATGGGGGTCCAGACCCATGTGAAACTTTAGAAAAGCAGTAGAAATTATTGTAACTTTAGCTTTACTTTATCTACTTTAATTCTTAGCCAAGTATGTAAAAGATAGGGAATATTATCTTGTTCCCCAACTTTGCTTTTACCAACAATAAAAGGAGGAGTCTCTCCTCATTGTAAGCATCCGAAAATCATATTGGTTTTCAGCAATAAAAATCTATATCCTCTCTATCTATTGTCTTTCTTTTCATTCCTAGTTCAAAATTTTCTTTTATCAAACCAATCAAGAAACAATTAGCAGAAGGTATGAGTAACTAAACTCCACATAGATATATATGAAGCCATAAAATAGTTAGAAATACTCTATTTATTTATGAGTCCATAAGTTTATTCTTTATAAAACTTTTGTTAAAAGAGTACATTCAGAGGTAGGAAACAAAACTGAATTGTGCTAAACTTCTTCGAAGTATTTGTTTAAGTGTTAAACAAAAAATATTGGAGTAAGACAATAAGTCTTTCGAGAATCCATTAATGCGTAAGTCTTTCGAGCAACAAAGATCTCCTTTGAAGAGGTGTTTAATACTTAGATAAATAAATGAAGAGTATTTGGTTAAAAATCTTTTAAAATCAGATTTACAAAGAAGCATGATGGACTCATCGATAGAAAGAAGTATTGTTAATTATTTATGGTGGATTATATATCGTCTTTTTTTTTTTAATATTATCCAAGTACTGTTATCATAGTCTTAAATTTATCATTTTTGCTTATGATATCTCTTGCATGTTTTTACATATGTTGAAATTTTTTTTTTTACTATTCCAAGAATTAACTATTTGAAGAGGATTTGAATTAATAGCTTAAATCTAAATATTTAGTTTTATAATTTATGAATTCAGAACATTTAATAGAATTAAATCATTCAGAAGTAAACGACTTTAAGTACTTAAGAGAAGAAACAATTAAACAATTAGAAATTATAAGAGAAGATTTAGGAACATTTTATAATTTATTAGACTACGCAATAAAAGAACCATCATTTACAGATTTTTCACAATTTACTAGAACTATAGTAAATAAAGGAAGAATAATTAGTGATCTAGAGAAATAAATTGAAGAATTAAATATAATTATTGAAGAAGAAACTTTAACATATAATAGTATATATTACGCATTTTATGTAAACAATAAATTTAGAGATATAGACATAACATCAGAAAACTAAAGGAGTTATAACCAAAAGGATAACATAGTAATTAAACATTCAAAATTTTTGTCTTTTAGCTATTTGTACAACTGTTTGTACAGTTTGTTTGTACAAATAGCAAGGTCCCTCTCAGTATTACATAGCACAACTGGGTCCATGACACTAGCCCCATTTGACATAGATTAAAATTAGATTTTTAACGAATTTTGATAAAAGTTAATAAGTTGTATGATTAAAAAGTTGTGGGACTCATGAAGTATATAATTATGATATATTGTTGACTTTCACTTTGATAAAAATTTGATTTATTATAAAAAACAAAAAATCTAATTTATTATCAAAAACAAACAAGCTGGTGTCTATAATTTATCCATTGACCACATGATTGACGAATGGATGGGTATTGGTTCCTCAATTAAAATATCACTCCACTTAGAGATGACAAAAAAATTTGACCCGACTCAAAGAATATCCGCCCCGCGGGTTGGCGGGCCCGGGATGGGTTCAGGTCAAGTTTTAGCGACCCGAGCGGGTCACGGTCCTGGGGCAGGTACTTTGGCCGCCCCAACTAGGCCTGGGTGTTGGGTCGGTCGGTCCGGCATTACAATACCCGGAACCACCCATTATATTTTGGGTATTTCAAAATTGGAACCATTCGTGTCCTTGTAATTATTGGAACCAAACCCGAACCTTCGGTTTCGATTCGAGTTCAGTTCTACCAATAATATTTTCTTTATATACAAACTAAATAAATGTTTTCATAAAAGTCTTTTCGATACGTATACCGAACATGTTACTACTTGACAATATTTGTACAAGGGAGAAAATTAAGCTAAGAAACTCAATTACTTGACTCAATAGTAGAAAGACTAATTATATTTTAAATAGAGAACAACGAACTAGAAATAACAAAAAATGTACACTACGTTCCAAACTATGAATATATCAAATTTAAGTGTAACACATTATAAAAAAAAAAATAATAATAATACTTAAATTTGTAAACAATTCAAAAAAATAAAAATCTGAATTATAAAAAATGAAAATTTTAATTCATCAACTTAAATTACAATCCGATCTTGAACTTTTGATTCATAGAAAGCTCAAATTGCAAATATTATTAAACTAATTGCAACATTTTAATGTGAGACAAAAGGTAAAAGAGTAGGAACAAGTCTTATTTTTTAGTGTTCAGTCTAGAGTTTTAGAAAAATTACTACATAAATTAGATTTTTAAGTTATGTATTTTTTTGCTCAGTGTATAAATTGTGAAAAATAAAAACTATATAAAAATCGGTTCCATTCGAGTACACATGGTTCTGTTTCAAGAACCAATAACCTACCTTGAACCAGTTAATATTCGATTTTCGGTTTCGGTTCTTAATATATTTTTTCTGAAATCGGACCAAAACCTCCGGTTTCTGATCGATATCGGTTCGAGAGGTTTGGTTCCGGTTAAAATGTCCATTCCTAGCCCCGCCCCGATTATATTATTTAAAATAATATAATAAAGAAAAACAATAAAAAAAGCCGAAATTTTTTTTAAAAAAAATTAAAAAATTAAATAGGTCGGTAAATGGGGCGACAGAGTATACCCGCCCTGACCCGACCCGTTGCCATCACTACTCCCCCTATAAGTGGGTGGACCTACATTCACTTTCATCAACACTCACCTATCACGCGATGGATGTATAAATGATATGGTGCTCATAATAGACACCGTATCCGAACTGGACACTAGCTAGAACGTATCTCCTATGACTACTCATATCAACCATTATCTGTAACACTAGACTAAGCCCTAGGATTTTGATTCAAATTTTAATTTAAGTTAAAGTTAACAATTAATTTCATCACATATTTTATGATTTATCTCTGTTCAGTTGCTTATAGTTCATCTATAAACGATATTTTGTTTTTTTGAGGTAAAATGTGTTATTAAAAAATGATTTCGAAAAATGTGTTTGACTAAAAAGTGGTTTGAAAAATTGTGTTATTTATAAATTGATTTCTAAATGAGAAATAATTGTGTTAGATAACGAAAGCTTTAATCTAGATTTTAATTTAAATTAAAAACTCTGTTTGTTAAAAGTCTTATATTTAAAAATATGTTTTTTTATATTTTTAAGGTAAAATATGTGGTTGAAAAGTGGAGAAAGAAAATATATGTGGTAAAACAGTGATTTGAGAAACTGTATTTTTTTAAAAACATGTTTTTTTTTCTTGTTTACCAAACAAAGGCAACGTCAAGAATTAATTTCAACCATATATTTTATGTGACTTACAACGTTTCGTCAACTTTTATCAAAATTTATCAAGATTCTAAATCTCTATCAAATAGGGACTAAGTAAAAAACCATATGGTTTATAAACAAATATATAGATAACACATTTCCCCAAATCATTTTTCAACCACATATTTTACCTTAAAAATATCACATTCTTTGTTTATAAACTTTTACCAAAACATAAAATTCATCTTTGCATGCATCCTCCAACCAAAAATTCAACAATTTTACTTGTACTAACAAAAACTACTAACTAGTGTATAAACACTAAAAATACCTATTGTAACCTTTGAAAATCTAAGGAATTACTTAATAAATCTAAATCTTATTTTACATATTATCCTACTAACTTTTATACATAATTAAACTATAAAAAATATTAATAATTGGGAATAATAAAAATATCAATTATTTTAACAATATTATGCATGTTTACAACCCTCATATACTTTACGAAAAAAACAAAGATTTAATTAGAAGTTTACATAGTGAATATTTAGAATTAGATAGAACTAAAAAAGGTTTAAGTACAAAAGTTATAGAAATAAATGATGAAATTAGAAGATTAGTAAGACAATATAATGAATATCTTAGATTAATAGAAATAATTGAAATTAGACAAGAAGGAAACAGAAGTATTAATGAATATAAAGAAAGAGACTTAAGAAAAGTTAGAAGAAGACTATAATATAATTCCGCAAAATTAAATTTCACAATTCGATTCAGTGTGGTATCAGAGTCAGCACCAGAGTAAAATAATTATACTTAAGAAATTTATTGAAAATGTTTAAAAAATTACCAATAATCTAACTTAGAGTATATAATTATAAATATAAAGATTTACCTAATAATAGCCATTGGCTATTTATAACTGAAACATATGAAAAATTTATATCATGTATAATATTAGGAGAAGGAGGATTTGAAGAACACAAACAACTTAATTGGTCAAATTTAATTTTACTAAATAAATTAGGAAATAGTTCAGATAAGACTACAGAATAAAATTTAGAACAAGCTAAAAATTCAAAACAAGTCCGAGAAATTATCAATAATTTACCATTAAAAATAAGATAAATGATAAAAATAACTAACGATTATAAAGATATAAACAAAAACATACCAACAAAAAATATTAGAAGTAAAACAAAGTTTAAATAACCTATCAAAACAATTAATTACCTTAGAAAATCAAATTAAACAAATAACTGATAAAATAAATAAAATAGGAAATATGGTAGGAGTTTATGAAAACCCCATAGAAGTTACAGAACAAAAGACTATTATCAGTGACGGACGCAGACATTTTGAGTCGGGAGGTCAGAATACTATTTGAATTTTTTTTGACCTTATACGTAACGACTTAGAAAAATGATGTAATATCCAATATAAAATTTCCTAATAAATTGATAGAAATTATGTTGAAAAATTTATTCCATAAAAATAATAAACATCAATGAAATATTGAAAAAAAAAATTATAAAGAAGACACGAGTTAAACTTCCATTTTTAGATACATTTTGAATTATTTCTTATGTGTGTTTGGACTTTTGATGTGTTTACTATGGAGACCAACTTCGAGATGACATGGGCAATTCGTGGATTTAGCTAACGTACTATTGTCGACGAATTTTTAAAGCCAGGTAATCATCGAAATCTCAAAACTCTAGATTGAAACATTCTACGTTGACATGTTGTAACTTTTGCTAAATTTGGCTATTTCACGTGTCTTCAACAATGCTGGAAGTTAGGTCATGAGCACTTCAAAATAATATCAATAATACAATATTTCAATTTCGTTTGATACCTCATAACAATCCGAAAACTTGAGACGAAAACATGGCAAATTATTGATATTTCAAATTGAGATTTTGCATGAATTGGTGCCACTTTTGAGACCTATATCTAACTTAGCAAAATTGATTCATTTAAAAAAAAAAATTTAATCTTCAAGATAATCATTTTATATTCGCCATGACCTTGGTTAGGACAATTAACTCGATTGTTGTCATTTCTTTTCTCAAAAAAAAAAAAAAAGGAAAAAAAAAGGGTTAAACGTTGGGGGGTCAATTGAACACCCATGACCCCCCTAGTTCCGCCAGTGACTATTATAGAACAAATTAATATGATTAGAATAATTAAAGAAGAAGAAATAGGGAAAAATGATTTACATAAAAGACTAGATAATGTACAACAAAATATTAAAATTATAAATCAAAATATAACAAAAATTTATGACGAAATGGAAAAAAGAAAACGTAAAAGAATAATAACTGACAAAGAATTTGAAGTTATCAATAGATTATGAATAAATATGATTACTGAACAAATAGAAAAATTTATAGAAAATCCTAAAGAAGACGGTGGAGAAGATTATATAGAAAAATTTTAAAATCTAAATATAGAAGAAATTAATATGAATGAACAACAATGAACTTTAGTACCAGTAGGACAAAATCCACCAGAATATATACAACAACCAAGAACTAATCAAGTTAAAAAAGAAACTACAAGTAATACTAATCCAAAAAATACACCGAAAATTTATATGACTCAAAGGCAAAACCAAAAAAATTTTAGAACTAATAATTTTATATCACAACAAAAATATTATACCAAGCCAAGTAAAAATTATCCTATAGAATATACGTCATGGAGAAGTACGGAAACACAAATTAATTCAAAAGAAGTTGGTTAGATTTAGGATCTGTACAAGATATAGATCATGAATTAGAATTATGGATGAAATATATGACTATGATGGCCCATACTAGAGAATTAACAGGAAAACGATTCCAATTAATGTTAGAAAATACATTTATAGGAATTACTGTAAAATGGTGGGGAAATATAACATAAAATTATATAGAACAAGTTAGATGAAATGACCAAGATGAAATAAGAAATATACTTAGCAGATATGAAGACACATTAAAAAGAGAATATACATTAGTATTAGACAGAGATACTAAAATTAGCTCAAAACTAAGAAATAGATATTTATTAGAAAATTTATCAATATGTGATATGTATTACTTTAAACAATTTACATGTGAATTTAGAGAATATTTTGAAAAGACAGAATATAATCAGGAAACATATGATATGAAAATTATGAACCAAATATTTTTTAAACTACCAAACCCATGAAATTTAGCATTATTTAAAGAATGGGAAAAGTTAGAAATACCATTAAGTAATAATAGTCTAGGAGCAAGAATACAATTTATAAAAATGCAACAGAAAGAAAAATGTATGCAAGCAAATAATATGATGAAATTTCACAAAGCAAGTAAAAAATCAATATGCTATGATAAATTACAATATAAACCAACCCAATGGGGATGCTATCTACAAATAAAATATAAGAAAAAGAAATATTATAAAAAAGATAAATTTAGAGATAGATTTAAAAAATTCAATAAATATTAAAAAAAATCATATAATAAAACATTTAAAATGTATAGAGTACCATATAAAAGATATCTAAGACAAAAACACAACAAAACTAGAACATACCCTAAAAATCCTAAGAAATGTAAATGTTATTCATGTGGATAAGTTGGACATATATCTACAAAATGTCCCAAAAAAAGAAAAAGAAAAATATGATGTATATCTCATTAATAAAACAAGAAAATTATAACATATTACCTATTGAACAAAAAGAAGAATGAGAAGAAATTCCTGAAGATGAAGAAATTTATGAATTAGAAGAATATGGAGTAATAAATTCTATTATGGAATTAGAATCTTCAGAAAATGAAGAAAGTGAATCTACTGAATCTAGTGAAGAAGAATATTTATATATAAATATGATTAGACAAATAAGTAAAGTATGAACATCTAAAGAATATGAATACCAATTAAAAGAAAATGAAGAACAGCTAAATGAAAGAATAATATTTAATCATAATATGTATGAAAAGATCTTAAAATCAAAATTAGATGTAGAACCAAAAGAAATATTTAATTTACCATTTTGACAGAAAAATAAGGAAATAGCATATGTAGCAAGAAACCATAGTCACCATATAGGTATAAGAGATAATACAAGAAATACATTAATACCTATAATAAATGAAGAAATTATAAGATAAAAAATAAATCTATTGAATCCTGAATTAAATGTAAAAATAAAAAAATATATTTAGGAGTTGTACAAATTATTGCAAAAGCCTATTTTAAAGAAGGAATAGATACACCTATAGAATTCTATATTATGGATGATAGAATTGTAAGTTCAGTACAAGATGCTTTAATAGGAATTGTAACAGGAAATTTAATAAACCGACGTGCAAAATATTTACGAAAATGCCACCGCCCTTTTATATGCATTGGTTTCATTAAAAACCGACATGTATTCCCACTTTTTTCCCCTCCTATTTTGTACTAGTGGAATTATATGTGAGCAAATGTGCTGTATTTATAGGGCTGAAAAAACTCATAACATTCTTTAATTAAAAGAATGAGTCATTTTGGTATAAACTTACCTTTTAGGAGGAGTTCTAACCTTACAAGAATTGAGCTTCCTTTTTTTTTTTAAGGATGTTTCCTTATGGAATACGTCTTGTGTTGGGGCCCAAGAAGGTGGCCCACTGATGAAGCCCATAAACGACGAATGCTTAGAGTTTAATTTGTATTGGGCTTTTAGGAGTAATGTGACCGGGATGGACCTAGCATCAAACAATAAGAATTGACAAAGATATCGGTGACAACACTGACAGGGCAAGCCCCGGCAAGTATGTCGACCAATGAGTAATGGATGGAATAAATTAATGAGAGCGGGTAACAAGCCCGATCCATGTTTGTCTGGGCATACATGCCCGACATTCTAGTTATTTGGTTACTGGTTATAAACAGACCGGGCATACAATGGGATGTCCTGAAATTGCACCGATCAATTATTATTATTATTATTATTATTATTATTATTATTATTATTATTATCTATACATCTTCTATACATATATATATATATATAAATAAAAGTAAGAGAGAGAAGTATTAAATGTCATTTTTCCTTCGAAATGCACTAACAATTTTTGAGAAAAAAAGCTAAAATAAAATAGAATAAAATAAAAATTCATGTAGACAATATTTATTATCTTTTAAAATCATATTTTCTAAAATATATTATTATTAACTATTTAATAAATTAAAACATTCGTTCAAAGACTTTGTTTTTGTTTATTAAAAAAAAATATTGTTGTTTTCGAGTTAAAATACTTGATTAAAAAATAGTTTCAAAAATGTGTAAAGTTAAAAAGTAGGTGAAATATGTGTTGTGTCCGTAAATAACTTTATAGACAAAGTTATCGAATGAATGCTAATATTTTTAATTGTTCTTAATTTTAATAATTGTGTAAAGATTTTATGGTATAAGGTTTTTGATTTAATTTTTGATCTTCCACGTTGTCCGATTATTATATCATGATAATTGAAGATTTTTCATAATTATTATTTTAACTTCTTGATTTTGTAAATAAAAGTATAATTTCATTGATTAAATATTTATAAATATTTGCTTGGTTGAGAATAAACACACATTTATAATTATTTTGATAATTTTTTTGAATGAAAGTTGAAAAAAATATTAAATACAAGAGACAAATACAGAAATAATATAAATCTACATTTTCAATGAAGTTAACAATAACTCATAAAAATTATTGAAACCCTCGATCATTTATTAATTAAATATATAAATTGACATTTTATTATTTAAATATATAAATTAGCATTTACTGTCCAAATAGTTTTTAAATAGTTTGGATTAATTATATTTCTCATGTTTGATATTTCTAAAACTTTTGATTAAAATTCAACTCAAAATCAATAATTAATTTTAATCACACATTATAGGTCTTACAACTTTCAACCACACATTCTACCACCTTTTATCAAAATATACTAAAAACCTGATTTTATACCCTACCAAACAAGGGCGTTATTTTTTTTAAATTTTAATACTTATAATTATTGTAACAGAATATTATTATTTTATGTATTTTATATTTGTTTTGATTATGTGAAAGTATTAACATTTTACCAATACTTATCGAAATAGATATTGCGTAAAACAACTTCCGTGCATCGCACGAGATAAATACTAGTTTAATACATGTTCCTATTTTTCCTCAAACTCATTTTCAATCGCACAGTTTTGTAAGATTCATCACTTTTTACAATTTTCAACTATTTTTTAACACATTCTCCCAAAATCATTTTTCCCCCTTTCATTGCTAAACAACCACTTAGGGGAAAAATAGTGCTCTATCATTCAAGAACGATGCTATTAAATTTCACAAGTGCTTTGACATCAATCTATGTTGTAGTAGAGTCAATGATCTCAATAAAGAAACTCTAGTGCCACATAGACAAATGTTGTGAACCAATGGGGCCGTACAGCATGAATCATCATTGATGGTACGTAATGTTATACAAACTAACAATAATCCCCACGTGTTATGATATTAAGCCTATGTTTGATAGGATTAAATCTAGATTATCATTTAAGTCGAAATCAATAATAACTTTTATCCACATATTTCCTGGTACTCGTTGTTGCGTGATTATCACATAGCAATTGTACTGATCAAACAAGTAATAAAGTGAATTGTGAATTCGTATATCATTGCCAAATGAATTGTAATAAATTATTTCTAAATCTTTAGCCTTAATTGAAACACGTAAATTCAATATTACTTTTTGTGAATTAAAATCAAACTGTAAATAAAATTTCTATGAATGAAAATTACACTAAATGCAAATCGTTTTGAATTAATGTTTTGATTATATGCGTGATTATAGTATTAAGACCCAGAATGTACTTTTATTATCTCTTATTAATTTTGAATTATTTGATTGACAATATTTTCTCAATAGTGAAGATCAATGTTCCTATTTTGTTTAACAATCCCTCTCGAGTAGAATTAAATATATTCCTAAATGTGACCCGTTTATATCTATAGGACAAATGCGAACATATAAGAAAGCATTAATGGATTCATGAACACTTAAAGTTCACATAAAGTATAATGGTATATTTCTATTCCTTGTCGAATTTTATGACATATAATATGTTTAAATAGTTTTTAGTTTTTCAAATCTCAAAACAATCAACAACATTTCATAAAATTATCATGTATATAATTGTAGAAGAATGAGAAATAATATTAAACGCTAAATTCAAGAAATTGTCTTAATGTCAAACAAAAACAAAAAAATTAATAATTTAAAACAAAAATTTCACCATGATCCTAACACTAGTGAGGATTTAGCCTAATATGAATAAAGTAATAAGAATTTATTGAATGCATCACTCAAAAAAGACTTTGATTCTTCGTTAGAAGAAATTTTGATTTGAATTTCGATGTTCTCTTATTCTTCAATCCCAAAGAGGCTCCTAGTTGTTCCCCATCTATTTTTCATGCCCATTGGTATTTATAATCTACAGAAAATCGAGTCCAAGTCCAAGTCCAACAAGACCTAGTAAAGTTTGTATTGAAAAAAAAACAAAATCCGAGTCCCGTTTGTCCAAGTGATCGCTTTATTATAACCAAGACGATCTCTTGGTTATACCCTCTGTGGTTCCTCCTTTCAAAAGCGCCATTGGGCGATCACTTGATTCTAGTGAGAAATCGCTTGGGATTATTGTTGATCACTTTCCTTTTGGTCCTACAATTTATTGCACAACATGTCTTCCTCTTTTGATTAGTTGCAATTTAGTCGCTTAATTCCTGATTCGCCTCAATTTAACCCTTAATTCATAATTGAGTCTAGATTACATTTAGTTGGTCTCGATTTACTCAAATTCATCCAATGACTCCACTTCGGATCAATAATTGAAATAAATACAATTTTCTATGAATTAAGTAGAGTTTTTTTTAAAAAAAATGACGAATCAATTGCTTAGCCTTTATTTGATCTAGATTTTATTATCAAAGTCAACAATTAATTATAACCACATATTTCATAAATCTCACTACTTTTTAACCATACATTTCATCAACTTTTATTAAAATCAGCTAATAGGTTAATTTTAATTTTCATCAAACAATTGCTTAGTTTTAGAGCCCAAATAAGTTCACAAAATACACTTATCAAATAGTACAGAATAGAACTTTTGTTCAAGCTCGAACGAAAAAAAACTAAAACATGAATGTATAAACTAAACACAACAAACCAAATAAATAACCCAATGTTGACTTGCTTATTTCATGCCTTAGGTTTGAATAAAATCAAAATTCAGAGAATCTTAAACAACATAACAAAATCATTTTTTTTATCTGGTGCTCAACTCATGTGACGCACACCTATATAAGAACACAATAAACACATTGTTGCTTAGAACGTCCAACACCCAGTCCCCATGTGTTCAAACAATTTTATTTTTCTCGTATCTCTCGTGTATGATCATTCCTTATACTTTTTTCTCTAATCTTGAGGTTAATTGTCTAACATAAGTGGTTTCTATTGATCAGTATAATGTATTTTTCCGCACAAGGTGACAATAATCAGATACACGTTTGCATATAAGAATGACAGTAAATAATTCCCAATTTCACACCTTCAATTTTCAAAGTTCTTACCTCAAAGTCTATACTAAGCACTTTATATAATCTATTTTTTTTTTTAGAATAGTAATATTTTTTCTCGTCTTATACACAAGACTTTTCTCATTATGTTTTCTAAGTGACCCGTGTAGTGAGCTTTAGGCTAATGACTCTCTAGTTAGATGACCATAGGGTACTAGATTTGAGAAACCTTTAAAGGACTTCTTGCTCGAGTTACCAATGCTATGAAAAGAAAAAGTTGACTAAAACTCCTTCAACCAAAGATACGATTCAAGAACTTCAGACCATCAAATTTCTATTTCTACCTATACTAATCTTTCCACCCTAAGCTGTTCGAAAGTAGTTCAGTCCTATGTAAAAGTCATGATTACTATACTTAAGATTGGGAAACATCTAGTTAGTCCTAGGTCAGATTACTTGAGTAAATCACCCTACATATGCAAGTCATATTCCTACACAAGTGTTAATTCAATGTTGGCTATGTGCTCAGTTAATCATTAAGTCTAACATGTATAAATATTCTAATAAAATCAAAATTCCAATTCAATGTTGGCTATGTGCTCAGTTAATCATTAAGTCTAACATGTATAAATATTCTAATAAAATCACAATTCCAAGCATTGTCTGATATTCCATCTAAAGCAATATTTAATTCAACTGCATAAACTAGATAATCTAGATGTTATACAGACCCACGTGTGCATGAGTGAAAATTATGAAGACCATGAATGAATGATTTAAACAACAAAAAGAATAGAAGGATAACATCCGCACTACCCCAAACATAGAAGAAAGATATATAGAAAATGGATCAAATACTTCTCGGTGTCGTTCTGACTAAAGAGACTGAGAAGGTCTTGCTGGTGTAGGTGCTACAATTTCTAAGATTAAGTCCTCAATAGAAGCCACATGTTTTGTACCGATCAGATCTTGGGTGTCAAGCTCATATATTGCATGCCACAACATGTGCTCCTCACCCTGATGATAAGTGTATTTTACACACTTATTTCTATAAGTGGTATTTTAATTGCTTGTTCAAGAATATTTGTTATTTATTTCGTTGTTATTTGTTTGTATTTCAGGATTAACCCCAAAGTCAAGAAAACAATGAAATTGAAGCTCAAATCAAGCAATTGGATGATAAAAGTATCAAAGTATGCAAATCAAGAGTTGATAAAGTAAATCAAGGGCTCAATTGCAAGAATACTCGAAGAAGAATCCAAATTCGGAAGAAATCAGAAGTTCGGGGACTAAATTGCAACAATCAGAAGTTGAAGGACCTAATGTGCAATAAAACCATGAGGACCAACTTAAAGCGCTTCAAAAGATAAAAATTGCACTCTAGCGGGATAATAATGCGATCGCATGGAATTATAACGACGTGATATCATGACCTGTTAAAAAATGGTCAGAATGGTTTTCCGGATGCCTGCGCGATCGCATGGATTAGTACCATGCGATGGCATGGTAATATTTTGGGCCGCAGTTGGGCTTTTTGCGAGATTTTCAGCGAATTTCTCTTATTTTTGACCTAGGCTTTGGGAGAATCTATAAATACATGGCATAAGGCACGAAATTAGGGGTTCCCAACTTGCTCAATTCTTGCAAAAACGCTGTCCAATTGCCAAGAAATCTATTGAAGGCCAAATTCAAGATTGAAAAACAAAGATCAAGGAGATGAATAGGGTGACATCTAAAAATTATTCTTGTGAATTTTCTTTAACTATGTTTTTAGGCTAGATTTCTTGTGTTAGAATTTTGATGAAGTTTTGAACTCGTGAATCCATGTTTTAATCCATTATTTATTCCATGCAATTTATGATTTTGAGCAATTGAATTATGTCTTTTCTATCATGCAATTACTTGATCACTAGTTGTATGATTTTAGGTTGTGATTTCTTAAGTTCGAAAGATTAGGATTTCATTAGACTTGTTTCAATTGCCACAAAGTTCGATAGGGGATAGAAATATACCCCTATACTTTGTGTTTTCTGCTATAGTTTTCAAAAATCTTTTAATGCTTTCTTACACATTCGAATTCAATATAAAAATATAGTTGGGTCGTGTGTAGAAATATGTGTTAATGCTTGTCCCCGGAAGGGAGTTTTAACAACATTTGGAATATGAAAATTTAAAATATATGAATTGTATTTAAATAATTGGGTTAAAATATGGAGGATAGAGGCAAAATGGATTCATAATTCTAACGCATTTGTTTTTATAAGTTTTAAATTCAAAATTTTATTGTTTCTTTAGTTTAATTTTAAATTTGTTTTTCAAAAATCAAAATTCTTAAACTTAAAGCTTTTCTCATTCCGGTTAAGTTTTATAGTCTAAAATACAATTTACAACAAACCCTGTGGGTACGATACTTGGACTCACGTCCACTATATTACTTGCGCGACCCGTGCACTTGCGGATCGAACAAGTTTTTGGCGCCGTTGTAGGGGATTGTAGTTTAAATTTATTTTTAGATTACTTTCACTAATTCGGACTTTTTACCGCTTTATTCTTCTTTGTTTTTATTTTATTTTTGTTTTTGTTTTTATTTTATTCTAGGATTTTAAATTCTGATTTTAGTTTAGTCACTAGTTTCGTTGTTTTTCTTTTAGTTGTGTATGTTACGTTCGAAAAAAGGGAATATTTTCGAAGTTGATCCAGAAATAGAATGTACTTTACACCGTAAATTAAGAGAAGCTAGGGAATTAGATAAACAGAAAAACCAAAAAGAGGAACAAATGGCAAACAACAATCTGATTTTACCTAGTGTTGAGCCAGAAGAGGGAAATAGACTTGTAGGAGATTTCATGATCCTGCAAATTGTCCAAAACCAATCAAGCATTTTTTATCCACATTTTGGTCTTGCAAACTTCCAATTGAAGACCAATGTGATAAACATGTTTCAAAATGGACATCAATTGTATGGAAAACCCGATGAAAATCCACATGCACACGTGTCTAAATTTTTAGACATGTGTGAACATTTTAAATATCAGGGTGTTTCTGATGATGCCATCAGACTTAGGTTGTTCCCATACACCTTAAAAGATAAGGCAATAGATTGGTTAGACTCCCATCCTCCTGCAAGTATAATAACTTGGAATGACTTGGCTAAAAAAATTTGCACAAAATTCATGCCTCCAGCCAAAGTCGCTAAACTCAGACATGACATAACAATTTTCCAACAACAAGAGTCTGAATCATTTGATGAAGCATGGAGCAGGTTCAAAAGCATGCTTAGAAAGTGCCCTCAACATGGACTACCTAAAAATGAGCAAGGTACTTTTACATTGGCTTGCTCCCTCAATTCAAGAGTCTTGTTGATTCGTCATCCAATGGATCAATAACTACCCAAACTCTTGATGGAGCACTTGAACTGTTTGAGAGAATAGCCAATACCAATGCAACGTGGGCATCTGAGAGAACAATCCAAAAGAAACCAGCAGGAGTTTATGTAATGGATGATGTTTCGACATTGTCTACTAAAATAGACTCTTTGATGAATTTCATACAAACTAACCATTCACTGAACAATGTAGTAATTGGATGCGAGGAATGTGGGGCTAATCACAATACATCAGATTGTCCAATTCTGGCTAGTCAAGCTGTACAAGTAAATTTTGTACAAGGGGGATACCGCCAAAATAATCCATATTCCAACACTTACAATCCTGGTTGGCGAAATCATCTTAACTCCTCATGGAGGGATAATCAAAATGGAATAGGCCAGCAAGCCCCTCCACAGCAGGTAGTGGAGAAGAAACCTCAACTTGAGGAGATGGTCGTGAAATTGATAGAGAAGACTGACCAGTACATGAGCCAGACCAATCAGTTTATGGCTAAAACTGATCAGTTCATGACAAAAACTGACCAAATCATGAGAATGACTGAAACTATATTGTGAAATCATCAGGCTTCAATCAAAAACTTGGAAACCTATGTTGGTCAGATAGCTCAAGCTTTAGCAAACAGAGCCCCAGGTACACTGCCTAGTAACACTGAGGTTAATCCTAGAGAGCAAGTGATGTAAATTAAAACTGTTGAAAGAGAGGTAGATTTTGTGCCGGGAAGGATCACTTTTGCTCCATGTAACAGAGTTTATGAACCTCTCACTCATTTTCCCCAAAGACTAAAAGGTTGTAAAGAAAAACAAGGAGTAAATGCAATTACCACAAGCAGTGGGTTGAAATTTCTTGAGATTTATGTTCAAAAGCCAGATGAAGAGAAGGAAAAACATGTTGAGGCACCTGAAAAGCAATCTGATGAGAAGAAAGAGGGGAATGAGGTAAAATTGACAATTAAGCCTCATGAGTCCTCTATTCCATTCCCGCAAAGATTACAAAAGCCTAAGGAGGATCAGCAGTTCAATAAATTTCTCAACATGCTCAGAAAGCTGCACATTAACATTCCTTTCCTAGAAGCCATTACCCAAATCAGCAGCTATATCAAGTTCCTGAAAAAGATGATGTCAAGTAAGAGAAAACTTGAGGAACTTGAAGAGGTGTCATTGAATGAAGAGCGCAACGCCATCTTGCAACAAAAGCTGCCACCCAAGCTGAGAGATCCAGGAAGTTTTTCAATTCCTTGCATCATTGGTGACTTACAATTTAATAAAGTTTTATGTGACCTTGGTGCAAGCATAAATTTGATGCCTCTTTCATTCTATACGAAGCTAGGATTAGGGGACCCAAAACCAAGCACAATCATCTTGCCGCTAGCTAATCATTCCATTCGATACCCATATGGAGTCATTGAGGATGTGCTGGTTAAAGTGAACAAATTCATATTCCCTACTGGTTTCGTGATTCTAGACATGGAGGAAGATAGTAAGGTGCCACTGATTTTAGGCTGACCCTTTTTGGCTACTGCTAGAGCCTTGGTTGATGTGGAAAAGGGGGAGTTCATGCTTCGAATAGAGGATGAGAAAGTAACATTTGACATCGTTCAACTAGTGAATCAAAATCGACTACTTGAAAACTGTTCAAAAATTGAAGTGGCACAGCATCTTCATCTTTGGAAGCAAGCTGAGCATAGGGTCAAAACAAATGATAGGGCATCAACATCATGTTTCATGCCACCTTGAATAGTTTGCCAAAAAGTCTAGCTCTAGACTTTAAATGAAGCACTTGTTGGGAGGTAACCCAACTTTTTAATATCATTTTCTTTAGTTGTTTTATATATTTGCTTTTAAGTTGTTTATTTGATTTATAATTGTTTAGTTGCTTTTAGGTTTCAATGCATCTTTAGTAGACTTGACGCTTTTCATTGCATTTTAGGTTCACTAACATGTTTAAAATTCACTTTTTGACATGTTGGTTGCATTGAAATCTTCATTGCACTTATTATTATTACATGTTTTAGCATTTTTAGGATTTACTTGTTTTCTATTTGTGTGGTTGTTTTTCATCACACTCTTCCACTTGATCGCCTAGCTTAGGATATGTGCATATAATTTAGAAGTTGGTTGCATGCATTAGAAGGCATTTAGGGGTCCAAAACGGGGTCTAAAACTCAAAAATGAAAAAATCACAGGTCTCTGCCAAAAGCTACCGTGCGAACGCACGGTTATAAATTGGACAGAACTGATAGATTGTTTAATATGCATTCTTCTTTCATTTTAACCACTTTAAACCCGATTTTCTTCCTCCAAATCATCATGCATCAATTCCAGAATCATTCCCCATTGTTTGCACATCATTTTAACTCAAAGTCATGCCTTACTTCACTCCAAAATCATTCAAAGGTATGAGCTTTTCCACCAATTCACATAATTTTGGTGCATTTCGTATCTTTTTGTGAAATTTGAATTTGTTGATAAATGGAGATGTGATTAGGCTAGGACGGGAGATATTGAATTGTGAATTTATAGGTGAAATTTTTTGGCTCAATTCAAGTCTCCAACTCTATGAAATTCCTTGATTTCTTCACATGCACACAAGGTGTTTGATTAAATATCACAATGAATATTTTGTTGAGTTTTCGCAATTCTTTTTGGATGATCACCTTCATTACATGTTATACATTATTTGTGCATCATTCAATCATTATTTACACTGATTTAAGGTATGAAACTCAACTTGAATATCATTGCATTACATAGCACCTCATTGCAAGACCATTGCATACACCAATGCACCACAGCCCACATTTTCAGCTTCACTGCACTTACTTTGTCAAATCTTTTCATAACCTATATGAACTCCAAATGTCAAGAATTTTTGATATGTTTTCGACCAAGTTATATATTTTCATATGCTCAGGACATGTCTCGGGAAATTCACTTTTTCGAGGTGATGTCAAGTGTTGAAAGTCAGTGGTCGACCATTTTTCAAAAATTCCAGAAAATTTCTAAGTCCTAGTTTAGTTGTGTTGTGTTGATTTGTGTTAGTTCATATGTGATATTTATGCTTCTAATGATCATTAATTCTTGTTTGCAAGGAACATATCATCATGGGACACTTCAAGCCAAACATGGAAAACGAAGTAAAGGGTTATTTCATCCAATCAAACATTCAAGTCAAAAGTTTCAAAATGGGAACACCATCTATCCGAACCCGGGAAGTACTTGACCCCTCTTGTTATTTTGTGCCTAATTGTTTATTAATTCTTGAAATACATTAAGGACAATGTAGATTTCTAGTTTGGGGGTGGGAATCTCATTCATGTCCATTTATTTCAACATTCATTCAACTTTTGGGGTAGAAAAAAAAATGAAAATTTGAAAAAAATCATAAAAAGTGAAAATTTTGAATTTTTTTTTGGTTGATTTATTTATTGCGTATGACATGATTTAAATTGAATTTTGTGCTTTAGTTAGAAAATTGGGCAACATGTGCACTAAAATTTTTCTTAACATTCATCCATGTAAGACTTTCATCAAATTTAAGTACATAGCCACTTTCGAATAATAACTTGTGTAGGAAGATGCTTGATATTTGTGGGGTAAAATTGTGCACTTTGAACATAGAACTGACTGAAAAATTTCAAACCTTAAGAAAATTAGATCCTGACCTGAATTGTAGAACCAAACTGCTCAAGAAGCAGTTTGGGGGTGGGAAGGTTAGTATGAGTATGCATTGATGGATTGGAGATCTGAAGTTTTTAATTTTGCATATTTAGTGTAAGGGGTTTTGATCAACAGGTATAAACCGTAATAACCAGCATAAAAATAGAAAAATGCTGAAGGTCTTATTTTACTCTTCAAATGCCTTTTTGACTTGAGTAATTAAGTCTGAGGATTCTTTGAACCTGGTACCCTAAACTCAACTGAGTTGGGAGCTTCCGACCTAAAGCTCGCTACAGGGGTCAACTAGAAAGAAAGTACGGAGAGTGGACTTACACATAAGACACAAAAATATCTTTAACTTTTCTGTTTAAGCCTTTATGACTCCGGTAATTAAGTCTGAGGGATTCTCTGAACCAGTACCCTAAGCTCAACTGAGTTGGGAGCTACCGACCTAAAGCTCACTACATGGGTCATATAGAAAGCAAGTATGAAAATTATTGCACAAAGATGGTAAAAGACAAGGACATTAAAAGAAAAAGTCGTCCAAATAAAGAAAAATAGAATGAAAATTGTATAAGCTTTGTTGATTGAAATCTCTAACACTTTGTTAATTATTCTTGGTCTGTTGTGCATACTTGTCTAATCCTAACTGCCTTGTGTGGAAAATGCAATATATACATGTTTAGAAACCACATCAATAAGAAAGACATCGGGATATGAGAGAAAAATAATAAGGTTGTGATCATCCATGAGAGGGTAAGAAAAATAAAAAGAAAATCATTATTGACCACATGAGATTCATGCTTATTTCTACATGACTAGTCACACAGTATCAAATATATTTTTACATGATTTTGCATTCGATTTTTGGCTATTCACACACACACAATGAAGTTGAGCATCAGATGAATGAAAATAATTTTTGTTGTTCATATTTCTTCTCTAAAGTGAATCGTCAATTGGATTGTTGAAGCGCGTGGTAAATAATTTGACAGAAACAAATTTTTTTATTTGCAATTATAGTTTAGTTTTATTTTGTTCGAGGACGAAGAATAGTTCTAGTTTGGGGGTATTGATAAGTGTATTTTATACACTTATTTCTATCCTAAAAGTAGGATTTTAATTGCTTGTTCAAGAATATTTGCTATTTATTTCGTTGTTATTCGTTTGTATTTCAGGAATAACCCCAAAGTCAAGAAAACAATGAAATTGAAGCCCAAATCAAGCAATTGGATGATAAAAGTATCATGCAAATCATGAGTTGATGAAGTAAATCAAGGGCTCAATTGCAAGAATACTCGAAGAAGAATCCAAATTCGGAAGAAATTCGAGGACTAAATTGCAACAATCAGAAGTTGAAGGACCTGATGTGCAATAAAACCATGAGGACCAACTTAAAGCACTTCAAAAGATGAAAATTGCACTCTAGCCGGATAACCATGCGATCACATGGAATTATAACGGCGCGATCACATGACCTGTTCAAAAATGGTCATAATGATTTTCCGAATGCCTGCGCGATCGCATGGATTTGTACCATGCGATGGCATGGTAATATTCTGGGCCGCAGTTAAGCTTTTTGTACGATTTTCAGCGGATTTCTCTTATTTTTGACCTAGGCTTTGGGAGAATCTATAAATACATGGCATAAGGCACGAAATTAGGGGTTCCCAACTTGCTCAATTCATGCCAAAACGCTGTCTAATTGTTGGGGGATCCAATGAAGACAAATTCAAGATTGAAGAACAAGGATCAAGGAGGTGAATAGGGTGACATCTATCCATTATTCTTGTGAATTTTCTTTAACTATGTTTTTAGGCTAGATTTTTTGTGTTAGAATTGTGATGAAGTTTTGAACTTGGGAATCCATGTTTTAATCCATTATTTATTCCATGCAATTTATGATTTTGAGAAATTGAATTATGTTTTTTCTATCATGCAATTACTTGATCACTAGTTGTATGATTTTAAGTTGTGATTTCTTAAGTTCGAAAGATTAGGATTTTATTAGACTTGTTTCAATTGCCACAGAGTCCGATAGGGGATAGAAATATACCCCTATACTTTGTGTTTTCTGCTATAGTATTCACAAATCTTTTAATGCTTTCTTACACATTCGGATTCAACATAGAAATATAATTGAATGCTTGTCTGAAAGGGAGTTTTAACAACATTTGGAATATGAAAATTTAAAACATATGAATTGTATTTAAATAATTAGGTTAAAATATGGAGGATAGAGGCAAAATGGATTCATAATTCTAACGCATTTGTTTTTATAAGTTTTAAATTCAAAATTTTATTGTTTCTTTAGTTTAATTTTTAATTTGTTTTTCAAAAACCAAAATTCTCAAACTCAAAGCTTTTCTCATTCCGATTAAGTTTTGTAGTCTAAAATACAATTTACAACAATTCCTGTGGGTACGACACTTGGACTCACGTCCACTATATTACTTGCTCGACCTGTGCACTTGCAGATCGAACACCTGAGAATCGGTGCTTAAGCTCTTGATGGCCTTCACATCCTATCCTATCCCATCTCATCCAACTGCAGCTATATGACTAGGTGCGTATGCCTGAGAGAACTTATGGTGCTTCTAAGCACTGACATCTCAGCCAATACCTATCTGAGTAGTCTATATGTCCTCGGTGGATCTGGTTCTAGATCTACTACTAGGGCTCGACCCTCCATGGCCTTGCATTAACCTGTGTTTTCCTGTTGATTGTGAGATCTAGCAGCTAGGGTTCCTCATGTGGTAGTAGCAATACTCCCTCAGCTAAACATATTTCCAATGAGACAAGAGAACGTAACCTGCCTCATTGAGTCAAGCTAAGACGTGAGACTACTGATAAAGTCAAAGATATGTTGTTCTAGATCGATCCTGCATCCCATAGCAAGGTGTTACAAATGCTTCTTTTTCCTCACTTGCAGATGTTCTCTTAATATTGATTTCAGGCAATTGAACCTAACATATCTTCAATGAAGGTTGTTGACCACAAAATTCGGATGGACCTTGGACCAACACGTCTCAGCTCCTCCCTCTTGGTCACGTGGACCTCCTGCGCACTGTGACAAACAATCAGTTTGCAAAGGGGGCCGAGGTGGCTCCCGTTTGCACTCCGATGCCTAAGTCAGTACTCATTTTGGGCAAATATATATTGAGTGCGGGAAATATAAATGTGTAAAAGAGAGAAAAGGGAGTGAGAGAAATATAGAGTTAAGAATCAGAAGTTGCTAACCCCTAACTTGGAGACAATTGTGCTTTATTTATAGAGGAACTTCTTGTCTCGGATCACGACACGTGGCATACTTTACACTTGTCATCACCCCAGCTCATGGAGGTGACAACCTTGCTTTTCAACCGTAATCATTGCTACATTTCGTAGGGGATGGGCGCCTGTCACGTCTTGGTAAATGCAGTGTCCCATCACTGACTCTATCTCTCTTCTGGTCAGTGCCGTAAAGCGCCCCGGCTGGGTATAAAGCACATCGGCTAGGCGTTAACCAGGTCGGCTTAAAGAGGTTTGCTCGACGTACCACCTCGGCATTCTTCCCAGGTGATACTTTAGGCCTTTAGCTGTGGGTCATGGTTCGTTGGGCCACTATTGGGCCTTCGCTGGTGGATCACTGTACCTTTCTTTGGGCCCGGATTCAACACTAGTCCCTCAAATCCGAAGGGATCATTCATGGTCGGGTAGGATTTGCCATGATTTCACAGCATTAACTTTTTAGGGAGTCAATAATGACATTCCTTAGGTAAGGCTCGGATCCATATCATAGCCGACCTTCTGCCTCGGATTTTCTCTCCCTAGTGGCCAGGATCATACCAGCGCATTTCCTAGGCGGCGCATTCAATTCAGAGGGGCTATCGGTATTTATTTCCAAGAAATATATATACATAAAATGGGAGGGGGCAGCATTTCGCAGCGCTTGGCATTCACTGTGGTAGCTGAACGGTTTTGTCCCTCCTTTTGACGGCTAGGGCTTTGATTAGCCCGTTTTCCAAGAAGCATGGGTTACCCACATTAATCATGCGGCTCACGAAACTCAAGGAATCTAGACCGTTAGGATGCCTATAAATCCTTCTTCATTTTACCATTTCACCTTTTACCATTTTCTTAGGATCTTTGCAGCAATACTTTCGCGAAAGCTTGCGTCGTTTCCCTCTTCCTTGCGAGTTTCGTGTCTTTTCTTCAAGGGTTTTCTACCCAGCATCCACCCTTAACATTCCACAGTTTTTCTTGGCGAGTTCTTCATTCCAAGTGCACAGTGTCACGCATTCGTCTTTTGAAGGTAAATCCCTTGATCCCTGTATATGCAAGACTTTCTTATTTTTAGTTTCTCATTGTGGGTTTGAGAATTTTGTTTTTGCACTTTGTTTTTATTTTGTTGAGTCTGACTCTCCTTTAAAACAAAAAGAAAAAAATGGAAAGAGTTGGGGGAACGGGTTCACAGGAAATGTTAGCGATGTCGGTTCCCGTCAGAGGTTTCTGCCCCATCTCTTTATCGGTTTTTAGTTCCCGTTTCTTTAGGGAGCAGGTTAAGAGGAGAAATAGGAAAACCAGTGGCATAATTTATTTGAGTGATTCTGACAGCGAAGAAGAAAGACACCAGAACTACATGGCTCATCTGTCATCCGAGGAGGAATCCGCGCTAAGAGAACTCCGAAGCAAACGAGACAGGGACTTGGGAAGAGAAATGGCGGCGGGCTCCTCTTCAGGTCACCAGGACCTCGGCTTGATTGTTAGGGCACCGTTTAGGGTGCATAGGGAAGAGTTGGGTTTGAATGCTGAGGAGATTGCTCAGGTAGAAGATTGGGTTGACCAGGTCAACAAAGTTTTGGGCTACCATGTCGACCCCGATGCAAACCCAGAGTCATGGGAAAGCAGTGAGGTTGCTACTGAAATCCGAAGGATCGATTTGGCCTCGGCTTCGGCAAAATTCAGGTTTCCAGAAGGGGTCCATCTGGTGCTCCCTACCCCTTCCTGCCGACCTTGCAGCCCTCCCCCAAGCCAGGCGGCCATATGCCACGATGCCCTTTCTTGCGGGATGAGGCTCCCCCTACATCCCTTTTTCAGGGCACTGCTTAGGAGCTATAACTTGTGCCCCTACCAGCTGGCCCCCAATTTCTGGACTCAGGCTGTGGGGACTTGGTTGGCGTGGCAAGAGGTCAACCCGGATCATCCCATCTCACTGCACATCATTCACACTCTCTATACTTTGAAGAAATTAGTTAGGAGAGAGAGACGTGAGATCGGATGTTAAGGATTGGTATTATTTGTCCCCCCCAGAGGTTCTTATACTCCCGTTATTACCGGTCACTCTACCTCAATAAAGAACTGGAGGAACCAGTAGTTCTGGGTTGCTGGGGAGTGGCAGAGCTCCCCTGTGGACCCTAGTCCAGAAATTACAGTTCCCCGAACTCTTTCCCTACCTAGTGAGTCTTATATTTGCTTTAGAGTCTTTAAGTGTCATGCGTTTTTTGCTCTTTCATCCATACTCACTTTTCTTGACTGCTTCTTAACATATTATTGGCTTATGGTAGGGGACACTTTTGCCCATCTCCTCCCTGACGCAGATCTAGCGGCAGTAAGGCGTCTATTTGCCTACAAGGGCACTTTCCAAGGGGTCATTCAACAGAACAAATTATTCGTTAAGCACGGTCTTATGCGAGCTATGAGTAAGTTCGCCCCCTTATTGCTGTTATCTCTTGTGTTTGTTTGTTGTTGTTGTTTTTTTATAAACCCTCATTGTCCTCCTTTTCTTGTTAGGTTCCAAAGAATTCCCAAAGATTTCTTTAAAGGGCCTCATGGCTACGAAGGTTCCTCCGGCTCTGCGCCACGGGAGCGAGGTTGAAAGAAAACAGAAAGCGGTTTTGGCCGACCTGCAAATTGGGGTGGCCAGGGAAGTGTCTGAGAAGTCTATTGCCCAACTTCAGGGTCCTCTCCCAGCTCTACTGCCACCACCCACTTTGCTGCCAGTGGGTCCCCAACAACCCAACATTGCTGGAGAGGCAGATCCTGAAAAAGGCGTCGCCAAAGGAAAAGGGAAGAGGTCGGATAGAGGCGCATCCAAGAGAGGCAGGGAGACTAAGGATGCCCCAGCGCCACCTTCCTTTTCCGAGGACATTTCTGAACAAGCACTTGAGGAGGAGCCTGCTCCCTTAAAAAGGCTCAGAAGGGGAAAAGGCAAGGAGTCCACTTCCGCACCTCCGCCATCAATGATCGAGGAACTGGAGGACGAGCCATCTGTACCCATGCCGGGCTTGGCTTATGAAGTGACACCAGAGGGGGCGGAAGAGCTTAAGCATATTAAAACCAGCATCCTCCCCAGAGATGTCACTTTCAGCCCTTCGTTGTTCGACTCCCACAGTTCGCCTCCAGCCAGGGCGGCCTTAATTACCGAACAGTTTTGGACAGAGGGTTGGGCCACCTTTTCCTCCAGTGCTACTCCGTCTCGGAAGCTGCTCGCTGCCAAGGCTATGAACGCCAGAGCTCTGGCTCTCATTGACGAGGTAGAGTCCTCCGTGGAGGTAGCTCAACGGGATAAGAGGGATGCTGAGACTTCTCTTCGCCATGCTGACAATATGCTCAAGGAGATCAATGACCTTAAGGCCCAGCTGTCCATAGCCCGAAAATCTTCTTCAGAAGAGAGGGCTAATGCGAAGCGCCTCCAAGAGGACAATGACAAATTGAAGCATGACCTCCATGCCTCTGAGTCAGACGTGGCGGCCTTATGGAAGAAAATGGATGATTCCAATCGTGCACAGTCTATTGCCTTTGAGGCCCTGGCCGCCGCTAATGCAGCCAAGTTGAAGCTAGAAGTTGAGGCGGCAGCGGTAAACGAAAAACTGGGGAGGGAGCTGGAGGCTAGGGCGAAAGCAGAGGAGGACCTTGCCTCACTGGAAAAACACATGCAAACGAGGATCACTGAAGTCTTGGAACAGACTGTCGCGACACGGGTGGTGAATGCTTTAAAAACTAGAGTGTCGGAAGCTGTCCAGGACTTCAAGGACACCTTTGAAGAGACCCCTGAGTATGAGGCTATGCAGCGGGTTTTTGGGAACTTAGGGGCTAGGATGGCCTTGGGGGACGTGAAGGAGGCTTTTCCAACCTTGGACCTGTCCTCCATTGAAGCATTCTACCCCGAGCCTCAAGATGCTCCTGCAGATCCTTTAGACGCATCCAGCAAGGGCTCTCTAGAGGGCGTTCCTCCACACTGATCTTCTTCCACCTCGGTCTAGTTGTTAGTTAGTGTTGTTCATTTTTGTTGTTTTCTCCTTCTTCTTTCTCTTCTTTTTTTGTAAGTGCTCCGGCACCTTAGTAATGTAAATACAACCTTTATTTGATCTGTAAATGTCTCATTTTTATGAATGGAATGGTTTATTTACATTTCGTCGTAGCAACGTTTCTAATAATCTGTTTAAGCATGAATATTTCCAAGTGCGAAGGCTTCGTAATTGTATGATGATATGTGGGACATTGTAAATGTCTAATTGTAAATGTCTAGTCCCTCAGATCTAACGAGCTTAAAGCATTCACGTTTGCTGGTTGGATCTGATTTAAACCAACTTTTGGGCAGTTTTCACCTTATATTCATTAGCACTTATACTTATAACTTTGCATGAGCTTCTGCTAATGGCATGAATATTTTTAACCCATACACCGTGGTCATGTTGTAAATTCGCAAGTCGTTTCGTTTTTAAAATAATATAGGGATTTTTACGCTTGATTACACAGTATTTAGTACACATATGTCTTACGGGCGCCTAGCCTAAGCGCATATAGGAAAGCATCGACAACTTTGTGTAAACGTTTAATATTTCGTACAACAGGGCGCTCCGTATGTATGGACTAACTTAAAGCGCCAAGGATTTTGGTTTATACGACAATATTTGGTTAAGTTCGAATGATTCTAGACGTATTGCACGGTGAATGGCGGTTAATGAGTACATGTACCTTAGATCCGAGTGGTTCGAAGCATTTATGTTTACTAGTAAAATCTGATTGTGACAAACATTTGAACGCGTTTAAAAACTCCCAATTCTTAAATGGTGATTGTAGTTTAACCTTATGAGAGTCCCTTATCCTTAACAATTTTTATGCATAACGTGAACGTATGTCGTCATGACCAAAATAATCTTGGAACGTGCATTTATCCATTATGTTTGTCTAGTATAGAGATTGGCGTCATGACTAAAATAATCTTGGATCGTAAAGGAGGAATTTAGTTTTATTGAAAATAGCGGCGAAGGTTGTCCGTGTTCCAAGGATTACATAGAGGTACTCCAGACAGGTCCTCAATTTTGTATGTTCCGGGTACTACCTCGGCAATGACCTTGTAAGGGCCTTCCCAGTTAGGACCTAGAGTCCCTACTCCTGACTCCTGTGTTGAAGGAAGAACCTTTTTGAGGACCAAGTCCCCAATATTGAAGCGTCGGCTCTTCACCCTTTTATTGTAGTATCGAGCCATCTTTTTCTGGTATTTGGCCATTACCACTTGGGAATCACTCCGCTTTTCCATGAGGAAATCTAAACCGGCCCTTTGCGCTTCCTCATTCCTAACTTCGTCATAATGAATTAGACGAAGCGAAGGGACGCCGATTTCAACGGGGCATACCGCCTCGGCTCTATAGGCCAGCAAGAAGGGTGTTTCACCAGTAGCGGTGTGCGAGGTGGTTCGAAGCGCCCATAACACTTGTAGTAGCTCGTCTACCCATGCGCCCTTTCTGAATTCCAACTTCCCTTTCAGGGTATTTTTTATGGTCTTGTTCACTGCTTCGACCTATCCGTTGGCCTGTGGGTGATGTGGAGATGAGAACAGCTTCTTAATTCCCAAATCGTCACACAACTCATCGACACTTCTGTTTTTGAACTGTTTCGCATTGTCACTAACCAGTGAATGTGGTATCCCGAATCGGCATATGATATTTTTCCAAATGAACTTGGTGGTGTTGGCCTCGGTGATCTTCATCAAAGGTTCTGCTTCGACCCATTTGGTGAAGTAGTCAATTGCTACTATCGCAAAGCAATTGTTACCAGCTCCTCTAGGCATAGGACCAATAATGTCAACCCCCCACTTTGCAAAAGGCCAAGGGCTAGTCACCACAGTTAGCTCGTGGTGCGGCTGATGTGGTATGGTCACGTGCCTTTGGCATTTATCGCATTTGCGCACGAAATCATGGGAATCCTTTCACATAGTAGGCCAAAAATATTCCTGTTTGAGGGCTTTCTGAGCTAGCGATAAAGCCCCGGCATCCGGCATGGTTGCCACATATGCCCTCATGGATTTCTCTCATCACATATTGCCCCTCCTGTAGCCCCACACATCTCAGCAAAGGAGAGGTGTAACTCCGCTTATAAAGTATGTCGTCCAAGAGTACGAATTCAAGGAGTATTTCTGCAACTTTCGAGCTGCTTCTGGCTCATTCGGAACTGTATGATGTTTTAAATAGGTGATCAGGGGATTCATCCAGGATTCCTCTTCTTCAATTGCCAAGATCTCCGATCCTGGCTCAATAGAGGAAGTCACCATGTGCTCAACTGGGATTAGATTGTGTAACTCCGAATCCCCGCTACTTGCCAGTTTGGACAGAGCATCAGCATTGGAATTTTCCGTCCTGGGGATGCGTTGCAACTCCATTTTCCCGAATTGCGCAGCCAAATTTCTTACTTTTTTCAAGTAAGCGGCCATAGAGGGTTCTTTGGCAGAAAATTGCCCGTTGAACTGGCTCACAACAAGTTGCGAATCGCTATTGGCCACCACGAATTTAATTTTCAGGGCTTTCGAAAGCCTTAGCCCGGCTAATAACGCCTCGTATTCAGCAACATTGTTCGAGGCTTTGAATTCGAAGCGGATTGCACTGTGTAATTTAAACCCTTCTGGGCTTATTAACATTATTCCTGCGCCGGATCGTCCATTAGCCGAGGACCCGTCAACGAACAATTTCCACTCTTGACCATCATGTTGGCTGTCATCCGTGTTATCTACCATTTCGACCTCAGGTGGATGTGTAAATTCAACTATGAAGTCCGCCAATGCCTGACCCTTTACAGCAGTCCGAGGCACATAATGTAGGTCGAACTGGCTGATTTCTATCGCCCATTTCAGTAACCTTCCAGAAACATCTGGTTTTTGCAGCACTTGTATCATGGGGAAGTTGGTCAGCACGTGTACGGAGTGTGATTGAAAATAGGGATGAAGCTTGCGAGAGGCTGTGATTAGCGAGAGAGCAAGCTTCTCCATGTCTGGGTAGCGCGTCTCGGCGTCCAGCATAGCTTTGCTCACGTAATACACTGGTAACTGGCTCCCATCCTCCTCTCTAACTAACACCGAGCTAACAGCCTCCTTGGATACGACCAGATATAGGTAGAGAGGCTCGCCAGCCTTTGGCTTTGATAGCAATGGGGGACGACCCAAAGAAGATTTCAGGTCGGAAAACGCCTGCTCGCATTCCGGTGTCCATTGGAATCATTTTCTCCCCTTTAGGACCTTAAAGAATGGCAAGCATTTGTCAGTGGATTTTGAGACGAATCGGTTCAAGGCTGCAATTCTTCCTGTTAAGCTTTGCACTTCCTTTGGATTTCGCGGCGACTGCATGTTTTGCAAAGCATTGATTTTGTCCGGATTGGCTTCGATTCCTCTCTTGTTCACCATGAATCCGAGGAGTTTCCCAGATGTTACCCCGAAAGCACACTTCGTTGGGTTGAGTTTCATCCGATATCTTCTCAAAACATCAAACGCTTCTGACAGATGGCGGATATGATCCGCAGTGACCATGCTTTTGACCAGCATGTCATCAACATACACTTCCATAGTATTCCCCAATTGTTTCGAGAACATGCGGTTTACCAGCCTCTGATAGGTAGCTTCCGCATTCTTCAAGCCAAATGGCATAGCTCTGTAGTAATAGAGTCCCCTATCTGTGATAAATGAAGTATGCTCTTCATCCGATTCGAACATAGGGATTTGATTGTACCCGGAATATGCATCCATGAAGCTTAGCAATTCGTGTCCTGCTGTGGAGTTGACCAGTTGATCGATCCGGGGCAATGGAAAGCTGTCTTTGAGACATGCCTGGTTCAAGTTGGAAAAATCAATACACACCCTCAATTTCCCATTGTGCTTTAGTACTAAAACAGGATTTGATACCCACTTCGGGTATCGGGACTCTCTGATGAAGCCTTTTTTCAATAGCTTTGCGACCTCGTCTTTCAAGGCCTCATACTTGTCTGAACTCATGGGCCTTCGCTTTTGCCTGTGCCCAGGGCTTTGGGGATCCAGCTGGAGCTGGTGACAGGCCTCCTTAGGATCGATCCCAATCATGTCACCATGCTTCCATGCGAATACATCAAGGTTTTGAAGTAGGAAGTCCTTCAATTGGCTCTTGTATTCAGTTGGCGAGTCCAATCCGATCTGTAATTCTTTGATTGGATCAAGTGGGTCCACGCCGAAGCATTCCAACTTTTCGGCCGGGGTGGGGCAATTTTCACCCGCCATCCTGGGATCTAGATTTGCTAGATCCTCTTCTAGGGTCATTGTGACATCCTTATCTCCAGAAGGCCCTTCACCCAATCTTTCTGGGTCTGGAGCAGCCTCGGCCATGGATACATCACTGATCATGTTCAAGCTTCGATCTTGAAACTTCCGGATTGCATTTGTGTAGCAAGCCCGGGATTCTGTTTGGCTTCCCCTCACAGTTGCAATGCCATACTCCGTGGGGAACTTCATGCAAATGTATTTGGTATGCGTTAAAGCCCCCAAGTCAATAAGACCAGGCCTCCCAATTGAGCCATGATAGGAGGAGATTTTGTCAACCACCAAGAATTCCATAGGGATTCTGGAGAGGGTCGGTGCTTGCCCTACTTCAGTCATAAGTGGGGTGCTGATCCCCATCTTATCAAAAGTTACCCCGTAAATCACATTTACCGAGGCACCATCATCCACCATCATTCGTGATAGCCCATTCCGAGCCACCACCACTCTGATAACCAATGCTTCGTTGTGTAGGAAGTGCACTCCAACGGCATCGTCTTGCATGAATGTGATAGGTTCGTCTTGCATGAATGTGATAGGTTCCATCCGAGGCATCCCAACAGGATGGGAATGGATATGATAGTTCACGTTGGCGGGCTGCTTGGCCTCTCTTATATACCTCTTTTGGGAGTTGTTTGTGCTCCCCCCTGGGTGGGGGCCTCCCAGTATTGTGTCGATTTCGCGAATGGGAAGGTCGGCCATTGGCATAGGTGGTTCTCGTGTATCTTTAGCATGTGCCGAGGCGGTATCTTGAACCTTATTCCTGTCTCTTTGACTATTGTCAATTCTTTCTTTAGTTGAGTTCTTCCACGGAGCTCTCCTATCAGCTCGGTTGAACTTCTGGCCACCAGATTTTTGAGTTCTCCCTGTGTCGGGGGGGAAGTTTCCCCCCCTTCTCCCCTGCGCCTTTTGGTCAGCAAACATGTGGATTTCCCTACAATTCTCTGTTGCGTGATCGTAATATCTGTGGTAGGCACAGTAAGCCCCAATCATGGGCTGTTTTCCACTTCGGCCGCTTTCCACTCTCCTTTGAGTCGTGGGAGGATTTTGAGAAGGGGTGGTAGAGTGCAAGTGAGGGATAGCTTCCGTGAACGGAAGAGGCGCACCACCTCGGTTACCGCTGACCCTATCCTTGTTCCCTCCCTTTTTGAGGTCATCTTCATTGGAATATCCAAGGTTGTATCTCCCTTGGGGGTGATTATCTCTGGCCCTAGCCATTTCCTCCGACACAATCTCTTCCTTCATCAGGTCTACCAGGGTATTGTAATCCTTTGGTTTCCTGCTCCGGACATCTCTCCAAAACATGCTTGTCATATCTAGCCCTCCTTTTAAGGCGGAAAACATCTCCGCTTCTGTGATATTTTCGCATATATGCATTTCTTCAGTAAATCTAGCTAGGTAACTTTTCAGAGATTCGTCCCTCCCTTGCCTCAGATCCTGAAGGCGTTGGAGTGGGAGTTGGCCAGGCCTGGAAGAAACAAAGTCATTCTTAAAAGCAGTTTTCATATCCCTCCAACTGTAGATGCTGCCAGGAGGGAGTTTTTTATACCATCGTATGGCACTTCCCTCA
Source organism: Ligustrum vulgare (assembly GCA_963555705.1). Classification (NCBI taxonomy): domain Eukaryota; kingdom Viridiplantae; phylum Streptophyta; class Magnoliopsida; order Lamiales; family Oleaceae; genus Ligustrum; species Ligustrum vulgare. Next base: position 29,727,905 of record OY743186.1, on the reverse strand, counting down.
AGGGTTAAAGCAAAAGCTTTACATTTCAGTGCCGGGGTGGCCCCGGCTATTTCCATGTTGGCGCGGTAATTTAACAGGTGATCGTCAGGATCACCTCGGCCAGAGTATTTTGCTATTTCTGGCATCTCAAAGTCGTAGGGTACGGGGCATCTACGGAGGCCCTATGTGAAGGGACTTACTTCCTCTTCATCATCCAACTCGTATGACGGCGGCTCGCTGTTCTCGTCGTGACCGGAGTACTCTGGATCACGGTACTGGCCATAGAGTGGCGGAGCATACTCCTGCCTTTGTGGTGGTGGAACGCGGCCGTAGTTTGGCCTTTCATGGCTCTGTAATTCGTTGCGAGGATTAGTCCGAACTGCTTCGGATCTTCTTTCATGCCTATTCCTAGGCTCATGTGCTGATGCCAACCTTTCCGCTCCCGTTCCATGTTGGTCCCTATACATTTGACCCTGCGACAAGGCTTCTTCAGCACGTCGCTCGCGCCTATTTCTAGGCTCTGCGGCATTGTGCCGACCTGGATCCGTTTGTCCTCGTCGTTGGCCCCTGAATAACCCTCCCATTCGGCTGAAAACACTGCCGGATATTGCGGGAGAAGCCTCCCTGCGTCTATCTGGGAGTGGATTTTGTTCTTCATGTGCTTCATGTTCCGGGTCTCGCTCGTAGAAAGGCTCGGATTCCACCTCGGCATATGTCTGTGGATCTTGATAATAATACGAGACAGTGGCCGCCTCGGATGGTGAATGTTGTGCCTGTGAGTATTGCTGAGGCATCACGGGTTCGTTCATAACATACCCTCTGGCCATAAAAGCATTCATTGCAGCAGTCTGTTCTATTTGCTGCCTCTGCATCTCCAGCATTTGGGCCGCCATGCGTGTCATGTCTCGCATCATGCGGCGATTTCGGTTCCGGTGAGGTGGGTTTGGTTGTGCCACTTCCTCATTGGCGTTTTCATGGAGTCCTTGAGGAACTTCGCCCTCGCTGTGTTGGCCACTTCTTCCCCTACGGGGGTTAACATCACCATCACTTTCGTTCATGTTTAGGGAAATGCCTTAATTTTATTCTGTTTTTCAAAGATGAGTGAACTTTCGTTTCAAAAATCCCCGCCTTTTTCAAGGTTATTAAACTTATATCTCAAAGTTATATGCCTTTTTCCAAGGTTATTACACTTGTGTTTCAAAGTTATTACACCCTTTTTTCAAAGATGACCAGCTTATCTTTCAAAGCTCTTGCCTTTTTCAAGGCCAACCAGCTTATCTTTCAAAGCTCTTGCCTTTTTCAAGGCCAACCAGCTTATCTTTCGAAGCCCTTGCCTTTTTCAAGGCCAACCAGCTTATCTTTCAAAGCTCTTGCCTTTTTCAAGGCCAACCAGCTTATCTTTCAAAGCTCTTGCCTTTTTCAAGGCCAACCAACTTATCTTTCAAAGCTCTTGCTTTTTTCCGCTTCTTCGTAAATGGTTCTTCGTCCTTTTTCAGGACTACCTTTCTATGTATGGCTTTTTACCATGTGTTTTCGTGGTTAGCAGTATGGTTTCTCACAGACGGCGCCAAAATGTTGTCCGCAAAATCCGGATGGACCTTGTACCAACACGTCTCAGCTCCTCCCTCTTGGACACGTGGACCTCCTGCGCACTGTGACAAACAATCAGTTTGCAAAGGGGGCCGAGGTGGCTCCCGTTTGCACTCCGATGCCTAAGTCAGTACTCATTTTGGGCAAATATATATTGAGTGTGGGAAATATAAATGTGTAAAAGAGAGAAAAGGGAGTGAGAGAAATATAGAGTTAAGAATCAGAAGTTGCTAACCCCTAACTTGGAGACAATTGTGCTTTATTTATAGAGGAACTTCTTGTCTCGGATCACGACACGTGGCATACTTTACACTTGTCATCACCCCAGCTCATGGAGGTGACAACCTTGCTTTTCAACCGTAATCATTGCTACATTTCGTAGGGGATGGGCGCCTGTCACGTCTTGGTAAATGCAGTGTCCCATCACTGACTCCATCTCTCTTCTGGTCAGCGCCGTAAAGCGCCCCGGTTGGGTATAAAGCACATCGGCTAGGCGTTAACCAGGTCGACTTAAAGAGGTGTGCTCGACGTACCACCTCGGCATTCTTCCCAGGTGATACTTTAGGCCTTTAGCTGTGGGCCATGGTCCGTTGGGCCACTATTGGGCCTTCGCTGGTGGATCACTGTACCTTTCTTTGGGCCTGGATTCAACAAAGGTTGTTCTCTTCTTGATGATACTGAGATCCATACGGCCTTGTATTATTTTGTTTGTCCCTCCAAAAGGAGTTAGGATGATTACGACAGCACGTATTATAAGTGTTTGAGTATGGATTGTTTTACTGAAGATGTCTGCCTTAGATGAAATTTACTTGTTCTGACTATTGTGCTTAAATAAGACAATCTAAAGTGTTGTGATTTTCCTCATATTCCTTGTAGCTAAATCTTGAATTTTTTGTTGTATGGTGGATTGAGACATGCTTTCCACTTATTTACCAAGGAGTCTATTTTTTGCTGATAATGCTGTGAAAGTATGTACCTCATAGACTCATGCAGATTTCTTTTGAGTATCTCTGTCAAATGCCCACATGACATTTTTATTGGCCATCGTATTAAATAATTCCAAAGCTCCAGCAATGGTATTAGTAGATAAAGAACTATTAGATCAAGAATCTTCCATACTTTTTTTATAGAGGAAGTATACCTGTGTAAAAATATTGCACCTGAAGTCCCTTTCTGATCTCACGATGAGGGCATTTTCGAAGCATATATTTTAACATATTACATGCCTTATAAAGTTATTTGGAGTCATATTCCTGGAATATAGATATGTCATGTTTTAGCTTTGGAATTTTGACTGATGAAAAAACTTGGTACATATTTTTTGTGCAAGATCATTTCAGGTGGTTATGCTAGCAATTATTTGGGAATCTAACCACTCTAATGCTCTATCATGAAGAGTATGTGGAAATAAACGAAGTCGGATTACATTGTTTGATACTCCTTGATACTTGAAGTGCTGACACACCTCTAAGAATCTAGAGACACGCATATGAGGAGGTTGACCAAATGGTGGGTAGACGATGCTTGATTGGCTTTGAATGATCAGCAATGTCACAAGTTCACCTACAACTCCAAGCATGTTCCCTTCGTCATCATCAACTAAATCATTCACTTGTACCACTGGATCATTTTGTGTGTTGACCATGTATTGCTGTTTTTATTTTTCTATTATTGTGCTTCTTTTACTTCTCTTTGCCTACAATAGAATGTGCATTCAGTTTTTGGATCAACTTTTGAGATTATCATGCCTCGAACTTCGCATATAAAGACATGATGAGAAACAATGGAAATGATGAAAGTAATTGAAATGGAATAAAATAAATAAAGTTTGAATTAGTGCAGGATGACTCAAAAGATAAAATTATATACAATTCTCGACAACGGCGTCAAAAACTTGTTACGTGATCATCCTACTGTAAGTGCACGAATCGAACAAGTAATAAAGTGAATTATGAGTACTTGTATCGTTCCCTTAGAGACTATAGTAAATTATTTCTATGCATCTAACCTTAACCAAACCATGTAAATTCAATATTGCTTTTGTGAAATAAAATCAAACTTTTTAATAAAATTTCTATGAATGAAAATCAAACTATTTGCAAATAGTTTTGAATGAATATTTTGATTATATGCGTGAATGTTAGTGCTAAGACCCAAAATTCACTTTTATCCTAGTTTGATAAGGTGGATTTCATATACACACATTTAACTAATCTTATCATTTCACCTCACACCACCCGTGACATCAAATGAAAATGATCCACACTTTGTACATGTAGACTAATGTTGAACACTAAATAGAGTTAAATAGCATTACTTTTCTTATTTGTTGGGGTGTCAAAATTTCAGCTTTTTGGATACTTCAGATCTAATCTCTGCTCGAATGAACCAGCACAGAGTTTACTAGTTATATTAATAGACTTCGACTAAACTTAAGCTTAGCCTAACATGCCAAAACAATAGCATTAGAGAATTCATGAACGAAAGCATTACGTAAAGAATATGCTGTATAATTACAAAATACCCAACATTCAAAGTACAATAGTAGGAATAAAAAATCCTATAACCAACATACAATTGCAAATTACATAGTATATCACTTGACAAATTTCAAGCATTAAATCAATACACAATTACAACATTAAGAAATTCGAATACTAACACATAAATCACAAGTCGGAGATTTTTTAAAACCAATTCAAATCCGCATCAATAGCATTCTTCAGGTTTCCCCCAAGTAAGGACATGAGTCCACCACCATGCACCCTTCCCTCCGGAACCACAGAATCCAAGCTCTTTCTGGCACTGGTACTGTCAGGGTTTCCGGTGTTGTTCGTTTCCACTTGCTTCTCGAGACACGATGAGCCCTTCATTGACAAAGGAACGATTACCTGAGGAGGCATGGACTGTTGTCTTTTTGCTGGTTTTTCAAGTGAATCAGGGGAATCGGAGATCACACTAACTCCGGATGAAGAACAACTGTTGTCGAAGCTGCTCCTAGCAGTAGAGGCAGCTGGTACCAATCCATGGAAGAGTCGAGGCCCAAGCATTCCTCCTTCGTTTGTTGCTCGTCCCCGAACCAAGCTGCTATGAGCAGCACATAATCCATTCTTTCCTCTTGCAAACTTTTCACATTTTCCACCGCCCCAGTTGCACCTCTTTCCACCACCATGCGCCTTGCAGAAATCGGTGCTACCTTGAGCGCTCTTTCCACAGTTTTCAAATTTGCAGCGCTTTCCTCCTCCGTGCCTGACACAGCAATCAGTTCGGCCACGAGCACTCTTGCTACAACCTGGAACAACACACCTCTTTCCACCGCCATGAGCAACGCAGAAATTGGTACCTCCGTGCACACTTTTTGGGCATATCCCACCACCATCAAAGAGGCAGCGTTTTCCACCACCATGCCCTTTGCAGAGAGGCGTACTCCCCTCGGCACCTTTGGTGCACCCTGCAAATATGCACCGTTTTCCACCACCATGTGCTTTGCAAAACATGGTGCTACCTTGTGCACCCTTGATACAACCCAAGAATTGGCATCGTCGTCCACCACCATGGGAGATGCACAAGCCAATCTGTCCTTCAGCACTTCGACTGCAACCTTCCACCTTACACCTCTTACCCCCACCGTGCCTGATGCAAAGACCCGACTTTCCACGGGCAGCTCTTGGGCACCCTCCTAGATACCCGCATCGTCTTCCACCACCATGCGCTATGCAGTGATCCGTCTTCCCTTCGGCACTTTTAGTGCATCCAAGATGCTCACACCTCCTGCCTCCTCCATGGGCTTTACAGTAGGCAGTACGGCTCTCAGCACCTTTGTTGCATCCAGGTTTCTGGCATCTCTCTCCGCCCCCATGGCCAATACAAAGACCCGTTCCCCCTCGTGCTCCTTTTGTACATCCAGCAAACTTGCATCTTTTGAAGTTGCTGTTTTTGTGGTCTGAAGACGCCCCGGGTATTGTGGGTTCAGATATGGTGCTCATTGCATAATTAGAGACAGTAGAAGGTTCAGCACTGAGTTCAGAAACATGGCAATGAGATTTTGCACCAAAATAGGAAACTTCATCAGTCATCAACGAGATTTTGTTACTTTCCATTCTAGGAGCCAAAAGTAGCGTCGGCATATATCCACCGGATCTCTTGGCTGATGTAGAACCCTCATCAACAGCAGGGATTGCAAACCTCTGACCATCTGAAAACATTCGATCCTGATGATGATGTGCATCAGAAGCATTCTGCGCCGAAGCAGAAAATTCAAGTATATTCGAAAGGTCATCTGTGTCCCCAGAGAGTCCTAGTTTTAGAATAGAATCACAGTCAGATGCCAACCCCTGAGTAAATATGGTTTTCGATCCTTTGTTTTTATCACCACGAGCTGCACAATAATCATCACAATATGTAATAGGTGTTGGACCCAATCCAAGCACTAATTTGCATCCATCATCAGAAGCATTGGTATATATACTCTGTCCTCCATCTTTCGTTCGACTGCTACCAAATGCAGCTGTATCACATCCTCCATAGCCAAAACAATCCAACAATAAAGTGGTATCCCCAGTATTGCCGTTCTTTCTCAGCTCACCGTTCCAAGAGGGAAACTTGCTATTCTTATTAAAATTCATCATGATGTATATTATATACTGAAGGAATGAGGGTCCAGGTAACAGAAGAAACTTGCAAGATTCTAGAAGGAAGATCCATAAATCAAAATGAAAATGGCAGGTGAAGTAAATCCAAACAAACTAACTCCACCACTCACAAAACCTGAGGTGTCCAACCTATCCATTATATGACGTCTTGTGGAAGAACCGGCTACTCTTCTTAAAGCACTGTGTTATGAAGAGAATATGATAACATTTTTGGGACAAAAACCTGCCCACTTGTTTTGCTTCGTAGTGAAAAGTCTTATAAGATTCCTTGACCTGACAGAAGAAAGAACATTATGCCAAACTAGTAATGCTCATCGAAACAGAGAATGGTGAAAGTTCTTGAATGCTCACTTAAAACAGACAATCAACAACTACAGAGTTATGATTAGTCAATTCATTGAGGAAGAGAAAAAGTAAAAAGAACTGAGGAAGGGGGAGAGGACAACTGATTAATTTGGATGGGTTAAAGAGTAAAATTCTCAAGTTCACGACTTGACCATTAAAAAATATTATCACATTTAAAAAAAAATTAAAGGAAAACAAACTTCAAAATATAAAAATATGATTTGCCATTTAATTGACACTTTGAAGTTGTAAAACCATTAGGAAAAAGTGAAGCTTTAAAACCCCAAATTAACACGATTCTTCATGACAATATATGGGGGTATCATACACTAGACAGGTAATCTGCTAAAAGTCCTAAGCATGAAGTAAACATTAATCCTGAGATCAGAAGTTGGCCTGTTTAGCTTCAGAACAGAGCAGCAACCAGCAAGACAGTGTTAATTTATTATACTACGATAGAAGGCATAGTTAAGGACATTATAGGTAACATCAAGGATGCAAAGAAGAATATTTCCATATTGGCACATCCCGTCTATTTATACCACATATTCAAGGTCAGTTTTTCACCAGATACCTAAATACACCTGTAAAATAAGATAGTTTCCCATTACTTCATCACCCAAGACAGCAGGGAGTGGGACGGATACAAGTACTCATTTATAAGCAAGTAAAATGGATGGATCACTATTTCATTGAAAAGTCAAGGCCAAAAGGATCATTAATTTGTTTTCATTGGAACTCAGCGGGATGAGGAAAAGGAGAAAAATGAAAGCAGTAACATATATTCGAATATGAAAACTTAACATCTATTATAAGGAAGCCTATGTGTAAAACTTTATCACTTATTGGAAACTCCTCATTACAGACAATTGAGAATAATTAAATATTTAAAAATTAAACTCAGCAAAACCAAGAAAATAGATTGAGAAAAAAAAAACTGCAGTGATTATGATATAAATTCACCCTAAGACGCAATATTAGTAATAGCATTAAAAGAAAAGCAAAGTTAAATATTCCATTTGAAAAAAAATGGTAGCCCCGAAATGGAAGTTGGTACGAGAAACGATATATATATCCACTATGAAACCAGTTCACTTTAAGTGGGTACATAGAAAATGGAAAATGCAGAAATTCAGGTAACCATGATAAAGTTAACAAAAAATGCTGCTCTAGTTGAAGGATCCCTTGTATATCTACTATATACAAGGGTGTCAGATGGTCATACCAACAATAGTAATGCAAGTAGTTATACCAAAGGATTAAAGTAGAAGTTTGTAATTAGAACATATAACTAATTGTTCAATAAGGAGAAAAAGGACAAAGTCAGCTGAAGTTAAACAAAAAAAAAAAAAACTCAAAAGGAACCCGATTTCTCCATAGTGTATAATAGAAGCGCTTCATTTTACAATGTTACATCGAGTATTACATGGAATAATTTATAACACGCGATAGGCGAAACAAAAAAGATTCAAATTAATTGATATTTTCTTTTACCTGAATTTATTTATCTCTAAAAACTAATGAAGGGAAAAACAAAAGGAAAAAAATATATAGGTCATGAATCGATGAAAGTGGGAATGATGAATGAGAAAACTTAAGAACAAGAAGAAACAAGAAAATCAAAGAAGGAATATCCTCCATATTGGAAATTGCATAAAAATTTGATGGTATAAAAACTACGAGTTACATTAAACACCTTAAATAGCATTTTTTTATTTTTTTTGTGGGAAACATAACTAACATAATAATAAGACAAAATTTAATTTGATAAATTGCGTTTTTAAAAAAGATAATAGTGAACGAAATCATGGAAAGAGATAAAATAAGAAAAGGCATTCAACTAAACAGAGAGGCAAGTTCTATGTCACTTTTAACTTTTTAGCTAGAAACTATGAAGAATTTGAAAACTAAAGGTGGGAAAATATACGAGACTAAGGGCTAAGATAAACACATAACCATGCCATGGTCATTGGTCACAAGGCAAGATGTTATATATCACTCACACACTCGATTGAAAACTATGAGAGGTACTTCCACTTCTCCTCAAAACCTACAACCTTTCTCTCCCTCGGGTTGAATGTAACAATTACTGTAAATCTTAAACCTTAACTAAAAAATTCATTCATTTGATATTTACTTAACAAGATTTGACAGCTCAAAAACAATATTTACTCCTCTACCATGCATACGAATCTCATTTTAAGACTAAGTCAGAATACATGTCTGATATCCAGGTAAAATCCCGCTGTTAGTCTGCAAAATTTAGCAATAAAACATGAGATCTAAAAGTTATATCACCATAAAGATTATAGAATTGAACACTTGAAAAATAAAAGCCTCGATTTTTCAGGAGTTTATGTCAACTTTTGTCCGCTCAAAATCCCCAAAACGGGAAAAAAATTTCCCATCTTCACATACATAATAAAGTCAAAATAAAAAACACCAATCAAACTATTTGTGGTAATCTCAAAGCAAAAGAAATAGAAAACCCACAAGTATAAATACAGAGGATCTAAACGAGTATTCATTTACTACAAGAGACAGTGCTATAATTGAATCAACTAGAATAAATATAAACAAATGAAATTACCCGTCAGATGAAAATTCTGGAAATACGGCAACTTTGGGAAATCATTCTAGAAAAATCCAATACAGCAATTTAGTCCAGAGAGAGAGAGAGTGCGTGTGAGAAAATTAGAGGGAGGGAGAGAGAGAGAGAGGCTACAGCAAGAAGTCGAACTCCAACAAAATATAAGCAACTGGAAAGAGAAGGGAACAAAGCATAATTAATTAGTGTTTTAATATAAACAATTTTTAATTGAATTCTTGATTAAGTGCGTCACATGTGTGTAATCATATGTTCGAGTTTACCTAAAATGCCCTTTCGTGGCAGGGTTTACTTTTTAATGAAAAGGACTGGTTTGTTGTTTTAACCTATTTTGCCCCCCGGGAACTGCAGTAGCTTTAGCAGCGGAAAAATATATTACCGCCGCCCCGACAATTAAAATCCACACCACAATTTAATTGTATTAGATATTTTCAATTTTTACTCATTGTTACATTTGTAGCCTCAACTTTTTTAATCACATATTTATTCTTAGGGTTTTTTTTTTAATTATAACTAATCATGATTTTTGTCCAAAAATTTTGTTGAAAGCTTTAAAATAAAGGACAAATACATAGTTGCATTTTTTTATATTTGTAGTCTTTTTTATTATTCTAAAATATTCAGAAGGCTCTTTTAATAACAAATTTTAGCGAATATCGTCATTAGATATAAGATGTACTAATTCATAAAATGTTAAGGATAAAAACACAGTAAAAAAGTTGAGAATATAATTGTAATAATAATTAAAAGTTAAGGATATGTAATTTAATAAAAATGTAGTGTGATTAATGATTATTAAAAAATGTGGTGGTAATATAGCCACTATTTAACTATATTTGGTAAAGCATGAAATTAGAAAAAGGAAATATTTTTCTATTTCTTGTAAATTTTCTCATTAGATTGGTGAGAAAGTATTTTCTATCATTTAAATCTAAATTGTGCATTATGGTGTTATACATAAAAAAAATGAATTCCATGAAACATATGTCAATCAAACAGTAAATAAGGAAATATTTTCCATGACACAACATTTTTCATGAAAAATGTGTGCAATCAAACATAACATTAAATTATATATAAATATAAATAATGCTGTATTCGGAAACCTTCAATCACCATTTTTTTTTATATTTTTAGGTAAAATATGTATGATTAAAAAGTAGTTTGAGAAATTGTATTATTTATAAACTAGTGAATCACCCGTACGATGTACGGGAAGAAGCGTCTGGATAAAGATAATTCAATGTGAAATTAGATGAATCCTTTAGATAAAATAAATAAATTTCGCAAATATGAGATAAGATCATCATTTATTGGTTTCATATGACTACGAATTTTGGAATACTTCTTTGTACACAACATTGTTTGTTGATTTTGTTGGTCTTCATATCACAAATCAACATTTTTAATCCGGAACGATTTGTCACCTTAGAAATCGCAACATAAAGTTGTCCACATGTAATCACCACCCGTTTAAGAAGTAGTCCCACATACGAGAGTGATTGTCCCTGACTCTTATTGACAGTCATGACATAGGACACTATCAATGAAAATTGTCTTCTTTGAAACCTAATGGTATCCTAGAATCAGAAGGGTTCAACGATGTCCTTGGAATAAAGAATTTGTGTCTTGCATTATTGCTAGAAAGAATTTGACATTCTAGAACATGGTCGTTAAGTTTTGTAACTATCAACCTTGTTCCATTGTACAATCTCTATGTATGATCAATATTTCTCAGAAAGAGCAATGAATACTGCAAAGGCAAATAAATATGATGCATTTTGCTTATCCGTTGCAAGGTTCACCATGTGACGCAATAATGATATCCCTGTGTCCAGGTTGTGTATCAAAATCCTCCGACAATCCATCCGAAAATTTCATAGGAAAATCATATCGCCGATCATCGATCGTCCACCGACCAATAAGTATAAGTCTTACATTTGAATTGTTTTCATCAATCATCTTTTCTCTAACCGACCTAAACTGTCTCAACAATTTGTTGTATTTGTCTAGCATATCCTTCAAATTAGAAATTATACAATCATACAACATTGAATCGCATGATTCACTTCTATCGGGGGACATTAAAAAACAAATTAAATTTTAAACTGTCACAACAAAATTATCCGTAAACAATATAAATTTATAAACAATAAATACATAATACGTACATCGCGACCCTTTTTTTGCTTTCAACCTCATTCGCATTGTCAACAACGTAAAACGAGCAAATTGCGGAGCTGAATCGTCATTAATCAACAGACTCCAAATCTTATGGAAATTTTGACCGTGTAATCTGAAGACGGGAGACCCTTTACCATCATTCAGCATATTTTCTATTCTCCCCATAGAAGTAAACGAAAACATTAAATTATATGTCTGAATTTTTCAACGAAATTCTTAATCCGGTCGACCCTGCCATATACCAAATCTTTCAAAATAAGAGGATGATCTCCCATAAGAGGAATCTTCACTTTCTCTTGCATACAACAGAGTATGGGTGAACATATAAACTATTAAACCGCAACAAATGATTTGGTTTGGTTCGATTTCAAATGTAAAATGGTTTGGTTCGGTTTGGAAAAATTTCAAACCGCCTTAAAACGGTTTTGGTTTAGGTTTTAATTTTCAAAACCGCGATTTCACACAGTCTACCTGCAAAATTTTAAAAAATTAAAAAAATAAAAAATAAAAATAAAGGCAAGTGTTCAATTTAAAAAAAAATGCAACATACTTTTTATTGTCAACAATTCAAAATAAAGGAATCAAAGATTAATTTGTTCAAATCCACAACCATTTGAAAATAATTCTTGCTCCTACATTTCATAATCATCATCTAAGATATTTTCTTAAAATAAAATTTTTAATGTAAGAACTGACTATAGTCTATTTAAGAAAATTTTAAATATTTGCTTCTATATAATTAATTTGTTTATCAACATAAATTGATTCACAATAAAGTACTCAATTAGAAACTGAATACTATTATTGAACTAGTTTTAACTTGAAATTTTAGACGAATATATGCTTTTGAGCTCGTTTTGAAATATACTAATTCATTCGTTGGAAATCTGCAGTTTCAAACCGTACCAAATCACAAAAAATGGTTTGATTTGACTTTGTTTAGAAAATGATTTGGTTTGGTTTGAAAAAATTTCAAACTGTTTTAAATGATTTGATTTGAAATATTACAATAAACTGCCCAAACCAAACTGTGTTCATCCCCATAACAAAGTGAGAACTTCGGATTACGACATGCTTTGTAACGCTTATCCACTATCTCCTCGAACCAAAAACTTGCCTTGCAAAATGAACACATAAATGTAGGATTTCCATTGTCCATGTACTCTGAACAATCAAACAATAGATGAAAAAATTAATAATATAGACCATGAGAAACGGATTCGATAATCATAAAAAAGAAAAAAAAAACTAAATTTGTGAGATTGACAAAGATGCATCAGATTTATGGTATTATATGTTTTCAATATTTATACAACGTAATTATGTTTTGATGGAAATTATAATATAACATTGATCGTCTCAATTTTCAGTTAAGTAAATTGGGAGATAATTTACTTATTGTTGTAGAAATTTAAGAATCATAAGTATTGAATTAAAATATAACAATTAATATCATGATATAGTTAATTATTTTTTAAAATTTAGACTTAACAGCTAGGACAAAGAAATCATTAATAATTATATAATTTTAAAACAATATAAATAAATTTGTTAAGCGTTAATGTTAAAAAATGTGATATGAGACTTTCTGGAATAAAAAAAATTAAATGTAATTGCAAATTAAATTATTTTGATAAATAATCTGATATAGAAAAAAAGTTATTATGTGTATCAAACAAAGAACTTAAAAGTATGATTATTTACAACAAAATTTAATATAACTTGATTAAATATTCGATATAAATGTAAATAAAAATTTGACATTAAATTCGTATGACTGGACAAAATTATTCATCCATAAAATTAAGACCAATAAAATATCACAATCATTATAAAAATTATTTACGTATTAAATGTAACTTTATGTAAAAATACTCATTAATTTATTAAAACGCAATACAAAGGAGCTCAAATTTTTATAAATACTAAATAACTAAAAAAAAAAGATTATTTATAAAAAGTTTTATAGATAATGTTTATCTAGTATTAGAACATCTCCAATATGCTCTCTAAACTTGAAATACTCTTTATTTTGGAGAGTCAATCATTAAACTTTCTCTCCAATAGGCTCTCTATTTTAACATTTAAATTTAGAGAGTGAGTTTGACTCTCCAAATTTGGAGAGCCAAACTCCCCCTCTATTAGTATTAAATACACTAGTTGTCTACCCGTGCGATGCACGAAATATATAATTTTTAAATCATAATTTTGAAAATAACTTGATTCAGTCACAAATAAAAAATAAAATTTCAATACAAAATGTTATTGAATTTGAAACTTTAAAAAAGATAAAATTATTCAAAATAAAAAATATTACATGTACACTAAGTATACCGCGTCACTCATAATTTGGTACTCATTTAAAATTTTTATATAATTTTTTTTGACTTTTATTTACGTTTTTCTCTGAAAATTTGTCCACCTTATCACATATTTCCCTTTAAATATTTTATAATTTTTTATTAACTATATTTTTTAATGTGTTGCTTACATATATTTTATTTGAAACTCAATGTATTAATTAATATATTTTATTTTTCCTTATTTTTTAAACATGCCAATTTTTTTTTCAAAATGATGAAATAATTAAGCCTTCGTTTGGTAATAATGTTTGGTTTATAAACTTGTTTATTTAAGATTTTGAATTTTTGAGGTAAAAAGTAATTAATGAAAATTGAAGTGAGGAAATATTTGTGGTTAAAAAGTTGATATAAAATAATTAATTATTTTTTATAAATGTGTATTGAAGAGCCTACTCATTTATTTACATATTAGGAAGTTAAATTTCAATAATTTTATTTATTTATTTTCAAAATTATTAATTCAATTTTTTCATTTCTAACTTAACAAATTTATATACCATATATTTATTTATTTTAAAATATATTAATCCAAAATTTTCATTTTCAATGTAACACATTTACATATATATGATATGACATTTATTTATTTATGTTCAAATATATTAATCTAATTTTTTCATTTCCTACATATTAAAAAATCCTGCTTGTACACTCAGTGTACTGCGTCATTCAATGTTTGGCACTAAATTAAATTTTTTATATAAATTTCTTTTGACTTTTATTTACGTTTTTTTTAAAAATAAATTTGCTCACCTTATCACCTATTTTCCTTTTAATATATTATAATTTTTAATTAACTTTATTTTTTAATATGTTGCTGACATATATTTTATTCGAAATCAAATATATTAATTAATATATTTTATTTTTTCTTATTTTTTAAACACACTAATTTTTATCAAAATGATGAAATGATAGTTTTCTACCAATTTATCATTGGTGGTAAAAAGTTGATAGCAAATAATTAATTATTTTTGTAATATGCTTATTGAAGAATTTACTCATTTATTGACATATTAGGAAGTAAAGATTCAATGATTTTATTTATTCGTATTCAAATTATATTGATTCAAAATCTTCATTTCTAACTTAACAAATTTATATAGCATGTATTTTTTATTTTCAAATATATTAATCCAAAATTAGTAAAGAGACATGATGTTGTTTGGGATTATGTGAGATAATGATGATGGACGTAAGGTTAGTTGAATATATATAGGTACAATAGAAAATTGTAAGGAATGATATGATGATGATAATTGAAGGTGATAATGTATTGAGATTATGAAATAAGTTGATCATCTATGAATAAGTTATGTTGTTTTTGGTTCATAAAAATGGAATTCAAAGAATAGTGAACTTTCAGTCACTTACGATTCAGAAGAATTTTTGAGTAGACACATGTGTCTATAGAAAAGTCCATGTTCTTGAGAAAACAAAGTGATGCATTTAGTCAAAGTCCAGTGGGTTAAAAATGGTTGGGTTAAATATGGTAGCAATGATGCTACATAAGAGAAGAAGAAGAAGAGATTCTGATTAAGTATTCAGAAATCATAAGATCAAGTAAGTTTAATTTCGAGGACGAAATTATTTTAAGGAGGTAAGATTGTAGCGACCAAGAATTTTTACGCAATTAATAATTATTTTTAATATTTAGAAAATTGTGTCGCTACTATTTCACCCATTATTACGCCGCGACGGATTCGTCTAGCCAAGTCAAGAAATATCGAATTTGTTCGATTTTAAATTAAAATCCGAATTTCTAAAATTATGTTATTTTAATTATTTATTCAAAGTATTATTTTCAAAATCATTTTAAATTCCAAATTTCCTTATTAAATTATTTTAAGTCCAAAAATATGCAATTCAATTTTTATCTCAAAATTTATTTATTCTCAAATTTATTTTCAATCCAAAATATATCTGTTTTAAACACGTTTCTTGATCAAAGTTAGTCTAATTTTTAGTTGATTACATCCCCACGTTTTTTTTTCCCACCAAACACAAAGCATCTTCATCATTATCATTCATATCCCCACAAATTCCTTTACAGCACCAATTTTCCATCATCAGATTCCACTCAGCACATGCACCTGGAGACCACAAACCTACCAAATTCTCCACTACTTTCTTCTTTAATTCCTAACCAGTACCAAGTCACGACATGAAACACAATAAATTCATCTCCATCTCCAGCTATCAACTTAGCATTCATCACCATCATCACACAACACTGTAGTTCCCTCCTGCAGCTAGACAACCAAGCATCATCAGTCCATCAAACCAACCCATTATCATCACCAATGCAGCCACCACTGCCAACCAACAATCCTCAATCCAGCTACCACAATTATCAGTTTCAGCTCAAACAATCACCACAATGATCTGCTTTCAATCCCTTTTTCCCAATTCAATACCAATAATAGACATCAATCTGAAACCAATTTGAAACCAGGAACCAACACTGCCTCTGCCATTTCCAATTCAATCACCATCCTCTGCAATTCGCAACTTTTCCATCAATACCGGTCAGCCCCACCACCTCATCAATCACTTACGCTGCAAATACCACCACTACCGAATCACCAAACTCATCATCATCAATCAACACCACCATTCGCAACCAAGAACCACCCAATACCACGATCACCTGCAGCAGCGCTGCTTACACCGAACCATCACCACACACACATCCATCACCACCCAAAACCACAATACCCAAAATCGCAGCTCCAAATCCTCACCCAAAACCAAAATCAAAACCCAAGAATCAATGGAGCCAGTTACTTACCTCAAGCGCCGCTCCCTTCGCCGGAAGAACCGCGAACCCTAGCTTCGGTTTCACCTTAAATCGCCCCCAAATCAGCCCAGAAACTATCCTAATTGCACCATCGCCACTCCCCGTACCCAGCGCCGGTGTTGCGCCGGCAAATCGCCGATTGAACGCCGGATTCGTCAGCTTTCGTCTCTCGCTTTTCTCTCTTCTCAGTCTCTGTTTTCTGATTCAGATAGTGAACGAGTTGTGAGAGAGAGAGAAGATAAAGATCTGATTTATTTATTTAATTTCAAAATTTGCGCGTCAGTCCCTGAAGTTTTAAAGTTATTTCAAATCAGTCCCTATGTTTTAAAAAGGTTTTATTTCAGTCCTTTCAGCTTTTAAACTTATCAATTTCAGCCCTTAAGTTTTAAATGAGTTTTTCCAGCCCTTTTAGCTTCAAACTTATCATTTCAGTCCCTGCTGATTTTATTAATTTGATTTTAAGCCCAAGTTTTAAAAGTATTCATTTTAGTCCCTCAACTTTCAAAGTAATCATTTTAGTCCTTCAACTTTCAAAAGTATTCATTTTAATCTCTCAACTTTCAAAATATCTATTTTAGTCCCTCAACTATCAAAAGTATTCATTTTAATCCCTCAACTTTCAAAATATCTATTTTAGTCCCTGAACTTTCAAAAGTATTCATTTTAGTCCCTCAACTTTCAAAACATCAATTTTAGTCCTCAAATTATAATTTATCATTTTGAACTATATATTCGATAGACTAAAGTGACTTATTGGCTAAGACGAAGCGTACGGAGAATTTAAAGAAATTGAAGTCATTCCCGCTCAACTTTGCACTCGTCGGATTTGAGGTAGACTCGCACTTATTAATTG
Organism: Ligustrum vulgare; assembly: GCA_963555705.1. Taxonomy (NCBI): domain Eukaryota; kingdom Viridiplantae; phylum Streptophyta; class Magnoliopsida; order Lamiales; family Oleaceae; genus Ligustrum; species Ligustrum vulgare. Next base: position 29,710,531 of record OY743186.1, on the reverse strand, counting down.
ATTTAAATTATGATTTCATATAAATGTCATGTGACTTGTGAAAGTCAATTTTTATGAAAAGAAAGTATGTTTTTATGAAAGGTAAATATACCTTATGTTTTTATGAAAAGTAAGTATGTTTTTATGAAAAGAAAATATACTTTATGTTTTTACGAAAAGTAAGTATACCCTATGCTTCACGAAAATGTTTTTTTTGGATCATTGCTATGAAATCAATCTACCAAGATTTCTATGGGTCCCATATGATAAGTTTATGATTATGTTAAGGGGACCGGAGTTTTAGTAGCGCTACACATAAGAATTTTTGCCACCTAAGTTCGGTAAAATTCTTGTGTCTCCATATGTTTATGAGGATTTGCCACCTAAGTTCGGTAAAATTCCTATGTTTCCATATGTTTATGAGGATTTGCCACCTAAGTTCGGTAAAATTCTTGTCTCCATATGTTTATGAGGATTTCGATCCTATCCTATGTTATGATGGAAATGATCCCTATGAATTTCAAAAATTATGCTTGGTATACTTACTGTGATTTTACTGCATAAGAATTCTTACCACCTAAGTTCGGTAAAATTCTTGTGTCTCCCTATGTTTATGAGGATTTCGATCCTATCCTATGTTATGCTTTCAAAAGAAAATTATGCTTGGCATAATTAAAATGTGTTTTATAAGTATATGGTTTTCAAAGAGCTGTTTTCAAAGAGCTATTTTCAAAGAGATGTTTTCAAAGAGCTGTTTTCAAAGAGCTATTTTCAAAGAGCCTATGATTTTCAAAATATGTCCCGTGCTGTAATGCACAATATGAGTTTTATCAAGAACCGTTTTATAAAGAAGCCCTATCAATGCCCGTTTTATAAAGAGGCGGGATTTATGTATTTAATCATCTTATAAATTAATTAATTTGCGATGAGTCTACTGAGTATTTCCCCCATGAAATACTCACCCTACTTTTTAACAGTTTTGCAGATTTCGGAGACGGTGGCGAGCGATGAATGATGGTGGCAATAATCGTTAAACTGTTGAAAGTTTGACATTAATGATTTTCGTATTTTCCAAACATCGAATAATTTAGAGAAGTTCATTTATTTGAGAAATTATGACATTGGCAATTTCTTTACAAAATTAATGGTTCAATTTACTATTTCAAATGGTTTCATAAATGTTTTCAATTTTATCGGCCATTACAGTTTATTTAATGTTGCCAAAAATAAATTTCAATTATTTCTTCCGCAAAAATATTATTCGAAAAATTTAGACCAGAAAATGACGTGGTTAACCGGGTATACGGAACTTGGGGCGCTACATATTTGATACCATTGGTCATTCACTTTAAAAAAAAATTAACTAAAAATAAAGAATGACAATAAATATTTTTATGATAAAGTAAAATAAAGAGCAAAAAATAAAGAGTTTATTAGAGCATATACAAAATTTTGCCCTTTAAATTTAAAGATGTTATCTATTATATAGAATATACTCTTTAAATATAAAGAGTGTATTGGAGATACTCTTAGATATGTAATACAACTTCGATATATATAATTTTGAATTGAAAATTTTACATTAAATTTGTATAACTGAACACAAATACTTATTTGTAAGATTCAAAATTTTAAAAGATCAGAATAATTTTATGAAAAGATAGGTTTAAACACAAATAATCAAATATAAATAAAGAAAAAAAAATTCCATAAAAATTCTCTATAATTAAGTTTTATTTCATCATTGGTCAAAAGTAGCAACAATGTGAACACAATAAAAGTTGAGTTTTGGAGTGTGAACACAATAAAAATTAACTAAAAATAAAGAATAATAATAAATATTTTTATGATAAAGTAAAATAAAGAGTTTGTTGGAGCGCTTATACAAAATTTTGCTTTTTAAATTTAAAAATACTTTCTATTATATAGAATTTGTTCTTTAAATATAAAGAATTTATTGGGGATGCTCTTAGATGTGTAATACAATTTTGATATAATTTTGAACTGAAAATTTAAAATTGGATTTGTATGACTAAACACAAATATTTATTTGTAAGATTCAAATTATTAAAAGATCAGAATAATTCTATAAAAATAGAGGATTAAACCAAATAACCAAATATATAAAAGTAAAAAAGTTCTCCATAAAAAATACTCAATGATTAAGTCTCATTCCATCATTAGTCGAAAGTAGCAACAATGTGAACACAATAAAAGTTGAGTTTTGGAGTGTGAACACAATAAAAGTTGAATTTTCTCACCAAAACTCAGTTGCTTTTATATATTATATTATATATAGAATGTAGATATAGATAGATTGATTTATAAATAGTAATAATTGTTTTAAAGAACTTGTTTAAACATTCGTTTGATAAATAACTTATAAATAGTACATTTTTAAGCCAATTAATAACCACACATTTTCCTAAATCAATTTTTAACAACATATTTTATTTTGAAAATATCACATTCTTTATATATAAACCTAAAATAAAAAATAAAAAAAATTACCAAGCAAAGTGACAGATGTATGGTGCTTGTGTTCCCTTCAAAATCCAAAGACAAAAAGCGACTTCAATGTTTATAAATATGAATCAAACATATACTTACGGGTTTATTTAATCCATGCTTTAAAAGATTTTTATGAAATTTAAAAGTCGGTGTATTTAATATACACTTTTATAATTTCTTAAGAGTCTTGAAATATTTAGTATAGAAGCATTTAATGAATTTTTAAAAAGTCTCTAAAAATCATGCAATATTCAGTTAAGACTTTTTAAAATATTACGAAATTGAGGGTTATTCAATTTATCAATAATCTTAATAAAATTTGATAAATAAAAATATATACATGATAGACTTTGATGGACTTTTGGATGAAAAATATAAGTATAAAAATTATTTATTTCTCTTATATTTACCCTAAAAACTTCAAAAGATTTCAATGGCTTTCTCGATTCTCCAGTGCCCATGAAATATCTAATTAGACTCCAACGCTGCAATCGCGACACATTCAATTCTTAAACATCTAACCAGATTCTAACTCTGCTCTCTCCATTTTTTTTTTAATTTTTTTTACTGCCTCAGTATTTTATGTCTGCATCCGAGGAATGAATTTGAATTCTATTGAGCGTAAGACTGATTTCTCTACATACTAGTCTTCATATAGATTGTGTGTAATGTCCAAAAAATTTTAACAATTTTCCTTCACGTATACTTATTTATCTATATATACGAGTTATGTAATTTTATAGAATAAAATATGGGGATCTTGTAGGTAAAAACCTTACTTGAATTGTCTACTTTGACCTATTGTAATTTTTAACGCCATGGCGATTTTGCGTAAGGACGATTAATATGGGGGAGTTTTAGGTTCCGTTTGAATATCCAAGATCATTGTTAGTGGAAAAGTGAGGAACTAATTTAGTAAAACCCATACAAGGAAAAAGAACCACGTGTGTTAAGATCTAATTTCTATGTCTACGTTGAAGTGTATAACCTAAGATGCTAGAAGTGTCACTTTTGCTCCTTTCATGCCAATGGAGGACGGGTGATTTCTTATCAAAGTAATGATTGTAGGTTACAATAAAATTCAAAATTCAAATGCAAAAAAAATAAAAATAAAATGACTTAAATAAGTGGAGATGGGAGAAGAGACTTCTAATCCGAAAAGAAGAAGCAAAGAATGAGAAAAGTCTACCAGTAAAGTTGAAGGTATGAGAAAAGTGGTAAGAAATAAAGGTTAGAATTTGGAAATTCTCGCGAGGTCGACCCTGGTCAACCCATTCGTTTTATTTGTCGATTTTTTATTTTATTTTATTTTTTCCCCCACAAGTATTCGGGTAAAACATTTTCTAATCGTTGAAGATGAGTGATTTATACCCCCCTGTATTTATTGAAGTTATATTTATTAAATTGATTCGTGATTTTTTAAGTAGATTAAAAATTCTATACATTGATATTAATATTAATATTAATATTTATTGACATTGTATTGATTGTACACATGTTAGTGTAATTGAATAATGAGCTCATCTTGGTCAAATTTGTATGCATAGGTAGAATTGAACATCTATAAATGGACTAATTGATGTTTTGGTATTTTCAAACTTATTGCTGCATATATTACTTGTTGAATAGTTGTGTTCACATTTTTGCATCATTTCTTTTCTAGATGCTCACTGTAGAGTATTTTGATATCTCCTCTATGGAATGATTGACTTCAAATGACAGGACGTTTCGTATGTATGTTGAAAAGGTTAACATTTGGTTAATCTATAAAGAATTTCCAGGCTTCCATCGACTTGTAGAATCGCACTATTATATGGATGTTTTCTATGCTACGACAATGAACTATCTGTTTTCTAAGGATTTTCTCGAGGAATGAAGTAAAGAAGAAAGTTATTAGGGTTTTCGGTTTGGTGTAGTATAAATCATTTTATGTAATATATTATGAAAGGGAAAAGATGTTAATTTAAGTGAACTTTCGAACATGGTGTTACTTTTTTTTAAACTACTTATGCAATATGACATAATTTAGGCAGACTCTATAGAAATTTGTCAAGTTTTACACTTAACAACAATGTACTGCATGTATACATGTCATAAGCAAAAATGCACAAAAAATTATTATAATTATTATAATTTCTGCTATGAGCCATTTTTCTAAAGGGTTATCTCCTGCAAAGGGGTCGATACCCCTGCAGAAGTATGGATGAAACTTACTGTTTTATCCAAGTTTTGATGCTCAAGGTAACCCACTTGTTAAGTGTTGAGTATCTTATGAACTCTGAGCTATTCCAGAGGAGTGTAGCGGAGTTCAACTCGATAAACTCCGAACTAAAGATGAAGTCGTCGTGCTTATTGTTGAGGTTGGAGTACATATATTTTAATACCTACTATGTGTGGCTAGTGTGGTTTTACCCAATTGGGCCTCATCTTGGCGCCGTTATTTCTCAAGTACATCAACAATTGTGATTTTGGAAATGAGTTATAAGCATTAATAATTTCTCAATCTGAAACAAACTTCAATCTGTACAGAGTACATGTTCATTATAGGTAAACTGCAAAATATACACGTTCTTTGATGAAAAATGCTATGGTGCCCTTTAAGATACAGGATGTGGACCCCACTATTTGGTAGGATCCAACTCTTATGTCTTAAAGGGCACCATAATTTGTGCTCTTCAAAAGCACTAGACCAAGCCTTGTTCTTTGATAGTGTTTGAAATTGATTGTTTGAGATATTAAGGTGGGAAGATGATTTTACCCCTTATCAAAATCTTGTAATGGATGACAAATGCATTTTTTTTTATGGGGAAATTTGACCGAGTTCAATGGAAATGATGATTTCCACAATAAAACATGACTTTGGGGGTTTAAATGTAAAACTTGAAAAGATTGGATGAATTTCATAATCCACCCAAAGAATATGAACGTGAGTAGCCAAACATGGAAACATGATATTTGGAAATGGATGTGCAAGGGTAATTTGGACATTATATGATGTTAATTGTCGAGGACAGTGTAGGGAAGAAAAAAAAAACAGCGACGGAGGTGGAATTGTCATGGCGTGTCATAATCAGCCACCCACTATGATTTATTTCTTAGAAAATAGAATATGCCGTTTTTGAGTTTCATTAAAATTTTCCCTTTCTCGATAGTAATCAATCTCAATAATTCATTAAGAATGTGTTTGATAATGTAAAAAATTTTAGTTTTTTTGTAGTTTTTATTTTTATTTTTTGATGGATATGTATGTGGTATAAAAATGTTTGAAAATTCAAAAATTGTGAGCTTGATTAAAAATGAATGATTTAGATTGAAAAGTTGTGGTAAAAATTTTAAATTTACCAAACAAGCTCTAAAAGTCAAACTTACAATATTTGACTTTTCACCAAATATCAACTATCATTTTTCCTAAAAATCATTATTCATTTAAAAAAAAAAAAACTCAATTTAACACAAATAAAAATGAAAAATCTGGCGACTGCACTTGAGAAAAATCATTATTCATTTTTTTTTAAAAAAACTCAGTTTAACACAAATAAAAATGAAAAATCTGGTGACTGCAGTTGAGCGGCGTAGTACGACACGTGTTGTTGGCTTTTGCTCCACTTGTAGTGTTTAAGCTTGTGAGAATTGTAAAGATAGTCCATAACCTATGGCTCTTTTGTGAAAATAGCCCTATTCTTTCACTCTTGAAACTGACCCCTCAATATATTTCTTTTGTGCACTTATAGTCTTTTTCATGATTTATGTTCACTCTGACTGTGGACTTTTTGCATGCCTCTCATATATGCTAATTCAAAAGGGTAAATCTATCATAAGATCTTATGTGTGCACGCTTGTAGTAACAACTGTTACGAATAAAGAACCAGAGAGAATAATAGACTTGTATATTCAACTGTATGAAACTTTACAAGGGTCCGTCCCTTTTATAAGAGGAGAACGGTGCTAGATACCATATATACAGATTACAGAATATTCGCTATGCTATAAATATAATATACAGAATATATAAAATATATAGTATAATATATTCTAACACCCCCCCCCCCTCTCAAACTGAAGATGGGAGCGAAGATGCCAGTTTTAGTTTGCAAACCAAATCACGATGACGTCCATGGGGATGTGCCTTGGTAAACACGTCAGCAAGCTGATCATCAGAAGAAACATGACGCAACTGAAAAGTTCCTTACTTGAGATGATGACGACGGGTGCAAAAGTCTTCTCAGAGTAAATACCATACTCCTGAGTGAAACCTCGTGCCACGACTCGAGCTTTGTAACGCTCAACTGACCCATCAGCCCGTGTCTTAATCTTGTTTACCCACTTACATCCTACTGCAAACTTACCAGGAGGCAAATCAACCAAGTCCCATGTATGAGTATTGAGGAGAGCCTATAGTTCATCAGACATAGCTTTTTGCCAAAAAGGGTCAGAACTGGCCTCGTGATAAGTGCGAGGTTCATGAAGAGTGGCAATAGTAGAATAACAGTGATAATCACTAAGATGAGTAGGAAGGGTTCTTACTATAGTAGATCGACGATTTTCTGGAGTGGTAGTACACTCAGAAGTAATGATAGGACCAGCAGACGGTGCAGACTCGGGAGGAACGAGCGATGACTGGTCACTGGATGAGCTTTCAACACTTGCATCAGACACTAAAGGAAATTATATATTGGGATCAGAAAAGACAGTAGACGGGGACGGGGATTGTGATGGAAAAGAGTGTATAGTGGCGAAGGGCTTGTGTTCCCAAAACAGAACATGACGAGAGATGCGAAGTTGATTAGCGACAGGGTCATAACATCGATAACCTTTGTGTTCAATGTCATAACCAAGGAAACATTAGAGACGAGAACGTGGTTCAAGTTTGGTATGCTCATGAGGTGGAAGTAGAACAAAGCAGGTGATAAGTGTATTTTATACACTTATTTCTATTCTAAAAGTAGGATTTTATTTGTTTGTTTAAGAATATTTGCTATTTATTTAGTTAATATTGTTTGTATTTCAGAAATAATCCAAAGTTGAGAAAACCAATGAAATGAAGCAAAAACAAGTCATTTGGATGATAAAAGAGCTAAAGTGTGAAAATCAAGAGTTGATGAAGTAAATCAAAAGGGTCAATTGGAAGAAAAGTCAAAGAAAGAACCAAATTGGAAGAAATTAGGAGTTCAAGGACTAAAGTATACAAATCAAAAGAAGAAGGACCAAATTGCAAATATTCAATAGTTGATTCGGATCAAGATAAGATACTTGAGGACTTTTAGGAGTCAATTGAATGCAATTAGAAGGAAAAAAATACTGAAATATGGTAAGAATATTACCATAAATTCATTTAAATCAAACAAGGTCTTCGGGCAGATTTTTAGTCAGACTTTGAAACCCAATTTCGGGGTAATAAACGTTCGAATTGGGAAAATCCTATTTCAGGAAGAATTGTATCCCTTTACGTTATCTTTCTAATGGACTTTGAAGAACCTCAATCGGATAATGGAATAGAAAGATATGGTCAAAATACTAAATGCTGTGCAATAAAAGGATGAGGACCAAATTGCTGAAATTTAAAGAAGAAAACTGTAGCTGCCGGTATAACCGTGAGGCCGCACGGCCAAAAAAATCAGCAACTGAAGGTTGGCTTTTCGAGGCTGCGATCGCGCACTTTTGAACCGTGCGGTCGCACGGTAGTCCCGACTGGGCCTCAGCTGGGTTTTTTACGCGGAATTCAGCAGTTTTCTCCTCAATTAACCTAATTTTCGGGGAAATCTATAAATACCAGACCTAAGGCACGAGATTAGGGGGTTCCCAACTTGCTAAATTCATGCCAAAACGTTGTCGAAGTGCCGAGGGACCCAAACCACGCCAAGATCAAGATTGAAGATATAATTGCAATGAGATGAATTGGGTTACATCTTTTCATATATCTTGTTATTTATTTTCTATTATGTTTCTAGGCTAGGTTAACTGTGTTGGAATTGTGATGAAGTTTTGATTTCTTGACTCCATATTTTAATCTATTATTTAATTTATACAATTCATGATTTTGAGCAATTAAATTATGCTTTTTCTATCATGCAATTACTTGATCACTAGTTGTATGATTTTAGGTTGTGATTTCTTAAGTTCGAAATATTAGGATTTCATTAGACTTGTTTCGATTGCCACAAAGTCCGATAGGGGATAGAAATATACCCCTATGCTTTTGTTATCTTCTATAATATTCATAGTTCTTTTAATGCTTTCTTGCACATTCGTATTCAACATAGAAATATAGTTGGGTTGTGTGTAGGAATAGACGTTATTGTTTGTCCGAAAGGAAGTTTTAACAACATTAGGAATATGGATTTTCAAAACCTGTGAATTGTGTTTAAATAATTGGTTAAGATATGGATGATAGAGTCAAAATGGATTCATAATTCTAACGCATTTATTTTTATTTGTTTAAAATCAAATTTGTCAATTTTTTTAGTTTAATCTTTATTTTAGTTTTCAAAATCAAAATTCTCAAATCAAAACAAATCTCTAGTTCCGGTTAAGGTAGTAGTCTAAAATACAATTTAAAACAATCTCTGTGGGATAGATGTTCGGACTTAAAATCAACTTTATTACTTGCGCGACCCGTGCACAACAATATCAATGGGATGAGTGATATTGATATCTTTAGCAGAAGCCATGGGTGAACGAGAAAAAAATAACAACAAAGAACAAAGTCACAAACGAAAGCACGATGAATCTACCCCGTACAACAAAATACTGCCTAGACCTCCAAAATTCAAAACAATCACACTGGAAGGTCAGAAATATCCTGAAGATCACGTCACCGAAAATATCTCGCCGGAATGACCCCACACGCGCCATCAACAGCATCGATGACGTCTCCCACTCTCACCCACGTGCTGGCGAGTGAATCTGTTGCCGGTGACACGCGCCGGTTCCCGTAGATTGCCTCGTCGTCAGAAGTTGATCGGTGGTCTCATATTTGACTTCGCACGTCGGGAAGTCCTTCAAAAAGGCTCAGACAAATCTTGATTTTCACAGATTTTCGATAATTTTGAATTTTCTTCAGAATTTCGAACTCCAAATTAATTTTTCACAGCGAATACACAAGTGTCGAAGCTCTAATACCATGTTACGAATAAAGAACCAGAGAGAATAATAGACTTGTATATTCAACTGTATGAAACTTTACAAGGGTCCGTCCCTTTTATAAGAGGAGAACAGGGCTAGCTACCATATATACAGATTACAGAATATTCGATATGCTATAAATATAATATACAAAATATATAAAATATATGGTATAATATATACTAATATATTCTAACAACAATGTCATCATTATGATTTCCAAGAGAGGCAGCAATACACGATCGATTATGTTGAGAAATGAATAGTAGAGATAAAAGTACAATGAGTATTCTATTTCATTATAATCATCGTATTATAAGAGGAGTAATGGATATCATAAATGTAAGGATGATAAATGATAGTAATTTATAATACTAGTAGTAAGTTCGTGTTTTGCACATCTTATGTATAAAGTGATGATATGTGTAATTTTTTAAAGTACTAATACTCTTTTTAAAAGTAGTTAAATTAATTGATATTGTTGATCACAAAATCTGGTGGAACCTTGGATCAATACGTGGCACGTCTCAGCTCCACCCTCTTGAATATGTAGACTTCCTGCGCACTAGGACAAACAATCAATATGCAACGGAGGCCGAGATGGCTCCCGTTTGCATTTAGATATTTAAGTTAGTACTCATTTCAAGCATATATAATTTGGATGCGAGAAATATAAGTGTGTAAAAGAAAGAAAAGGGAGTAATATTTGTATATTGAATTTAAGTATTGAGTTTCTAACCTCTTTCTTGGAGGCAAAGACGTCCTATTTATAGCTGAAATTATGTTCTCAGGTTGTGACATGTGTTATACTTTACACATGTCAAAACTCCTAAATGTTGGAGAGGTAAACCAATTGTTTGGTCATAATCATTACTACCTATTGTAGAGTTACGACCGTCATCATATCACCAATAAAGACGATGTCCCATCAAGCCACAACTTCCAGAATTGTTACATCTCTCTGATACACTGACTAGTTTTGTTACTAGTCCTGGGCATATACCTTGGATGGCACCGGTTCGGAATAAGTAATTCGACCATAAGGAGTTCGAACAATATTTCACCTCGGCAGTATAGTAACTTGTAAAATTCTGAGCGTAGCTGACAACAAGTGGCCCTATGTGGGCTCCCCACAAGTGACGTGTCAAGCTTATTTTAGGCGTGGTTGTAACATTAGTCCCTCAAATTCGATGAGCCCATTCATGGTTGGATTGGATTTGACACAGATCCACCAAAGTGATCCAGTTAGGAGGTCCATATGGACGTGGTAATGCCGATTCATGGAGCAGTACGAAGTTAGACTTGTCTCCAAAACGTGTTTCCTTGTGAATCCGAAGTGAATAATGCTTGGGTTATGTTTGTTATATTTCTTAAGTTTTTGGTCTCTAGTGGTTGATTATGATATATGTTCATAAAAGAGGATTTTGGGATTATTTTCTCTTTAATATGACCGTTACGGGCGCTAGCATGTTTTCTTGGGGGCTCATTTATGGCAAAGGAAAGATTATCTTCTACTCTTAAGAAATACTCCAGGGAGACATGCTTTAATGCGCGTGTGACACACTCTAGCAATTGAATTGTTATTTTCTTTTCGAATTTCAAACTATTGGCGCTTCAACTTATTCTTAATTGAGACATGTGGATTTCCTGGATTAATCTTTCATCTTATGGATGAAGGGCTTAGATTGAAAGGATCCTTCTATAAAGCTTCCTTAATCCTACAATTCCTTCTTTCCTGCATCTTCGAAAACCCCCTAAGAATTTCTATTTTCAGGTAATCTTCCTCTCCCTTACGTGCTTGTTATTTTTAGCTTTTACCTCTTGAGTGCTTGTTTGAGATTTTCCCTTTCTTTTTTTCTTTTGGGTAAGTTTGGAATTTGGGGAAACTGGAATGAGTCCACAAGAGTTGGTGGTAATGGCGATTCCTATCAGAGGTTTCTGTCCTTTCACAATTGGTTTTTAGTTCCCGCTTTTTAGGGAACGCGCGAGGAGGAGAAATAGGAAATATAGTAGTATAATATTTTGGATGATTCTAACGGGAAGAAGAAAAGAACCAACCATATATAGCCCACTTATCTGCTGAGGAAGAGGCGTCACTGCAAGAACTCCGAAGTAAGCGAAATAGAGACGTAAGAGGGGAAGAAGCAGCAAGCTTCTCAGCCGGGGTGTAAGAATTGAATTTGGGTGTCAGGGCCCCTTTTAGGACATACAAAGAAGAGTTGGGATTGTCAGACGAGGAAATTGCCCGAATTGAAGGCTGGGTTGATTATGTAAATAAAACGTTGGGGGTACCAAGGGTAGGACTTATGGGAAAGCAGGAGTCCAAGATCAAAGGGTAGACTTAGCAGGTGTTTCTTCTAGATTTCGACTACAATAAGGTGCCCGAGTTATACGCCCTACCCCGTCTTACCTACCCTGTAACCCCCCTCCGAACCAAGTAGCAATTCCCTATGACGCTTTGGTATGCAGGATGAGGCTGCCCTTGCACTCCTTCTTCAGGGCGCTACTTCGAAGTTATAACTTGTGCCCTTACTAATTGACCCTAAACTTTTGGACGCAGGCAATGAGTACATGGTTAGTATGGCATGAGGTCAACCCCGATTATCGTATATCCTTATATATCATCCGCACTCTCTGCATTTTGAAGAAGTCAGTTAGGAAGAAGAAGGATGTGAGGTCGGATGTGAAGGATTGGTATTACCTATCTCGGAGGGGTACTCATCCCCCCATTATTACTGGGCATTCTACTTCTATCAAGAATTAGAGAAGTCAATGGTTCTAGGCTGTTGGGAGTGGCAAAGTTCGCCTGTTGATCCCACTCCCGAAATCACAGTTCCCCAAACTCTTTTCTATCCCGCGATAGTTTCTGTTTTCGCTTTTTCATGTATATATAAGCATGTGTGTGGTTCTCTCCTGTTTTATTTTTCTAATATGCCCTTTTATTTTACCTCCTATTTCAGGGAAAATTTTCGCTTCCTTGCTTTCAGAGGAAGACGTGTCTGCAGTTAAGAAACTCTTTGCTTACTGAGTCACTTTCCAAGCAGTTATCCACCCAAACAAGCTTTTTGTTAGCACGACCTTGCTAGAGCTTTGAGTAAGTTGTGCGTTTGCTTATATTTTTGCAACTACTGGTCAGGATTTAATTACTCGAAACTAACCTATTTATGTGATGACCAGATTCTAAGGACTTCCCTAAGATATCTCTAAAGGGCCTCATTTCTAAGAAGGTTCCCCCAATTCTTCGACATGGCAGTGATGAGGAGAAAAGGCAAAAGTCAGTCCTTGCCAATCTTCAAGTGGAGGTGGTTAAGAGTCTTTGAGGCCTCCACTGCTCATCTCGAGTGTCCTCTTCCGATATTATTGCCTCCTCCTACCCAATTGTCCACCGGCCAAGAACTGTTAAAAGCAAAGAGGGAGCATGCTTCCACGCAGCTCCAAGTCAAAAGAAAGGGGAAGAGGTCGGAGCGAGGTGGTGAAAGATGGGAGAAGTCCTCGAAGCAAAGGTCATTCGAGGAAGGTGCTCATGATGATGTCCCTTCGATCGACTCTGACGTTGATCCTGCCCCTTTGAAGAGGTTGAAGAGACGCAAGGATAGCTCCTCGGCTCCTCCACCACCACAATCAGAATCGCAAGAAGGGGGTGAGCCCTCAATTTCTCTCCCTGGAATGAGGTACAAGGTGACTCCGGTCATGGCTGAAGAGTTGAGTCAGATTAAGAATAGCCTCGTGCCCAGAGATATCATTTTTTACTCAAGTCTGTTTAACTCTCCAAGCTCTCCACCTGCTAGGGCTGCCTTAGCTACAGAGCAATTCTGGATAGAGGGGTGATCTGCATTCTCGTCAAGTGTCTCTCCCCTTTGTAAATTTCTTACTACCAAAGCGATGATCTTAAGAGCCTTGACCTTGATAGATGAGGTGGAATCCTCCATCAAGGAGGCAGAGCGTGATAAGAGGGATGCTGAGACAGCCCTTCTCAAACTCCGATAAAATGCTGAGGGAGATTAATGACCTCAAGGATCAGCTGTCAATAGCCCGCAAATCCTCTTCGGATGATAGAAGTGCCACCAAGAGCCTCCAAGTGGACAATGAGAAACTGATACATGATCTTCATGCCTCCGAGGCGGATGTGGCCATTTTGACTAAAAAACTTGATTACGCCAATCATGGCCAGACTGTAACTGTTGAGGCTTTACAGGAAGCTAATGTCATGAATGGAAAATTGATAGATGAGGTTACCGAGATTACTGGTAGATTAAAGAGGGAGGTATAGGCTCGTAAGAAGGCAAGGAGGACTATGCCTCTCTAGAAATGCACATAGAGTCCAGAATAAATGAGGTTTTGGAGCTGAACATTGAGGCCAGGGTGAAGGAGGTGGTTGACACTAAGGTGGATGAAGCAGTTCAAAAATTCAAAGACACCTTTGAGAACACTCCAGAGTACGAGGCAATGCAGCGGGTCTTCGAAAATATTGGGGCCCTGATGGCATTAAAGGATGTGAAGGAAGATTTTCCTTATCTGGATCTTTAAAAAATTGAGGCCTTTATCTGAATCCTAAAGATGCTGGCGAGGATACTCCTGTCGACACTGTTGAAGACATTCCAGCTCCAGATGACTCTGCTAGTGGTGCCCCTGCCACATAAGTTCCCGCCTCTTCTTGATCTGTTTTCAAAATTCTTGTAGTTTTCCTTGACCATTTTGTAATGACTTATTTTCTCTTCTCTTATCAAGTAAATTTCTTTTGTTTCAGTATTCATATGTCTTTATTTTTATTATTGGTGACGCGTCGAGCCATATTGTGCTTCGTTTAATTGTAATTGTCAAAACTCATATTGTGGTTTGAATGTTGCAAAGTAGCTAAGTAGCTTTAACTAAAGACGAAGTGTAGTAATTTTTGGCTTCCATTTATGATAGTCCCTCAAACCTAAGTGAGGATATTTATGTTCTGGGGTTTAGGTTTGAATGATGGTCTACCCATTTTTAGCACTTGCAATCAAGACATCATGGCTAACTTTTCCTGAGCTGATAAATTTTATATGGTACAACTTACAGTCAATTTCCTAAGTAAGCCATTCATAATTCCCCTATGAGTCCAATCATCGCTTTGTTTTGGTATTTTTGTAGTTTGTTTTGAATGAGTGGTTTTGCACCGTAAGCATTTGTGTGTAATGATAACAGTGATATAGCAGCTTTAAAACGAGTTAGTTAGGGGTGGATTTTGTTTGCCAGGTAGTCCCCTATTTTCGTCCGAGGTGTTTGTGCTAAGCGTAACACGAATTGTGGGGTTTGTTTTCGGAGTCTCTTTCCAGGGAGATTCTTTTATACCTTTGCAACTCATTATGATGTATAAGTGAATGGGGGTGCATAGGCACGTAGTTCGGTTATGGAAGACCGTAAGGTGATAGTTATGGTTTTGGGTCAATTATTAATTTGACACGTTAAAAAACTAATCCCTTTTGCCATAACTTTTGACTCAGCTATCATAAAATTGCATAAGGAAACTTTTAATAAGGATGAGGTCTAGCTTCATTGATAATAACAACGAAGATGGTCCGTGTTCCAGGGGTTAGGCAGAGGTGCTCCAGAGAGGTCCTCTATCCTGTAAGTCCCTAATACCACTTTGGACATCACCTTATAAGGTCCCTCCCAGTTAGGACCCAGAGTCCCTACTCGTGGTTCCTGGGTCAACAGAAGTACTTTCTTCAAGACCAAATCCCAATTCTTAAAAATCTTCTCTTCACCTTCTTGTTTTAATATTGGGTCATCTTCTCTTGGTATCGAGCCAAACCAAATTTCGAATCATTCCTATTTTTAAGAAGGAAGTCAAGCCCAGACCGTTGGGCTTCCTCATTTGATGCCTCGTCGAAGTGAATTATCCAATGTAATGGTACTCCAATTTTTGCTGGACACACAACTTCGGCTCCATAGGCCATTGAAAATGGGGTTTCTCCTGTGGTAATATGGGATGTTGTCTTTAGTACCCATAGGACTTGGGGAAGCTTATCTACCCAAGCACCCTTCTTTGATTCAAGCTTTATTTTCAAGGTTTTCTTTATAGTGTTATTGTCGGCTTCGGCCTGCCCATTTGCCTGTGGGTGGTGTGATAAAGAGAATAGCTTGCAAATTCTCAGATCATCACATAGCTCATCAACTTTCTTATTCTTGAATTGTTTCGCGTTATCCGCCACCAAGGAATGTGGGATGCCGAACCAACAGATTATGTTCTTCCAAATGAACTTGGAAGTAGTAGCCTCTATGATTTTCATCGGTGGCTCGACTTCGACCCATTTGGTGAAATAATCTATGGTCACATCGCAAAATAGTGGTTTCCACTTCCTCTCGGCATCGGCCCAATAATGTCAATTCCCCATTTTGCAAAGGGCCATGGGCTTGTTACAACCCTTAATTCGTGATGGGGCAGTGCGGTATATTGGCATGTCGCTGGCATTTGTTGCATTTACGGACAAAATCGTGTGTGTCCTTTCGCATTGTAGGCCAGAAGTACCACAGTTTCAGGGCTTTCCGAGCCAAAGACAATGCTCTGGTGTGATTATCGCAGATGCCTTCATGGATTTCCATCATTATATACATGCCATCCGCAGGCCCCACACATCTTAGCAAAGACGCAGTGTAACTTCGCTTATAGAGTACTCCGTACTTCAGGACAATGTTTGCAGCGTACCTTCGTAATTTTCTAGCTGACTTCAAGTCACTCGACAGAGTCTGATGTTTCAAGTAGGAAAGGATGGGGATCGTCCATGAATTCTCTTCTTCTATCGTAAATACTTCTGCTCCAGGCTTAATCAAAGGGACTGGAAGATGCTCAGTGGGTATTATGTTAAGGAGCTCGGCATTTTTGATACTCGCCAATTTGGACAAGGAATCAGCATTGGTATTTTCAGATCTAGGAATATGAATCAGCTCAAATTTCTCAAAATGAACTACCAGATTTTTTACTTTCTTAAATATGCGATCATCACAGGTTCCTTAGCAGCTAACTGCTTGTTGACTTAGCTTACAATGAGTTAGGAATCACTGTTTTCCATTAATGCCATGACCTTCAAAGCTATTGCTAGCTTTAATTTGGCTAGAAGTGCCTTATATTCCGCTATGTTATTTGAAGACTTGAAACCAAAGCGAACAACGCTGTGTAACTTGTGTCCTTCAGGGCTTACTATTATTACGCCTGCACCGGCTCTTCCTTCAGTGGAAGACCCGTCAACGAACAACTCCCACTCCTGAGTTTCTCCCATATTCTCAATCATTTCTACCTTAGGTGGGTGTGAAAATTCAGCTACGAAGTCTGCCAACACTTGGCCTTTTACTGCTATTCTGGGCACATATTGGAGGTCAAACTGAGTAACTTCTATGGCCCATTTCATTAGCCTTCCAGATGCATCTGTTTTTGCAATACTTGCCTCATGGGAAAGTTGGTGAGTACTTAGATTGAGTGCGACTAAAAGTAGGGGCGGAGCTTACGAGTCACTGTGAATAATGCCAAGACGAGTTTCTCCATATCTGGATAGCATGTTTCAACATACATCATAGCTTTGGAGACGTATTACACTGGGAGTTGATTCCCATCCTCCTCTCTAATCAGGACTGAGCTTACTGCTTCCTTTGTGAAGGCCAAGTACAGGAACAAAGGCCCCCCAGCTTTAGGTTTGGACAACAACGTGGGTCTTTCAACTTTGCGAAGGCCTTTTCACACTCTAGCATCCAGTGGAACTTCTTTCCTCCTTTGAGGACCTTAAAGAAAGATGAGCATTTATCCGTGGATTTAGAGATGAACCTGCTCAACGTCGCCACTCTTCTTGTTAAGCTCTATACCTCTTCAGGATTCCGGGGGGATTGCATGTCAAACAATGCCTTGATCTTGTCTGAGTTGGCTTCAATACCCCTGCTACTCACCATGAATCCCAAGAATTTTTCAGATCCTACTCCGAATGCACATTTGAGGAGATTGACTTCATCCGATACTTTCTCAGTATACAGAAGGTCTCAGTGCTCCACATGTTTGGATGCGATCATGCTTTTCACCAGCATGTCATCTACATATACCTCCATAGTATTTTCGAGCTGCTTTGCAAACATCTGATTCACTAACCTCTGATAGGTTGCTCCGGATGGCCCGTTAACAATAGAGCCCCATATCTATAATAAAAGAAGTGTGTTCCTCATCGGACTTGTGCATAGGAATTTGGTTGTACCCCAAATATGCATGAAGCTCAAAACTTCATGCCTTGCAATGTAATCAACTAGCTGGTCAATCCAAGGTAAGGAAAAACTGTCTTTTGGGCACGCTTCATCCAAATTTGAAAAATCAATGCACATTCTCAACTTCCCACTTTGTTTAGGAACAAACACTAGGTTAGAGACCCACTTCGGAAACCAGGATTCCCTAATAAAGCTGTTTTTAAATAGCTTAGATATCTCTTCTTTCAAGGCTTTGTACTTCTTCGGACTTATAGGCCTTCTTTTTTTCCTATGTCCGGGGTGCCTCGGATCAATTTGAAGCCTATGACAAACCACTCTTGGGTCTATGCCTACCATGTCATCGTGCTTCCATTCAAACATGTCAAGGTTTTGTAGGTGGAAACTTTTCAGTTGCTCCTTAAACTCATGGATGGCATCTTGAATAATTTGCAATTCCTTCATAGGATCAGAGGGGTCAACTGAGAAGCATTTTATCTTTTGAGTCAGAGCGGTCTGACGGTTTGTACCTATCATTCTAGGATCCAGATCTACTAGATCCTCCTCCTCTCGCATCACAACATCCGTGTCCCCATCAAGTTTGTTACCCAGTATTTCAGGGTCTGGAGCTGCATCTGTCATAACTATACTGCTTATCATGTTGACATTCCGATCTTGGAATTTCCAAATTGCATTAGTGTAGCATGACTTGGACTCAATTTGGCTACCTCCGACGATTGACACCTCATTCTCTTTTGGGAATTTCATGCATATGTACTTCGTGTGGGTTATAGCCCCAAGGTCAATGAGACCTGGCCTCCTAATAGAGCCATGATATGATGAACTTTTATCAACTATCAAGAATTCCATTGGAATCCTAGAAACAGAAGGTTCTTTCCCCCACTTCTGCCATGAGGATTATTGATCCCCTTGGAACAATGCAATCCCCAGTAAAGCTGTAGATGGGGTCCATAACTGGGGTGAGCGTCGTGTCAACCTTCATCTTGTCATAGGTGAGCCCGTAAATCACATTTACAGAAGCTCCATCATCTACCAACATCCAGGATAGGCCATTCTTGACGACTACCATCCGGATTACCAATACATCATTGTGCGGAAAATGTACCCCGACCTCATCATCCCGCGTGAATGTGATGAGCTCTATTCTCGAAGTCCCAATAGGGTGCGAATTTATGTTATAATTCACTTTGGCCTCTCTGGTGTACCTTTTCTGGGAGTTGTTGGTATTTCCCCTGGGTGTGGTCCCCTAAAAATGATGTCAATTTTACGGATTGGCAGATCATTAGGAGACAGGGGAAAGTCCCTGATATTTCTATCATGTACTGGAGCTTTGTTCCTATCATGGCTCTGCTTCCTACGATGATTGTTGTTTCGTCCTTTAAGGGGGTATCACTTGTTGTCCCTTCGTTCAATCCGATTGAACCTTTGATCATTCGGCCTGTTGGCCTCCCCCTATTCGGGGTACTGCTTCATCCCCTTCTCTCCTTGGCTTTTTGCTCTGCTAACATTTGCTTGTCTCTGTAATCCTCCATAGTGTGTCCAAAAAATAGATGGTAGGCGTAGTAAGCCCAAGTAATGGGCTGCTTTCCACCTTGACTTAAACTTGCTCCTTCCGGAGTGGTGGCGGGTGCCATTATAGGTAGTGTGGAGAGTAAGTTGGGGATTGCCTCCATGATTTCAACTGCGAAGCTAGATCCGGACCTTGGGAATGGACGTGGACCACTTCCTCCGCGATTTTCAGACTGGTTTTTATTACCCCCAGCTACTGGATTCACTATAGACTAATATCCGGTGTTATATTGCTCTTTAAAGGTTGTTTTTAGGTTCCTTCAATTGTGGATGCTTCCAGGCTGGAGTTTTTTGTAGCATCGTATGGAACTCCCTTCAAATGTTAGAGCAAAGCCTTTGCACTTTAGCCCTGGAGTGGCTCCGGCTATCTCCATACTGGCGCGGTAGTTTAGTAGGTGATTATGAGGGTCACCTCTCCTGGAGTACATTGTTATCTCCGGCATTTCGAAGTCTCTAGGTACTAGATACCTCCGAATACCCTTAAAGAAGCGACTTATTTCCTTATCGTCGTCTATTTCATACGACGGAAGTTCATTGTTATTTTCGTCATGGTTTGATTTCACCATACCATGGTATTGACCATAGGGTTGCTCTGGCTGGTTCTACCCACGGGGCGATAAAGTCTGGCCATAGTTCAACCTTTGGTAGTTCTGTAAATCCCCTTGGGTTTGGGAGTGAGCTTCTGCAGCTCTTTGCTCCCACCTATTTCTAGGCTCATAGGTTGGTGGGTACGCTTCTTCAGCTCCCTTTTCATGCCTATTTCTAGGCATGTGACCTTACGAATGAGCCTCTTCAACCCACTGCTTCTGCCTATTTCTAGGTGCTTGCGCTTGAGTTCGGGCTTCTTCAGCCCTGCCTCCCCGTCTATTTCTAGACGAAAATTCGCCTATCCGATTAAGAAACTTCCGGACCTTAATAGGGGCAACCTCCCTATGATATTCGGGGGGGGGGGGGGATATGTTCCTAGGCGCCTCGTATGCGGGTCCTCATGGAGGGGCATGGAATCCACTTCGGCATACAATGGTGGTGTATTATAATAGTACGAGGCGGGCCCAGCATCGGAAGGTGAATAATGTGGTTAAGTCTAAGGGTAATGTGGTGGTTCTATTGGTTCATTTACCACATATCCCCTTGCCATATGGGCATTCATGGCCACAGTTTGCTCAATTTGTTGTTTTTGCATTTCCAGCATTTGAGCGGCCATGCACCTGCTCCGGTGTCGGCATTTTGAGGTGGAGCGTTTTTGGACATTTCTCCATTGACGTCGTATTGCTCATCCCTACTTCTTCGCGGGTTAGCATCGATATCACTTTCACTCATGATTGAAGTAATATAGGACTTATCCTTTTTCAAGGTGAGGAAACTTGTATTTCAAAGTTATCAGCCTTTTTCAAGGGTCAATGAACTTATATCTCAAGTTCTTTAGCCTTTTTCAAGGTTTTCCAAGTGTTACCTGTTTTTTCAAGAGGTTTCTCACATTTCTCCAAGGTTTGTCTAGTTCATTTTCACTCTTTTTTCAAGAGGTTTTTTGTCTTTTTCGGGGTTTTATGATTCTTTTTTGCTCTTTTTCAAGAGCTTTTTTCCACCTTTTTTTCAAGGTTTTCTAGATAACTTTTTACTACATGATTTCTTGGTTAGAAATGTGATTTCCTACAGACGATGCCAAAATGTTGACTACAAAATTTGGTGGGACTTTGAATTAATACGTCGCAGCTCCTCAATCTTGAATACGTGGACTTCTTGCGCACTAGGACAAACAATCAGTATGCAACGGTGGCCGAGGTGGCTCCCGTTTGCACTCCGATGCTTAAGTCAGTACTCATTTCATGCAAAATATAATTTGGATGCGAGAAATATAAGTATGTAAAAGAGATAAAAGGGAGTGAGATTTGTATATTGAGTTTCTAACATCTTTCTTGGAGGCAAAGGCGTCCTACTTATAACTGAAATTATGTTCCCAGATCGTGACACGTGTACGTACATATGTTTATATTAAATATTAATTGAGGGTATATTATGTATATGATTAAATACAAGAGGGTATATTAGGTAATCAAAAGTTTCTCCAAAATTCACTCGTTTTATGTATTATAGATGCAGATATATAAATGATAAATTTTGATAATATGAAATTATATTATCTAATTGTAAATTTTTAAATAATAAGTTAATGCAATGAATTATTTAATATTAGATTAGGGGGTAAGGGAGTTATTACATCTATAAGATAAACAGTGTAAACTATGAAATTTGAGTAGACACTTAAATTTTTAAATTTTGGATGAATTATTTTAAGTATCATATTATTAAATTACAGTCATAATAATATTTATTAAGGGACAAAGTAATTTTCTTCTTTTTTTAATACTAAATAAATAAAAAAATATTATAATATAAAATTATATAACAATATTGTAAATTGTCCGATAATAAATTAATTTAATAGTAAAAAGGAGAAATTTCAATAAATTGAATTTATATTATAATATTGTAAATTGTTAATATTTAAGGGTAAAATAAGTATTTAAAAGTTTCACTTTCATCCTTTTCGATATGTATAGTTTGATAACTTGTTTATTAAAAAGTTTATAAAAAACGCATTCTCCCATATCAATTTTTAACAAAAAAGCTCAAATACCCTTGATAGGTATTCCAGTCTGTGTCACAAAGGTAGCCCCCCTGTATGTGGAGTGCCCACGCCTCTGTGTCTTGACGTACCCGTCAAAGGTATGAGATCAAAGTTCAACTTTTTAACTACACACATTTTTCAAAATCACTTTTCAATAACATGGTTTACCTCGAAAATATCACATTCTTGATTTATAAATAAAAACATTTAACCAAACAGAGGCTATAAATGTAGATAGATATAGCCCTTGTTTGATATAGATCAAAATCTATTTTTTAATAGAATTGGATAAAATATGCAGTTAAAATTAATTATTAACTTTAATTTGAGATCAAAATAAGACTTTAATCATAACAAATGTTTTTAAAACCCGGCCCGACCTTCGAACCGACCGAGGAATCGGGTCAAGGTCAAAAGATCAACCCGAAGTCGATCTGGGCATTAAAATAATATTAAAAAATTAAAAAATATAAAACTCGGGTCAAACCCGGGTCCGACTCAATCGGGTAGGTCCAGTTTGACCAGATCGAGTTTTAACGGTCACCCAAATCTAGGTGTGTACAGATAAACAGTCAACTCGCCAAACCAAACCATTTAAACTGCAATAATTTGTTTGGTTTGGTTTCAAATGCTAAATGGTTTGGTCTGGATTGAAATAATTTCAAATTGCTTTGAACGATTTAGTTTAGGTTTCAATTTCAAAATCGCGATTTCAAACTGCCAACATCCAGTTTTAAAAAATCATAAAAAAATAAAAAATAAAGGTAAACGTTTAAAAATCACATTTTTAAAAAACGATTTGGTTTCAAGCTTGTTGTATAATTCTACCACAGGTTTCCACTTGGATGATTTTGGTTAAGTTCCAAAACTGCAGGTTAAAAGGAAGTGGCCGGCTACTTAACCAGTTTTTAATGAAAAATTATGGTCGAGAATAAGTTTATTACATGTTTTTATTAAAATAAAATTACATGCCTATATTATATATTATTGAGCTAGTTTTAACTCGAAATTTTAGACGAATATGTATTTTTGAGCTTGTTTGGAACCTATTAATTTATGTGTTGACAAACCGCAGTTTCAAACCACACTAAACCGCAAGAAATTATTTGGTTTGGTTTGTTAAAATGAATTTGTTTGGTTTGGTTTGAAAATTTCTCAACCCGTTTTAAATAGTTTGATTTGGATAATTAGGCGAAATCATATCTTTACATTTTAAATCTTTAAAATCAAATAATTAAAAACTATTTTACCAAATCAGTTACTAAACCAAAGCCAAATCATAAAGGAGCCATGTAACTGTACATTCTCGTATCTGTTGTGTGTAATTCTTATCTTTTGCTTCTCCTTCGTTGTCCCAGTCAACTGAGTATTGAAAATATTCCCAGCCCGATGAGGGAATGGAGTTTCAGACTCTAGAACTTCACTCATTCGTCCACCATAGGAGTTGAAAATCAGCCCAACTTTTCCTATTTCGACCATTTTCTTAAACATAGATTCCAGGCCGCTGTTGGGAATCGGTGTTTTTACGTAATCTGATTTCCTCTTTAAGAAGTTTAGAGAATCTAGGGTTCGACTCAGCAAAACTTCTGGCTTCGTAGCGTTGTCGAAATTGCCCCATAGTAGAACTGAGTAAATCCAAGACAGTTCCTTGCAATCGATCTTCTTTAATCCTAATAAAGGAAAATCAGAATATGTTATTAACAATAGTCTATTGGCATCACCTAGACCAATAAATGTTGCTCGAACAAACCTATTTGTTCCTTGTAATAGGTTGTAATAGAACCCTTATGAATAACTCATTGTCAATTTTGTCTACAATTGTTTGGTATTGATAAACAACTTCAGTTGCATTCTGGTTCATTATCTTCTCTATTCGAAACACTGTAACAATTTCTTGTACATGGTCTAGCTTGATTCTGTAAGACAAAATCACACCAAAACTAGCACCACCACC
The DNA here is from genome assembly GCA_963555705.1 of Ligustrum vulgare. Classification (NCBI taxonomy): domain Eukaryota; kingdom Viridiplantae; phylum Streptophyta; class Magnoliopsida; order Lamiales; family Oleaceae; genus Ligustrum; species Ligustrum vulgare. The sequence continues at coordinate 29,686,556 of OY743186.1, read as the reverse complement.
ACCACCTCTAATAACCCAAAATAGATCCTCGCACATTGACTCCCTATCAAAAACTCCGTCGGCGATGGTAATAAGGCCTTGTTCGGCGGCTTGAAAGAAGAAATTTAAATTATAATGTTGATTTATTTGTATTTTCTAGGTAAGATGTGCGGTTAAAAATTGGAGAGACAAAATGTGTGCGGTTAAAAAATGGTATGAAAAATTGTATAAATTCAATTTTGTGTTTTCCCATTTTAATTCAAGCCTCCGAACAAGTCCTTAATTACAATTGTAATTAAAATTATAATTATAATTAATTAAAAATTGAAATAAAGCTACAATTGTATTTTCGACGGTAGTCCGACGGCAACAGTTGTGGCGGTGACTGATTACAAATTACACTAATGTAATTAATTACAAATTACACTGATGTTTTACTAATTCATAAGTTACAAGTGTAATTAATTACAAAATTGAAATTAAGTTATAATTGTAATCAGTTACAAAATGTAATTAAGTTATAATTACAGTTGTAATTAAGGTGAATGTAACTAATTGAATTGATTTTAGCAAATAATCTATCATGTTTTACAAATTCATTAATCATAATTGTAATTAATTACAATATAGAAGTAAAATTACAATTGTAATTAATTATAAAAATGCAATTAAATTGCAATTGCAATCGCAGTTGTAATTAAGCTGAATGTAACTAATTCAATTAATTTTAACAAAAAAATCTGTCATATTTTACAAATTGTTTGCAAATTCATTAGTTACAAAAAAAAAAGGGAACAAAATAGATGCACGTTTAATTTTAAAGGCTTTTGAACGTCATTACAATGTTTTGGTTAGTGTATATTGCCGTATTTTCTTTAACTTAACTTTTTCTATCATATATTTATCCGTGTCAAGTTTTGAATGATTAATTTCACACTTTTGTTTTAACTTTCTTTAAGGTAATTGAATTGAGAATATTTTGTGACATATATCAATAATCTTTAATTATTTACGTGATAATAATAAATGAATGCAAAGTAACCATTAATAAAAAAAAAATAGTGTAGACGAAAAATGAAATTGATGAAAGACAAAAGAATTTTTTTCGTAAAATTTGTTGACCGTTCACACATTTATGTTTATGTTTCTATTCAAGTCTTCAGCCCAAAGAATGTTTCTTTTACCTGATTTTGATATTTTATTTTGTATTGTTGAAATATGTTTTAAAATACATGATATTAAAAAATAGGTCATTTAAGGTTGTGTATGTATGTACTTAACCCTTTGAAATATTGCTACAAATAGTCCAAACAAACCGTGTTCACCCCTACCCAACTCTATTTTTTGCCTAGGTTGCAGGTTTCTTGATTGGCCCAACCGATCCGATCCGATCCAATCCGGATTTTAAAACAGTGGTCATAACCAAACTAGGCATAGATAGATGTGGATTTTAACAATTGTGAAAAAAAGAGGAAAAAACACTGTAGAGGAGGCTTGGATGCATAAACATGTCATGCCTCAAACTAATTAGTTGGTCGTTCACACGCCTCTATTGCACTCCTTATTCACAGAATTTAGGTAACACCGAAATATGTGTATAAATTTTGTTCATAAATGATCACGTGGCAACGCCACATCGAATTATTTTTTTTTAAAAATCAACAATTTCAATTGATAAAAAATTCTCATCCAACATATTTTACTTTTCGAAAAAATAGATTGACGAAATATTATCACGTCGCTATTTATAAATGATAAGCGTATTTTATATACTTATTTGTATGTCTAAATTAGGATTAATTATTTTCGTTTGGGAATATTTGCTATTTAATTTATGTTTATTTGTTTACTTTTCAGAAAATGTCCCAATTGAAGAAGAATGAAGCAATTAATGGAAAAATGACACGATTGGATGTTCATTGGAGCTAAATTGGACAAGTGAGGAGTTTGTGACAACAACCGGGAAACATGCTTGGTGCCAAAGTGACTAAATCAGAGGTTGGAGGACCTAATTGAATGAATTAAGAGCTTGAATGGTCAAACCGAGAAGAAGATAAAGTTTGAGGACTAAATTGCAACAATTGAAAGTTGAGGACTGAAGGTGCAATTAAAAGTTAGGGACTAACTTGCACAGTCGGAAGAAAGATGAAGTCGCGATCGCTGGTTACACACCAAGCGATCGCGAGATGGTTGTAAATTATAACCCGAGAGTTTTTGGGTCTTCCACGCGATCGCCGTCATTACGCCTGCGCGATCGCGCGCTTGTGCGACTGGGCCGCAGATCAGATTTTTCTCGCGATTTTTGACAGACTTTGAGCTTTATGACCTAAGTTTTCTCCAAAACCTATATATACAACATAAGATGCACGAAATTCAGACATTTGCCTCTCCATAGAACGAGTCACAACAGATATTTTAATTCAAATTCTTAGAGATTCAAGCATCGCAGAGGAGCGTGAATTGAAGATACTTGAAGAATTGATAATTGGTGCAATCTTTCCATTCTTCGTTGTTATTTTCAATGAATGTCATTACATTTTATTTTTGTTATTTAAATATGACGTGTAGCTAAATTTGATGTTGGGATAAACGATGTAGCCTAGTTAATTATTTTAATTCCATATTCCGTGTTTTAACGCTTTAATGCATGTGTTGATTTATTATTGCGTTTAATGAGTGAATGAACTGACCACTTATTCATGATTTTATGTGTTATTTCCATAATCCGAGAGATGAGTTAATAACATAGATCTAGGTAATAAATCCGGTAATTGAACGAGAGATAGAGATATACTCTTGTAATTATTGCGGTCGTGTGTGAATTCTTGAATGTAATGCATTTAGATAAGGAATATTCAGACCCACTGTAGAGATACATGGTTGACTTATTGTAACACCCCAAGTTCAAGAATCTTAAACCTAGGTGTTAACTTCTCTTTTTCTTTTAATGCGGAAATAAATCGTTTAAACATTAAAATGCGGAATTTAAAACAGTTGCACAATTAAAATATTCATTTATCTATTATAAAATTTTACAGAAATTTCGGCAGAGTCTCCTCTATAAATTGGACATAGCCAACCTGTAGAGGGACATCAAAAACCATTTCAAAATTTAAAACATCCATCACATCTCAATCACATTCATCATCTCCAAAACCAATTCATACATTTCCCAAACTCCTCAATCATAAGATTTTTCAAAACATCATCAAGCATTGACCATTGAAATAAAGGTAATTTAACCTCTAATACGTTCCATACTTAATAAAAATAACTTCAACCAAACCATTATCAATAATAATGAATGAAGAAATAAATTTAAATGATAACTCAAATGAATTTAAACTTTATTAATTAAGGCGACAACGGGTACTATCGGAGTCAGCCACCAAGTATTCTCCTCTGATCATCTAACTTTCATCACCTGAAAAATGGGGAGGGATTGGGGTGAGCTGAAGCTCAGTAAGTAAACTGTATGCATGAATGCATGCTTATGACATGAATGCTTTAAAAATTTCATATATGTATCCCTTTCTCTTTACTTTCCAGAAAATTCAACTTTTCAAACTTTCGTTTAACATTTCAAAACTTTCACTTCATTTCCATCGTGAGCTCACTTGATGTAACTTCTAGTCAATCAGATAACAGTGGGCCATTCTTATTTGGAACCAGATTAACATGCGCATGTCCACCGCAAAGCGGTTCATTCATTCATTCCACCGCAAAGCGGCCCATTACATTCATTCCACCGCAAAGCGGCTCATTACGTTCATTCCACCGCAAAGCGGCTCATTACATTCGGGTACGCCGGTCCCCCGCGCCCCATTTCCCACTCGGACCTTTCATGACATAGAAGTACACCCATTCTTTCAAAAAACTTGGGATACATACTTTTTTGACAAAATTTCACTTTGACACATTACTTTCATTAAAACATTTGACTTTACCATTTCGATGCCAATGCATGCTTAATGATGCAATGACATGATAACGTGCATGCTTTAACATTCTTCTCAATAACATATGCTTTCATAAAGTGAATACAATTCATCAAAGCAAGTAAGTTGCACGACAGTCATTTACACATAACTTTCACATTTACATTCAACTTCTATGAAAATAGGGGGAAGTTTACTTACTTGAAATCCTTAGTATTTACCGTTCTGAGTTTGCAAGTGGGAAAGCCTCGGATGCCCGTGACGTCAATGTACCAAATATCCTAATTGTTCACATTCATTAATAAGTATAACTTTTAGTTGACAATTAAATTCGTTATTCATTTTAATACTCAATCAAACATTAACTGAAATTAATACTTCAATTTAACTCACATGTGATCTTACATCGAGACTAGAGCACATAAAGCTAAAGAATTTCCTTTCATTACTTTCAAATTCCCAAGACATACTTTCATGTGACTTACAATTCAAATCAAATGGAATCTTAAATTATGTCAATTACAAATTACACTACATTCGGAACAAGATGTTTACTTAAATGCCAAAATTGAAATCTAACTTATCAATTTACACAAAGGTTAAAGTTATGGAAACTCCATCACAACTTGAATTAAAAACCACCTCATTACTTGAAATTCTACTTTAGTGTACACATAATCACAATACTTTTCAATGGTAACTAAAATCATGCCTGAGGTTAAAACTTCAACGTGATCCACAATTTAACTCAAACGAGGTTTAAAGTTATGTCAAACTCTAGCATGCCATATTCTAAACAAAATCCAATTTCATTGCGAATTAGAAAATCTTCTTACCCATTAATTTTAGCCTCAAGTAAATATATTTGACTTAAACCAAATTAACAAAATGATCAAATAACAACTCTATCAATTCTTGAAATTTTCCTCAAATCTAAACATTCCAAATTATAACTCACGTTCACACTAGACAATAGAACTAATTGAATCCTTTAAATTCCAAAATCTGAAAATTAAATCATATAACCTAAAAATCTGAATTTACATACATTCAACATCTAGACATAGATACTAGCATCCTCATCAAGTTTCTCAATTTCGAAATATATATATAAAAACCGCAGTTTAAATCTAACAACTGAAATCTGGAAATTTCACATATTTAATATGAATACATACATACATACATACATATATATATACACACACACATTGTCCAAAATCCCAATTTAGCAACTTAAAATTCAAATATCTAAACAACTCATAATCTGAAATTCCGTATGTACTACATAATTAATAGCATCTCATATCCATTTATGTGTTTGGGTGTGTGTGAATCAGTGTGTGAACCCGTGAGTTTGCGCGTGCGGGTGTGTGCGTTCGTGTGAGTTCGCTGTGGCAAGGAGAAGAGCCTCACCGAGGCTGGAAAGTGGTGGAGGCTGGGTTGTTGTGGCCGGTGTCGGTGCGCAAGCCGGGAGAGGGAGAGCGATCGTGAGAGACAGAGAGAGAGCCGGAGGTCGCGAGAGGGAGAGAGAGGTACCGCGACAGAGAGTGAGATCGTGAGATAGAGTGAGGGGCGTGAGTGAGAGTGATTAGGTTAGGTTAAGGTTTTTAATCTTTTGGAATTTGCAAATCAGTCCCTCAACTCTTCTCTTTTGTTTAAGTAAGTTTATAAGTTTTATTTACCCTCAATTGACACTACACTATTCCCCCAAATTTCAAATTGGCATAATAAAATAGAAAATAACATGCTGAGGCAATAAAACAATTATTTACATAGAATTGCACGTAACTAATTTAAATAACCAATTTATAATCTTTCAAATTGGTACATTGATCGAGCCGGCGTCCAAGTTCTTCCACTGCAAAATAATTCAATTAATAATAATAATAATCAATTACATAATTTGTAATCGCATCAACATAAAATTACGTGAGATTCAAGAAAGTACGTAAAACAAAAAAAGTGGTATTACACTTATTTAGGTAGAGTTGATTTAAACTCGAGAGAGGAATTTCAATTTAAATTAGTGAATTCGACCAAATGCATATTTAGGAAATAAAACTGGAATTGGAGTTAATTTAATTGGTTAGGTGAAATCTTAAATCCCAACTACTTTACAATCGTATTTGAAAACAAAACAATTCTCTAATTTTAAATTCTTCAGTTTAATTATTTAGTTTTAGTTTAAAATCTTAAATTATTTCGTCCGTTCAAATAAAGTGTAGAACTAAAATATTTCGGTAATTAATAGCAGTCATCGTGAGACGATAATCCGGACTCCTAGATTCACTTTATTACTTCTCACGACCCGTGCACTTGCGGGGATATTTCACATCGCGAGATATCAGTGAACAATAAACGATCATTTATGAACAATTTGTCAAATAGAGAACATTCCAAATTTCGCGGTTGTTAAGTTTTTTCTTCTAATTTTTTCAACTTACTTTAGTGATGGCAAAAAAAAAACCTGATCCTCGGATCGGCCCTAATCCACTCTGTTTCAATTAAAAAAATAAAATTTAATAAAAAAATAATTTTTAATTTTTTTAATGATTTAATTTAAAATATATTTTAAATTTTTTTTAAAATTTTTTTCCTTGCGAATCGGTTCTCGGATCGGGGGACCAATCTGCTCCGACCAGCCCCTTGAATTTGCGAATTGTAGGGCGGATCCGGATCAATTTCCAACACTAATTTATTTTTTAATCACGTACATTTTTCAAAATCATTTTTCAATCATACATTTTACCTAGAAAACAAATATTTTTTATTCATTAACCTCTATATGACAATTTTTTTTATTTATCTATAGAAAAATAATTTACTATTTTCAAAGTAAAATGCGTGGTTGAATAGTTATTTGATAAATATGTGTGGTTAAAATTTGTTATGCCAAAATTTTCCCCTCTTTATTTTGTGATGTTAATTTTTATGGCATATTGCTGTCAATAATAAATGCAACCATTTTTTTACTTGTACAAATAGTTTAAGTGAAAAGTTGACACGTGTATTTATGGAATGAGGAAAAATCCATTCACACCTAGGAAAATGATACATGTACTTTTTCGGTTACTCTTTTGCTTACACATCCATCTCATGCAGGTGATGAGTAAGTTAATGTGTAAGAATTTGTTTGTACTGTGTATAAATGGAATTGTCCTTCATTCCTATACGCATATAGAGAACCATACAAATATGTCATATTGGATTGCCAACATGGCCATTTTTAATAATAAAAAATAGGTTTAAAAATGACATAAAATAATACATAATACAAATTGTCTTTTTTGAGAAGCTGGTTCCTCCATGAAGCACTTTACCAAACACACTTCCCACCCCGTCTGAGCTACTAGATCACCGTCGACCATCGACCGCCTCCAATTATCAACCTTGCCTAGCATGTACACCTCCAATAACCAACTCCAACCAGTGCTTCCTTGGATCAATTCAGTTCAGTTCATTTACCGTTTAAATCACTACTCGAAACCCAGTTCGCCTTCGCCAACCCATCTGCTGATCGCACACCGACTACCTTAGTCCATTCTCTATTGTTCACCTTTCTGGTTTTAGTCATCTATAGTGCAGTTTTTAATACTAGACTTAGTCATGTAAGTTATGGAACCTCCACAAGTGGAGCTAGAAACAATCATTAACAGTGTGCTTTGTTTGCAACATTGAAGGAATAGACCCTCCATATCTCCCCCATTTCGTCGTACACTTGGCCTTCACTTTCTCCCCACATTCCTTGACCTCAATTTACCCCTAATTTTCCTATTACTCTCCATTCTTCTACCTAGGTCATTCACAATACCATTTTCGCTCACTTTTTTTTCTTAAGGCAGCCCCTTTCCCACAATTTTTCGGTGAACAATGGGCATGTAATATCTCGATGACACCATTTATGTCATTCCCAGACCTCAAAATCATCTCAACTTTCCCATTCTCCTAAATTATACCATATCGATTCTATTAAGATTTTGGGTCCATTCAAGATGGTGTGATGCAAACCACGTAGCAATTGTAGCTACGCAACCCACAAATTATTGGAATCGACCCAAGAACCTCGATTTATGGATCCAATTAAAATTAATTGAACCAAGCAACCAATACAATCACTGGGATATATTGACCTTTTGATCACAAACAATAATAATTCTCACCTAGATTTGAACAAACAAGATTAACTCACAAGTTCGGATTTTATTCAATAAAGAATAAAGGTTGTGAAAGCAAATAGCCTCTCAATTAATATTATCAAAGTTGTGTTTTTGAATAATGAAAATTACATCCCTATAAATAGGGTCAAAACTAGGTTTAAGAGTTCTAATTAAACAAGGAAACAACTACCTAAAAATAAGGAAATAAAAATAACCTAAAATTCACGCGTATTCGATTTTACGGCCGTGACTGATTTTCTTACGGCCGTAAGACCCTTTCTGTTTCCTCATTACGGCCGTGAGACTATTTTTACGGCCGTAATCCTTATCTTGAAATTCTCGTTCTTTTAACCCGAGGCTTACTTACGGCCGTGACAAAAGATTCTTACGGCCGTAAGTCCAATTCTTCGAAAATTCAGATTTCAGCAGTAGGTTGGTTACGGCCGTAACATTGAAATTTCACCACTTTCTTCGACGCAATGAATAAGGTTGATCCACTCATCGTTTTGGCTCGGCCCCAACATGGAACTTGTTTCTTTTGATGACACGAACATTGTTTTGGCCATTGTTTCTTGAACTAACTTGTCCATTGCTTCCTTGGCCCTCTTGGTTTGCAATCGAGTCATCGGTCCTCCTTTGATCTTCAACGGATCTTTGTGCGGGCTTGTATCCGTGGTCTGGATCACATCATTCCCTCCCTCTTCGAAAGGATTCGACCTCGAATCTGTACCTGCATCAAACGGAGATAGATCAGAAACATTAAATGATGCCGAAACATTATACTCACCAGGAAGATCGAGTTTATAGGCATTATTGTTGATCCTTTCGATCACTTGGAATGGACCATCTCCTTGCGGTTGTAACTTTGACTTGCGCTGTTCTGGAAACCGCTCCTTTCTCAAATGTAACCAAACCTAATCACCAGGTTCAAATATGACGCCTTTTCTTCCTTTGTTAGCCTGCGAAGCATAATGTTCATTCTTCTTTTCAATCGCCAACCTCACCTTGTCGTGGAGTGCTTTAACCATCTCAGCCTTTTTCTTGCCATCTAAACTACTACGTTCATTCACAGGTAAAGGGATTAAATCCAACGGTGTTAACGAATTAAAACCATAAACAATTTCAAATGGTGAACACGAAGTAGTAGAATGTATAGCCCTATTATATGCAAATTCAATAAATGGCAAACACTCTTCCCAATTTTTCAAATTTTTATTGATTATGGTGCGCAATAATTGAATCATTGTCCTATTTACTACCTCGGTCTGTCCATCGGTCTGTGGGTGACAAGTTGTAGAAAAAAGTAGTTTTGTTCCTAATTTGTTCCACAAGACTCTCCAAAAATGACTAAGGAATTTAACATCCCTATCCGAGACAATACTTTTAGGCACCCCATGTAAGCGCACGACTTCCCTAAAGAAAATTTCAGCTATGTTTGTAGCATCGTCAGTTTTGTGGCATGGTATGAAATGTGCCATTTTACTAAAGCGATCTACTACCACAAAAATCGAATCTCGACCCTTCTTAGTTCTAGGCAATCCTAAAACAAAATCCATAGAGATATCGACCCAAGGTTCACTAGGGACGGGTAAAGGCATATATAATCCATGGGGTTTAATCCTAGATTTAGCCTTTTTACAAGTAATGCATCTATTACAAACCCGAACCACATCAATTTTCATTTTAGGCCAATAGAAATGTTCACTTAGGATTTCAATGGTCTTTTTAACCCCAAAATGACCCATTAAGCCTCCACTATGGGCCTCTCTCACAAGTAACTCTCTCATTGTACACCTAGGGACACACAATTTATTTTCTCGAAATAAATAATCATCATGTTTAAAGAACCTATCCACAGCCCCCTTACCACATGATTCATAAATATTAGAAAAGTCCAGGTCATTAGCATACATGTCCTTAATGTATTCAAATCCAAGCAATTTAGAGTTTAAAGAATTTAAAAGAACATACCTTCGAGACAATGCATCTGCCACCACATTTTCCTTACCTTGTTTGTATCGGATGACATAGGGAAATGTTTCGATGAATTCTACCCACCTTGCATGTCTCTTACTCAGCTTAACTTGACCCCTTAAATGCTTCAAGGATTCATGATCAGTGTGTATCACGAACTCCCGTGGCCACAAGTAATGTTGCCATGTCTCCAAAGCGCGCACAAGTGAGTATAACTCCTTGTCATATGTAGGGTAATTAAGTGCAGCCCCTTTTAGTTTTTCACTAAAATAGGCGATTGGCCTTTGATCCTGCATTAAAACAGCTCCAATTCCTAGCCCTGAGGCATCACATTCAATCTCAAAAGCCTTGTCAAAGTTAGGAAGTGATAAAACCGGTGCTTCACATAACATATTTTTGATAGTATCAAATGCATGCTCCTGTTCTACACCCCATTTAAACCCTACACTCTTTTTGACAATTTCTGTGAGTGGTGCGGCAATCGTGCTAAAATTTTTAACAAAGCGCCTATAAAAACTAGTCAAGCCATGAAAACTCCTAACCTCAGTTATGCTTTTAGGTGTTGGCCACTCTTTAATAGCTTTGATCTTCTCTTCATCTACTTCTATCCCTTTAGCACTAACCACATAACCAAGAAACACAACATTTTCCATGCAAAAATCACACTTTTTAAAGTTAGCAAAAAGTTGCTCTTGTCTTAAAACCACAAGCACACACCTAACATGCTCCACATGTTCATTCAAAGTTTTAGTATATATCAAGATATCATCGAAGTAAACTACAACGAATTTACCTATAAATACACGTAAAACATGATTCATTAAACGCATAAATGTGCTAGGTGCATTAGTAAGTCCAAAAGGCATTACTAACCATTCATACAGACCATAGTTAGTTTTAAAAGCAGTTTTCCACTCATCTCCTTCTTTCATTCGAATTTGATGATAACCACTCTTAAGGTCAATTTTACTAAATATGCTAGAGCCATGCAATTCATCCAACATATCATCTAACCTAGGAATAGGATGACGATACTTTACCGTTATGTTGTTGATGGCTCTACAATCAACACACATTCTCCACGTCCCGTCCTTCTTCGGCACAAGTAACACGGGTACGACACATGGACTCATGCTTTCCCTTATGTACCCTTTGCTCATCAAGTCCTCCACTTGCCTTTGGAGCTCCTTCGTCTCCTCGGGGTTACTTCGATAAGCGGGGCGGTTCGGAATGACTGCTCCAGGTACAAAATCAATTTGATGTTTAATACCTCGAATGGGTGGTAACCCACTAGGTATGTCATCAGGAAATATATCCTCGAATTCCTGCAATAAAGAAATAGCCAAACTAGGGAGGGATTTGTTAGTTTCATCAAATGCAAGGAATGATTCCTTGTACATCAGAAGAACCATCGGTCGTTCTTCCATGAATGCCTTTTTGATTTCACTCCTTTTTGCGTAGAAACTCATTTTTCTTTCTTTTCTGGCACTCTTCGCTCCCTCTCCTTTTTCTGAGGTATGTACCACAACACTCTTTTTTTCTCACGCCTCTCCTTTTTCTGGAGTCGTGGCTCCAACTCTCTTTTCCTCTCCTTTTTCTGAGGTCGTGGCCTCAACTCTCTTTCTCTCATTTTCCTTTACTCATTTTTCTTCATCATTTTTCAATTTTATTTGATCTTCATACACTTGTGATGGTGTCAATGGTGCAAGTGTAATGGTTTTTCCCCCTTTGATAAAGCTATACCTATTTTTATACCCATCATGCGTGACCTTCCGATCATATTGCCAAGGTCTACCCAACAAAATGTGCCCGAAATGCATGGGTACCACATCACACATAACTTCATCCACATAGCTACCAATAGAAAAATTCACCAACACCCTCCTATTCACCTTAATTTCTCCGCTATCATTTAACCATTGAAGCCTATACGGTTTATGATGTTTTAACAGAGGTAGTCCTAATTTTTCAACGAGTATAGTACTAGCGACGTTAGTGCAACTACCACCATCAATAATCATACTACATACCTTGTTATTTATGCGACATCGTGTATGGAATATGTTCTCCCGTTGTTGTTCCAAATCATCCGTGTTGATTTGAGCACTAAGAGCTCGCCTTGCCACCAATAACTCGCCATGCTCCCCGGATAACACATCCTCATCATCACATACTTCCTCCAATGCCGGCATATCGCTATAATCCTCTTCCTCACTATCACTCTCCATGGCTCCATCCTTTCGCACAAGTATCACTCGCCTATTAGGACATTGAGATGCCACATGTCCTCTCCCCAAACATTTGAAGCATTGAATGTCTCTACTCCTAGATGGTTGAGGTTCCCCTTTAGGTGCGAATTTATTAGCTTGTTCCTCCTTCCCCTTTGGTGCCTCAAATTTCCCCTTTGGCGCTTCAAACTTTCCCTTAGAAACAGCCCCATCTCCTTTACTTTACCACTTTGGCTTCCAAGAAGAATTTGAACCAGATGGATACCTTGCCGTCCCCTTTTTCTTTATTTGCTTCTCCACCTTTATAGCCATGTGCAACATATCCTCCATCTCCAAATAATGTTGTAGTTCAACCACATTAGCTATATCCCTATTCAACCCATTCAAAAATCGAGCCATCGTAGCCTCCCTATCCTCTTCTACATTAGCTCTAATCATCAACATCTCCATCTCCTTATGGTAATCCTCCACACTCTTTGATCCTTGGTATAGACTTTGTAATTTTTGATGAAGCTCCCGATGGTAATGACTAGGAACGAACCTCTTTCTCATGATAGCTTTTAATTCATCCCAAGTACTAACGGGTCTCTCGCGATTCCTTCTCCTAGAAGTCACCAATTGATCCCACCAAGTAATAGCGTAATCGGAGAATTCGAGTACAGCTACCTTAACCTTTTTATCTTCCGAATAAGTGTAGCAATTGAAAATTAATTCCATCTTCTTTTCTCATTCTAGGTATGCTTCCGGATCACTCCTACCCTTGAATGACGGAATTGTCATTTTGATGTTGCTCATACTACCATCCATTCTATCGCCACCAAGATCTCTATCCCTTCTTCCATGCCTAACTACTCTATCCACAATTGCCCCATCGTCAAAATCACTACCTTCTTCATTCTCATCGATCCCCTCCACTCTACGACCTTGCCCGCCTTGCCTACGGACATTAGGCACTTCCCGAGGTTGCTCAAGCCTTTCTAACCTACCTAACACATCCCCAAACAACCGCTCAAACCGTTGTACCATCTCTTCCGTCATGTTGGCCCGATCGTTGTTTTTTGTAGTAGAAGATTGTTCAGACATCCTAAAACTAAATATTATATGCCTCACGTGTATTTCGCTCTTGTATCACTCAAAGTTGGCTTTTACCCTCTATTGATCTCACCTCTCTGCCTTTTTCCACTCAATAGCTTTCACCCCAATTGCTTTAAAGAACGAACCCGAACTCAAACAAGTTTAAGCCCGAATGATTCAAATCGAGTAAGAGTGAGAATTTATGAATTTGTTGGAAAACTTGAAGAAGACCTTTATAGATTTGAATTTTGACTTTTATAAGGGACTTGACACTTTTATGGAAACTAAGATTGTTTCAAGAAAATAATTCTTGAAATCAAATATCAGCTATTTTAATTGGACTGAGAATTTTCGTTTTTTTCCTCGAAAATTCAACTACGAGAAAGACGCAACAAACGAAATTTAATTTGGATAACAAACGAAGGAAATAACGACTATTGAATTTTTGTGATACTTTTCTGGATTAAAGACTCAAAAACTGGAAGAACACGAAGAACAAGAATAAGAAACTCAAGAAAACAAAAACAAAGATATAACCTTGATTTTTGGAGCCTAAGCTCTGATACCAGATGATGCAAACCACGTAGCAATTGTAGCTACGCAACCCACAAATTATTGGAATCGACCCAAGAACGCCAAGAACCTCGATTTATGGATCCAATTAAAATTAATTGAACCAAGCAACCAATACAATCACTGGGATATATTGACCTCTTGATCACAAACAATAATAATTCTCACCTAGATTTGAACAAACAAGATTAACTCGCAAGTTCGGATTTTATTCAATAAAGAATAAAGGTTGTGAAAGCAAATAGCCTCTCAATTAATATTATCAAAGTTGTGTTTTTGAATAATGAAAATTACATCCCTATAAATAGGGTCAAAACTAGGTTTAAGAGTTCTAATTAAACAAGGAAACAATTACCTAAAAATAAGGAAATAAAAATAACCTAAAATTCACGCGTATTCGATTTTACGGCCGTGACTGATTTTCTTACGGCCGTAAGACCCTTTCTGTTTCCTCATTACGTCCGTGAGACTATTTTTACGGTCGTAATCCTTATCTTGAAATTCTCGTTCTTTTAACCCGAGGCTTACTTACGGCCGTGACAAAAGATTCTTACGGCCGTAAGTCCAATTCTTCGAAAATTCAGATTTCAGCAGTAGGATGGTTACGACCGTGAGGATTTGTATGTTACGACCGTAACATTGAAATTTCACCACTTTCTTCAACGCAATGAATAAGGTTGATCCACTCATCGTTTTGGCTGGACCCCAACATGGAACTTGTTTCTTTTGATGACACGAACATTGTTTTGGCCATTGTTTCTTGAACTAACTTGTCCATTGCTTCCTTGGCCCTCTTGGTTTGCAATCGAGTCATCGGTCCTCCTTTGATCTTCAACGGATCTTTGTGCGGGCTTGTATCCATGGTCTGGATCACATCATGGTGCCTCATTTGAGCAGATCAATCTTGAAATCTGTGTGCTCATCTTTTTAGTTTAATCAGATCAAATTGCTCGTTGGAACTAAATGGGTTCTGATACCATGTTAAGATTTGGGAGTCCATCTTAAAAGACCAACCTTATTAAGAAGAGTAGTCCAAACCCTTATAAATTGGTCTATATTTTCATTTTTATTTGATGTAGGATGTTATACTTCATCAAATTCTTAAAAATACCATTTCCCCTCATTCGACGGCTCAAGAACTTGCTAGTACTGCTTTTGTTTGGGTTGATCATGGGATTTCATTAAGGGTTGTGTGACTACAAATGCTACATCAAGTGATGTGGTTGTAGTGGAGTTAAGGAGATTCGTATCTAAATACTGAAATCTCACAAACATATTCTTAAAATGCAACCAACAAGAAAATCTTTGAACTAGTAAAAATGTGCGAGATAATACATAATAAACCATTCAGAAAATTATTTGGGATGTTTTCATACATTAATTAGAACAAAAAGAATTATGTAAGTTGTTTTAACTCAGTCGGTAGAGTTAAAATGAAAGGGGCAAATTTGTCATTTAATATTTTCTCTACATCAGTTGTTTTAGCTCAGTCGGTAGAGTTAAAATGAAAGGGGCAAATTTGTCATTTAATATTTTCTCTACATCAGCCGGCCAATTGTTCATCTCTATGAGGTTCTTTTTGAATCCATGTATGTATAGTAGGACCGATGGAATAATCATCTTATTTCACTCATCCCAACAACTTTAATATCAATATTCACATTCACATTCACAATTCTGTTACCTCATCTTTTTGTCAACCTACTTGTACTAGTATAACTTTCATATATGCAATGTGGGTTTGGTCACTTCATCCCAAAATCACCACTCTCATCTTGATCTCATGTCTCTCAAATTCACAGCCTCTCCTCTTAATTCCCTCTTTGTTGGCCGACTCCCCTAACCACCGGTGACCACCAGTGTAAGCCCTTTCTTTTTTTCTAAGCCACTTTTCAACAACACATTCTATCTTGAAAATAACACATTTTTTTTAAACAATTTTTTTTTTTTTTTTTTTTTTACCAAATAGAGGCAATAAAATGTGTTTGTTTATAAATAATACATTTTTTCAAACCGTTTTTAATCACAAGAATTTTTCAAAATCATTTTTTATCTTGAAAACAACAAATTCTTTCTTTATATAAAAAAAACTTTTACCAAACAAGGGCTAATGATTTGGGTTAGGTGTGGACCTAGACTTGGGCTATTGTTCGCCCCAGCCCACTAAGAATTTTTAAAAGTTTTAAAGATCTATTTTGGTGCCCAATTAATTTGCTTTCCTCCCCAATTCAAGCCCACTACTAACATGTCTAGGTCCATAAGCCCAAACACAATTCATACAAAAACTAAATCTAAAAATAGATAGCTCTCTTCGTCCCTAGACACAACTTCCCCCTTCATGGCTTCAGTCTTCAACACCCCAGGCTTCACTCCTTAGTAGTCAGTTACCTTGGTTCACTTTCTCATCCATTCTTGGACTCACTAGACTCATGCGGAAAAATGCAGACAGCTGTGATGCCGCAACTTCCTCTCTTATTCGGTCTTTAGTCTGGTATCAATATTTCAAATTGATTTGTTATCTTTAATGTTTCGAACGTGCATCTTTTATAGGTTTAATAGGGAAATGTGGAGGAATATGAGCAATTGGGCGATGGTGGAGGTGTCTGAACGATTGGATGATTGGGCGAACAAGGAGGCAATTTCCATAACTTACACCACGATCTAAGGAAGTTTATCGAAGTCACCTGTGAGAAGTTACCATAATGGGAACAGTTAAGAAAGATCATGGAAAGTTAATTAATGCAAGGGAGTGTCCGACGGTTAAGCAAAGGGGTGAGCAACGTTTATCACAAGTAAGTTACGAATCTACGGTGGCAAAACAAATGTTCAAAGTAGTAGGCTGTTTTATGCCAACTTGTATATGTTGCAGAAAGCTAGACGTTTGGAGTGACTAACAATTTAAAACTCTCAAAACAGAAATATAATTTTCTTATCTGAGATTTTAGAACTATCTTAGTTTAATTTGTGTGTTTGTGCCCTTGGAGGCATACTGTTAATTATGCTTTCTTTAGTGCAAACACTTTTTTTGGGACTTTTTCTCAAGAGTTTTGTCCCTTACACTTTTGTCTCATCCCTTTTAATTGTTAGCACGAGTAAAACAACACCCATGCGAAACAATTTGGCACGTCCAGTGGGACAATTGGTGTAGGAAAGTTTAAATCATCACGCCTCATAAGAATTTCAACAAGGAGCCAGTTGCACATCGATTTCTTCCTGCTATAATTGAAGAACAAGAGACTGAATAGAGCTCGGATGTAAGAGGATCTCGAAGTTGTTATGAACCAACGATAAAGTTGAGCAAATGAACCATGCATTCTTTGTTGGGAGAACTTACTCGGGACATCCTTGTGCAGATAAATTTACAAAGTATTCATACTCTAGAAAAACTTGCTAAAAACAAAAATAGGCAATATGACAATATGACTAGATAGTTAGGTACTTCGAATGAATTAATGAACAAACTGATTGGTCAAATATGCCGTCAAATCCTATGGGAGGGCGTAATAACTTTCAAACTGGGAGCCTAATAGGTAACGACTCACCAAACATAAATGTA
Organism: Ligustrum vulgare; assembly: GCA_963555705.1. Lineage (NCBI taxonomy): Eukaryota > Viridiplantae > Streptophyta > Magnoliopsida > Lamiales > Oleaceae > Ligustrum > Ligustrum vulgare. The sequence continues at coordinate 29,669,074 of OY743186.1, read as the reverse complement.
AACAATGATTTACCAACCATAAATATATGTCAAAACCTATAAACGTCACATATTGGTACGTCCAATATTGGGGGGGTCTTGAACCTCCCAATGCGGGGGTATTGGAATATCCACTATGGAGGGTACCCTTAATATGAGGGAAAATATCTAAAATATAGGACAAAATGCTACATGCACCCGTGAAGGAGCAAACCAACCATTCAATGGTGTTAATGAAGCAAACAATGGTCTATTCATGGCTAATGTTGGGGTCAATCCTATCAGACCACCAGTAATACCTTATGTACAACAATCAGTAGGACCTCCATTTGATCCCTATGCTATGTTGAGAGAACAAATAACGGAGATCATACAGGACCAAATGGCCTTTGGAACATATTTTTAAAATTATTCTCCCTTTTATTTTTGTTAAGTAAAAACCAAAATTATTTCCAGACTTGATGTATATTATTTAAAAATGTTTTGAATTGAATAGTGATTGATGTGATTTTTGTGTGGTTGAAAATGAAAAAAAAATATTTTTTCCTTTTTAATGAATATCAAACAGGGGCTTATTATGTAAAGATTAAATATTTATGTTAACTATATTTGATTAATAAATGTTTGATTACAATATAATTAGAATAATGCTAATTATCTCAACTTTTAGATTCATTTCTACCCAATTGACACATTCTCATTGGAAAATGAGGAGGTGCCTTGTGCATGTGCACATGGACACCTCCACCTTCTTCAATGAATGTATGCCAACTCTATCTACTTAAGATAAATAGAATTACTCATATAATTAACTATTTAATTAATATTTAGTGGTTCAGTATGAATGTTAATACAATGTTGTTAAGTATTTGATTAATATTTATTTGGTTAATAAATGTTTGATTACAATATGATTAACTATTTGGTTAATTCATGTATTGATTATTTTCGTTTACATTTAGATTATATTCGAACCACTACCATATTTACCCAGAATTATTAAATTTTTACTTTTAAAAATATTTTTTATTATTTAGTTTTTAAATTAAATATTTCAAGTAATTTTTGTAGCAATAATTGAATGTAAATTTTTAAAATTATTTTTTTTTTTTTTTTTTTTGTAAGTAAAAACAAAAATTATTTTCAAACTTATTATTTAATGATTAAATCTTTATGTTATTTTAATTTACATTTTTTTCACTTAACTTTTTTATATTACTTTTGACTATTGTTTGTACTTTATATCCTTTTGTAATTAGAAATTTTAATTTTAAACGAATTATAAATTCATGTACGACTATTGCATTTGTATATTTCATGTTGTTTATATTGTACATTCGACCCCCTACTATATTTTCCTAGGTTTATTGAATTTATTATGTTTATTAATTTATTATTTATTATTTATTTTTAAATTAAATAGTTTATTTAATTTTTGTTGCAAAAATTTTCTCTTTATTTGTGAGTACAAACAAAAAAAATTTCAAATTTTTTATGTAATGATTATATCTTTATACTATTGCGGAATATTGATCACTTTGTAGGGATGTTTAATGGTACGAGATTAATTGTTACAAAACTTAGAAATCACGTTGTTGAAGCAAAATTTCTCGATAGCAATCTTGCAAGGTACAAATTTTTTATTTCAAGGATGTACTGACATAATTTAGGATGTGTTTGATTCACTGTCATCTGCCTAAAAATTATCAAATCATGAAAAATATTTTCCTCATTTTGTATTTGTTTGGTATTTGATTGGAAAATTACCTCGAAAAATATTTTGCAAGGTATAACCAATTAAATCACACTTAACTTATTTGCCAGGAAAATATTTTCTCACCTATTTGGTGAGAAAACATTTTCTTCAGGTGAAAATCATATTTTTCGTCACGTTTGATTACTATTATCAAGTACAAATGAGTGAAAAATAAAAAATAATAATAGTAATTTTTTAATTCAAATAGCTAAATTTTGTTTTATTTGCAATGAAAAATAATAACAATCAAACAATAAATTTAAGAAAATGTCTTACTTTTCACCGGACACTTCTAATTGACATTTTTCAGGAAAATAATTTTCGGGCAAATCAATTCCTAGAAAATATTTTCTTATCATCAATTTTTCATCTTTTCAATCAAACACATGCAAGGTTGTCTTTCAAGTTCAAGATGCGACGATTTCAATTGGTAGCTTCGTATGCTATGAATATCAATAAGAGTCAAGAGAAATCACTTTTCAAGGTTAATATTTATTTAAAGAAGTCAGTTTTCAGTCGTTGACAGTTGTACTTTACAATCTCTAGAGTGACGAATCGCAGTAGTTTGAAGATGATCATTTGAGACAAAGATGAAAATAGAACAATCTCAACTACGAATATAGTTTAAATAGAAGTTTTTCAAAATTTATAGTAGAAACATTGCAATTCTATTAATTACATTATTATTTTTCTATCTATTTCATTATACACATGTTTGATATGTAATTAAAAGATTTTAGAAAATATTGAAGTCGCAATTATATGTCTCGACATGATACCATGCATCGCACGGGTAAAACACCAGTATCTCATTTATACTTATACGAAGGCCTAAGTTAAAAATAAATTTAATTAAACAAACGAGTCTACGTCCTAATAATTTAAAATTTTCAAGGGGACAAAAGTTTTTGCATAAATATGCATCAAAGAAAACAAATTGTCAACAATTATTCGATAAATAACTCCTTAAATTACTAAGTACAAATGATCATCGCAAGTGATGCACACCATCATTGTAAATATTTCACTCACCCATCTTACAAAACTTCAATTCACCATATTTGGATAGAAAATCATCGGACACAATACGTGCTAATTTCAGTTGAAGGTTAAAAAAAATATATCACAAAGTATTTTCGTTTTGCAAGCTTGAAAATGAGCAGAAACGGGGAGACCTTCACGACATGTAAAATGTGGTGTAATTAATTAAACTAGTATTCGCACCCGTGCGTTGCACGGAAGTGTTAATGTCCAATTTTTGAATCTAAAATATTGGTAAAAAAGGACTACGGAATAAAATAGCTTAAAATATAAATTCATCATACAAATTGTAAAACTTTAACAACTAAAGTACAACGATTACATATTATAAAATAGAGTTAATCTAAATTTTGGAAAACTTCTTTGTAGACCACGTTTGTAGTTGTATTGATTCGTTCACGATCTTTATTACAAACCATGATCTTTAAACCATTACGATTTGTCACTCTGGAAACTGCAACATATAACTGGCCGTGACTGAACACTGGATTTCTTAAATATAGTCCAACATTTGATAGTGATTGACCCCGACTCTTGTTGATAGTCATTGCATACGACACAATTAATGGAAATTGCCTTCTTCGAAACTTAAATGGCAATCTTGTGTCAGATGGAGTTAACGACATTCTTGGAATAAGGACTTTGTGACCTGCATTGTTCCCTGAAAGAATCTTCGCCTCAATGACATGATTTCCAAGTCTTGTTATTATAAGCCTAGTACCATTGCATAATCCAGCTGAATGATCTATATTCTTCAACAACAGTACTGGTATTCCAACCTTCAACTGTAACTCATGATTAGGCACACCCGAACATTTTATCCCATTCAAAAATTCCGGAGTGTGAAGATCTTGAAGTAAACCAACATTTGTATCTGATTTGCAAGTCGCATCAGAACTCAAATATGTTCTCATCTCAGATTGATTACGTGATACCATATACTCATTAACCATATCAACGACATCAAGAGTTGGAGCAAGTATGGCTCTTCCCTGGAGAAAAGAACTGTCATCAACCTGACTCAATACCGTAGGATAAATGCTTTCTACTATTTCGGCAAGTGAATCATTCGTCGCATTTAACAAAATATCAGATGGTATCTCAATCTCAGCATGACCATCATTTGGACCACCTGCAGTTCCATCCCCAATGCTTGAAATCCAATCTGAAATTTTTTTAATTCCACGGATTCATTGTTTGTACCTAGATTTTGAAGTCTCATGTTTTTCGTTAATCTCAAAACCGTACAATGTCTCCAAAGATATGAGGAGTTTATGCCTGCATAGATAATTTCTTGTCTACTACCCTTAGGAATAACTGGTAAAATTTGTCTGAAATCTCCACCAAATACGATTGTCTTTCCCCCAAAAGGTTGATCCATACTAAGTCAGTTGCTAAGCCTCATAATGTCTCTCATGATTCTATCCAATGCTTCAAAGCAATATCCATTCATCATAGGTGCTTCATCCCAAATGATTAACTTGGTTTTCACAATTAATTCTGCCAATGGACTACCTTGTTTTATATTGCAGTAGAATCTTCATTTGGGTTCAAAGGAATGGCAAATCTAGAGTGAGCAGTTCTTCCACCTGGAAGAAGAAGAGAAGCTATACCGCTAGATGCAACATTTATTACAATATCACCCTTTGACCTTCGAGCAGCAGACAATGTTTTCCAGACAAAGGTTTTCCCAGTTCCTCCATATCCATACAAAAAAAACATACCACCTTGATCACCATGAACTGCATCCATTATCTTTTCATATACATTCTTTTGTTCATCCGTAAAATTCGAAACATATCTTTTATGCTCTTCTGTCAATGTCTTCCTATCATAAGACAATTCATCTTGTATCAATTTATTTTTGACAACTGCAAAATATTCAGTATCAAGAAATGGCATCGACTGATAATCCCGTAGACTTTTGCCCTACTTCTTAAAATCTTCTCTATTTCCACCAGAGCATATTTTCTAATTTCCTCCTCACTTAATTCCAACTCTACATTTAAAAATACAAATAATCATAAATGTAGTAAAGTTGATTTTTTTTTAATACGTTTAATCGATGCATGTTTAATAAATAAATAACAAAATAGTACCTTGATGATTCAAATTGTTACGTTGTCTATAAGGTATGTCTTCTGATAGATGTTGCCAACATTTTTCCCACACGACTTCTGGCCTTGACAAACAATCCCCCAAGAGTAAAGTTGCAAATAAATTTCTCAGAGAATGTGCAGTTGCCCAATGACTTGCCTCTATAATTCCATCGATGTATTCCCTATCATCATCCAAAAGTCCAAGTGCGTAGCAGGCATCCTTAAAAGATTCATATTGAATTTCGTTAACAGTCCGGATGTCCTCATAACTCCTGGGACCACGCACAACATTAAGAAGTGTTCGTAGATAATACATTTCACCACAACCTGGAGGGACATAAAATATTCGACTAATAGAAAAACCGCGTTTCCTGGGTTGCCATTCTCTAGTTGGTTGCTTCCATACAAACTTTGTTGGAAATTCTGCATATGTCAAATTACATGCCTCTGGAAATTTACCATTCACTTCCATCCAAGCTGTGAACATGGTTTGGTTTACCGTAGGCTGGTTGATCAACAATTCTATTGGATCAGAATCTGAAAAAATGATGTTCTACTCATTTGAAAGATGAAGACTTAACCATTCAACTGGAGGATCTCTATATTGTATGTCAAAACCAAAAATTCTCCACGAAGCTTCACACGGTGATATATATCTGCAATCATAATACATATTTATCTCATCCACACTATTTCCTGAATCTTCATTCTCAGCACTCTTGTAAAATGATGCAGTCACACGATCGTTTCCTTTATTCACATACTTAAACAGGTACTTGATTGACCTTGACTGATTGCACCATTCCACACTCATATGAGCACCGTAATTCATCACTAAGTACCGATTGTACGGAACTACGTAACGGTTATCAAGATCAACACCGTTCTTCTCCACAGTTCTCCCATTGTCCCTTCTTCTATAGACTGGATAACCATCCTCATCAATATTTGTGCAATCCGTAAATTTTTTTGGAAAGTGCTTGGTACAACGACCATTAGCCATACACGGAGAATTCCTATTGAGATGTCCACATGGCCTGTGTATCATTAAATCTCTCACAACAGCATAATATTTCGGATCATCTGCTTCATCAGGAATTTCTGCTGAAATTATCCTGTTTACGTCTTCTGGATTTGGATATTTGTCTTCTTGAGATAGAAATAACAATATGTGAGCATGTGGCAATCCACGCTTTTGGAACTCAACAGTATAAATAACTGGAAAAAAAGAGAAGTACATGACGATTAAATTCATATTTAACTGAAAAAATAATCGTAATAATTTGAATTAATGTAAAAGAAAATTACCTGATATGACTTTTCCAAATATCTTATTTTTCTTAAGATCTTTAATCAATTGATTTAATTTCACTTTGAAGACTCTGCATACTATGTCTGGTCGGTCCTCTGCTTTCAGTCCTCTTTTAACTACAAAGCGTTGAATTTCAGGTCACTTTGGATTACATGTAAATGTAATGAATAGATCAGGATATCCAGCCCACTTGCAAATTTCCATAGCATTTTGATAATTCCAAATCATGTACCGTGCACAGCCTGTGAAAGATGGTGGTAGGACAACTCATTTTCCTTGAGTGGAAGCACTTGTCTCACCTCTCAAAAATGCCTCTGTTAGTCCTTTATACATTTCACACCTCAATTCCTTTTGATGAGTTCGTATATACATCAGTCTGGAAGACTCAACCATTGTGTAGGCATCAACCAGAAACTGTTGGAATAGATGTCTGGCTATTAAAATCACCGATGATTCACTTTCCCTTTCTTGCAATCGAAATGAAAAGAATTCTCTCATACTTATCTTCTTCCTTGAGGCAGATGAGCTTGTATTTCGATCTCTCATTTGTATATCTTCCCTAAACCCATCCTCACCATATGGAAAAAGTAGAGGGTATTGAAGTGCAAGATATGACGCATTCAACTCATTAATTCTCTGTAATTGGCCAGTCCTTGTTTCTACTATAATATCTCTGTCACCAGGTGAAGTTTCGAAGTCACCGACAATCAATGCAGCAACTTCCGAAAATGATGGAAGATTATATCTTCTTCCATCTTTAGTTCTTCGACCAATCAGCCTGAGCTTTAGATTTGGAGAATTTTGTTGATGAAATGTATCTCTAACCATTCGGAAGGACTTTACTAAAACATTATTTTCATCAAGCATAGATCTCAATCCTCCAACAATATCCGTGTGAAGATTATTTATTTCTGTGTTTTTACTGCAACAATAATGGAAAACGTTTAGTATTAAATATTGATAGGAAAAATGATGCAATGTAAAAAACTCGTATCTTTTCAAAACTAACAACATATACATACCATATAGCCTATAAGCGGTTTGAATCTTCATTATCAGTGTCATAAATGTATAGCTGAGCAAACTTTGGTGTCGAACCTTCTTGTGGCAACAAACTACCAACCATATGATAATTCTGTCCATGTAACTTGAACACTGGCGGTGATTTACCTTTATTCAAAGTAGAATCTATCTTCCCTCCCATCGACGTGAAAGAGAACATCATATTGTAGGAACGGATGTTTTCTAAAAATGTTTACTCATGTCGCTTGAACCATTTAACAAATCATTAAGAAAATCAGGTGGTCGTTGCAAAAATGGAAGCTCAACTTTTCCTTGCATACAACAGAGGGAGAATTTTGGATTTTTTGAGTTAAACCACTTTCCAACCCTCTCGTCATACCAAAATAATGCACCACAATATTCACAATTAAAATCTGGATCCCCGATGTCATAATACTCTGCAAAAATATAAAATAAATTCAATTTGTCATAACAACACACAATTGCATAAATAAAATTATATCTAGGTCAAGTAAACTCCATCGTATTTTTTGTTATATCAACCGTATAAAAGATATAATTAACCAATAAATTGGTTTTTATAAATAATTAAACTGGAAAAAATAGTTTCCATGTTCAATGTACATTATACATGCAATAATTGATCTACATAAAGTCATTTCGTCATAAATATTGCAATAGTTAAATCATAATAAACAAATTGTAAATTTGTTTTATAATTTAATGCGAATGAATAATTATTGCACTTTTTTACATTAGAACAGGAAATTAAATTAAATTAATTATGAAGCGAAATAGAACAACGACCTATCCAGCTGCAAATTGGTGAAAAGAGATTGTTACAAATGCATTATTTAGTTTATTAAAAAAAATTAAAAAAAATCGATGTCCTCTTTTGAATTTTTTTTAGTATCAACACATGTTGTATTAAATTGAATTTTTAATTATAATGTACTAACATTAGTTTATATAAACATACTCATACAAATATATAAAAATAATTTTGTCAACATTAGAAATAATGATGTATGATTTCAAATAATTACGTTATTCTTAAATTATGATATAGAACGAATTTGTAATTTTTTCTATATTATAACAATTTTCTATATTAATTGTATAAATAATTTCAAAATCGTATGCTCAATATTATCTAACATACCGTAACTTAGTAAGTATTTGGTAAATGAAATAAACTATTCTATAAACCTTTTTATAAAATACACAATTTTCTAAACCATTTTTTAACCACACTTTTCATCTCTCCAATTATCAACCACTCTTTTTTTTTTCTTCTGAAAATCATTAAAAAGCAGGTTATAAACAAAACATTGTTACCAAACAAAGTTTTAATATTTTCAGATTTGAATAACAGTATTGCCCCAAATTGATGAAATGGATCCATGTATAATATTAATACCCAGTTGTAGTGTAAAAAAAAAAAAAGAAATACAGCTTTCTAGACCTAATAATATCCAAACCCAGCCACCTATCTCGTATCCAAAAGTGCCAAATTTCCACCGCCCAACTCCTTTATCCCTAACTCCATTTTCGTTCAGACAATTCTTTCTTCCCTTCAAAATCGATGATATTTGATGTTTGCGTAGCTTAACTATAATCTTAATGTCAATTAGTAGCCGTTCCTGTTCTCCACCACATATGAGAGGCTGGAACAAATTTCCCCCCTTATTCTGAAAGAGCACCTAATAAAATTTATTGTAAAGTTCCAGATCCACCTCACCTAGTTCAAGCCAACGACGCCGGGAACTTGGGTGTCAAGGTTGCAAACCATAAATCTCAATATTATCACAGATCTGAGCTTCATACTTCGATAGGTGCTTGTACAGGTAGGGAAAAAATATCACTTCAAATAAAAAATATTATTTATATCATGCATTAATTTATTTTAAATAAAATACAGTGATACCGCTTCTTTTTTTTTCTTCAGAAATGCGTTTCTTCGTCGGTAAAAAATATTTTTGGCCACACTTATGTTCGATCTCTAAAGAATTGTTGAGATCCCACTTCAAAAAATGTGATCAATTTTATTAATAGCTCAAAAATGTTTAGATCTGCACAAGGATGCTCAAAATATAGATTTTTATAAAGTTAAAACTCTTTATCAGCTTTTTCTAAGTGAGTATTTGGTAGATATTTAATCTTTTTATTTATTTATTTACACAGCCGATACACTAATTAAATATCCATCATGTATTGTTATAATTATTTGTTAAATATTTTTCATGCGAGGATGAGTTTGAAGATAGTTTATCCATCCAACAAAGTTTTTTCTGAGGAAAATATGAAGTAGAACCACATCCAACAAAATAAAGAATTCAACAAAAAATCAAGGTACACCCCTCTTATATATATATATATATATATATTTTTCGAATAGGTTATTTTTGAAATTAACATTTTTTTTTAAACAACAAATGGATGTAGAGACTGAATAAAGGCAAATTGAGCATAAAATTCTTTCTTAAATGTATTTTCATGCAAGGAAGGATTTGAAGAGAATTACTCCGTCGAACAAAACTTTTTATGACAAAAAGCATGAAGAAGGTGCACATCCAACAAAAATAACTAAGTGAACCATAACTGAAGGTAAACCTCTCTTATTATCTTTTTCCCACATGTATATTGTCTTTTCTACATGAACAATAATTGATATTCCGTTTAATTTCCAGTACATCATGAACACTTGAAAAAATTAACATCGGTAATAATTACCTAATTAACAGTTGAAGATAGTTAAATTAAACATTGGCAAAATATATTGTAATTAATTAAAAAGTTAAGTGTTAAAGAATGAAAAAAAAAATTATTAATATTTACACTATTGAGGAGCAGAAAACTGTAATTTTATTAACTTCAAAAATATGTATGAATTTTGAAGTAGACAGAAAACATACCTTCCCGTGAGCAGTCTGTAAAAGTATTGTCTTCATCTACACATAAAATTTAAAGTTTATATATAAATTGTATGATAGTTTTTTTGGTAAATAATATAATGATAATTACAGATATAACCTAGACATTTAAAATACAATTACCATCAGTGTCGAGATTGACAACCGCACTTTCAAATGATCCACCACCAAGAAGTACATCGGAATTATCTGAAAAGAATATAGAAGTTGCAATTAAAATTAATTAATTATTATAATGTTAATGTACAAACATTCCACTATCTAAATTGTTTCATAAATGAAAGAAAATGAATATGCTAGTAAATTGGATAACTTACACATTTTATTGACTGCTGGAACAACCTGTTCAATGCTCTATGCTACAATATTTGAAGAACTTGAGTTATCACAAGATAAAACATGTCTACCAGTTATCTTGAATCTGCCTGATCTCAATACATTACTATTTGTAAGATGTCCATAACATCCTTGTCGATTAAAATCATTGAAATGCCGTATTTGAGTTGTACATCTAACCTCCAATTATGTGTAAATAAAATAAATAATTAAGAAATTTGATTTATTAAGCTGTAAACTATACCAATTTAAAATAAGAAGAATTAAAAAAAATATGTAACTGCATATCAAAAATTACCATTAGTAATATCACTCAATGGCATAGTAGACTTGATATTTCCAGTTCTCGTGCCATCATCTGTACACCTGGCAAATTTACCACCTAAATTGTCTACGAATCAGAAGTTATTTTTGTAGTATAAATAGAATGTACACATATATCTTAAAAATAAATATCAAAATATTTATTTTCAAATATATTTGTTGTTGATTTTTTTATTTTATTTTTTTTACATTTCCTATGAAGAAAACATGACTCAGTTCTATAAAGGAACAACTGGTGAATAATTTTCAATTTAAAAACGAATTTCGCAAACCGGGACTGGAACTTCAGTTCTTAATCATATAACCTAATTGAAGTAAGTTCCGAGTCCAAGATTGAGGCTACGGGAAAAAAAATCATTTAAGAAATGTAATTCAAACCAATCACTTCCTATAAAAAAGGATAGGAATTGCTAAAATCTTACTTGGTTCAGAAGTAAGTGGTAGAGATCTTTTAGAACCAATGCAAACATTCTTCATGTTGACGTGAGTAAAGCCGTTCTCCAGCTTACCAATAATTCAAATCTCTCTACATAGATAGAACTCTGTACAATTCTTCGAATCTAATGTAATTTTTTTTTATCAAGTCCAGCAGAAATTGAATTCTTTCCAGAGAATGAATTTTGGATAAATAGACTAACTTTTCGTGTAACTTTGTTGGAGGCGGGGGTGGGGTTGAACTTTGAAGTACAGAGAATAATTTCTGGAAGATGTTGTATAAATTTAAAACACATGCTTCTGGGTATATGAACAGTTGATTTCGCATCTCAATGCGAAATCAACTTGTATGAATCAGACCAATCAGATTAATCAAAATCCAATTTGGCTGTATAATAAATTCAGATAAATACATATTATTCTTAATTATTGGTTATAAGTAATATTTAAAAACGCGTAAACAACGTATTATATATAAAATTATCAGTTAAAAAAAAAGGATTTGGGACAAATCCTAAATGACTACGTTTTACACATTAATTTAAATTAAATAAAACATTAATTATTAATATATTTTAAATAATATCATTTTTTCCCAGTTATTATCAATGAAAATATTAAATCATTGCCATTTATTTAGACAATTAATATATTAATATGAGGAGGAAAAAAAAATTAACTTGGGATTTCACTTTAATCATGCAGTTATATTAACAATCAAAGTAATTCTAAAATAGATATTAGATTTACACTTCAACTAATATGACTTATTCCTCGATACACAATAATTTAATAAATATCAAGTAATTTCATTATTCATAACATAAAATGAAAATGAGAAGAAATTATGTTAAAAAAATAAAATAAAATAAAATAATAATAATAATAATAATAATAATAATAATAATAATAATAATAATAATAATAATAATAATAATAATAATAAAACTTTATTCTATATAGGTACAAATCGATACATAAATATTATTCTTAAGTATTGGTTATAAGTTACCTTTAAAAATGTGTAAACAACTTATTTCTATATAAAATTAACAACTGATAATGGAAAAATATGAAAGACAAATCCTAGATGACTACGTAAAAACATTAATTTTAAGTAAATAGAACATTAATTATTAATATATTTTAAATAATTTCATTTGTTCCCAAATTATTATGAATAAAAATATTAAATCATTGCTATTTATGTAGACTACTTATATCAGCAGGAAAAAAATGAACGTTACCTAACATCTATATTCTTCAAAAAAATATTATTTAACATGTAAATCCTAAAAAAGCTTTAAAGAAGTTGTTTATGACACTTTAGTTTTTGAATCTAGGATTCTGTCAAATTGAAATCACTATTTATATTATTGTACCCTTGTGACCTTGTCATCCTCACTATTATGTGTCTATGTGTTATTAGTAGTTGACAGATAGAGAATTGCAGTCCAAACAGAATGATTAAATCATTACAAAAGATAAAATACTAATATCATTCTGCATAGTAGTTCGGTAACAAAAGCCAAAATTCTAGCAAAAAGACATAATAATTAGGAGACTAATTTAACATGTTTTGCATGAAATAGAATATTCAAGAGCCAAAATATTCTAAGCTGCTTCCCAATTACTCTTCAAACTTGATAAATTTCCTAAGTTTATTGGTGGAGTGTTCAGATTTCAGTCCTCTGTCAACTTTTTTGCTGTTTACAGTATCATCATCTTCGTTGTCCAAAGACACTCTTTTGGAACCCTTCTTCAATGGAGTGCTCACCTCATCTTCACTTGCACATTCCTAAATTTACAGATAAGAATCAACAGTAGATTCAAAATTTTTAACAGAAAGTTAACATCAAACAATGAGAATTTGCCTAATGGATTTTTTTTTTTTTTCACACCTTCAAGTGGTCGATGTCATCTTCCTTTAACTTCGAAGCATCAACAGAACCCTTCAAATATTTTTATTCAGAAAGTTGTTGATTAATTATTAAATAGGTATAAACTGAAGACATAAATGTTATTTATAAACCGACCTGATTTTTGGCCATACGTTTTTCAACGTATTTCGCAACCAACTTCTTGTCATCAGTCACACGACTAACGTTGAATAAGTCTATTTTTCCCTCAATGTTCTGCCTCTTCACAGTTACTTTGAATAAGAAATATCGGTCGAAAAATGCTTCTATCTCAGCTGGATAAGGTTGTTCATCACTTCCCTAAATAATGAACAATCTGATCAATTCAAAATTTTACTATAAATACCGTGTAAATCTTATCATGAATCCGTAGCTTTAAAAGGGGAAAAATAAAAAGAATAATAAAGATAATATACTAAAATGTAATACCTTTCCAAACTCATCAATTAACTCCGAGGCAGTCTTTCCTAGCAATTGAACACCACAATTGTCCCACAACATAAATGAAGCTGTAGCACTATCATCTATCACACGAACTTGTATCTTGTACCTAGCCAATTAAAAACCAATTAGTAATCTTTGGTATACCATATTCATATTGTTAGTTTAACTAAAAAAAAGAAAAAAAAAGTTTATTTGCTTACTTTGCACATCCAACCGCGTCGTCGAGATTACACTTCTCACATTGGAACTTTTTGCCAAATGCGGTTAACTTTTTAGAGCATTTTTTGCATGCAAGGTACCACCAATCACATGATTCGATTGCAAGGATTGAAGCAATTACCCAATAGCTATTTTCCTACAATTAAAAAATAGCATTTTTTATATTTATGATCAGAACAGAACATATTATTAATAACATATATATAGTTTAAAAAAAATAATTAATCCAATCGAATTCACGGTCATCCAACCTCATCACAATTCAAAATATCATCAAGCGACTTCAACTCAACATATCCACTACGCAAATCATCATCAAAAGAGTAAATAGACGATCCATATATTTGACTAATAGCCCTGGTAGGATTATCTCTACCAACCAATAGCCTGTACTCAAAGGAAAATTAAAAAAAAAAAAAAAAAAAATCAAAACAAAGATACACTATAAATAAACATCCTGCTACTCATTATAAATATACTGAACTGAAGAGACGAACCTGTTACGAAACTCTACAATCTCTGGGATAGACTCATTAATTATCAATTTTGTGTAGTAAAATGTGCTACAAACTTGAACAACACCTAACATATGACATAATCTGATTAATAAGTAGAGTAGATAACAAAGATATTTCACACGACGGGCATGAATAAATGTCTATTTGAATTCACCTCTAAATATTTTTGCACGACACAGTTGTAATAGCATAATCACTGGTTCTGGACTGTTGGTATCAAGATATGTGTTTACAACATCAACATGTTCTCCCCATAATGTAACTGGAAGTGTGTTCTTCCTACAAAAAAATATGTACAATGAATTTTTATTCCACGCAATATTAAATTTTGAAAAATAGATGAGAAAACTGTAGTAGTGTTGAATATATATATATATATATATATATATATATATATATATATATATATATATATATATATATATATATATATTTTTAACTCCAAATCTTCAATAACGACATCGATAAGCTTGCTTTTTTTGCCAAAGCAAACCTGGGTTTTCATAGCATCCCTAGCTACAATCTCTCCCATAACATCTGAGTGAAGAAAAGTGTTGTTAGATACATTCTGATATATAAAAATTAGTTTAATTAAAGAATGACACATAAGAAATTAAAAAAAAAGGTAAAAAATGAATCACTAACCAAATAGATCATTTGGGTTGTCTTCATTAATAGCCAGTATTTCTGGGAATGGACGTAGCACATAAAGATTCGTGGGAAAACTCCTGTCCTCAACCTATATAACCAAGCTTTTTGGCAAAAAAAATCAGCTTATATGTATGAGTGGTGGGCTTGTATTTCATGTTATTTGGCACAACTATGAAATGCCTCATCACATATAAAAAACCCTCCCTCAACTTTGGTTTGAGAGTTTCTATCATCCCCTTTCTTGCAGTTGCTTGAATACGGGTACCCTAAAAAGTACACCTAACATTATCAATATGAAGGTTTTGTAACCGAAAAAATCAAATTTATATAGTATAAGATTTAAATACCAGAATGTTAAATGGATAATGTATTTATTTAATATTAATAACATGCAAAACAAACACGTAAAAATTGTAAATAGACATGTATAATTACGTTTTTAGAAAAAGAATTTCTCAATTTAAATAAACATTTTATGTAATGTAAGTAGTGGGATAAAAATAATTTAAATAAATAACTTAACATTGAAATAAAAAAAGTACATTTTACTACACAAAATTGATTAAATCACAAGAAATCCAAATGGGAAAACAGCTATAAAAGGGGGGGGGGGGGGGGGAACCAGATCTTACCTGCTTGTCTACCAATATCATATCTAAACTGCATATTTCTGGTGGATCGCTGTTGCCGGTTAGAACCTCCCATAGCATCACTATTCGAGCATTGAACCCCCAGGAAGTTGAAGAAGTGTCGATCTGGTTAAACATGTGGAAAATAGGTGCCATATTATTGCGATTATGAAAATAGACGGATGAAAAAAATAGGGAGCTGAATATGAAGAAATGTTTGATACTTTGCAGGGGAATAGTTTTGTATGGAAACTGCCTATTATACCGAAGTACAACGAAAATGGCCCCTTATGCAACCCCTCGTTTCCGTCTGCATTCTGTTATTTTCAAGAAATGCTGATTATGTAATGAACAGTAAAAAAAATTATTTGTTTATCATCATTTTCCAACCCCTGCATGCAACTCTTCGTCTCCCGCATGCATATATATATATATATATAATTTTTTTTTAATTCTGAAGAAATGCTTATCTTGTACTGATCAGTGGAAAAAATATATTGTAATTATGTATCACCACATTCCATGTATCATTCACTCCATTTTAGACGTGCACACCTCGTTCAGCGCATTCTGTATTGCTATGGCTTATTAATTTCTTAATGGCCAAAATGTACAAAATATTGCATTTAAAACCAAAAAAAAAAGGGGATACAATTCCAAGAACATTTGCAGGCTGCACCAACGGAAGACTCGTGGACAATTACCAAGATACATTAAACAAATAAATATGTATTTATCAATTAATGCAGGGAAAAAAAATGATTATCAATTTTGTACTAATTTGGCAAGTGTCTATGACGGGAAAATCTATTTTTGTTGAAAATGCTGCTATACTGTTATTATATATATAAAGATTTGTGACGTGAGTATAATTAACCTACATAAAATTCTTTAACTTACTTTGGGAAGCTACGAGCTACGAGCTTCGGGCTCGAGTGTTGTTTAACCCTAGCCAACAGTAATATACTAATTCTTCAATATTAATTGCTTCATAATTTCAATTAGTTCCATCCAAGCTAATCTTGAGGATGAATATATAAGATTAACCAAATTCGAGTCCATAAATATAGAAAAATGAAAATGAAGAGAAAAAATTATTACGATACACTCGATTTAAATTCGAAGCTCCTATTTGATACATATTCTTTTTAATTTATTTCCAAATACACATTTATTCAGTGAAATAAATTGCTAAGTCATATTTTTCTTAAATTTTAACAAAACCTTTTTCAAAATTATTTAAAAATTTTATTCTCAAAAGATCTCTACCAAAAGGTTGACTGGAAATTGTAACAGCTTTCAGCATCAGTACCATTCTTTCCCGTTAGGCGGCTGCCGATGGGGCCATGCCCGTGCGTCTTTGACCCGTTTACCGGTTTCGGGTTAGTCATCATTGTACCAAAATGTGTGGTTAGCTTATTTTGTAAATAAATTCTTTAAAATCACAATTTTTTTTGTCCATTCAATGCACAGGACGTAATTGTAACAGTGTATATAATAGTGTCTAAATTGCATCTCGATAAATTTAATCTTGATTATGTCTCATAAATTATCAATGTCAAAGTGAAACTGTAATTATGTACATATTATTAAACTTTTATATTTACCTAAATAAAACTTTAGAACATCCGAGACAATTGCACAGATTCGTTGTACTTTTCCTAATTAGAAATGTACTTAGTTATTATTTGATCCCTTGTTAAAATGAGATTTTTAAAAAAAATCTATTTCGGAATAGTATTTTTTTCTAAAATGTGTAGTTAAAAAGTAAGAGAGAGAAAAATGTATTGAAGAATGTGTGATTAAAAGGAAGAGAGAGAGAGAGAGAAATATGTTACTCACTCAGTCTCATAAAGATATGCTCGTTTCTATTTTCACACGGTTTAAAAAATATAATTAATATATATTGGAACGATAAATTTAATTATATTTTACTTAACATACTCCTACATTAAATAATGAATAATTTATATTTGTTGATAATAATGCATATTAAATAGAGGTATATTATAAAATTTAGACATTAACATACTCTTAACAAGAAAAGTGATATATAATTTGAGACAAACAATCTAACGAATGAGTTTCAGGAAGTCCTGCCAGCTTTGAACTTTGCATTCTCGAGCACAATGAAATTGTTCTGCATTAATCTTCTTTGAACCTGCCACGATACCATCCTCCTATCATAAGATTGAATTCACCATACGATAAAATAAGAGTATTTTGATCACAATCTTAATCAACGATAAATAGAACATGATTTAACATAACATCCAAACTCAAAGACATAATTTTTTAGAACAATAGCACAAGATGAATGCCACATATACAAGGAAAACCAATCTTAGACCTTCCACAGAAAGAATTTGAATTCTGTACATATAGAAAAAGGATTTTCTATGAACATTGAGGTTAAAAATTGCAACCAATGGCTTCACGTGTTGTACAACAGATACAACCGTTTTGGCATAAGTGTTTAGCACAAACGCAAGAGTCACTGAACCATTTTGAAATATCAATTGTCACATATATGAAATAGAAATGATGTATGGGATAGATACAACAAATCGTACATACTTGATTATGATAACATCCCTCGCACACAATCTCCACACCCGTGCCAAGGCACCACCTTATTCCATTGTCATCACAAGCACTAAGGGGCTAACACTAAGGCACTTGTAATACGTTACAATATCTACAAGCTGAATTATGCTCTCAAATAACTCACATTCGTCTGATGAGACAATCTTAAGTTCTAAAATTTATGAATACCTCATGCCAACATAATAATAAGTAAATAAAAACATGATAAGGAAAATTAGGTAGTGCCCCCAACGAAATTTTGAAGAAAAATGCAGTTTATTAAATCAATGTGATAGGAAATGCCATCACACAACAAAAAGATTTTCAAACCCAATTCATGAACTAAATATTATTAAATTGCACCAGTTACATTTAAAAGCAACCAAATATTAAGATAGCAAGCTAAATAAAAAGTCCAAATATTTCTAAAATGTAATGTGATAACAAAAAAAATTGACAAGAACTCAACCATCTAAGAACTTACGGTCCTGATCTCCCACGGGATATCCCGTGGGCTTAACCCACTTTCTGGAAAAAAAAATTATTTCTCCACAAAATTTCAACACCAAATTACTTTCATACTCTCCACTTTTTGCAATAGAATTATTTCTTCACAAAATTTCAACACTAAATTACATCCATACTCTCCACTTTTTGCAGATCTACTTCCGCGAGAAGGAAAAAACACGTCGCTTTCGCTCTCGATTTACTTGCCGAATGACGGAACAAAAATGAAGAAAAATAATTTTATTGCAAAAAGTGGAGAGTATGAAAGTAATTTAGTATTGAAATTTTGTAAAAAAATAATTCTATTGCAAAAAATGGAGAGTATGAAAGTAATTTGATATTGAAATTTTGTGGAGAAATAATTCTATTACAAAAAGTGGAGAGTATGGAAGTAATTAGTGTTGAAATTTTGTGGAAAAAAAATATATATGTTGGGAAACGGTCACTACACTGCAAGAAGAAAAAAAAATTAAAAAGAAACAAATGGTATGCTCCCACGTGGATATCCCGTGGGAGATCAGGACCGTAAGAACTTATCTAAACCTATGTCATCTCAAGAACCTTGTAAGCGTCTCTGCTCCGAGTTTTCTTTATACTAGCACAGAAATGGAGCATTGACTTTTCACACATAAATTAATGGTAGTCACTTTTACCCAAATCATCACCTTTGTTTTTATTCCCTCTATATCAGCCAACTTACCCTTCTCTAGATATCCAGTTACAACAATTGAGAAATGCAGGACAGAAGAATTCCTGTAACCCATTTCACAGACTGATGGTACAATTTTCTTGTCTGTTCATTGTACTCGGAGTTGGTGGCATCGAAAGGGAAAATGCCTGTTGACATGTCATATTCCTTGAGCAGCTCCAACAATGGCTTTTGCATTTTTCCCGAACATACAAGTTTTGCAGAAATTATAAATACGATGAACTCCAATTAACAAAACTTAACTTGTCAAACACGGCAACAAAGATGTAAACGGTAATAGTAACACATTAGAACTATCATTGGCCAACATAAAGAAGGGACTACAAAAACTCTAAATAGAATCATATTGCACCCTTGATTTATCACCAATGGCACATCGGGAATAACCTCATCAACCTACCGATGAAAAGTGAAGAAAAGAAGTGCAAGTGTTTTAAGTTCCAATCATGCCAAATATTCAATAGTTGAAGGAGCAATAATCACAATGTCTATAATTCAATGACCGAAAAATCGTTTCATAAAGTATGCTCTATAACTTTAGAATTTGTCTTTCTACTTTGCATGCCTCTTTCAATTACATAGAACCCCTTTTTAAGTTCAACCCAATGTAATCATTGTCTATAATTTTTGTGATTATGTGCCAAAATTCAAAAGATTCAAAGAATTTATACAAGTACAAGATTTAAAAAAATCATAAAAAGCATATATACAAGTACAATTTTAATAATTTTTTTTGAAAAGTTACAAATTACAATCAAATTGAACTCTTAATGTGTTCAACGGTTACTATTTAAGTAGTCTTTAAGGACATGTTTTGTTGATTTTTTTATTTTATTTTTCTTAATTAACTAACTAACTATAATATATTAAAAACTATGCTACGTATACACTTTTTTTACACTCACTCACATGAGGTGGGACCCGATTATATGGCTAATTAAAATAATGTACTCTATGTGAGTGAGTGTACAAAAAATGAGTGAATGTACAAAAAGTGTACATTAAAAGTGAGATAGTATTTATTATTCATCCGTGATTGTCTCTAAGGACCTTTTTAGGTTTTTATTTTTTAAATAGTTGTTCATTTGGGTAGCTTTTAATATCTTGTTTGATTGGTGATTTCTTTTTCAAAGCTTGGTGGAACAAATACACCGTCTTGTATATTGTAGGTGAGGTCTTCATGTCTCTTTTTGCGGCTTCTCTATCCAATAATTTTCTATTAAAAAACTGATACTTTTATACTTTATTTTTGGTTTATAAATCCTAACTCTTAAGGGTGTGTTTGATTGTTGATTTTTTTTTTAAAATCTAATGGAACAAATACAACATCGTTTACGTTTAGGGTGAGCTCTTCATGTCTCTTTTTACAGTTTCTTTATCCTATTACTTCCAACTAAAAAATAGATACTTCTATACTTCATTTTTTGTTTGCTCTCTTAAATAATTTCTTCTATTCAATAACTTCATACTTTCTAATATATGGTTGATTCTATAATTCCAATAACTGTTAATTCTCTGCAAGTGAATTATAGGTCGATTCTTTGTTCCACTTTCCTCTATATTTCATTTTTGGCATTGAATATTTGATGTTGGTGCTTCCCTTTTTTCTGGTGACTATATCTTGGTGTAAGTGCATTTTTTAAGAAAATTGAGAAATTAAGATTGTGCAATTTTTTCTCTTTTTTCTTTTCAAAATTAGTTTTTTCTATAACTTCATTTTGATATTTTGATTTAATTTTGGAAATCTTCATCAAACTACATAAATTGCATTAGTTCAAAATGATACATTTATCCTCAAGTTCTTGTTATGTTTGTGAACTAGTATTCGCCCCTGTGCGATGCACGAGACATGTAAATGATTACTTATTAAATATGAAATTTAAAAAAAATGGAAAAATGTGATCATAAAAAATGGTAATAATTGCACAAAAAGACTACCATCATTTATAATTGTCGTTAAAGGATTACAAAACACACAAATCAATAATCAAAATCTTGAAAGACTTCTTTACGTAGGCATTTGCACGTGCAGATGCTCTAAAGTAGTTTTTCAAAAGAAAAAAACCCTAATTGTGTTATATACATTTTTTATACTGTTTTATTATTTGGTAAAGCAATGCACATTTGTAATTATGTTGTATATGCTTTTTAATATTGTTTTATTTTACTAATAAGTTCTCTAATAATTATATCATTATCTTCAGTACTGATTAATTATTATAACTTTAGTAAAACAATATACATTTTTAATTACGTTACTTTCAATACTATTTTATTATTAGCATATCACATAATTAATTAAAACTACATCATAATTTCAAATTATAAACATATTGAAAATACCAACTATATAATAGCTTAATATATAACAAAACTAATAATGAGGTAAAACCGTTTTCAAAGTGACCGTTTATATTCTCTAAATAAAAGCAATTTTGAAATATATATAGATAATCAACTTTTTTTTAATCTCTATAAACCATGAATTTTCGTTTTAGGAAAGTTAAAAAAGGCGGGAAACAATGTAGTGTTATATTTGACCACTTTATTGTTATAATATATATATATATATACATATATATATATATATATATATATATATATATATAAAGATAAAGATTAGTATTCGTCCCCGTGCGATGCACGGAATATGTAAATGATTACTTATTAAATATGAAATTTTAAAAAAAAGGAAAAATGTGATCATAGAAAATGGTAATAATTGTACAAAAAAAGACGACAATCATTTATAATTATCGTTAAATGATTACAAAACACACAAACCATTAATCAAAATTTTGAAAGACTTCTTTACGTAGGTATTTGCAAGTACAGACGCTCTAAAGTAGTTTTTCAAAAGAAAAAAAATTATTTTATATACATGTTGTATATGCTTTTTAATATAGTTTTATTTTACTAATAAGTTCTCTAATAACTATATTATTATCTTCAATACCGATTAATTACTATAACTTTGGTAAAATAATATACATTTTTAATTACATTATTTTCCATACTATTTCATTATTAGCATAGCACATAATTAATTAAAACTCTACATCATAATTCTAAATTATAAACATATTGAAAATACCAACTAATTAATAGCTGAATATATAACAAAACTAATAATGAGGTAAAACCATTTTCAAAGTGATTGTTTATATTCTCTAGATAAAAACAATTTTGAAATATATATATGGATAATCAACTTTTATAAACCATGAATTTTCGTTTTAGGAAAATTAAAAAATGCGGGAAACTATGTGGTGTTATATTTGATCACTTTATTGTTATATATATATATATATATATATAGTGTTGATTGCACTGTTCTTTAAAGCTTTATAGTTCGATTACTTCAACAAGTAACATCATAAAATTTGAAAACTTTCAATCTTACATGAATACACAAGAATAAATTAATAAGTAGTTAAATTTCTAACTATTTTCACATCGTATCTTTTATTATTATTATCTTCAATAGATTATTCATTAAATATAAAAAAATTTGATACTATTACATACAATATATAGACCAATACAGCAGTGCCCTCCACTAGAGATGACAATGGATAGGGTATGGGGCGGGTTTGGAAAACCCATACCCTACCCACTAAAGATTTATAATACACATACCCTACCCATATACCCACTTAAGAGTAGCGGGTCGGGTGCTGGTAGGGCGCGGGTAGAGTGCGGGTATACTTTTATATCCATTTAAAACTCATTACGTATTTTAATTTTAATATTATTTTAATTTTTATTTTTTTGGCATTGATAATGAAATAAAAATATAACAACATTCATTGTCCAAAAACAAATAGATTCCAATTGTCCAAAAATGAGCAAATATCAAAGAGTCTACTTGTTCAAAATTATATATTGTTGAAATTTAAATACAATAATTTTTTAAAAAAATTTAATGGGTATGTGGGTTGGGTATGAGTTTTTCTACAATACTCATACACTACCCATACTCATGTCGAATTTTTAAATCTACATCCATACCATACGCACAAACTCATTGGGTAGAGTAATTTCTCCCCATTTGTGCGGGTACCCAACAGGTCGTCGTGGGTTCGTGGATAATATTCTCATTCCCACCCTCCGCACTAGTATGTATGTGTGTATGTTATGTATGTATCACAAATTCGTATGTATGTGTGTATGTTATGTATGTATCACAAATTCCAGTTGGTCTTCATCTGTAATGACTTCACGCTGTTCCATTTCGCTGACCGTTGAACACTCAACCCCTCAATAATAATATACTCGAACAAATCAGTATTACCAGAAAAAACCCTCCTCATTTCTCCACTCTCATGCTAAATTTCCGCAAATAATTGAGATATTTTTTGTTTTAGTGTCCACTTTGTCCCTTTTGCTAAGGAGAATTACTGTTTTTTGACTTGTGCTTTTAACTTCTTCAGATTGATTTGAGATCGAATTTTTGATTAGAGTTTTGAGTTATTGTGGTTAAGGTTGACTTTTTACTGTAGGTTTTGAAGTGGAGGTCGGTGGTTGTTTAGCATTAGTTTAGTATAGTAGTGGGGAAACATATAGGTTTTTAATGGAGAATCTAGGTTTTTAGCAGATGGGTTGGGGTCAAATGTTAATGGATCGATCGGTATTTGCGATCTCAATCTTCGGATTTATCTGCTTAATTATTGGGATTTCGCAATTTGTGCGGATTTCTGCCAACGCTGAAGGTCTGTTCTGCTGTTTTGTATTTCAGTTGAATTGATTTTGATGCTTCAATAGCGTTTTTACGTGAATTGAGTTTTACTATATTGTAATTGATATGTTTCAAGCCTGTTTCTTATTTATTATAAACTCAAATCACAAATTGAAGATCCGTTAAGCTTACATTTTGTGTGTGGGGGGATATATTATTGTGAGGATTCGTCATTTATTTTGAAGTTAATGAAAGTGTGCAGTTTTATATTAGCTGTAACTATGGAAGATTTTCTCTTTGTTCTGTTCAGGAAAGTTTACCTGTTGACTTGTACATTGTATCAGTGAAGAAAAACATTTTTATGGTGCCTCTGAGGCTTATTCTTATGAAGTAGTTAACTCATATTTTGATGGCTTTGCAAATAATTACTTTGACTTGTTCGGTAGTATCTTAACTTCAATTTGTAAAATAAATAGTCATCAATATTTGCTAATTGATTTATATGCCACAGGCGATGCCTTGAATGCGCTTAAGACAAACTTGGCAGATCCTAACAACGTTCTTCAGAGTTGGGATGCTACACTTGTCAATCCTTGCACTTGGTTTCATGTTACATGCAACAGTGACAATAGTGTTACTAGAGTGTGAGTCTGTTTTGCTTTTCCATAATTAGCTACACGATTTGCATTTTACAATTAACACGATCCTTGAATTATGGAATTTTTTTTTTTTTTGTATGTTCAGTGATCTCGGCAATGCAAATTTGTCCGGTCTACTGGTTCCGCAGCTCGGTTCACTCCCTAATTTGCAGTACTTGTAAGTCATGCAAAACATAATCATTTCATTCACATTTTTCCACTACTTTCTTGTTGATTTGTTTACACTCTATCTGTGTCACCTTACTATGGGTTCACATGATATATTTTTCGACCTACAGATCAGAGATGAAATCATTGTATATTTCTTATATTTTGACGGTCCAAAGGAGAATGTGAACCATTGAGGACACATCTTGTTCATTGTTCCAATCTATTTCTTGGGTTTTTATCTAGTTATTGGATTTCCCTCAAAGGACATATTAATATTCTATTCAGATGCCGAATGAACTGTGAGATTTTCCGTGGGAAATTATATGTTCAATATTTTGGAAGCTATTAATATTTGGTTAGGCTTTAATTCAGTTACTCAAAGATCATATTTTTATCCCTCGACTGACGTTTTATCTTCTTTAATCACAGTATTACTGAAAAAGGCTAAAAAATGTTTAATTTCCAGTGTTTTGTCCCTTTCCTCAAATGATGATGCAAAGTACGGGCATTAATATTGCTTGGCCTCTGTTTGGTAAACTTTTATAAACGGTTGTTTATATATATATTGTTTATAAATTGCGACATTGCAAAATGACGTTGGTCTTGAAAAGTAAAAGATGATAGGCGGGGAATCTTTGACCAGCCGAAATTTGTGACTTTTAAAAAAATGGACCAATAAGATGTTGTCTCGTGGTTGTTTATAAACAAATTTTACCAAACAGAGGCTTAATCATATATTTAGAAATTTATCTGTTACTGTAAATTGCAATGCTGTTAAAGCCTTTTATTCGTATCTTTAGTCAGAATATTGGCTCAGTGGCTCAGGCTACCTCACGTGGTAGACATTTGAGAGACCTTAGATTAACATGTGCACCAATCATTTTTGCAAGCTGCTCTTTTTATTGATGAAATTTTAATTTATTATCATCTGAACCTTTGCTATCCTTCTAATTTTTTGGATATGCAAATGGCAGGGAACTTTATAGTAACAACATAAGTGGAAGAATTCCAAATGATCTTGGGAACTTAACAAACTTGGTGAGCTTGGATCTTTACTTGAACAAATTAAGTGGTCCCATCCCTGAGACCCTGGGCCAGCTAAAGAGATTACGTTTCTTGTACGTGATACACTTTTTGTTTCGTTTCTAAATATATTTTTTTGCTGTCTTTCCTTTTCTTTAATTAAGTTTTTTCCATTTAGAGTAAGGTTACAAATTGTCCTTAGTTGTTTTCAAGTGCCCAATATGAACATCTAGTAAAATTCTTAATAGTTATTCCTATATTTTTCTCTTCTGAAAGTAATTTTGTTCTCTCTCTTGAGAATTGCCAATTATCATACCCCCTAAAATATACCAATTAAAAAATTGGGAAAATGCCTGAATCTTTCAACTCTTACAATACTAAGGCCTAACAGGCAAATTATGTGCGAAGAAGGTATTAACACATCAACTCCCTCTGATTAGGTTCATCTTCTCTAGTCATTGAGAAAATCTCACGTTACTTTGGATAACCTATGTCGTTTTGTAATATTGCTCAGATTCTTTAAAACCTAATTATGTGTGTCTATTGACTACATAGGAGGCTCAACAATAACACTTTGACTGAAACTATTCCTCTGTCTCTGACCAACGTCACTTCACTTCAAGTCCTGTAAGTAGAGGATTTTCTTTTATCACTGGTGGTTTTCTTTGCTTCTTGGTTTTGGCAGGCTAATAATCATTTTCATGTATAAATACAGTGATCTGTCAAATAACAATTTATCAGGGACGGTCCCAATCAATGGCTCCTTTCAACTTTTCACACCTATCAGGTTTAGTGCAATTACTTGTCTTTTTCCATGCTAAACTAAGTCACTCATCAAGGTGTTGCTCTGACTGTCAAGTTCCTATCTTCCAGTTTCAGCAATAATCGTTACCTGATACCTCCTCCCGTATCTCCACCACCTCCAATTCAACCGGAAAACCCATCTTCGTCGGGAGGTTTGTTAATTATCCCTAGTAAATCTTTTTTTTTTTTTTTTTTCCCTGAATAATTTCTTTCCCTTGCCCGGCACATGGCAATAGCATGTTGAGAAGATAGCCTTGCATGTATGAGCTAGTGAATATGAACATGAGAGTTCAGAAGTACTCTCATGAAGTTGGAGATGCTCTCATTGACTAGCAGGAATATCTAATATAGTTACTGACTGCTCTTTGTATTTACATTTACTGTGATCTCTAGACCATATATTTAATAATTTTGTTCTCCTGTTTTTCGAACAGTAGAATTTTATTTATTATATTTATGGAGCTAGTGAATATGAACATGAGAGTCCAGAAGTTGGAGATGCTCTCATTGACTAGCAGGAATATCTAATATAGTTACTGACTGCTCTTTGTATTTACATTTACTGTGATCTCTAGACCATATATTTAATAATTTTGTTCTCCTGTTTTTCGAACTGTAGAATTTTATTTTATTATATTTATGTTCATCAAATAGCTCATCACATTTTTTTTTTTTTTTTTAATTGGTATGCATTGAAAAACTTTTGACTCTGGGACTGGTAAAGGCCAAGGATTTTTTTTTTTTTTTTTAAAAAAATTTCTGTCATACTCAAACTTCACCATTTAAATATTTGTTTGAGTGGCACAGACTCATAACTGATTGCTGCTGCAGTTGGCAACGGTGCAACTGGGGCCATTGCAGGAGGAGTTGCCGCTGGAGCGGCTCTTCTCTTTGCTGTTCCTGCAATCGCACTTGCTTGTTACCGACGTAGGAAGCAACCAGCTCATTTCTTTGACGTTCCTGGTTAGTGGACCTAAAGAAACCTTTTGTTTATCATGATCATTGTGTACTCATGATCATTGTGTACAATGTGTTCTTAATTATCTTCTATTCATCGGCAGCTGAGGAGGATCCAGAAGTCCATCTAGGGCAGCTAAAAAGATTTTCTTTGCGTGAACTCCAAGTTGCATCGGATTATTTCAGCAACAAAAATATTCTTGGCAGGGGTGGATTTGGCAAAGTTTATAAAGGCCGATTAGCTGATGGTTCTCTTGTGGCAGTCAAAAGACTAAAAGAAGAACGCACACAAGGTGGAGAGCTGCAGTTTCAAACAGAAGTAGAAATGATCAGCATGGCTGTGCATCGAAATCTACTTCGGTTACGTGGCTTTTGCATGACACCAACAGAACGATTGCTCGTTTACCCCTACATGGCTAATGGAAGTGTAGCATCATGCTTAAGAGGTAGTGCTTTTTATGTTTTCGTATGTTCTTTATTTGACTGTCACATATATGTGTTCTGCGTATAAATGTTTCTTGCTGATGATAATGTTACTGTTAAAGAATATGTTTCTGGAGTTTTAAGCAATGAAATATTTATAAGCATGATATTGATAGAAAAACAATTTGATTTAACTAAAAGAGATTTGAAAGTGGAAATAATACTCTTACTTTAATTTATAACCCCCGTTTGGTAGAGATTAAAATCTAGATTTTAATTTAAGTCAAAGTTAACAATTAATTCTAATAACATATTTCATGAGACCTACAACCTTTTAACCACACATTTTATCAAATTCTTTTAAAAATTGATTTTAATCCCCCACCAAAAAGAGGCATAATGAAAACCTTAACTTAAAAATAAATATTGAAACCTTGATCTAAGGTACTAAGAAATTCTTTACATGAGATGCTAACTAAAATTTAATTTAAAGTAATTCATTGTAGCATATGTAGTGCTTTTAAGTGCTTATAAGCTATGTAGTGCTACAGAATGTGGATAAAAAATATTTTGACAAGCTTAAATTACCAATTTTCATTTAGAATCTGCTTTTTCCACCATTAACCCTAGCCTGGTAATATCATAGCACAATGATAAGCAGCAACCAAGCTGCTCCATTATTTCAGTCAAAATTAACAAGCAGACGTGTGTGTGTGAGAGAGAGAGAGCGCATGGAAGGAATTACCATTTATCATGATGATTTGGTAAAAAATGACAGTTTGGCTTCTTTTGGTTTGATAATGATATTGGTGTTGGTGGATGGAAAATGGTCCTTTAGAATCGTGGTAAATGTGGTTGTGGTTTAAGAGTTTTTTAATAATTTATTTCTTATATTTTATGGATCTAATAATGCATCTGAACATGAACTTGCAATGTTGATATTTGAAATGCTCTACTTTATAATTTTATACTGTAATTTATGTTCTAATAGTTTGTTTATGCAATATTATAGAGCGATCCGAATCACAACCTCCACTTGATTGGACAATTAGAAAGCGTATAGCATTGGGAGCTGCAAGGGGGCTTGCTTATTTGCACGATCATTGTGATCCTAAGATCATTCACCGTGATGTCAAAGCTGCAAATATATTGTTGGATGAAGACTTTGAAGCAGTTGTTGGTGACTTTGGGCTGGCCAAACTCATGGACTACAAGGATACTCACGTTACCACGGCTGTACGTGGCACAATTGGTCATATAGCTCCCGAGTACCTCTCCACCGGTAAATCTTCTGAGAAAACTGATGTTTTTGGATATGGAGTAATGCTTCTTGAGGTCATTACTGGGCAGAGAGCTTTCGATCTGGCTCGTCTTGCTAATGACGATGATGTGATGTTACTGGATTGGGTGAGGACTATCATTTTCCCCTTTTGTACATATTTCAATTAGATAATAAGCCCATGTTTGATGCAAAGTCAACAATCAATTTCTACCACATATTTTTATGAGATCCATAACTTTTCAACTACACATTTAATCAACTTTTATCGAAATCTGCCAAAAATCTTATTTTAATATCCACCAATCAGGGGCAAAGAGATTCTGGTGTAGTCTTCAATGTCAGAACCTTGAAATAAATGGAAAAAAACTACGTCTTTCCATTATGTTCTTGTGCTCAACTACACTCTCCTAAATCTATACTATGTCCGTTATGGCCTATACAAGATTGGACATTATCTAGGAAGAAAAGAAGCTTAAATCTATCCTATGTAATATAGATTTTTAGCAGATTTTGATAAAAATTAATGAGATGTATTGTTGAAAAAGTGCGAGTCAATAAATATATGTTGAGATTAATTGTTGATTTTGACTTAGATTAAAATCTAGGTTTTAATTCGTACCAAATAGGGGCTTAATAATGCCAACAAAATGTGCACTTGTGTTTTTGAATGCT
Organism: Ligustrum vulgare; assembly: GCA_963555705.1. Taxonomy (NCBI): domain Eukaryota; kingdom Viridiplantae; phylum Streptophyta; class Magnoliopsida; order Lamiales; family Oleaceae; genus Ligustrum; species Ligustrum vulgare. The sequence continues at coordinate 29,639,006 of OY743186.1, read as the reverse complement.
TTCCCTTTTGGACTTATTATTTTCATTTACTTTGGACTTGAATTTCAGGTTAAGGAACTTCTAAAGCAGAAAAAGTTGGAAACTTTAGTCGATGCGGACCTACAGGGCAATTATATTGATGAAGAGGTGGAGCAGCTAATTCAAGTGGCTTTGCTTTGCACACAAAGTTCCCCTATGGAACGTCCCAAGATGTCGGATGTTGTCAGGATGCTCGAAGGTGATGGCTTGGCGGAGAGGTGGGAGGAGTGGCAAAAGGAAGAAATGTTCCGTCAAGAGTTCAATCACACCTACCACCCGAATACTGACTGGATAATTGCCGACTCCACTTCCAATATCCGAGCAGATGTATTATCAGGGCCAAGATAATCTTCAATTATCAACATAAATAAAACTCATGGAGGCCCTCTGAATTTGATTGATCTTTGTAAATGATTCTCATATATTTTGATTTTTGTTCAGGTTCCAGTTTATATCATGTTTCAGAATTCTGATGATGCAGGGATGTTTATAGGTCACCATTTGACATTTTCATGTTCAAGCAGCAGAAATGGCTGTGGAAGTCTCTCAGTGTACATTTCTCTTTTTATGTACTGATACTGAATAGTGAAAGCATAAGAAAATAAGCAGATTTGTTAGAACCGAGGAACACTTGCTTATTTATTCTTGAGAACTTATATCTTCACTCCATTTTGCAAGAGATTCAAGTTCCAAGTTAGCTCTTTTTGAGTGCATGTATCAGACATTTATGGTTAAATAAGAAAAAATAGTTAAATTTTATCTATAGTATCATTTATCACCACAATAATGTTATTGAATATAAGATCTTCGATTTGACACTATATTGCATATTTTTCGATTTCAAAATAATAGTGTATTCTAATTCATTGAATACTTCCTTTTAGGAAGTGCAGGTTAGACAAGAAAACTTCCAAAACATTCTAATTATCAACCAAAGTGTATAAGAAACTAGATAATCTATACCTCAATTTATTTTTGACCCACCGGTCTACTGGGTTTCTGATGAGATCCCAGTCGGGAAATCTCATTGAACAACGCGGAATAACGAAATTAAAATTTAGGAAAGATCTAGATCAGATTTAAACACGAAATTAAACAAGAATTAAACTACTGGAAAGATAAAATTGACGATAGGACATTGACCCAAGATTCACGACGCAAGAAATTGACGATGCGGAATCGAGATCCAAGGTTTTCGAAACACCACAAGGACTTGTCAATTTCCTTGATAATATTTTAAATTGGAAACGCCACAAATATTCTCGCGAATATTTGATAAGTTCAACGCCACAAATATTTCATAATATTTGATAAGTTGGATTTGTTCTCGAAGAACACCAAAGGGGCTCCTCAACCTTTCAATTGGAGAAAACTCTCTTAAATAATATTAATCCCAAACTCAAACTAAACTGTTTTTTTATAATCATGGAAAGGAATATAAATAAGCAAAATAACATATTCGCTAGTTTACTCAAAATAAAATTCTAATTAAGCTAAAATACTAAATTAGGAAAATAACCTAAAAACTAAAAAAGGAATAAAATAATTAAAATCCTATAAAATCTGGTCGCTACCCAGTTACGGCCGTGAAGAATAACGTTACAGCCGTAAAGGCCTCACGGATCCAAATCTGCACCAATTGTTACGGCCGTGAGATTGGACGTACGGCCGTAAGACCTGTTCTGCCTGAAATTCATCATTTTCCCTCGATAGTTGATTACGGCCGTGACAATAGCTTTTACGGCCGTAATTATATGAGTTACGGCCGTGAAGGATTTCCATTCGGCCGTAATGCCTTTTCTGCATAAATAATTTCGTTTACTCGGCTCGGCTTGATCCTTTCGACTTCTCGGCTCGATTCCAACATGGAACTTGCTCCGTTTTTCACGTAGATCACCGTCATACTTCCGATGGCTCGACTTTGCTCTTCGATGCCGGTCCAAATCATATCAGTTTCCTTAAACCAGCTGATTACTCGTGTTTTGATCGATTCATTAGACCGGTTCAGTCTGAGTCAGCGGGTTTCCTAGTTGACCTTATCGATCGATCCGGGCTGAGTTTCAAAACTACAGGAATTAGTATTTTCCTCCTCTCTTTTCTTTTTGAGTAGGGGATGCAAGGTTTACAGCATGTAATATAAAGAAGAAAAATAATACTCGTGGCAAATGAAAACACCAACATTACTTTTCACAATGCTGTTGTTATCCAAGGTGCACCCAAATTCTTCATTAAGTACAAAAATAATGGTTATATCCGGCAAATCCAGCGAATGGGCTCTACCAGATATTTAAACAGGCCGCATATATATATCATCATACATTACAAATATATATAGCATAACATGTTCAGAAATACGAAGAGTTCGCTAATCTCACAGACAGGCATCATTTTAATAATTGATTTATAGAAGCTGGAAACACCAGATATCAAGAAAGGCGATCGACTTTGTTGCTTGATATCAGTATCACTGGACTAGATATCAAGAATCTGACAGCTGATTAGCTCGGCCAGTCTAGCACGCCTTTTTGCAATCACTTTCCAAATACTTTCCGGAGTTCTAGTCACAGCCTCTTTCGAGGATTCACCTATAGAATCCGACGAGGTAGATGGAGTCGAACCAATTGCCTGCATCACAGAGATGTTATGATTCGCGTCTTTAGTGATCACGTGAAGCTTTCCAAGGAAACCAGCAAGTAAAAATGGAGACTCTGAGTCAGTATGGTCACGAACGGGTACGTCTCCTTCAATTGCTTTCCAAGAATCGTCTTGATGATCATACACTTTGATACGAGCACTATCAAGAGAGCTCGAAGGATCCAATGCATATAACTCTTCATCGACAATGACACTTAACTTCGTCCCTGCCTGCCTGGCAGGCCATCCCTCTCCCATGCCAATAGGCATTTCAATCCATGAATTTGATTCCGGATCATACACCTCCCCTCCAACATCGACGAAAAACGGCCAGCAATATAAACTTTGAGGAACATATAGTTTCCCCCTATAAGATGTCATTCCAGTTGCAATAGGCTTCAGTAAATCAGATAGAAAAGCAGTTGGTAGCACCTGAGCTTTCGAAAACGGCATGCTAGGGATTTCGGTCCATATACCTGAACTAGGATCAAATACTTCTGCACATTGAAGAGGTGTCAGTCCAGCACGACCCTTGGTGACACCTCCGACGACATAAAGCTTGTTGTTTAAGACACCAGTCTTACAGTAAGCTCGACCTGTGGACATGGGTGTCACTTCACTCCAAGAATTAACACTTGGATCGTAACGCCAGACGGACCTCATGGCTGAAGCCCTGCAAAAACCACCCAGGACATAAAGGCAGCCATTGACGGCACAAATAGCACAACCACAAAATGGAATTTGATCCCACACATCCTTCCTGCCAAGCCAGCCTCTTATGGCATCTGCAATTCTAGCACTTGAATCGACCACGTTCCACAGCCGAAACCCAGATAAGCCCCTTCTAGAACCATCTTCAGCAGTAACATTGGGCATTGGAGGCAATCTCTGCCATATTTGGGACACGGGGTCGAGGGCATACCACACAAGATTATCGCCGTCAATTCTCGTCAAAATATAGAGCCACTCCTCCGTTGTTCCAAGTTCTTTTCTTAACCTATAAAGTTCTCCTCCCGTAATAGCGGCTTTCCAGCTCCTGGATACTTGCTTTGCATTAAAATGCCAAATTCTTGGGAGTCGGGCAAGGATCTGAATGGATATTTCATCTGGAAGGCTAGGAAATAGCCTCGGATTCTCATCCCAAAAGCTTGATGACGTCCTTTGTCGCTTACACGCTTCAATCTGTGAGATCTCGAAGCGTTCACTTGTGCTTGCCTTCTGATTATTTAAACTCAATCTAGCTCCCATTGGGTTTCTTCACTTTACCTTCCTATCTATAAGAAAAATTAGTATCTATGACTCGTTCAATCCTCTAATGCACACATTGCAAATCCACCGTCTTGCTAAAGGAGATATCCAACAAGTATAAGATCAGAACAAGGAAACAAGAATGAGGAAAACAATAACGTAATGATTCGTTACTATAATTTCACATTTTATGAGCACACAATCACTATAATAAATTACTAAATATAATATCATGTAAACAAAATCAGTTTCCCCGGAAGACACTACAAGTGCTCCAACTCATAGCTCGAAAGAGCTTATATCGGCAAGCTATTTGCAGAAAATTGAACTACTGAATTCCTATCCCGAAACATGCATAAAACAGAGTGATCAATTGACGATGATCAGCCAAATACTCACAAATCACTTACTATAAACTCATAAAATTTCTCAGACCATATAATCAACTGGCAAAAACTTCAATAATTAAAATCCTATTCAACTTTTTCTGTACAATTCAAAAGAAAATAAAAACAAAATCCCTAAAATTCTCAAAACTAATAAATAAGGATTACCAGAACCCATTATCTCTAATACATCAAACATATATGATTTAAATTTTTACCATAGTAAAATTAGAAAATAAAATTGAATTGCAATTCAAAGAATCAAAATTGAGCCAAAACTAATTCATAGTAAAAAAAAAAAAAAAAAATCTAAAACCGACAACATAAACAGGAAATTTCCAATCATAAGTCACTGACGATCCATAAATAAAAATCTCGAAAATTTTACTTTCTTCGTACGATCTTTAATTCTTTATCCAAGAAAAAAAAATACAAAGCATCTGTGAAATCAAAGGGATCCCAGATAATAAATTATAAAGAATTTCGAGGAGAACCCACCAAATTAAATCTCCCCAAAAAAATAATTCTGTTAAATACATACCACATACACAACAAAAAGAAAAATAACAAAAAAAAAAAAAAACTGGGGTTTACCTCTATGAAAGGATATAGAATTTGAGATTTGAATGGAGAAATGGAGAGATAAAAATTATTGAACAAGGGACAGCAGTTTGGACAACATGTGGTTTTTAGAAAATTTGGATTGACATATAGGGCCTTGCTGCCACTTCCACAGCCTTTGGTGACTTTTATTTTATTGGAAAATTTGGTGTGGTGTCTTCTTGAAAGAAATTAATTGAATTGATTAATCAAATATAAGGAAAAAGGCAATTTCTTATTTTGGATAATGATTTGATTAGAGTCTATATAATTATTTAAAAATGACCTTGGTTAGACTAGATACTACAATGAGAAAGGATGATCTAGGGATAATGATTTTTTATTAGAAGCTCGTAATTGTTTAAAATGACTTTGGTTGGACGAAATTATAATGAAAAAGGAACAATTGTACTTCTACAATTCTTGAACAATATAATATACCAAAAATTATTGAATTCGAATGTATTTTTATTTTGAACTGTGACTAGAGGTGTCAAACACATGGGGATAGAATTAAGGATGATAAAAAAATCCAGCAAGCTCAAGCCCGCATACCCCAATCCCATTCAAGAGCGTCTCGTGTCGAATAATATGGTTTTCAGGGCTGATCCCCAAAACCCACCAATTAATAAAAATTAGAAGAAAAAAAATAAAAAAATATAAACGAAGCAATATCAAGATGGAGGGTTGCCTCGACCTGAAACTTCGTGGGTCTAGGGTCCAGGTGCCCCTAGACTCTCGATGGGTCTAGGAAGGGACAATCTCACCCTCATTGTCATCTCGAAATAGGATATCTTTGTAGATAACTTAAAATATCTGATATATGTTACTCGTAGTTTTCCTCTAGTGTTGATGAGACTCACATCTTGTGCCTTAATGAGAATCATAGTATGTGCCCTTCAAGGGCACTATATCTTTTTTCATGCTACCCGATTTAAACTTGTCTATGTAAAAAAGTCTAGAGTTTGAAATTCTTCTAAACAAAATCATAATGAATTTGCCAAATGCTATATCATTTTAAATTTGTGCATTTCTACTAAGAAAATTAAGGTTATGGACAGCCTTCACCTATGTATTCCAGGACTTTTGAAAAATCAAAGGTTGATTCTAAGATTAAAACCTCTTTTGGACGCATTTAGATAATTTCTAGAAATATTTTGTCTACCTATTTATTTTTATTTTTTTTAAGAGAAAATTGGCATAATATAGGCCCTGTTGATAAAAGTTTTTTTTTTGTTTAAAAACATATTTTTTAATTTTTTTTAGGTAAAATTTAATGTTAAAAAGTGAAGAGAGAATGTATATAATTAAAAAGTGATTTGAGAAATTGTGTTATAAAAAATATGTTTTTCCAAACGGAGACTAATTTATGTTTGTTAAAAGTTTTTATTTAAAAACATGTTTTTTTATGTTTTCTAAATAAAATGTATGGTTGAAAAATGGAGAGAAAAAATGTGTACAGTTAAAAAATAATTTAAAAAATTGTATAAAAAATAACATATTTAAAAACATGTTTGACAAACGACAGTTTTCTCGAGAATTCTTCTTCAAAAAGAAACAATAGAAGAAACCTATCAAATGTGCAATGAGTCAATGGCCCTATGCAATTCACTAATCCCTCTTTATTATAAAGTATTTATTTTATGTGTTTTTCTAATGCACTCATTTTTATTACTTTTAATCATAATAATTTGATATTAAATAAGGATAAGTTGAAAATTTTGTTTACAAAAATTACTTTTTCAACGACGTTAAATATATTTTCTTAATTTGTGTGAAAAAATCAAACCAATCTACATAATTGGCAGGAAGAGAGTAAAAATTTGTTATTTATTTTACGTAATTTAGCCCACATTTGATATCCATTATAATTTTAATACATTTTTCTCTATTATTTTTAAACACACATTTTTAATAAAATAATACATAAATCAAAATCTTTTCATTATTTTTAACAACACGTTTTTCATAATATCATTATTCCAACATACATTTTCTTCAAAAATTGCATTATAATGGGCTCAAACACGTCATAAGGAAATATGTAGCTACAAAAGGGTTGGCCTAGCAACATCCGTTTGATAAAAAAATCTTTTTTGTTTATAAACGTATTTATAAGTAACACAATTTTTTATACCACTTTTTAACCGTACATATTTTCTCTCTCAAATTTTCAAACAGTGTTACCAAACGCTTAACGTCGCAATTTTATTTAAAAGTGAAATTATATTTTTAACACGTCTAATCACATAAAGTTTCGTCAAACTTTTGATTCCTTGTATATATAGATCACAATTGGATTTGAATTTTCTTCTAGTTATCTTGATATCAAGGTAAGATCATTAAATGACTCAAACTTAAACGCAATCTCCAATTACTCTATAATAATAATAATAATAATAATAATAATAATAATAATCAAGATTGGTCAAACTTAGGAATCAAAACCTAAAGTATTGATTACGAGTAATTCTAGGAGACATTTTTAAGTGACATTATTTCACCATTCATGAATGTGTGACATGTCACTTAAAAAAATGTGCCCTAAAATGTCTCCCTAAAATTATTGATTTAGTATTTCATTCGTCCTAATTATATAAACTGTCTTTCTTTTTTCGTTTGTCCCAAATATATATATTTGCTTTTTTATAGGGAAGTATTTATTTTGTTTATTTATCAATGTACCCCTATTTATTACTTCTAATATAATAATTTTGATATTGTATAAAGGTAAGTTGGAAATCTTCTTTACAAAAATTACTTTTTCAATGATATTAAATATATTTTCCTAATCTGTGTAAAAATTTAAATAAGCCTATATAATTGAGATAGAGGAGTATTTATATTAAGCGTATGTTTGATTTGATAATTTTTTAGGAAAAGAAAAAGTTTTGGGAAATCGTGTGGTTAAAAAGTGATTTGAAAAATAAAATATACTTAATTTTTTTGGATGATTGAGATTGATTATTGTAAAAAAAAAAATAGTATATTTTATGAAAAAGTTATAAACAAGGGCTAAAATGGAAAATTTGTGGTTACAAATAGGTGGCTGGTTCACACACGTATTCCCTAGTTTGGCATCAGTGATCTGTACTAAATACATTAAACTATTTCCTTTTGCTTTTTCTGTTACTTTTTGTTCCGTCCTAGACGATCAAAGTGAAGTGGAAAATGAGCAATTATTCGCAGTCGCAGACTCGAGTCATCTTGACTCTGATCTCTGGAATGGCTCAAGCTCGCTTTGAGACAAGTCATATGCAGCATTGATTCGAGCTCGATTTTTTCCCTTTTTTCCCTCTTCACGAGACCCACGAGCAGACTCATCTCAAGCTCATGCATCTACTCGTTTCGAGCTTATTTCATTATTATTATTATTATTATTATTATTATTATTATTAAAAAGTCAGTTTATAGGTTCATGGACAATTCGACTTGTTTTATGAGGCCCACGAGCAAAAGGGTTAAAACGAATTTGTTTGTTGACACAAGCCGAGCTCGAGTGTTCAAAGATCAAGTCGGCTGACTTTCCTCATAGACACCCCTAAATCAAAGGTGACTGCTAGTCTCCTAAGACAATGTTAATATGCTTCAATTACATTGGTAATGTGACATCCCAAAATTTTGGAAATAAAGATTTAAGTAAGAAATAAGTAAGTTGTTAAGGCATGTTTGGCAAAAGTGACTTTTCGTATTGAAACTGGAATGAAATTTTGTGAGAAGCCAAACATGGCCTTAAATTTCAATGAAGGGAAATTAGGCTTCTAGAATGAGGGGACAACTCAAAACTACACTTAGCACTTTAGAAAAATGAAGTTGAAGTAAAACATTAGGGCATGTTTGGCAAATATATTATTTTTCATGGAATTATTAAAAGAAATTCAAGAGAAAAATCCCATGTGATGAAAAAGCTTCTAGAAAAGGGACACCTAATGCTTACACTGGAAAATTGAGGATCAATGTGGCACTATTAGTAATGATTAAGGGGTAAAATTATAATTTTAATATTGCAATAATATGCCTATAAATAGAAGAAAGAGCATTAAGGCCCCTACATTGTGCAAAATAGAGAAAAATCATCCTAGGGCAATACTTAAGAGAGAATTTCAAAAATACCCTCGGGGTTGACCCCAACGATTTTTGAACTATTTGCAGTTTTTGAATTATTTCCATAGTGTTAGGTGATATATATACTGTTATAACACCAAAGGTGGGTAGATTATACACTTTTTCATTTATGAAAATCATGTTTTGAAAAAGATGTTGATTATTTTTGTTTTGGGAAAAGATATTGATTATTTGTTATCCATTTTGAAACTTGTTATAAACCTAAAATTCTATCCTTTGTTTTGACATGTTTACGATATTGGCCCATTTTACTTTGATCTCTGTTTGCACACCGTATAATTTTGATATGAGGTCATTGGCCAATAAATTGATAGAATCAACAATCTATAATTGGGCCATTTGATCCTTTGATATTTCCAAACTTATCACTGGGGTAGATTACTCATTGAATACGTGTTATTCACATTTTTATAATCTTTATTTTTTGAATACCCATCGTGAAATGCTTTGATATAACTATCGTCGTCTGGAGGACGTCAAATGATAGGAAGTATGACTTGTATGTCATGGAAGTCCTTAATTGAATGGTATATTAAGAATTTTCAGGGCTCACAATTTTATAAAATTTCAGTATTACATAGATACGTATGACATGATTACTGTGACTTACCTGTATTCAGTGAACTTCCCTAGGTTTGAACTTGAAGTAATGATTGAAAAATAATGTTTCTGTAACTCCTTTTCTTTTGTAGATTTGTAATGAAGAAAGAGAGGTATTTTGTAATTAGATTTTTGTTATGAAAATATAAACTTCTATCTTGCATGCATTGTTAATATTTTTTAAATAGTTATTTTCTTTCAATTTTGCCACAACCGACTCATATAATCTAACTATATACGTCGGTTAACAACCAACGCATATTGTTCATACTTTATGCGTTTGTGCTAAATGCGTCATTTTTACAATCGACGCGTATTGTCCTGTACAACCGATGCGAATTACTCAAACTGTACTAGTGTTTGTTTTTGCATTCTTCGATGATATTTCGATATATTCAAAATCTCGAAAAAAGCATGCCCGTTTTGTTAGTATTTTTTTTATGAATACCGCAAGAAAAGAAGTTATGCGCTAAATCTTCAAAATACGAACTTTTGTTATATAAGTTGTATTTCTATGGCACATTGTTACCAAAGAATGATTATTGGAGGACCTTCGCAAAATTTAAAGTAACAGAGAATTAAACATGATCGATGATACCAAAGGAAATACGAGGTCTCTTGGATTGGCATATTACTACCAAAGATTCGTGCTCAATTAATTTGTTTAAAGCAAAAGAATGTTCCTTTCTAAGTAGACAGATGAATGCGAATGGAGTTTCCAAGAGTTGAAGACCCGGCTTATTACTACTCACGTTCTAACTATTTCAGACTAAACATGAGAGTTTACAACTTATAGTGATGCTTCTAGAAATGGATTAGAATGTCTTTATATGCATCGCGACAGCTAAAATTGAACAAGATCATCCTATCAATTATCACGACTTAGAATTGGCGGCCATCTCCTTCACACTTGCGATATGGCAACATTATCTTTAAGAAGAAAAGTGAGAAATTTTCGCATACCACAAAAGTTTACATACCGGCGGAGTATTCACAGGGGTACTGCAGAACATGTGTGGGCCCTCCCTTTCCCAGAAGTCGATGATAATTCATAGCTATTACCTTGAAATTAGAGAAGAGTTTGACCATGGTCGAATTCCTCGCTTCATCTAAATGTGCAAAATATTCTACCTGCAATTATCTATTTTCCTACTTGAATCGAATATGGTTTGATTAAGCAGTTGAGGATTGGAAACAGTCTATGAGAAAATATGTCAAAATAATATCAAGTCTTATTCCTATTTTGACATTTTTCATTTCCTTAGGGACCGTACATGCACATTTTGACGCATACGGTAAAAAAAAAAAATTACTCAAAAATAATTAAACATGAGTCCCAAGAGATGGCTAGAATTACTGAAAGATTATGATTATACTATTAGCTACTTGGAAAAGTCAACATAGTAGCTAATGCACTCAATTTGATGAAACGATTGAAGATAAGAAAAGTTTTAAAATTGGAAGTATAGAGAGAAATAGATTGACCTCCCTAGCCGTGTAATCAACTCTTAAAAGGTCTAAAGAGTAATCATTTTGCTAAGAAAATTAGGAAGAATTTTTGAAAAAGGAAAACTAACAGAATACCAAATTTACCCTCAAGTGATTTTGCTATATAGGTAAAGAATTTAAACGGAATTAGGCGAATGTAACCACCAAGGGATATCGCAAGATCAAGATTTCATACTGGTGGCCAACAAGAAACGAGATATTACCAAGTTCGTAGATGGAACATCAAAGGCCGATGGGATTACTTCAGCCACTGCAAATTCTTGAATGGAAATGGAAGAAAGTTATAATAGATTGATTTTGTAAGATGACTACCTAAATTTGCCATATAGGTGATCTTCGATTGACTGACTAAGTCATCCCATTTCATGCCTATTAAAATTACTTTTAAATGGGAACATTTGGCTAATCTCTTTGGAGAGATTGAAAGACTACATGAAATACCTTTGACCATCACTTCGGATTGGAAAACAAGTATATAAAACTTTAGGATTGAAATTTCACCTCAATATGACTTTTCATTCATTAACGGATGATCAGACACGACATATTATATACTATATATATGAGCTTGTGTTCTAGAATATGTGCTACGAGGCCGCATTAGAGAGATCCCTCACAATTGGGATCACTATCTACTTTTGATCGAGATTGCGTTCAATAACATCTATCATACGTTGATGTAAAATGTCTCCTCCAATATACTGAAACAAACTAGGCAAAAACAAGATCTCCAATACTGAAACGATTCAAAATGTAGTAAAAACAGTAGAAAAGATCAGGGGACATTGAAAGACCATACTTGATCGATAGAGCAGTTACACAACAAGCGCTTAAAATTATGGTAAGTAATCGAAATTTATTAGGATATGTCCAATTAAATGATTACTACGATTTGGAAAGAAGGAAAAATTAATACTTCGAAAGTACACGCCAGACCCATCTCATATCTTGGAAGAAACGTTGGAAACATCCGACCAGATCTGACTCAAGAAGATAGACCAGTCAAGATATTTATGGGAGATATCAAGTAGTTTCGTAAGAAAGAAATTTTCAGTGTCTGTGTTTTATAGTGAAGCAACGCAATTAAACAAGTGACTAGTAACTTTTTTTTTTTTTTTTTGAAAACAAGAGACTAGTAACTTTAGCTTCAATAATAGGCGCATATTGGCATTTCAATCTTTTAAGAAAATAATTCATAGTTCATCTTTTTAATAAGAAAATTAAGTTCATGGTTTTTCCCTAAGCCTTTATAGAACGAAAGGATGAAATGCGAATATCCTGAACTTTACTACTATGTAATTTCGATGACGAAATTCTTCGATTGGGGAGAATTGTAACGTCCTAAAATTTTGAAAATAAAAATTTAAGTTATAAATAGTAAGTTGTTAAGGTTTGTTTGGCAAAAGTAACTTTTTGTATTTAAATTGGAATGAACTTTTGTGAGAAGCCAATCATAGCCATGAATTTCTATAAAGGAAAATTAGACTTCTAGAATGAGGACAACTCAAGACAACACTTGGAATTTTGAAAAATGGAATTGTAGTAAAATATTAGGGCATGTTTGGAAAAGATATTATTCTTCATCTAATTATCAAAAGAAATTTAAGAAAAACTAAGCAAGACCTTAAATATCCCATGTTATGAAAAAACGTCTAGAAAAGGGACACCTAATGTTTACATTTGGCAGATCGAGGATCAATGTGGCATTATTAGTAATGATTAAGGGATAATGATAATTTAAATATTTCAATCCTATGCTTATAAATAGAAGACCATTAAGGTCCCTACGATGTGGAAAATGGAGAAAAATCATCGTATGGCAATATTTAAGAAAAAAAATTCGAAACTCGACCCCAACAATTTTTTGGGTTCAGCTCTCCATTCTATTTGTGACTTTTGAGTTATTTCCATGATGTCAGATGATATAATAATGCTATAACACCAAAGGTGAGTATTCTATACCCTCTTTTATTTACGAAAATCATGTTTTGAAAAAGATATTGATTATTTGTGTTTTGGGAAAAGATATTGAATATTTGTTATCCATTTTAAAACTTGTTATAAACCTAATATTCTATCATTTGTTTTGATATGTTTTGGATATTGGCCTATTTGTTTTGATGTATGTTTGCATACCACTGTGATTTGGATATGTGTGTTGGGAATTAGGACGCAACTAATCCCGTCCAGGATCGATGTGATACAAATAAATTGAACTGAGAAAATATAAATACGCAAAAATAAAATGCAAATACGAAACACAAAGATTTACGGGGTTCAGCAATTTGCCTACGTCCACGGACCCACACCAATATATTTCACTAACTCGAAAATGAGGAGTACAAAATACAACACTGTATTTTTATCTGCCTATGCAAAGGCTATTCTCTCCAACTCACTTTTCTCCCTATTTTGTGAAATGCCTCTCTTGTGTTGCTCTCTACACAAGATCACTCTTTGTTGTGGTGGTGTGGGTCCGTGGACGTAGGCAAATTGCTGAACCACGTAAATCTTTGTGTTTCGTATTTGCATTTTTTTTTGCGTATTTATATTTTCTCGGTCCAATTTATTTGTGTCACATCGATCCTGGGCGGGATTAGTTGCGTCCTAATTCCCAACAATTGGTATCAGAGCATTTCTTTGCTAGCCTCGGTTACTGCCACGTACTCTGCTTCTGTAGTGGATAGAGCAACAATCTTCTGTATCTGCGAAATCCAGCTAACTGCAGTAGTACCTACTGTGAAAACATAACCAGTAGTACTTCTCCTGCGATCTACCTCGCCAGCAAAATCTGCATCTACAAAACCTTGTAGAGCCACCTCGCCTCGTCCAAAGCATAAGCATCTATCAGTAGTTCCCCGTAGAAATCTTAATATCCACTTTACTGCTTCCCAATGCTGCTTTCCTGGATTTGCCATAAACCTGCTCACAACTCCCACTGCATGAGCAATATCTGGTCTGGTACAAACCATGGCATACATCAAACTTCCAATGGCTGAGGCATATGGTATTTTAGCCATGAAGTTTATCTCGTCCTCTGTCTTAGGACTCTGATCACTAGATAGACGGAAGTGATTAGCTAGTGGCGTGCTGACAGCCTTCGCACTGCACATGTTAAATCTCTGCAGGACTTGACTAATGTACTTGGCCTGAGATAACTGCAAGATACCCTTCTGCTTATCTCTGAAAATCCTCATTCCGAGAATCTGCTTCGCTGCACCCAAGTCCTTCATTTCGAATTCTGCTGACAGCTGCATCTTTAACTTCTTGATTTCGTCCATATCTGAGCCTGCTACTAACATATCATTGACATAAAGTAGCAAAATTATATAACTGGACTCGAATCTCCTGAAGTAGCAACAATGGTCAGCATTACATTTGAAGTAGCCATATTTCTGCATAAATCCGTCGAACTTCTTGTACCACTGTCTCGGGGCTTGCTTTAAGCCATACAGGCTCTTCTTCAATTTGCAAACGAGCTTCTCCTTTCCTTTGACTGAGAAGCCTTCTGGCTGCTGCATATATATTTCCTCCTCAAGGTCACCATGGAGGAAAGCAGTTTTTACATCTAACTGCTCCAAGTGCAAACCCTCTGCTGCAACAATACTCAAGACTGATCTGATTGTTGTCAGCTTCACAACTGGCGAAAATATTTCCGTGTAGTCAATTCCTTCTTTCTGCTGGAAACCTTTGACCACCAACCTCGCCTTGTATCTCTTTGATCCATCATGTTCCTCCTTGATTCTGTACACCCACTTATTGTGTAGAGCTCTCTTTCCTGTAGGTAACTCGGCTAGTTCCCACGTCTGGTTAGAGATGAGAGACTTTATCTCATCTTTCATTGCAAGCTCCCACTTGCCAGAATCACCGACCTGACATGCCTCATGATAGCATTCAGGTTCACCTGCATCAGTAAGTAACATGTAGCTCATGTACTTTCTATTTGGAACATGAGGTCTGGTTGACCTTCTAAGAACAGGAACTGGAGACTGTGATGCATCAGTCTCTAGAACAGGCTCCTGTAACTGCAGATCCTCCTCTGTCTGCTGCGACGTACTACTTTCTGGAGCATCCAACTCAACATATGTTGGATCATCATGTACTGTGTCATCGGACTGCACTGCATTTCTGTCCTTGTACATAACCTTCTCGTTGAATATGACATCCCTGCTTCTAATGACCTTTCTGTTCTGGTCATTCCATAAGCGGTAGCCGAACTCATCTCCGCCATATCCAATGAATGTGCACTTTAGTGATTTGGGGTCTAACTTGCCCCTTGCCTGATCACTAATATGTGCATATGCGACACATCCAAAAACTTTCAAGTGGGAAAGTTTTATTTCTTTTCCGCTCCATACTTCCTCCGGTATCCTGTACTCCAACGGTACCGAGGGTCCTCGATTGATCAAGTACACCGCTGTGTTGACTGCTTCTGCCCAAAACTGTTTGGGCAAGCCTGCATGTAACCTCATGCTTCTGGCTCTCTCCGTTAATGTCCGGTTCATACGTTCTGCAACTCCATTTTGATGTGGAGTCCCTGGCAACGTCCTCTCCATTTTGATGCCATTCTGGTAACAGAACTTCTTGAACGCCATATCCGTATATTCTCCTCCGTTGTCGGACCTCAGCTTCTTTACTCGCAATCCTGTTTCATTTTCCACCATGGCTTTCCACTTCTTGAACACATCGAATACTTCGGACTTGTGTCTCAAGAAATAAACCCACACTTTTCTCGAGTGGTCATCAATGAAAGTTACAAAGTATAACTTTCCGCCAATAGATGAAACTGCGGTTGGTCCCCAAACGTCTGTGTGGACTAACTCAAGTTTCTCTTGCTTCCGAGTTCTGCCACTAGTGTTGAAACTCACCCTGGTCTGCTTCCCAAAGATGCAACTCTCGCATAAGTCTAAATCAGTAGACTGAAGCTCTGGTATTTTCCCCTTTGCATGCATATACTTGAGTCCCTTCTGACTCATATGCCCAAGTCTCTGGTGCCACAAGTTTGGGCCCTCCTTGCTTTCAGCAACTGCAATTGTCACACAAGCATCCGCCGTTGTGTAGAGGGTGCCAGTATCCTTGCCTCGAGCGATAATCATGGCGCCCTTGGTGATCTTCCAGTTATCACCAGAGAAGGTGGTGACATGTCCTTCTCCCGACAATTGCTTGACGGAGATCAAGTTCTTCCTCAATTCTGGAATATGTCTCACGTCCTTCAGCTTCCACACAGATCCATTGATCTTGATCTGTACATCACCTTTTCCGACCACGTCACACGGTTGATCATTACCGAGATAGACTCTACCAAAATCACCCCGCGTATAGTTTACAAAAAACTCCTTGTTTGAGGTAGCATGAAAAGATGCTCCGGAATCAATCACCCAGTATTCCGTTTTTCTCTCCAAAGAGCATATCAAAGCATCGTCTGCTTCCTCTTCCACAATATTGACTTCTGTCCTGTCCTCCTTTTCTTTTGGAGGTGTTGGACACTGGTTTTTGTAATGACCGGTCTTGCCACACTTCCAACATTCCACAACCTTTGTCTTGTTGGAATTTTTTGGATTTCTGGACCTCGATCTGCCACTTCTGAATTTGCCGTTACCCCGCCCATTTCCTCTGTTGGAACTCATGCCTCTGCTTTCCACGTTCAACGCCGATCCTGAAGTTGAGACACCTTCTGACTGTCGTCTGATCTCCTCCGTTAAGATCATGCTTACGACATCATCGAACTTCAATTTTGACTTTCCGGCAGAGCCACTAATTGCTGTGACTGTACCATTCCAGCTGTCTGGCAACTACCCAAGAATTAACAGAGCTCGAACTTCATCACTAAAAGTGATTTCGACTGTGTTTAGCTGGTCCGTCACTTCATTGAATTCATTTAGGTGCTCCCCAAATCTTCCGCCTTCGGCCATCTTCATATTGAACAGTTTTTTAATTAAGTGGACTTTATTTGCTGCAGATGGCTGTTCATACATGCTAGAAAGGGCTGCCATGAGAGACTCTGTCGTCTTCTCATTTTTTATGTTGAAAGCCACTGACTTTGACAACGTCAGCCTGATTGTGCCGAGTGCTTTTCGATCAAGCAACTCCCAATCCCCCTGACTTATATCTTCTGACTTTTCTTTTAGTGGCTTGTATAGATCCTTCTGGTACAGATAGTCCTCCATTTGCATTTTCCAAAATCCAAAATTTGAACCATCAAATTTGTCAATTTTGGATATTTTCTCATCTGTCGACATTGTTCACACTCAATAACAAAACAGTCTAAAGAAATCTTTTCTGATGTGGAAGATCAGTCAAAGCTGCAACCACAGAGCATACTAAGAATTTCAAAAGATCTCAATGAGCCAAAGCTCTGATACCAATTGTTGGGAATTAGGACACATCGATCCTGGGCGGGATTAGTTGCGTCCTAATTCCCAACAATGTGCTCATTGGCCAATATTGCACGTATTGATATAATCGGCTGTCTATAATTGTGCACATTTGATGCTTTGATATTTCCATACTTATAATGTGGTACTCACTAAATACATGTTATTCAAATTTTTATAATCTTCATTTTTTAGATAACGATCATGGAATGCTTTGATATAACTATCGCAGACTAGAGGACGTCAAATAATAGGAGGTACCACTTGTATATCATGGATGACCTTACTAGAATGGTATATCAAGAATTTCCAGGGCTCACAATCTTATAAAATCTTAGTACTACATAGATATGTATAAGATGATTACCCTGACTTATTTGTATAAGAGGACTTCGTTGGGGTTTGAAGTAATGATTGAAAAATAATATCGCTTTGTAATTCCTTTTCTTTTGTAGATTTGTAACGAAGAAAGAGAGGCGTTTTATAATCGGATTTTTGCTATGAAAATATAAACTTCCACCTTGCATACATTGTTAACTCTACTCTCAAAACGAGTAATTTAATTATTTTTGAATTTCATCAATAAAAATAGTTTAATTTTAAATTTTACTAATTCAGTTGTAAGGGAATTTCTTAATCTTAGCCGAACAAGCTCTAATTGGCAATCTCAACATTCACACCAAAAATGACAGTTTTTTCCTATTTGTTAGAAAGACTTTTAATTTAGGTGACATTGATGTCTGTTGAATACACATTCAAGTTTATATTTCATTTCAAAGGGATTAAATCTATAATTCAAAAGATTTGCTTACACGTATTCTATAGGCTCTTATAAAATTTTTGAGATGAAGATATAGAATATTTATGTGTGTGAAATGTATTAAAAAATATATATATATATATATATATATATATATATATGGGAGGGAGAGAAGAAGCTTTAAGCTTTGTAGGCTCGCTTTTTGTAATAAAATTTTTACGTTCAGACGAACTTCTTCACATTGACTGTTTTTTTATTTGCTACATCATCCGTGTCCACGAATGCAATTGGTTCTTCAATGAGTATTCTCAAAATTATGGTTGGGGTTCCAGATATTTTGCCCCTGTTTGGCATAGATTAAAATCATATTTTTAGCAGATTTTGATAAAGTTGAATAAATGTGTGGTTGAAAAGACCGTGGATCCCATAAAATGTGTTATTAAATTTAATTGTTGACTTTAGCTATAGATTAAGACCATATGTTAATTAGAACAAAAAAAAATATGCAGGAGAGTCCATTAGGTTTAAATTCCTCGAGGTTCATTGGACATGACTTATTTGATATGAAATAGGATGTTTCTAGTTCTAATTACAGATGAGCTTCTCCCAATTATGTCTAATATTAATCTAAAAGGACGGCCTGCTATGCCAAGAGCACTCTACAAAAGTTCAATAGTAGAGTGGCGATCAATAGGGCATCTTGCTTTCCATTTTTCATTAGGAATCTCCTTTAATATATGAAATATTCCTATTATGTCAATTTAATTAGAATCTCAAGATGAAGCAGTACCTATGTATGATGCAAAGCGATTCTCATTTTGAAGGGCCTTGAAGAAATGACTTGCTTGGTTGTAAAAACTCTGAATCTCTAGGACGGGGAAAAGAGAAGAAAAATTAAAACTCTCACTTGAAGTACTAGCTCGGTTAACAATATCACCCTATCCCATAAGAAAAATGCTAAATGAACAACTTAAATTAAAAATCACCAACCATCTGAGTGGGGAGTTCACTAAATTGTTCAATTTGATTGTTCATGTAGCAAAGTTCATCCATAAAATAATAAAGAAGGGCTCTTTAGGCCTTTTTTTTCAGCTCATAGTATGTGGACAGCTGTCATCTACGAATATATGGATGGTACGAATACATTTGATCCCATATTCAAGTAATCAATGCGAGAAGTATTTCTAGTTCCAACTGCCTAGCTGAAATTAATCATTGATAAGGCCTTGAACGCCCACCTTACCTTCTCTGTCGACACTTTGGCTTAGTCTATGAGGGAAAATGTTTTCATTGAATTCGTCCATTGGCTGGACCTCAATTCTTCGTTTTTGACGTGCTACTCACGTGAAGGTATTACAAAATGTTGTTGGATAATTTTCATGAAAACAATGTTTGGAACTATACTAGTGTTGCACATTTTTTCTTCCTAGTATTAGTATGCAGTGTCGGTCCTGTGTTTTTGGATGTCATGTACGAATATTAAAAGAGTGTCACTGTTCTTTAATTATAAATCATGCGTATAGAAAAAAAAATAAAGCTATTTATATAATTTCATTATATATAAATTGCCACATAACATAAAATAACATTTTCTATATTATTCTAATAACTTTTTCATGTCATAAAGAAAATGTACATCAATATTGAAGACAAACATCTTATCTTTAGGACCATTTTCTAATAAAAGATCTCTAAAAAGACAATTTACCACCAAGAAGACTCTTTTAGAACTATAGAAGCATCATTTATCAAAAACTTTAAAATCGTTAACTCGCTAAGACTTTAGAATTTCAATATACCTAAGAAATCATGAAAAACTCACAAAGGATCATGCAAGTAACAAATTCAGTCACTTGAAAACTAAGCAAAAATCAGGCAATTCGGTAACATAATTTCAAGAAAAAGTGTATACCAAAATGAATGATTAATTGATGATCAGGATAGAATCATATATGATAGATGCTTATTTCCCAACAATAAAAAAGAAATGATACTTTATAAGTTATAAATATAATATTTTTTCATTCAATTTCAAAAGATGGGCTGAGTAACTTCCAAATCATTTTTATAAAAACTCGACGAAATATATTTTAAGAAAGGAGAATTTTCAAAAATGTCCAATTCCATGCTAATCACAATAGTTGTGTCTAAAGTTAATTGTTTTTGCAAAAATGTTTGACAAGTCAAATCAAGACTAGTTAATATCAATTAGATTCAATCAAACCTCTTATTATCTATTATATAATAACCACTTTAATTTTTGAGAAAAAATATTTCTAACTTCCATTATCATTTCATAGAGTTAATAATCCAAAAGGTTACTGAACTTTCTCAAAAGTTTCCACCAGGTCATTGAACTTTAAAAATCACTACATTAATCACTAAACTTTGAAAATGTCACCCCATTCATCACTGAAATTTCACATTTGGTGTGACTAATGGGGTGGCATTTTCAAGTTCAGTGATGGATGAGGTGGCATTTTCAAAGTTCAGTTATTAATAGGGTAATTTTGAATGACCTGGAGAAAACCTTTGAGAAAATTCAGTGATTAATGAGGTGATTTTGAAAGTTCAGTGACCTGGTGGAAACCTTTCGAAAAGTTCAGTGACCTTTTGGATTATTAACTCTCATTTCATATTCCTAGTTCTTGAATTTGAATGAAGGAAATGCTTGTTTCAAATTTGAGAAACAATTTACCAGCAAAATTATGGAATCTATTTGGCAAATAACAAATTTCATTGAGAAATTTTTATTTGTTATGCATTATTATCTTAAAAAAATGGAGAGAAACATACTAAGCCTTTGTTTGGCAAAAAAAGTTTAAAATCATTTTTTTTCCTGGATAAAATACGTGATTGAAAAGTGGAGAGAGAAAATACGTGTGCTTAAAAAGTGTTGAAAAATTGTGTAAAACAATTTTCTTTGGTTTTGCCAAACAGAGGCTAAATAATTAGTTGAACTAATTTTTATGATTAACAAAGTATTGGAGTAAATATCATGATCATTGTGTTGTGTTGTTTTCAAATTATGTCACTTTTTTATCAGATATGTTAGTAATCCATGGTTGTGTATTCAATATGTCATTAATGGTGAAAATGAAATGATTCTAAAAAATGGTGGTTGAAGAAGGTGATAAATGCAAGTGTTAAGGGAACCTCGATACATCATTCTCAACATTTATAATATCGAGAATGACATTTAGAATGTTGTTCTAGATAGTTTTAAAATGTTGAGATTGTTGGTAATGAAATACAAATGTTTATCATTTAAAACGTCTTCTTATAGATAGCATTTTTGTGTCCGCTTATCTCTTATAAGCTCATCACGATATTGTTTATTGCATTCAGGTATGACAGACATAATGAGATTCGTTGTCTAGCACGGTGGTACTTTTCTCAACATGGATGACGATTAGAAGTGATTTGGGTATTCTCGACATTTGAGACTTGTTTTTCTAGACACTTTTATTATATGTCAAGAATGACAAAATCTGTTTACAATCTATACTATATATAAAGGAAGGATAGTTGGTGGTAAGTGTGAATACAAAATTTATGAAACTGGTTTGGAAAGTGTGAATGCAAAATATATAAAGTTGGTTTGCAAGTGTGAATGTTAATAAGGATACTTGACAATTGCGAACATTCTTGACAATTTTTTAAGTTACAATTTTGATTCAAACTTAAAATTAACAAAGATTTTAGCTAAAAATCTATTAACTTTATTTTATATGATTTATTTTTTTACTGGAAAAATATATTAATTAGCATATAATAAATAGGAATTTATATGTCTTTATAACATTGAAAGAGTCAAATGATTTTTTTTTCTACATTTTTTAATGCTTTCTTAACTTATTAAATTAAAATGCACGTTGTAAGATTTTAAGAAAATAAAATATATTTTGTAAATCTCATACAAAATAGTTAATTACATTACTATTATAGATGATGTGTTAACTGTATTTGATGACACATTTAGTGCAATGGGAAATAAAATTGAAATTATTATGGATGGTTAATTTTAAAACTTAACAATTGTCTGTTTAACTAAATTTTGAATTTCATAAAAAAAATGAATGATAATTAATGATTGAAAGTGAGACCAATGTAAATTAGCCTGAGACACCCCTTACCACATCAGATAGAACACTTGAGTTCGAGTCTATATGTGGGTTGGGTTGAGATTTGGATCTTTTGTATATATATTAAAAAATTAATAAAAAATAATTAAAAGTAATAATAATTAAGTAATTTTTAATGATACTAGTATTAAACAACGTGCTTCACACGTTTTATGTACGTGATAAAATAACTTATACTTTGTATCTCTTATGTAATGAAGTATGAAACGGAAATTATTAAAATCATCATATTATACAAATATAATTATAACTTATTGAATATAAAATATAATAAATAATACGTTATTATTTATGATATCTAGTATTAAGGTATATTAAGGAGTATTAATACTAAATCGTGTTAGTTATAATCTTTTTAAACTCTTATGATCATCTCAAATTAATTATTATTACTAATTTTAACTTTAGTAGTAAAAATAATTATTCATGTGAAAATTATTCGATTACTTATTTATTTATTAACTTATGAGTAAATTTTGTAGTAGGCATTTTCAATTTTCTCAATTATTAAGTGTACATCATGAAATTTGTGTACTAAAACGAAAATTCGAGAAGACATTAAAAATGTGTTTGAACCATAGAAATATTTTCATTTTTTTGTCTAATTTGGGCAAGCAGGATTTCTTTTTCATTTGATAATAATTTAAATCAAATTTTTATTAGATTTTGATAAAAGTTGATGACTGTGTAGTTAAAAATTTGTAGGTTTCATAAAATATTTGATTGAAATTAATTGTTAACTTTGACTTAAATTAAAATCAACACCAAACAGTGGCTTAATTACGTTCATCATATAAGTGAAAATTGAATACTTATTTGTCTATAAATATGTTTTCATAATTTACCTTTCATTTCCCTTGATTAAAAAATATATATATATTTCCTTCAAAGTGACTCTCATGTTAGCACCTAAATAAATAACTCTATATTTTTTATTTCGATTATTCAAAAAGTTATTGGTTTTGAAATGGATTTATTTTAACATAAATCTTAGTTTATCAATGATTCATCATGTCGATTATTTTAAACCTCTTGTTGGGTGCATTTTACATGCATATTTCATATATTTTTGGTAATACTTTTTGAGTAATTTGGACAAATACCTACTTAATTGTGCATGTTTTGTGGTTAAATAGGTTTACCAATCAACTTCATGGAGAAAACACAAGAAAGAAGCTAAATGGATGAATACTTGAAGAAATTGAGGAGAAAAGAGTTAAATCCATCAAAGAGTCAAAATTAGAGCCAAATTGCAACCACGCGATCGCGTGGTAATTCTCAAGTCGCGTTCGCGAACTCAAGCAAAAATCCAACCCGAGACTTATAATGCCAACCACGCGATCGCGAGCTAGTCAGCCACGCGATCGCGTGGTCATAAAATGAAGCGAAAATCTGGGCCGACCCGGTGCGACCCGATCCGGCCCAGATGCTGAAACACGCGGATCTACGCGATTTTGGTGTATTTTTGAGTGATTTTGAGTATTTTGGATTCATCCTTTTCTCTTTCAAAACCCTAGAAAACCCTAGCTCTTTCTTTTTCTCTTTTATTTTACTCTTTTATCTTGTAATTTCTCTTGAGTTTGTATAGTTTAGTTGATGAATAGTGATTAAGGGGAGAAATACCAACATTATTGTGGAAGAATAGTGATATTTGGAAGCAAGAATCATTGGTGAAGGGAAGTGTTTTTGCTTAATCTTCATATTTCTCTATTTACTTTACTCTATTGTTGAAATGATGTATTTAATTCTTGAATTTTATTGTTATTTCACTATGGGCTAAACTATTTTGTGTTGGGATGTTGATGAAGCTTGACCTAACCTAGTTGATTTTAATGCTTGTATTAAGAATTTAAGCTTTTTATTATCTTGTGCATTTATTGACTAGCATTTTTGTGGCCACATTTATGCTTAGGTTTCATGGAATGTGCAATTATTGAGAAATTGTTGTGTATTCTAGATCAATACAATATTTGCTCTAGGTTCTTGTTTAGGATAGAGATATACCTAAAACCCTAGATGACCCATTGAGTTATTTTCACATAGGTTTAATGCAATTAGTGTGTTTTTAATCGACATAGAGATATAGTAAGTTAATACCACTAGTTAGGGTTGATTTCACTCGAGAGAGGTAATTGGCTAAGCTTGGAAAATCGGGTCTAACATGATTGATGAATTGCATCTCTTTTCGCTTGTTGATAATTTAATTAGGTAATGGTCAAGTGGAATCAAGAATCCCAACACTCCTTTATCATCTATTCATCACTATTTTTCTAGTTATTTATTTGCCATTGCAAATTTAATTCTAGTACGAGAACATTCCCAAACAAATCTTTATTGTGTGTGTTTCTTGTTAAAATTAATTATATTAGAGTGTAATTGAAATAGACAATCCTTGTGGGATCGATAAACCGGACTCAATTAGTCCACTATCACTTGTATGCGACTCGTGCACTTGCGGTGTGTTTGTAGCGAACAAGTTTTTGGCGCCATTGCCGGGGATTGTTTCTATTTAAATTACATCTTAGTTGATATTAGTTTTGACTTGTAGTTACTTTTATTTCTATTTCTTGTACAAATTTTGTTTTGTTTTGTTTTGTGTAAGAAATCTCCTAATTTCTTGTATTGTTCTAGGTTGATTAATTGTGCATGCGTCGAAGTCGAAGTCTTGATCTAGTTGAAATAGATCCGTATATCGAAGGAACTTTTCGACGAAGGTTAAGGGAACAACGGGAAGCTAGGAGACAACTTCTTACTGGGATGGAAGGAGAAAGAGTTAACATCGAGCTTGATGCTCCAGCTGCAATTCCTCCAAGGGGTGGAATCCCACCCGATTTTGTTCCTCAAGCAGCTAGAGCTCAAGTGCCCGTTGTTAATGAAGAAGACATGCTTTTTGGGGATTTCATGAATCCTCCTATTGTTGAAAATCAATCAAGCATTGTCTATCCCTCCTACAATCATCCAAATTTTCAACTTCGGCCGGATGTCATCAATTTATTCTCCAACACCATCTCATTCTATGGGAGGACCGATGAAAATCCACATGCTCATGTGGTACGGTTCCTAGAGATTTGTAGCAACTTCAACTATGAGGGAGTGAATGTGGGGGCAATCCGGATGAGGTTATTTGTACATACTTTGAAGGATAAAGCAAGAGAATGGCTTGACACTTTGCCTTCGGGGAGTATCACGACTTGGGCGGAGTTTGTCCAAAGGTTTACTACAAAATTTTTCCCACCATCTAGAGTTGGTAAACTCAAGCTTGATATTACCACATTTCAACAATTCGAGATGGAGAGCTTTCACGAAGCTTGGGAGAGATTTAAAGACATGCTTAGGAAGTACCCAAATCATGGGATTATATTGGGGCAACAAGTCAACCACTTCTATGCCGGGTTAACTCCTCCTTGCCGTTCAAATGTGGATTCATCCTCTAATGGGTCCATCAAGACAAAGAGCATTCGGGAGGCTTATGATTTGTTTGAGATCATGAGTGAACAAAGTGCAATGTGGCCGGATAGAAGTACACCGAGGAGTTCTAGTGGGGCACGAGGGGGTGATGATTATGCACTTGTCTTGTCAAAAATTGATTCCTTAGCCAAGAAAGTGGAAGGGTTATCTACTTCAAACTCTCGGCCCGTCAACATGGTTCAAGCCCCTCCGGTATGTGATATATGTGGGGCTAATCATCAAAGCTCTATGTGTCCATTGGTGGCAAGTGGTTCTTCATCTACCGAGCAAGTTGCCTATGCTCAAAATTTCCAACGCCAAGGATTCAATCCATATGCTCCCACATACAATCCCGGTTGGAGAAATCATCCTAATCTATCTTATGACAACAATCACAATGTGTTGAATCCAAAGCCACAAGAGAAGAAAGAAGGATGGGAAGAGGCTATCACCAAGCTAGCAAATCATTAATTGCAATATCAAGAACGCAATGATGCCTCTTTGAAAAATTTGGAGAATCAAGTGGGCCAAATAGCTAAACTTCTCTCGGAAAGGCAACAAGGAGCTTTGCCTAGCAACACCGAGACAAATCCTAGGGAGAATGTGCAAGCTATTACAACAAGGAGCGGGGTGCAATTGCCCGAGATCACGGCCCCACAACCAACAACTCAATCCAACAAGGCTCCCATTGAAGAAAATGAGCCTATTCAAGCATCCGAACCAATTGTTGAGTTGCCAAAGGAAAGTGAGCCGGAAGCATCCACATCAAAGGCTCCAACACCGATCAAGGCTTATGTGCCTCCTATTCCATTTCCTCAAAGGTTGCAAAAGCAAAAGCTTGATAGTGAATTTGGCAAATTTTTGGAAGTGTTCAAGAAGCTACACATCAACATTCCTTTCGCCGATGCATTAGCTCAAATGCCAAGCTATGCCAAGTTCATGAAGGATATTCTATCCAACAAAAGAAGGCTTGAAGAGCATGAAACGGTGATGCTAACCGAGGAATGTAGTGCCATCATCCAAAACAAGCTTCCTCCAAAGATTAAAGATCCAGGGAGTTTTACTATTCCATGCACTATTGGTGATGTTAATTTTAGTAAAGCTTTATGTGATCTTGGTGCTAGCATTAATTTGATGCCTTTGTCCATTTTCAGGAAATTGGGATTGGGGGAAGCTAAAGCAACCACCGTGTCTCTACAATTGGCGGATAGGTCCATCAAATATCCTCGGGGGATCATTGAGGATGTTCTTGTGAAAGTGGATAAATTCATCTTTCCGGCGGACTTCATTATTCTAGACATGGAGGAAGATCATGACATTCCAATCATTTTGGGAAGGCCATTTCTAGCAACCGGGAGAGCGCTCATTGATGTGCAAGAAGGGCAATTGATTTTGAGGGTGCAAGATGAGCAAGTCACCTTCAATGTGTTGAAGGCCATTAAATATCCTTCGGAATCAAATTCATGCTTCCGGGTGGATGTAATTGATCGTCTTGTGGTAAACTCTTTCAACCATGGGATTTCTAAGGATCCATTGGAGTCATGTATAGCCCACTCGTTGACTATTGAGGATGATGATCATGAAGTTGAACAAATGGCTCATTATTTGGAGGCATCACCACAATATCAACACAAGAGGGCCCCCTACTTTGAGGAGTTGAAAAAGAGCTCTTCACCACCCCTACCATCTCTCGAGAAGGCACCTACCCTCGAGCAAAAGCCTCTTCCTTCTCATTTGAGGTATGCTTACTTGGGGGAATCTTCTACCCTTCCGGTTATTATTTCGAATTTATTGAATGAAGAGGAGGAAGATAAATTGCTTCGGGTATTGAGGGAGCACAAGGAGGTCATTGGATGGACCATCTCGGATATTCGAGGTATTTGCCCTTCATTATGCATGCACAAAATTCTTATGGAAGATGATTTTAAACCTTCGGTGGAGCATCAACGTCGGTTAAATCCGAACATGAAGGAAGTGGTAAGAGCCGAAGTGGTGAAGTGGCTTGATGCGGGTATTATATATCCAATCTCGGATAGTGCATGGGTGAGCCCGGTGCAAGTAGTGCCGAAGAAAGGAGGTGTCACGGTGGTAGAGAATGATAATAATGAACTTATTCCAACGAGGTCAGTGACGGGGTGGAGAGTTTGCATTGATTATCGCAAGCTCAATAATGCTACTAGGAAGGATCATTTTCCCCTTCCATTCATCGATCAAATGCTTGAGCGATTGGCGGGTCATTCTCATTATTGCTTTCTGGATGGGTATTCGGGCTATAATCAAATCTCTATAGCCCCGGAGGATCAAGAAAACATTCACATGCCCATATGGAACTTTTGCATATAGGAGGATGCCCTTCGGTCTTTGCAATGCTCTCGCCACTTTCCAACGGTGCATGATGGCTATCTTCTCCGACATGGTGGAGAAATTTATTGAGGTATTTATGGATGACTTCTCAGTTTTTGGTACTTCATTTGATGATTGTTTGGATAATTTGAGAATGGTGCTAAAAAGATGTGAGGATACCAATTTGGTTTTGAATTGGGAAAAATGTCATTTCATGGTTCGAGAGGGGATAGTTCTTGGGCACCGAATTTCAAGTGAGGGGATTGAGGTTGATAAGGCAAAAATTCAAGTTATCGAAAAATTACCTCCCCCAACCTCGGTAAAAGGTATAAGAAGTTTCTTGGGGCATGCGGGATTTTATAGAAGATTTATCAAAGATTTCTCAAAAATCACGAAGCCACTATGTTCATTACTTGAGAAGAGTGCAACATATGATTTCTCTAAAGAGTGTCTTCAAGCTTTTAACACTCTCAAAGAGAAACTCATCACGGCACCAATTATTGTGGCTCCGGATTGGAGTTTGCCCTTCGAGCTTATGTGTGATGCAAGTGATTACGCCGTGGGGGCGGTTTTGGGGCAAAGAAAGGACAAACTCTTGCATGTCATCTACTATGCTAGTAGAACCTTGACCGATGCTCAATTGAATTATGCTACTACCGAGAAGGAAATGCTAGCGGTGGTCTTTGCATTTGATAAGTTTCGGTCGTATCTTATTAGCTCCAAGGTGATTGTATATACCGACCACTCGGCCCTCAAGTATTTATTGGCAAAGAAGGATGCCAAGCCGCGGTTAATTAGGTGGGTTCTTCTTCTCCAAGAGTTTGATTTGGAGATTCGTGATAAGAAGGGGACGGAGAATCTTGTAGCCGATCACTTGTCTAGACTTGAGCAAACCGAGGAAATTTTGGATGAAGAGATAAGTGAGGTATTCCCGGATGAGCAAATTTTCCAAATCATGGATCTTCTACAAGCTACTAGTGTGCCATGGTATGCGGACCATGTGAATTTTCTTGCAAGTGGCATCACTCCCCCGGACCACTCGTATCAACAAAGGAAGAAGTTCTTTGCGGATATCAAGTATTATTTTTGGGATGACCCGTTGTTGTTCAAAAGGGGTCCGGATCAAATCATGAGAAGGTGTGTGCCCGAGGAGGAGATGGAGAAGATTCTTGACCAATGTCACTCATCGCCTTATGGAGGCCATTTTGGTGCCGTGAAAACTGCATCAAAGATTCTTCAATCGGGATTTTATTGGCCCACTTTATTCAAGGATGCTCACACACTTGTGTCCAAGTGTGACCGATGCCAACGATTGGGTAATATCTCTAACCGAAATGAAATGCCTTTAAATTCTATTTTAGAAGTGGAGATATTATATGTTTGGGGTATTGATTTTATGGGACCTTTTCCATCGTCCTTTTCTAATCAATACATTCTAGTTGCGGTTGACTATGTGTCCAAGTGGGTAGAAGCGGTGGCACTCCCCACAAATGATGCTCGAGTGGTGGTGAAATTTTTGAAGAAAAATATTTTTACTCGTTATGGCACCCCTCGAGCTATCATTAGTGATGGAGGAGAACACTTTTGTAACCACCTCTTCGACTCACTTTTGACCAAGTATGGAGTCAAACATCGAATATCCACTCCTTATCATCCGCAAACAAGTGGGCAGGTTGAAATTTCGAATAGAGAGTTGAAAAAGATCCTTGAAGTGACGGTGAATGCCTCGAGGAAAGATTGGTCCAAGAAATTGGATGATGCATTATGGGCATACCGCACCGCTTTCAAGACCCCCATTGGTATGTCTCCATTTCGACTACTATTTGGTAAAGCATGTCATCTTCCGGTTGAGCTTGAGCACCGTGCATATTGGGCAACAAAAGTCTTGAATTTTGATGTGGAGTTGGCCGGTGAGAAAAGATTACTCCAACTCAACGAGCTTGATGAATTCCGCCTTGAATCATATGAAAATGCTCGGATTTACAAAGAGAAGACAAAGAGGTGGCATGACAAGAACATTGTGAAGAGGGACTTCCAAGTTGGGCAACAAGTACTTCTCTAC
Organism: Ligustrum vulgare; assembly: GCA_963555705.1. Lineage (NCBI taxonomy): Eukaryota > Viridiplantae > Streptophyta > Magnoliopsida > Lamiales > Oleaceae > Ligustrum > Ligustrum vulgare. The sequence goes on along the minus strand of OY743186.1, from coordinate 29,608,755 downwards.
AACTCAAGACTTCGATTGTTCCCCGGTAAACTCCGCTCTAGATGGTCGGGACCTTTCACCATTGCTCAAATCTTTCCACATGGAGCGGTTGAACTTTATCATGGAAGTAAGGGGAACTTCAAAGTAAATGGGCAACGCCTGCAGCCATACTTGGGGGGTCATTATGAAAAGGAAAAGTCATCCATCCCTCTTGCTAACCCGGAGTAATTGTATCAAAAAGTCGAGCTTACGACTTTAACCAAGCGCTTTTTGGGAGGCAACCCAAATTTCCACTCCTTTTAATTACTTGTTGATATTTACTTATTGCATTTTTATTATCTCTAACTTGGTTAATCACCAAATTTTGTAGGTTCGAAATTCTTTTTGAAATCCTAAGCAACTTTGTCCTCAACAAGTTTGGGGGAGATTGGCGTATCAAAAGAATCAAAGCTTAGGTCAATTTGGAACATCATACACGCATCAATCCTGGGAAGTTCCATCACCCATTCCTTTCTTGTTATTATGTCATTGTCAGCATTGAGGACAATGTTTGATTTAAGTTTGGGGGTATTGGGATCATGTGCTTTATGAACAGTTTACATTGCCTTGCCGGCCCTTGATGTCTTGATGGTTTGAAATTGTTTATTTTGTTGAGAATATTGACATGCTAGATAGCATTGCCGGCTTATAAGACTTTGATGTTTGAAATTGTTGTTAATTCATGAGTTATGACCAAATATGCTACTTGTGCTACTTTCTTTAAATGCTTATCCATGTAAGGTCATATGTACACTAAGCACAATAGTCATGTTCAATTGTCTGTGAGTTTGGGAATTGTTGAAGGGCGAAGAGGTTAATGGAGTAGATGAACTAGGTTGTGAGCTTGTATTGTTTATTTTTATCAAATATTTCCTAATGCTCTAAATCTCTTGACCCTAATGTAAGACAAGTTTGGGGGTGGTCGACCCGGAAAAGGAGACGGCCTAGACGTGTGGTGATTCCATGCATGTGGAAGTAAATTTTGTGTGGAGTGTATTTTGCCAAGTATAAGCTAAGTAATGACCGTATGCTATAGTTCTAAGCCCATTTTATTTTTTGCATTGCATTGCCCTATCTCGAAGCCTTTTTGACTCGAGTTATTAAGCCCGTAGGAGTATCTTGAAACTTGATGCCTTAAGTTTGAAACTTGGGAGTCATCGGCTGAAAGCTCGCTACATGGGTCAATTAGAAAGCTTAATGAGTAGGGTACTCACACACACACTTAAAAAAAAAAAAAGCACATTATCATTGCATTCGCTTAATAAGTCTACCCCACTTCGTAGCCTTCTTGACTCGAGTTAATAAGTCCGTAGGGGTATTTTGAAACCTGGTACCCTTTGATCTAAAAAATCGGGGAGCTGCCGACCTAAAGCTCGCTACATGGGTCAAGTAGAAAGCTTAAGGGAGTGGGGAAGTCACGAGCAAACATCATGTTAGTTATTAGAAATCATGCATTTGTACTTGCATAAGGGCTTAGATGAATAGTGGGTTTGAATTGCTTGGTATAAACTTGAATGTCGAAGCACTCATTAGTGAAGAGTCACTGCACTTCTAGGTTGTCGAGATTGTCGGTAAAACACACCCATGCTTTAGTGGAAAAAAAAAAAAAAAAGTGATTTGAATAGTACCCTCTAGAACTGCATCCCGGGAGTGGAAAGAAAATTATTCATTGGGGGATGAATGTCACGAGTGGGAAAGGAAAGAATTGACCACTAATGGTGGGATAGTTTTGACTTGAAACCTCTTTACTCATCAACATTCTCGAATCTTATTGACGATTGACAGTGGCTACTCACACACGCACCGATCGAGCATCGGATAAGCCAAACTCATTTTTGTAGCATTATTTGGGAACATAATTGTGAATTAATTATGCAATTTCACACTCATGGAAGATTGCGAGCTATTAGCATTGTTGATCATATTGTCATTATTTTTTTTTGTAGATGCATGTGAATATTCTTGCTTGGGACGAGCAAGAGTTTAAGTTTGGGGGTATTTGTTGGGTGCATTTTACATGCATATTTCATATATTTTTGGTAATACTTTTTGAGTAATTTGGACAAATACCTACTTAATTGTGCATGTTTTGTGGTTAAATAGGTTTACCAATCAACTTCATGGAGAAAACACAAGAAAGAAGCTAAATGGATGAATACTTGAAGAAATTGAGGAGAAAAGAGTTAAATCCATCAAAGAGTCAAAATTAGAGCCAAACTGCAACCACGCGATCGCGTGGTAATTCTCAAGTCGCGTTCGCGAACTCAAGCAAAAATCCAACCCGAGACTTATAATGCCAACCACGCGATCGCGAGCTAGTCAGCCACGCGATCGCGTGGTCATAAAATGAAGCGAAAATCTGGGCCGACCCGGTGCGACCCGATCCGGCCCAGATGCTGAAACACGCGGATCTACGCGATTTTGGTGTATTTTTGAGTGATTTTGAGTATTTTGGATTCATCCTTTTCTCTTTCAAAACCCTAGAAAACCCTAGCTCTTTCTTTTTCTCTTTTATTTTACTCTTTTATCTTGTAATTTCTCTTGAGTTTGTATAGTTTAGTTGATGAATAGTGATTAAGGGGAGAAATACCAACATTATTGTGGAAGAATAGTGATATTTGGAAGCAAGAATCATTTGTGAAGGGAAGTGTTTTTGCTTAATCTTCATATTTCTCTATTTACTTTACTCTATTGTTGAAATGATGTATTTAATTCTTGAATTTTATTGTTATTTCACTATGGGCTAAACTATTTTGTGTTGGGATGTTGATGAAGCTTGACCTAACCTAGTTGATTTTAATGCTTGTATTAAGAATTTAAGCTTTTTATTATCTTGTGCATTTATTGTTGTATTTATTGACTAGCATTTTTGTGGCCACATTTATGCTTAGGTTTCATGGAATGTGCAATTATTGAGAAATTGTTGTGTATTCTAGATCAATATAATATTTGCTCTAGGTTCTTGTTTAGGATAGAGATATACCTAAAACCCTAGATGACCCATTGAGTTATTTTCACATAGGTTTAATGCAATTGGTGTGTTTTTAATCGACATAGAGATATAGTAGGTTAATACCACTAGTTAGGGTTGATTTCACTCGAGAGAGGTAATTGGCTAAGCTTGGAAAATCGGGTCTAACATGATTGATGAATTGCATCTCTTTTTGCTTGTTGATATTTAATTAGGTAATGCTCAAGTGGAATCAAGAATCCAACACTCCTTTATCATCTATTCATCACTATTTTTCTAGTTATTTATTTACCATTGCAAATTTAATTCTAGTACGAGAACATTCCCAAACAAATCTTTATTGTGTGTGTTTCTTGTTAAAATTAATTATACTAGAGTGTAATTGAAATAGACAATCCTTGTGGGATCGATAAACCGGACTCAATTAGTCCACTATCACTTGTATGCGACTCGTGCACTTGCGGTGTGTTTGTAGCGAACACCTCTCCATACTAATTCTATTGTGAGATTATCTTAATTCTAATATAATGTTATTGAAATCTTGTATTGTATAAAAAAAAATTAAGTCTATTTTTGATTTACGTTGTTGATGTGTAAAGATTCCGTTTTTGAAGTGTATAAACATATGTATTAAATTACAATGTGATATAAGATTGAAAAGGGTTAAAAATAAATATATTTTATAAATTATTTGAATTTATTATTTAATTAAATCAATCATTTGAAAAGTCATTCAACATTTATTTATGTGAAAATATATATTTTTAATTAAGAGCATTATAGACATAAGAATATAGAAGTAAGGACATAATTGACAATTAAAAGATTCCTACCCATCCATGCTTTTATAAAAAAAAAGGTTGAACCACAACCTTGAGGGCCCCCACCGAACCTGCCCTAGACCTTTGGTAGAGGAGGTAAATCGCAGGATGTACCTCCCAGGAGCTAGGGTGAAGAGCTTATGGATAGATCTGACTATTAACTGTAATAACTCCCGCTTGCGATACGGCACAAATCCAGTATTTGAGGATTCTAACCCTGCACCCCGCCACGCTGAGCCCTATCCGCCCTCCCCTTTACCACTGGGAGATATGCCCTGGGGGCATCCCCCCCCCCCAATCCATGCTTTTATATATTAGTGATTATGAATGACATGTTTTGCTTCCAATTTTTTTTTTTTAAAAAGGTGTTTACATTTATTGTTGTTAATTAATAATCGTTTAATATCAATTATTTTTTAAAAAACGAAGCAACTCCAAACTGTTTGCAAATATTTTTTATTTTCGATAAAAATAATATCAATTTTTTCCACGAATAACTTCATTTTATTGTGAAAAAATTGATAATCATTTATTGTTTAAATAGATAAATTGACTTTTATTATTCAAAGAATCTATTATAATTTGAAGTAGTTTTATTGTTTGTAAAATTTTAATAATTATTTTAATATAATATTATTTTTAATGCATTTTGTATATGGAAAAAATTATGTATAATATAAGCTTTAAAATTTTAAAGATACTTATCGAAATCGATATTGTTGAATAGTAACTTCCGTACATCGCACTGAAGAAATACTAATAATTATTGTATGTCAAAAAATACATCAAAAACATATTCAATTCTATTTCAAAACAACAACCTGAGAAAAATCAAAATCATAATGTGAATACAGTATAATCCCAAATTATTATTCCACATGGGAACTTCATTACTGATCCGATAGATCATGTCAACTTTTTGTTAAGAGTTTCCAAATGAGATAAATCAAAACCTCTCCGACAATATAGCCCTCAAACTAAGATCATCTATGGTCCTTGGAGACATTGAGAATTTCAAGAGCCTTCAAATAGGCGTCCGGGAATGGTTTAGCATGTTTACTGATTGTCTGATAAGTACGTTTTTCGTACTTATCTTGACCTTAAATTTGGACAATTGTAAGTGTTTTATGATACGATATTGCTAATTATGTATTTATATTGTTTGTTTTAGAAAAAACTCGAATTTGAACGCGTTTAAAGGATAAACGAAGAAAAATTATTAAAATCGTACAAAAATAGCAAAATGAGGACCAACTTACCTATTTGGACGAATTGAGATGGTTGTAAGAATAAACAATACATTAAGTGGGCTTTAAACCAATTAAAACATGGATTTAGAATGTGATGGACTCCTTATTGGACAAGGATGACAGAATGTTTTTTTTTTTTTACCTAATTGCTTCAGCAGCCGAATCCAATTGAAGTGGATTCTCTTTTTTTTTTTTTTTTGCTCTTCTTCGTCTTCCCGCGCACCTATCTCAGGCGGGGCCGATACAGCTGCTAGATGCTTCTGATCAATAGAACAAGAAGAGGAGTAAGCCAAAAAGAAAGATCACCAAAAGTAACGACCACCAAAATACGCATAGTAATTAAATCTTTTGATCACCCATTTAAGTTTAAGGAAAACCTTTTTTTTGGGCTTCCGCCTTACACAAGGAAGATTGGATTTCCTGAATCACGAGTCTTATATACTGTGTTACGATCACCTCATATTGATAAAAAGTCTAGAGAACAATTTGAAATGAAAATCAAGAAATAATTTTTGGTCATAAAAACAGAAACGCATGAATTGCGCAAGAAGTTCTTTCGGTTAAATTATGGAGAGCGCATATATATGACTTCTACTCATTAAAAAAGGAGAGCCCCACTAATTGACAGAACCATATTCATTAGGGGTCGGCTGGTTTGAGAAGAGGGGAGTTGCTTTGGAATTAAGAAACCGGCTGGGCAGTTTTTGGAGGCAGATTACATATAGGAGTTGAAGCTGGTGGAAAACAAAGTATTGGCCGGTGCAATTGATAGTGAGAGGGCACTTTATATACATCTTAGTGGGCGGCACTTTTTATTGAAAAATACACACAAGTGCTGGTCTTGAGCGAAGGCAGAACTCTGTTGGACTAGAAAGGAGTGGACGCTGGTTTTTGAAGTCGGCTAGGGGGCTGAATTGTGGAGAAAAAACGATGGCAAGACAGAATCTGAGTTTATTTTGTTCAAGCAACCGGGTGATGTTTATCAATTCTTTTATTGATTACTCACCAATTATGTTTATAGGCTAATTTTTTATATGTATTGAATGAGATGAACCCTGGTTTTTATTTGTTTTAAATAATTATTCTATAATTTAGTAAATTCTTGCGTTTCTTGATTTATTCTTGCATTCCCATTGTATTATTTGATTGCTTGATCACCAATTAAATAGTTAGTTACTTGTTGTAGTCTTGAAAAAGTCACAATAGTTTTTGAACGTGACAAGATAAACACGCGAACAATATATGTTAGGAATAATAATATGATGCATGCAATCTATTTGATAAATTGTTGATTAATGCATCATGAACATTAGCATTCGGACTAGGAATAAATTATGGTCGTGTTTGTGATAGGTTTAGTTTGTCTTGGAAAAGAAAATTAAATATATTAGTTTTATTGATTGGCAAGAACGCATGAATGAACTAAATTAGAAAATCAAGAGTTGAAATAGATAACACTAGGTGGATTCGGATTCCAATACATTCCCTCCATATATTTAAAATCCTCGTTTTTCATATTTGTAATTTTAGTTTTATTCAAACAAAACAAAATCGCTTCTTTTGTATTTCTTAATTGTTTTTCCGTTCGATTAGGGTTAGTAATCTAAAATATAATTTATCTAAATCCTCGTGGGAACAATACACGGACTCATCATCCACTTTATCACTTGTGCGACCCGTGCACTTGTAGCATTTTAGCGCAACATTCACAGTCACTTCCAAGAACTACAGCATGAAAGACATCTGACAGTCCAAGAGTCGAGATCATCTGCTCAGCATTTGGTCTTTGGAGCATTGGTAACAGCAGCTCGTTTCAGACCACGGTCTTCAACCCATTTTTTCAATTTGTACAAACCATTTACAGGTTTTAACTGCTCCTTAGCCAACCTGTCGTTTTCACTCAAAATAATAATTGCCAAGGCGGGGTAAGGAGAAAAAAAAAGTCACAAAATAAAATTCACTTTCTGAATATAACTTCCTTGTCATCGCATAATTTTAAACCCCTTTCATAATCATCAGGGAAAAGAGTAGAAGCAATATCATAGATATCGAAATCATTCTTTATATAGTAGAAGCTAAATAACTGCAGTGAACCTCGAACTTTCTTTATATAACAAGAACTCACACAAATGACATCATAGATATCGAAATCATTCTTCTCATCACTTCCTTGGTAACTAATGATCACATAGGTTATTGATGTTTAAAAACATATTCATTTCAGCTCTATCAGATGTGAGAATAGAACGATATTTCTGGTTCATAAAACGTGCATCTAAATTTCTCCTCACATATAGCATTCGTTCAAACCGTGATCAAATCCATCACGCATCAGGCAAAAATTGGAATTTGCAAATGGAGATATCAAACAACCTAAAGCTCTTAATAAAGCTCCTAATTCTGCATCTTAGTGCATATTTTTCACTCCTTGTCCATCAAATTTGTTAAAAGGGAAGTCGGGAAGTTTTCCAAACATGTAACAATCAACTAATATTGCTTTAGTAATTAACTGTATTCATTCATTTTCTTCTACCCACAATAAGGGAAAAACATAATAATTTTCCAAAAAATCATAAACCCTAAACCCACAAATCGAACAAATAACATAAAGAATCTCAAGAAATAAAAGTGCGAGGATGGTGAGTTACTGACCGAGAGGAGGAAATAGTGAGAAGCAATTGCAGCAGAGGTAAGAAATGGACTGCAAAACACGAACACGAAGGTCGCCGACGGTCGGCGATGACGACTTTAGTCGGGATTTCAGGCGTGAGTTAGGTTCGAGAAGAAAATGTTTCAGATAGATTTCATGGAGAAATAAGGGTTTTTCTTCTCACTTTTGGTTTCACTTCAGTGGCCGTGGGGCTACCGGCGGAGAGTGAGAGACAAGTCAACTGGTGGCAGCAAACGGCGAGGCTGGACAGAGGCGTAGAGGGTTTCTTTAACAATCGGTTGTGAGGAGACTGTTGTGAGAGAATTGAATTGAAATTAAGGCTTCATGGTTTCCAAATAAATTCAAATCAAGTGCTGGGTAATAAAATGGACTATGTAATAGTATATAGGATAGTTAGGTGTCAAATTTTCATTGGTTAGCACAATAAAAATTATAGTCAAAATTTGGTTAGCATAATAAAAACTATGAAGACTACAATTAAATCTAGGGCAAATTGCGTTGTGTACCCAGATTTTAAACCATTACTGAAAACTACTGCTTGAGGAGGAAAAAAATGAAAAATACGTAACTTCTCAACCTTCTTCCCCGACGACTGCCTACCACCATTGTTGCTCGTCTTCTTTGCAGCCCGCCCTCCGTCACCTCCAAATGCTTCCATCCCTATCTCATCCAAAGCCACCAGCAAGGCGAACTAGAGGCCGGCAACATTTGCGGTGGAGATTTATCATTTGCGGAGGTTGCCCAAACGTTAATCTAAAGCTCCCCAAGTTTTAGTCCCTTGTTGTTGCTTTTCCTGAGTATTCGCTACCCTTGGATGATGGTCTTTATCATACAATTGACATTTATCTCAGGTTTTAGCTTAAGATCCATCACTTACGAGATGCATAAACTTCCAGCAATTTTTCTGTAATGTTTATTTTGAGGGAGTGGTTGGCAATGATGGTGGTGGCTATAGCAATGTAGAAAACGGTGGTGTCGAGAATGTGGCTGTTGTTGTGGCAATCGTGGTGGGCAGGTGGCTGTGGTGTTGGTCAGTGTTTGTGGATTTTATACATGAAAATGTGTGAATAGTGCATGACCGTTGACTGGTGACCAGCAGATGGGGAATAGAATAATGCATATGATGTGTTTGCCTAGACAAAGCATCATAACAATTTTGTAAAGTATCAAAGTGTGATACCAAGATTTCGCTTTAAGTATCATGAGGATTTGAAAAAGTTTCAGGCTATGACACCAAAAATTTAAAAGTATCACAAATATCATGTTGTGATACTCACTTTTAAAGTGTCACAACATGATACTTGAGAGAGAACAGTATTTTTCAAAAAATAAAATAAAATATTGAAGTATTTTTCAATGATTATTGAAAATGAAGTAAGTTTCAATTATGATATCAAAAGTTGGGCATTTTTAGAAAGGGTTAATTGCACAAATTACTGTCTTAAATTAAGCAAACTTATTTTTACTACACAAAAGATAAATTCTGAAAAATACTTCAACATCTATTGCTCATCTTCTTCCAACCTTCTCTTCCACCACCACCACCACCACCATGTTCCTCTTGCTCCTCCTGTCATGTCTTCGTTCATAAGAATCTGAAGAGTCATTATCGTTCAATCGACGATGAGAGTAGTTGTGCTTTGCATGACTCTTCCTTCTCCTCACACCCTCGTCGCTGGAAAAATCTGAAATTGAGTGTACCAGTCTATGATGTTTATGATGTTTTGCGCGACTTATTTTTCTAGTTCCATCATCATCACTTGAAGATTCTGGATGTCCAGACTTAGTCCACCAATGATGTTTGTGATGCTTTGTCCGATTATTTTTTCTAATGGCATAATCGTTCTCATCACTTGAAGAATCTGAGGTACTAGAACTGGAACTTGTATGATCAAGCATGTGTTTCTTGCGGCCATGCTTCTTCATCTCCACACTGTTGCTCATCTTCTTCCCCGACTGCTTACCACCGCATGACCACCATCTCACCACCTCCACCACCTACATCAACTACCACCACCCCCTTCCCCACCGAAATAATCGAGAGCAAATGACTCATTTGACAATACCGTTTTGAGCTCCTCTGAGGAATAGCTTGTAAACAACCAGGTCATTGATGAAAAGGATAAGGAGGAGCTCGATGCCATTTCCAGAACAACGACAGAAGATTCTGAGGATGATGACAACAATGGCATCACTACTAAACAAAGATTGAGGACAATGAGCTTAGAGTGAAATCAATTAACGTTGATTGGAACGATTTTTGTTTTATGATTTACTAATTTTTTGGTGAATGGAGATGGAGATGTGGCATAGTGGCAAATCTATTTGGTTGGCTTGAAGAAAGCAAATTTCACAAATTGGCACTATGTCAGTAGCTGCAGCGCACCGGACAAGAAGAGTCCAGTAAATACAAGGAGAAATCTCAAATCCAATAGAGGGGATTTTTTGCTTTGACTGGCCTCTGCCTTCTGAAAATGTAGAGAATTGTCTATGAACTGTTTGATTTTATCTCCAAGATAAAAGTATTATAAAAATTTGTAAAGTATTAAATTGTGAGTCTAAAAAATTGAAAAGTGTGATACTTCACGTATTTAAGTATAATACTGTGATACTTCGTATTTGAGAAGTATCATAAGTGTCAAATTGTGATACTTGTTCGCTACAAACACACCGCAAGTGCACGAGTCGCATACAAGTGATAGTGGACTAATTGAGTCCGGTTTATCGATCCCACAAGGATTGTCTATTTCAATTACACTCTAGTATAATTAATTTTAACAAGAAACACACACAATAAAGATTTGTTTGGGAATGTTCTCGTACTAGAATTAAATTTGCAATGGTAAATAAATAACTAGAAAAATGGTGATGAATAGATGATAAAGGAGTGTTGGGATTCTTGATTCCACTTGACCATTACCTACTTAAATTATCAACAAGCAAAAAGAGATGCAATTCATTAATCATGTTAGACCCGATTTTCCAAGCTTAGCCAATTACCTCTCTCGAGTGAAATCAACCCTAACTAGTGGCATTAACCTACTATATCTCTATGTCGATTAAAAACACACCAATTGCATTAAACCTATGTGAAAATAACTTAATGGGTCATCTAGGGTTTTAGGTATATCTCTATCCTAAACAAGAACCTAGAGCAAATATTGTATTGATCTAGAATACACAACAATTTCTCAATAATTGCACATTCCATGAAACCTAAGCATAAATGTGGCCACAAAAATGCTAGTCAATAAATACAACAATAAATGCACAAGATAATAAAAAGCTTAAATTCTTAATACAAGCATTAAAATCAACTAGGCTAGGTCAAGCTTCATCAACATCCCAACACAAAATAGTTTAGCCCATAGTGAAATAATAATAATCGAAGTCTTGAGTTGTAGAGAAGTACTTGTTGCCCAACTTGGAAGTCCCTCTTCACAATGTTCTTGTCATGCCACCTCTTTGTCTTCTCTTTGTAAATCCGAGCATTTTCATATGATTCAAGGCGGAATTCATCAAGCTCGTTGAGTTGGAGTAATCTTTTCTCACCGGCCAACTCCACATCAAAATTCAAGACTTTTGTTGCCCAATATGCACGGTGCTCAAGCTCAACCGGAAGATGACATGCTTTACCAAATAGTAGTCGAAATGGAGACATACCAATGGGGGTCTTGAAAGCGGTGCGGTATGCCTATAATGCATCATCCAATTTCTTGGACCAATCTTTCCTCGAGGCATTCACCGTCACTTCAAGGATCTTTTTCAACTCTCTATTCGAAATTTCAACCTGCTCACTTGTTTGCGGATGATAAGGAGTGGATATTCGATGTTTGACTCCATACTTGGTCAAAAGTGAGTCGAAGAGGCGGTTACAAAAGTGTTTTTCTCCATCACTAATGATAGCTCGAGGGGTGCCATAACGAGTAAAAATATTTTTCTTCAAAAATTTCACCACCACTCGAGCATCATTTGTGGGGAGTGCCACCGCTTCTACCCACTTTGACACATAGTCAACCGCAACTAGAATGTATTGATTAGAAAAGGACGATGGAAAAGGTCCCATAAAATCAATACCCCAAACATCGAATATCTCCACTTCTAAAATAGAATTTAAAGGCATTTCATTTCGGTTAGAGATATTACCCAATCGTTGGCATCGGTCACACTTGGACACAAGTGTGTGAGCATCCTTGAATAAAGTGGGCCAATAAAATCCCGATTGAAGAACCTTTGATGCAGTTTTCACGGCACCAAAATGGCCTCCATAAGGCGATGAGTGACATTGGTCAAGAATCTTCTCCATCTCCTCCTCGGGCACACACCTTCTCATGATTTGATCCGGACCCCTTTTGAACAACAACGGGTCATCCCAAAAATAATACTTGATATCCGCAAAGAACTTCTTCCTTTGTTGATACGAGCGGTCCGGGGGAGTGATGCCACTTGCAAGAAAATTCACATGGTCCGCATACCATGGCACACTAGTAGCTTGTAGAAGATCCATGATTTGGAAAATTTGCTCATCCGGGAATACCTCACTTATCTCTTCATCCAAAATTTCCTCGATTTGCTCAAGTCTAGACAAGTGATCGGCTACAAGATTCTCCATCCCCTTCTTATCACGAATCTCCAAATCAAACTCTTGGAGAAGAAGAACCCACCTAATTAACCGCGGCTTGGCATCCTTCTTTGCCAATAAATACTTGAGGGCCGAGTGGTCGGTATATACAATCACCTTGGAGCCAATAAGATACGACCGAAACTTATCAAATGCAAAGACCACCGCTAGCATTTCCTTCTCGGTAGTAGCATAATTCAATTGAGCATCGGTCAAGGTTCTACTAGCATAGTAGATGACATGCAAGAGTTTGTCCTTTCTTTGCCCCAAAACCGCCCCCACGGCGTAATCACTTGCATCACACATAAGCTCGAAGGGCAAACTCCAATCCGGAGCCACAATAATTGGTGTCGTGATGAGTTTCTCTTTGAGAGTGTTAAAAGCTTGAAGACACTCTTTTGAGAAATCATATGTTGCACTCTTCTCAAGTAATGAACACAGTGGCTTCGTGATTTTTGAGCAATCTTTGATAAATCTTCTATAAAATCCCGCATGCCCCAAGAAACTTCTTATACCTTTTACCGAGGTTGGGGGAGGTAATTTTTCGATAACTTGAATTTTTGCCTTATCAACCTCAATCCCCTCACTTGAAATTCGGTGCCCAAGAACTATCCCCTCTCGAACCATGAAATGACATTTTTCCCAATTCAAAACCAAATTGGTATCCTCACATCTTTTTAGCACCATTCTCAAATTATTCAAACAATCATCAAATGAAGTACCAAAAACTGAGAAGTCATCCATAAATACCTCAATAAATTTCTCCACCATGTCGGAGAAGATAGCCATCATGCACCGTTGGAAAGTGGCGGGAGCATTGCAAAGACCGAAGGGCATCCTCCTATATGCAAAAGTTCCATATGGGCATGTGAATGTTGTCTTTTCTTGATCCTCCGGGGCTATAGAGATTTGATTATAGCCCGAATACCCATCCAGAAAGCAATAATGAGAATGACCCGCCAATCGCTCAAGCATTTGATCGATGAATGGAAGGGGAAAATGATCATTCCTAATAGCATTGTTGAGCTTGCGATAATCAATGCAAACTCTCCATCCCGTCACTGGCCTCGTTGGAATAAGTTCATTATTATCATTCTCTACCACCGTGACACCTCCTTTCTTCGGCACTACTTGCACCGGGCTCACCCATGCACTATCCGAGATTGGATATATAATCCCCGGCAACGGCGCCAAAAACTTGTTCGCTACAAACACACCGCAAGTGCACGAGTCGCATACAAGTGATAGTGGACTAATTGAGTCCGGTTTATCGATCCCACAAGGATTGTCTATTTCAATTACACTCTAGTATAATTAATTTTAACAAGAAACACACACAATAAAGATTTGTTTGGGAATGTTCTCGTACTAGAATTAAATTTGCAATGGTAAATAAATAACTAGAAAAATGGTGATGAATAGATGATAAAGGAGTGTTGGGATTCTTGATTCCACTTGACCATTACCTAATTAAATTATCAACAAGCAAAAAGAGATGCAATTCATTAATCATGTTAGACCCGATTTTCCAAGCTTAGCCAATTACCTCTCTCGAGTGAAATCAACCCTAACTAGTGGCATTAACCTACTATATCTCTATGTCGATTAAAAACACACCAATTGCATTAAACCTATGTGAAAATAACTTAATGCGTCATCTAGGGTTTTAGGTATATCTCTATCCTAAACAAGAACCTAGAGCAAATATTGTATTGATCTAGAATACACAACAATTTCTCAATAATTGCACATTCCATGAAACCTAAGCATAAATGTGGCCACAAAAATGCTAGTCAATAAATACAACAATAAATGCACAAGATAATAAAAAGCTTAAATTCTTAATACAAGCATTAAAATCAATTAGGCTAGGTCAAGTTTCATCAACATCCCAACACAAAATAGTTTAGCCCATAGTGAAATAACAATAAAATTCAAGAATTAAATACATCATTTCAACAATAGAGTAAAGTAAATAGAGAAATATGAAGATTAAGCAAAAACACTTCCCTTCACCAATGATTCTTGCTTCCAAATATCACTATTCTTCCACAATAATGTTGGTATTTCTCCCCTTAATCAATATTCATCAACTAAATTATACAAACTCAAGAGAAATTACAAGATAAAAGAGTAAAAATAAAAGAGAAAGAGAAAGAGCTAGGGTTTTCTAGGGTTTGGAAGAGAAAGAATGAATCCAAAATACTCAAAATCACTCAAAAATACACCCAAATCGCGTAGATCCGCGTGTTTCAGCATCTGGGCTGGATCGGGTCGCACCGGGTCGGCCCAGATTTTCGCTTCATTTTATGACCACGCGATCGCGTGGCTGACTGGCTCGCGATCGCGTGGTTGGCATTATAAGTCTCGGGTTGGATTTTTGCTTGAGTTCGCGAACGCGACTTGAGAATTACCACGCGATCGCGTGGTTGCAGTTTGGCTCTAATTTTGACTCTTTGATGGATTTAACTCTTTTCTCCTCAATTTCTTCAAGTATTCATCCATTTAGCTTCTTTCTTGTGTTTTCTCCATGAAGTTGATTGGTAAACCTATTTAACCACAAAACATGCACAATTAAGTAGGTATTTGTCCAAATTACTCAAAAAGTATTACCAAAAATATATGAAATATGCATGTAAAATGCACCCAACAATACTTCACGTAATTATGAAGTATTTTTCAATTTTTATGATTTTATTATAAGTAATTTTCAAGTTTTACAAAATTGAAGTAAATTTCAGTTTGATTCCTAAAAGAAGGGTATTAATGTGGATAACCCTTTTACAAACCCCCATTAAATCTAGGGTTAAGTTTTGGATATTTGAAAAATGGGCCAATGGGCCATGCACACATGTTTGATTGTTTAAAAGATGGTCCAGTATTATAAATTATTATTTTTTTTTAAAAAAAAAAAGTTTAAAAAATAATATAAATTACTATATTATTCTTTTTTGATGTCCCAAAAATTATGGTGTCCTATATGTCTCCAAATTACTAGTTCCCTAATATGTCTCCAAATAAAAAATCTCTTGATTCCCTAACAGTGCGCCCATAATTCACACCAAATCTATACCCAAATTAAACCCACATCAATCTACTTTTTCAAATTTTGAGTCCTCTTCTTTGATTTAGATTTTATTTCTTTTGCCCTCAACATGTTAATTGACCTAGCCATTTCATCCAACAAAGCTTTGATTTACCGATAGACAATATTAGTAATGGCGATTACCTGTTTCGTCACCGTTAAAACTTGAAAGTCAAGCTTGTTATTGACTCGAAAGGTGATACGGAAACAGGGGCGGACCTAGGATTATGGTTTAGTGGGGGCGAACACCGGAGGGACTATATGAAATTTATGTAGTTAGAAAGACCTATTAATGTAATATATGCGATCAAAGTTTAAAAAGACACCAATCTTCTTACAGAAATCAAACAAAATAGTGAAATACACGCTGAATAGGTTCACTGTAACAACCCGAAAATTTCTTACCCTAAATAATTTATTTAGAAAGTTATAATCAAGTTTTTCTTAGAGAAGAGACAACATCACGTGTTGTATGACTAGATATATATATATATATATATATATATATATATATATATATATATATATATATATATATATATATATATATATAAGAAAATGGGAGAAATTAACGTTATTGGTAACCTTGGTGATTAAATTGGCATAAAAGAAAGTTGTATTTAATGTTTGAACTCAATCGGATGGAATTTCATAGTTGAGGACTAAGTTGAAAATTTTAGAAAGTCCTATTAATTACAGTTCTGTCATTGTGATGAACACGACTTTGGGATCATTTTGTGAATTATATAGTGATCTTTGGCCATTGCAAGTTATACCAATTTATAGTTCATGATGAGATCCAAGTATTGGTATCAAGTTTGATCACAATTGAGGTCGGGAAGTGCTTCAAATATCGAGTTGAAGTCGTATACGTGAAATGGTAAGAATGCTGAAAATTTGGCCAAGTGTTGGGACTATTCGAGCAGCCGTTTTTGGATGAACGGTATGAGCGATTTAATGGTCCGTTTTCTTTGCATGTGTAACCGTTGCGAAGCTTGAAGTGTGAACTTTACAACGGTATAAAGATTTGACAAAAAAGAGCTCGTCTTGACCTTCAAATATTAACCCAAAGGTGGCACCTTGAAAAGGGAAATTTTAGAAGTTTTGTATTAAAATAATATGAGGGACACTTGTCATCACACCTTAAGGGTGTGTTTGGCTTATGAACTTATTTTGGTTATAAGTAATTATTTATCATAAGTTATAGGGCTTGGATGATAGAAAGAAAAGCTTCAAGGACCTAGTTTGCAATTACATAAGGACCAACTTGTACAAAATTGAAAGTATGGGGCTGTTTTGTAAAACCTATCATATATGTTTTATATAGAACGACCTAGACCCTTCTTCACTTCATCTTGTGCGTGAAAATCAGAGAAAAGAGAGTGAGAGACCAAAAAGTGAGAGGAAAAGGAGAGAAATGAAATTCTGCTGTACCGAGGATACTAGTAGCATCCGCAGATGCAAAACGAAGGTTACTGGTAGCATTTTCGATCCTGGACAGGTTCTTCAAAATCACGAAATTCTAAGTTTTTGGCTGATTTTCTTGGTAATTCTTAGATTAAGTAGTAAGATTTTTAATAAATTGAAGTTACCCTAACACTTGGTTAATTAATTGTAAGGCTAAAGGCTCAAAATCATCATTATAAGTTAGAGGTGTGTAAAACTTGGTTTATGTTTTAATTGAGTTAGTTTCTCATATGGTGTAGAAGATTTTTACATGATTTTACTATTTAATGTATTTCTTATAAATGGGTGTTGAATTGATAACCCATTTACAAAGATTTATGTTAAAACCAAAAATCACCTTCTAAGCGTTTGATGAAAGGTGTGAGTGTAGGAAATATGTTTTAATGATTTATTTCAAAATCTGTGAAAAATAAAGTTCCATTTTTTATAATAGAAGGGCGTAAATTACCACTTCAAATTAGAGTTATTCATTCCTTAAATCAAATTTTTAAGTGGGGATGTTGAATTAGGATTAAGGGTATTCTATTTCATGATTTAAGCTTGAGTGTGAAGCTACGTGTATTAGAATTCAGATTTAAAGGGAGAATTAAGTTGCTGTTTTTATTTTTGAATGCCCTTAAATTGCCACTTTGAGTGAATTTACTAAGATTTGAGACTAAATTTTCATGTAGAAGTATTAAACCATGATTTAAATTGATTTTGTACACTAAATCATGTTCTCTCTTATAGCTTAAGCTTGTTTATGGGCTTCATGTATAAAAGGTCCTGCTTTAGGTTGATTTAAAGAATAAAGATTATTAAGGTTATGGATCTTGTTCTTATGAAAACTAGTTCTTACCCGTGCGTTGCACGGCAAATGTAGTATTTATGTTAGATTTCAAGAGAAAACATTATAAAATTCCAATGTTCCATAATAAAATAAGTAAGTCAAAGGTTGTTTAATATGACAACAGTAATTGCTAATGATTTTGAAAAGTTAACATATCTAATCTAAGTTTTGGAAAACTTCTTTAAAAACTACATTTGTGGTCGAATTTGTTGGTTGCCCATTTTTGTCACAAATTAGTATCTTCAAGTCAGCACGATTGGTAACTTGAGAAACAGCTACAATAATATATTTTACTGTAACAAAGAACACCAAATTCATAATAAGGACAATGTTCCAATACACAGACGAATAACTTATAAGATATAACAAATTTACGCCTTAGAATTTGTTATGAGCATTTTACGAAAACAATAATAACACTTTAATAAAACATGAACGTAATTTTTTTTTGTACTCATAAAGTTATGAAATTTGATACATTATCTTCTCAAACAAAAATAATAATAATAATAATAATAATAATAATAATAATAATAATAATATATAATTTCCAAAATCCATATTTATCTTTTACCCAGATAAGTATTTTTCTTTGGATTAGATGTTTTGAAGGGTTATAATATTTATAATTATATGTTCGAAATGTTATGGTTGAATAAGCATTGTAAAAAAAAAATTTACCAAGTGTTATAAACTAGAGAGAAAAAGAGAGAAAAGTAGAAACATCAATAAACTTTTTTATTACTATGAACCAAAACCCCCATATATATAGGGAGACTAAGGGATACATAAGGTAATAATACCTAGGGTTTTAGGGGTACAACTGTCATTCGCTAATACAATATAATATTTACAACACTCCCCCTTGAATGACATATGATATTACAAAATATCTGCATCGTTAAAACCTTGTTTGATAAAAACCTAATGGGACAAAATATCAAACGAAGGAAAAAGAGTACAGTTGTTCTTGGAGTATTAAGATGAATGCTGCCTCGTTAAAACCTCGTCAGGAAAACCCAATGGGACAAAACCTTGGCTAAGGAAAAAGAGTACAGTTACTCCCCCCTAGTGTTAATAGCTGTAAATCATCGAGTTGATGTATCCCAATCTTGTGAACTGGTTTCTTGAATGTAGATGTTGATGGTGCTTTTGTAGATAAATCAACTTCATTGTCACTTGAGTAGATTTGTTGAAATTCTAGAGTATTTTGATGCTGTCTCGTTAAAACTTTGTTAGAAAAACCCTGTGGAAAAAAACCTGAACGAAGGAAAAAGAGTACAGCTACTCTCCCTGATTCAATATGTATTGAATCATCCATATAGTTACTCCTGCTGATTCAATCTCTATTGAATCATTCATATCTTGATCTCTTCAGGAGTTTCGTATAGGAGAGTATATCAATAGTTATTGATGACAGCTACCTCATTAAAAACCTTGCCAGGAAAACCTCGTGGGATAAAACCTTGGCTAAAGAAAAAAGAGTGTAGTGTATATTAGCTCCCCCTCATGGGAACATTACAATTATATTGATACTGCATTTAATTATTTCAACTGTAAATCGGTGTAATATCGAATATGTTTACCAAGCATATATAAATGGTGTATATCTTGTATTATTTGTTCTTCGAATATAAATTCAATTATTCATTTGAACTTGAAGAACTATAAAATATTTTCCAATTATTTGAGCATGCTACATCGAGCCATGTTCTATAATCAATATTCATCAATGCATTTAATGCAATTCTCAAATCTAGAAGTGACTTATTCACTTCAATGAACAATTAACTTATTCACTTCAGGTGAATAATTAACCATAAATTTGTATCTTGAAAATCAATTGCCTGAATTTTCAAATATAATTTTATACGACAATCACATTCAATTACAAATTGAATCTTTTCAAGGCATATTAAATATTCAGATCGCAAAGTATATGTATACTTTGATCAAACAAGTTTCTTAAAAACTTGAACTATATATTTCAAATATATTTAATCCTTCAAGGATTATACTGTATGCTTCAGGCATCGTATATGTTTCACATTGCAATTGTCAAATTTCTACCACCAAATTTAAGTCGTGAAACTTTAGATAAGTAACAATTCCTATATTTCAAATAGATTTTCTCTAATTATTTCACCGCAATCCCAAAATACCGAGGTATTGATTACCCTTTTTAATCTCACTCATTGGTACTTCAAAGAATACTCCCAACGAACCGAGTTTATGATCATACATTTTGATATCACTCATTGGTACATCAAAGAGCGCAAGCTAGTAATCAGAGTAAATCATTTTTCATTATATACATTTCTAATAATCATATATTTATAGGCACTTATTATGCATTTTCAGGCAAATAAAATATTATATTTATGCCAGATCTTTGAAACATTTGTTGCGCAACAAGTCGTGTATTACGACTATACCTATAGGTATTTTACTGGCTTTACACTTTTATGTGTTTGGACTTCAGGTCCCAAAAATTCAGGTTTTGTAATAAGTTTAATTTAGCCTGAATGCATACTTTTGCCAACTATTTTTATGTCGATTTTCTTCGACATATTTTCTTTTATTATCCTCGCTATCATTCAAATTATGATGCGACTAGCTTCGTAATGTGCTTTTGCATAAGTGCTTTAAAAAGTGTGTCGACACAATTATCATCTTAATTTGATTTCTTTCCCCACAAGACATAACTATAGAGATCTCAATTTTCAATATTTCAAGTACTTGAACCTCTTCTGGAGATTTACAATTAATTATGTTAATAAATACTCTCTCACGAGTATATGCCTCCTCAATAAGACCATTATAATCATTTGCTCTATTTTTATTTATTTGGGGATCTTTATTCGAATAAAATATCGCTACGCTTCAGGCGTGCTACATATCAATATAAGATAGAGTATGAGATTTTATTAATCTCTTATGCATTTGTTTGATTTTAAGCTATTCCCCCCTAAATTTGAGAAAATTGTCCAATCAAATTGACAATCATTTTTTTTCGACGTTGTAAAATATCACCAATTTGGGATATATGTTCAAACAACGCATTTTTCTCAACATTTTTTATTTTCCATATCAGTGCATTGTGGTGGATCAATTGCACTATTAAAAAATTATATGGAAAAATTAGGCTCTAACCATAAGCCAATTATAATAGGGAGAACTATGATGTTGGCATGATGCATAATAGAATTCTCTAAACAAAAAGGGAAGTATTTTGTTCTCAATTAAATTAATTGGAGGCGTTTAACAAACAAAAATGTTTAACCATTTATCGACATCCCAACTAACACTTATTAAAATGTTGAGATTCGTGTCCACTAGCATTATCAAGATACATTCTTGATTATATAATCTGAAAATTATGCTCATAATTCATAATTTGAGCAATAATTTCGCAAGCTTCAGGTTGCGAACACCATGCAATCATCTAGTACATGTATCAAATCTATTAGATACAAATAATATTTAGATGATCAACGTGGAGGATGAAGGGCCCCCATTTATCACCCTAATTAATTTTCAGAAATATAAGGAATTTAATCCCTATTTTAGCTAGTGATAATGAAAAATTTCATGAAAGAGAACAAACATCATATATGATTGAATTGAAGAATCTTCTGGTTCTTCATTGAGTATCAATTTTAATTTCGCATCATTATTGATCCAGTGATGGTCCAACTGGTCATGTCAAATAATAAAGTCAAATTGAACTTCTGGTTCAATATAAGATATAATTCAATGATTAAATCATATATTATTGAAGTAGTCAAACTAATCAATGTCATTATGACATAAGTTATATGTTTTCCTTCAGGGATAAATATGAACTCAAATGAGATATTTTTCTTCGAAAAGCATGTTTCTATTACTCATTCAAAATCAATATGTCAATATTCTTCCGGAATATTGTAATATCAAATTAAGAACATATCTCATAATATTGGGCTCTCCGAGAGCAAATTATATTTCATATGAGATAAAATTATAATTCTTCAGGAATCATCACAACTATATATTATACTACATCATAATAATCTTCTGGATTATTAATAAATTTGAATTTCTTTGAGAAAAAGAATGCAATATTTATCACATGAGCAATAAAATAATATTCTCCTAAACGTAGCAATAACGCAATATTCTTTTGGAATATTGATTCGAATCTCATTCAATTATAACAATAATTAATATCTATTGTGCTATTTAGAAGCAAAATAACGAATTATTCTTCTAGAATAATTATATTGCTAAAATTGCAATTCTTCAAGAATAATAAGTCAATATTCTTCTGGAATATTGATATTAATGATTCATTCTACCTTTCAAACTAACAATATTTGTGCTCTACACGAGTGACGTTAAAATATTCTTCTGAAATATTTATCTAACGTGGGTTGTGTTTATTCGAGAACACCAACACCATATTTGTTTAAAACATATTTTAAATTATGCTTCTTCAAGAGCATTGATCAATATTCTTCTAAAATATTGAAATTATAATATACTGCTCGTGACAAGCAAGTAATATTCTTCTAGAATACTACTATTGTTGTCCTACTTCGTGAGCAACAACATGATACATTATTAAATCAGAATTTATGAATGAACATCTACAAATATTTAATCATCTTAAAGAATATTAATTACCATATAAACATAATATGAATTTATATATAAAAATGAATTACCAAACATACATCAGGAAAAAAGAATTTCCATATACAGAAGTTAACAAAATTGACTAAATCTTTTATTGGCTAAATCTTTTACCAATATGCAAAAGATACTAAACATGCACATGAATTCCATATATAAAAATTAGATATATAACTAATATATGGTAGAATCAAATCTAATAATGTATTTGAGAATTCAAAATAACATAGTGATTTCCAATGACAAAATTGAAAGAGCAAAAAATAATAACAATAATAATTTGCTGGAACAAGGTATACTTTAACGAATTTATTTCAATTCTTCCAAAAGAAATAATAAATCAGTATTCTTCTAGAATATTGAAAATTATAATTCATGCTCTTTAGGAGCAAATAACATCCTTCTAGGATATTAATTTTAATGTCGTACTACTTCAGGAGTAACATCAAATTATTTATAATAGACAATTTTACGATTAATAATTTAATTTTCTTCTGGAATATTAATTATTTATTACGTTACTTCAAGAGCAATAACGAATTATTCTTCTGAAATAATTATAGATCTAAAATTGCTATTATTCAAGAATAAAATGTCAATATTCTTCTGGAATATTGAAAATTACAATGTATGCCCTTTAGGAGCAAATACTATTCATCTGAATTATATGTTGTGCTACTTCATGAGCAATAACAAATATTTTTAATAGACAGACACAGATCTATGATTAATATTCTTCTGGAATATTAATATAATATTGTGCTACTTCAGGAGCAACAACGAATGAATTAATAACATCAATAAATTTCTAATGGACAAATCTATAATTAATATTCTTCTGGAATATTAATATATATTGTTGTGCTACTTCAGGAGCAACAACATAATGAATTATCAATATAAAGATCAAAATCTGTCGAATTGTTTGGAGTAAATCAGATTCAGATTTATGAGCTACAATTGCTAATGAACAACATCGTAATGAATAGATGTGAATTGCAATTGAATAATAATAAAAAAAATCCATATGTCACTAAATTAATTTCGGTGCATATGATTTTACCATCTAACTAATATTTTGATATATGGGATTTTGAGGAATTTTTATAACTCAATTTGGTAGAGACTCGTGCTGATAACGTGTTATAAACTAGAGAGAAAAAGAGAGAAAAATAGAGACACCAATAAACTTTTTTATTAGTATGAACCAAAACCCCCCATATATATAGGGAGAATAAGGAATACATAAGGTAATAATACCTAGGGTTTTAGGGGTACAACTGTCATTCACTAATACAATATAATATTTACAACACCAAGAACATGCAGAATTTTCCTAAACAATTAGAATTAAACCTCATTTAACTTCTCCACTATTGAGCCATATAATTTATATCAAAAAGAAATAAAAAAAAAATGAACACAATATATAATTGTTACAGTACTATCGAACTAATTTATATTAAAAATAACGTTTTTTTCAACGAAATTGTTGCAATTAATATTTTAACTTCGTTTGTTAACCAAATTAATTTGATTTATAAATCAGTTTATAAAGTACCCAATTATGAAAACTACAATCTTACCCATACGCTTTTCTCTCCAATTCAAACCACTATTATGTAATTCATCAATTTGACTTTGTTTGTTAATACTGATTGGTTTATAAATTAATTTATTTATGATTTGAAGGTAAAAAGTCGTCATTGAAAAATGGAGATAGAAATGTGTGGTTAAAAGTAATTTGAAAATCGTGTAATTTAATAACTGATTTATAAATCAGTTTCTTTTGTTTAACAAACGGAGTCAAATTATAAACTAAATAGTGTAACCAAATAGAAGTTTTTTTACTTTTGATTTTGAGATAAAATGTGTGGTTTATAATTGGATGTAAAATATGGTTCAAATTTTGCCAAAAAAAAAAGATTCAAAAGCGATTTAAAAATTTGTGTTGTTTATAAACTGGTTTAAAAATATAATAATAATTGTGTAAAAAGTGAAACCGTGTAGCGGGCGGATAAATATTTAGTCTCCAGAAACTTCATTCAATTATTGCTTTCTTACTCTAAGGCTGCGTTCTCTTTGGCGTTTTCCAGCCATTTTCCGTTTTTCATTTCCGAAAACGCGGAAAACGCGTTCTCTTGCGCCGTTTTTGGAAATAATTTTCGAAAACGTTTTCAAAATTTGTAAAGGAAATGGAAAACGTGAAAATCACGTTTTCCGCGTTTTCCGAAATTTATAACTATTAAGTGGGAAACGCGCGTTTTCCACTTTAAAAAAAAAATTAAATTAAAATAATCAAAAAAAATTTGAAATTTGTTATTTTTAATTACATTATTGGTCCCTAATTTTCAAAACTTGTCATTTTAATCCTCAAATTTTGAAATTTATTTCGAAAATACCCTAATTTATTTGCAACTTAGGTCCCTCAACTTCAGATTTTGTTGCACATTAGTTCACAAATTTTACTTTTCTTTCAATTTAGTCATTCTCGTATTTGCTTTATAGGTAATTGTCTTCAAACATGTATAACTTTTGATGTACAACACCGAATTGCACTTTATTTTTTGCGTCGAACTCCAAATTCAACCATCTTTCTGATGATGTATCATCTGCTTAATTATTAAATATTTCTTTTTTACTTTTGTATTGTAAACACTTATTTTGTAAGAACATCATTAATTAGCGTAAATTGATTTTTGCAAATTTTATTGAAACTTAAATTTTAAACGTTATGAGTGCTTACTAGAAGGATGTATATATATAAAGTATTAAATGGAATGATTACTTTAGAATGGAAAATTACTACCTAAATGTGGAACAATTACTTTAGAAGGGCAACATGAATTTTTGAACTTTTTTGGTACAATCAAATTGTGTGATAGGGGTTATTTCATTTATTTTTGTTGTGCAACTCAAATATGAAAACAGTTTTCAGAAATAACAAACCAAACGCATTTTCAGCAATTTCGAAAAAAGTCACAGAAAATGGAAAATAGAAAACATTTTCGAAAATGAAAACAGGAAACTGAAACACAAAGAGAACGCAGCCTAAATGTCTAAACCCACTAACTATCACTTGCCTCCCACATCTATGAAACCATAATTTGGCTGTGGTTGTTAAGAAGCCAACTCCACCAGGATCTCCATTTTTCGTGCTCTTCATCATGCTAAAAGCTGAAGCTGGACGTTTTCCTCATCCAAGCACGATTAAAATCATGTCTTAATACAAAGATCCAGAGATCTCGAATTTGAGATGCTACTTTCTCATCCCAGTTTTGAATTATAATTTTTCATTATTTTGCTACTGTTTTGATTATCATTAACCGTTGTTAATCTCTCTCCTTTTTTTTTTTTTTGGTAAATCTGAGGATTTTCTGAACCTTCTACTGGTTCGGTTCAGTTGATTTCAACAATATACAGTAGATCGGTAATAACCTAAAACCCTTTCAGTTATTGTAAACTATTTTATTTGGTAGACCTCGGTTCTTGTGTTTTTTTTTCTTGTTTATAAATTTCTATGCTTTTTTTTTTCTTGTTTATATACAGTAGATAGGTTAATATCTGTGTTTTTTTTTCTTGTTTATAAATTTCTCCTATTATGGTCTTCACGTGTGCCCATTTTGTAAGTTCTACAACTTTTAAATGTCTAAGATCAAAATCGTGATAACACTTAAATGATATGTTTCAACTTTTTGATGTTTTAAAAAGAATTTTTGTCCATATTTGTTACTCTCTAACCAATTCCTTTTTCTTTTGTTTTTTTTTTTTGGTCAAATTCCTTCGGAGATGTCCAACATATGGAAGTGTGTTGAAGGTCTAAGGTTTTCCTCAACCTACATAGGTAAGTTCATATGCTTTACTTTTCTTTCCAAAATATATTGTAGCCTGGTAAACTCAGATTCTATTTCAGTTAGTACGATATTTGTTTCCATATATTACACTGTCATTTTTTTTTTGTCCTGCGTATGGTAAAAAAAAGTTATAAATTCTATTTTCAACGTGTTTTTTCAAAGCTTTTTCATAACAATACATAGGACATGTGTTATGCTTTTTTCATAACAATAGACTATGCTATTTTATTAGATATATTATTGAGTTTTTTTATTTTTATTTTTTGTATGTTATAATGTATGTATATCCATTTCCTATGTAAATTCGGTGAAGAGAGTGAACACTTATTCTAATATTCATGAAATTGTTCATTGTTCTCTTAAAATATGACTTAAATTATTTGTTTGAAGTTTATTTTTAAAGAAGATTCTCCATATTTATTAATCACTAACCAATCCTAATTTATCTTTCTTTTTTTTAAATGCATTCGGAGAGGTCCAACATATGGAACTGTCTTCAAGATCTAAGGTTGTCCTCAATCTACATAGGTAAGTCAAATTGGTTTACTTTGTAAACATAAATTGTAGACTGGTTTAAATGTGTGCTAATTCAATTATTATCATATCTGGTTATTGTTTAGCCATTTTTGTGTGAGTGTCATTTTAAGTGCTATATTCTAGTGATAGCATGTAGCTCAAGTACACAAATAATTATCAGTAATTGCATCTGTTTAACTTGTAAAAATATTTGAATTGTGATAGCATGTAGCTTGACACAAATCTTACCGTCTCTTTGTAACCCATTTGGTTCTTGATACACATTTCCCCTAGTTTTTCAACCCCTACAAAGAAATGCTTCTATTAAAAGTATTTACAACTATAAATTCTTCTAAAACTTTTTATTTCTTTTTTTCCCCTACCAATACTATCTTTAAACCTCCCTCACTCTTCTTAGGTTTATAAGTAATAAATTTTCTGCCAGTAACTATTCCTAGTTCACAATCCAACTTATGAGGTCTAAATTTTAACGTCAATTCTTTTTTATGATTACAAAACATGTACTCATTTTTAAAATGGAGGTTAGGTTTCATCATGTGTAGTTATATTTTTTTAATTCCAACAGCCAAAATCAAAACCAAAAAAAAAAAAAAAAAAAAAAAGAATAATAATAATAATAATAATAATAATAAATAATAATAAAAATAATTCTTACAAAAAATAATAATAATAATAATAATAATAATAATAATAATAATAATAATAAAATAATTCTTAATCATTAAAAGTCAATAAATGTTCCTCTTCCACAATCAGACTTTGATGTTTAACTGTTAACATCATTTCTATTTCTGATTATAAAAGCATTACACATTAGCAAAATAGATCAATGTTCCTTTGTAACAGCAGTAAACTAACCTTCATAGTCATCAAAATAGTGCTTGCGTTTGTTTCTTTTGCTACTTGAGGGAATGTTCATTTCTTTGCTACTTAATGTATCTCTATCCATGAATATGAAATATTGTAGTTTAGCTTTGATTGATAGAACTCCTATTCTGCATATTGACACTGTAGTTTGCACCATTCTTTTACTTTACACTGAGCATTTTTTGAAGAGATAAAAATTTCCCAGAATTTTTCTGTTCTTCTATTTGTATTGTAGTGTAGTATTTTGCTACATACTTTTTGAAAACTGAAATGAAATGTGTCCTGTTCGAGATGCCTGTCAGACATTTTTGCTAAAAGTCTACATTTGTAGTCTTTGATTACTGTGCACTGTTGATGAAATGGTTGCCAAATATGTCATTTCTATCTTGCAGCCTGTGCCAGCCATTTCAATGTATATACTGTAGCACGCCTTCCCAATGTATAACCTCGGCATAAAGTTTGGACAAAAAAAGCATATGTACACTGACCATTTCCAAGAAAATGATCAAAAAACATATACACTTTAATTCAAAATCTGTACAATTTGATAAGTTCCCAGAATACTGCTGTAATGAATAGATTTGATAAATCATAATCATTTTGGTCTAATAAAAATAACTTTAGTACAAAAATGTAATCTTAACTCTTAACAAAAGTAATTGAAAAAAATTAATTAAATTATTTAAAGCAGATTTGTGAACATAGAATGGTATCTGGGTTGTTGTTTGTATTATTTATGCAACAATGGATAAACAGATGTTAAAGCAGATTTGTGAACCTAGAATGATATCTGGGTTGTTTGTATTATTTATGCAGCAATGGTTTTAAAGCAGATTTTTGAACCTACAATGATTTTCTGGGCTGATAAACAGGTTTTAAGGCAGATTTTTGAACCTATAACGATTTATGGGTTCTTACTTGTATTATTTACGCAGTAGTGGTTTTAAAGTCTGCATTTTTTAACCTAGAATGATTTTCTGGGTTGATAAAACAGGCGTTAAAGCAGATTTCTGAACTTAGAATGATTTCTAGGTTGTTATATGTATTATTTATGCCGCAATGGTTTTAAAGTAGATTTTTTAACCTAGAATAGTCGAATAGTATTATTTATGCAGCAATGGTGATTAGTCGTATAGGTTTTTTTTTTTGCAAGCATATTTCATTATGTCTAGGCATCTTAATAATGTTTACATTCTCATTCATAGCATCTTTATATCTTTACATACCATGTACATCTGGCCTTTATACCAGTCCATACCTGCAAGCATATTTCATTATGTTTAGGCATCTTAATAATGTTTTCACTCTCATTCATAGCATCTTTACATCTTTACATACAATAGAATTGTTTCATACTTACATGTGTATCGGTCAAAACCATTTCAATGCTAACACACATCTCTCCGGTTGAAGTCAGGTACTTTCCAGAGGTGTGCTACCCGGCATCGATCTTCCACTCCGTCTTTGCAGCGTCAATGTCTTCAATGCAGTAGCTATTGTTGGCCATTGTAAATGAATTTGTTGGATGCAGCTGCTGTTACTGGACCGTCTTTATGAAGAAGATTGCTCATTGTTGTTTCTAGACTGTGAATAAAGAAGATTTTGGTGTTTTTTAAATTTGATCGGCTGGGCTGTATGTATATTTTCCTGTGCATCTGTAGAAGTGCCTGCTAGACACACAGCTTGTCTGAGAAGGAAGTTCCCAGGAAGCTAATACATAGTTAACAGGGCAAAAAGTAGAAATATTGTTTCCAATTCCGGTTTGTTTCAGCCTATATTTTGACATAGTTGGTTGTGCTTAAAGACTGTCAAATCTCTAGCATTAAATTATTTCTTTGTAAAGCAGATTTGAATCAGATATTATCTGTATTGGTTTCCATTTCGAGTGAAAATCATATTAATGTCTGTATATTATTTTCAATGGATTAAAGCCATCCTTCATTTGTAATTGCACCTATAGAATTCAAATCATGTTATCTGATTTTGTTGCACGATTCCAGAAGCCTTAAATTTATTTATTTATTCTTTCCAGATAGTTGGGCGGGAGATATTGGGCGGGAAGAATGGGCCAGACGCTCTCCCTTTTATATATTAGATAGATGTTTGAGTGAAACAACAATGACTTTTTTGAGTTATGTTGATGTTGTGCTATATTTTAGATATTGAGAATTATGTTTTAAGGATGATATCAACCATTAGATATATTTTGAATATGATTATAAGTGGAGAAAGTTTGGATGAAGGTTAAGAAGCATTAGAAGTTGAAATAGACAAAAAGTTTAAGTGCTGATTTTGAAACTTAAATGAAGGTAATTACATGTGTAAATGGGAGTTATTGACGTTATAAATCTGATTTTTGAATGGGGATATTTAATTTGAATGTTGATGGCATTATGTGAAAGTTATGAGTAAAGAAGATATGTTTTAAAGACTTACTTCAAAGTTTGTTTGAAACTAAGTTGATTTCCCTATGATAAATGAGCTTAAAACACCACTTTAAATTAGAGTTATTCATACCTTAAAGCTGATTTTAAGTTGAGATGTTGATTTAGGCTTGATGGTGAACTCTTGATGTAGTTTATGCTATTTATAGTTGGTTGTAATGATGTGTAGTGATTGAATAAATATTGTTCCAAGACTAAGGTTAGAAGTGCAATTGCTTTCTAGGTGTTTGATGAAATATGTAAATGAAGTATGCCTTAGCAAGTTCTTTTGGAATTCTATCTATAAGTTGGATGTTTGATTTACAGAATGTGAAGATGTATTGATGGGATTTAGCATGAAGTTTTAAGTTGTTGATTTTGATTTAAATCATGGTATATGAAATAATTGAAGTCTTGAGACATTAGATTTTGATATGTTATAGTTTTAACATGCTTTGGAAGTTGCATTTAAGAAAATTCAGATTTGGAAATGATTATTGTTGAAGTAAGAATCTGATTTTGAAGTCTTGGACCTATGATATTGATATTTTATTGTCTAAAAACACTTTTGAGGTTGAATGTATAAGAAATTCAAATTTGGAGATGATTATTCATGAGGTAAGAATCTAAATTTATAGAAGTATTATAAGATGAATTCGTTGAAGTTTTGAGGAACGAATTATTACTTGATGTTATATCTAAAGCTTGTAAGTTATGTGCTATATGTTAGAATCAATCCATATGATTTAAGGTGATTAAACATGCATAGATATTGATTAAAAATCTACTGGGATTGATTGGATTAACTGAGACCTTGAGGGTGTTCAGAAGTGAATTTTTGGAGACTTTAAGGTATCAAACTTATGGTAGAACTTCACTATAGGTCTAATTGGTATTTCATGTTATTACACATGATGTTAAGTATGATAAAATGTGATATACATGATGTAAAATTCTGGTGGAATTGATTTGGATTTATGATGATTATAAGGATTTTAGAAATGGTTTTGGAGATTTTAAGTTACGATACTTATGATGAAACCTTCATATAGGTTTAGAATATATTTTATGTCATTTTACACAATTGGGAAGTGTAGTAAAAAGTGACATAAGTGATGAAAAATCTGTTTGTGTTACTTTCTTATGTTTGTGATCACCTACAAATTAGAATCGAGATTTTGATGAAGCTAAGGATTAAATTCAGTTTCTAGGATGTAACTCAAAGGTTGAGATGCTATATATTAAACACAGGAAACTTTATTCTACAGTGAAAGACTTGACCTTGATCCTTTATGTGTTAAACTAAGGATGAGATATTATGTTTCAATATGTGATTGAATATTATTATGTAAAAGTCTTTCATATGATATTTGATGAATAGCATTTCATCTCATCATCACAAGCATGCATGATCATTTCACATAAAAGAGTAAATTATGTATTTTCAAAATGTGAAGAAATGATTATGTATAAGATCTTTCAAATGATGTTTTCAAGAAATGATTTTGAAACTTTAAAGAATCCCTATTTAGGTTGTACACATAGGGAGAAAGTCCATATTTGAGATCATGGGCTATTAGATGCCCTTAGAAGAAAGAAAGATTCATTTAAAACAGACAGCATGAGTTTCAGTCTTAGTTACACTTAGGGTGTATGGGCGCCTGTTTGACGTGGACGCTGAGTCGAAAGTATGGGTATCTGTTATGGGAGTAAGTCCCATTCGAGCTAGCATGCTCGTGAGCTGAGTGCTCTAGAAAAGAAAGAAGAAGAATCGAGTTAGCAAACTCGTGAGTGTAAAAGAACACTCTTGTAACCTTGTACTATAGAAAGTACTTTTGCGCGCGGTGTGCGACCTTAATATGGGAAGGGCCTGTAAAGAGAAAAGAAAAGAGATCTTTTGAAAAGAAAAATATTGTATTTCTCATTAATGTCATTTTGCAAAGAAAGAAAGAAAGAAAAAAGAAAAAAAGAAAAAGAAAAAGAAAAAAATGATTTTCATATCATTTATGCATATCACATCATGCATTACATTCATTCCATAAATATGATATTGTTTATTTTAATGTAGTAATACGGAACTAAAGGCTATGAATGTGATATGAGTTGATTATCAAATGATATGTTAATATGATTGTGATTTCATTCACTTATATGAAGTATAATGTCAAAGTTAAGAGATAAAGTGTATGAATCATGTTCAAGTTAAGGTTTGACGAGAAAAAATTTAGAATGAAAGAAGGTTTTATGACTTCATACACTTTATATTGAAATTAATCTTTTATTACATTTATCAAGTTTTATTCACTGAACCATGTGATTCATAATTGTTTCATATTTCTTTTTATATGCAATTGATGCGTGTCGCAATGCACCAAAATAATAAATAATTCCTTACTCGCTAAATATTAATTAATAATGTAGTAGTGAGAGTAAGGGTCGATCCCACGAGGAACGGAAACTAATTTTAGTTGTTCGATCAATTAAAATGGAATGGGGGGTTTTGTTGTTTGAAAATTATTTGAATGAAAACTATGCATAAAATAAATAATTAAATATGACTAGAGAAATAATATAAGAAGAAATCTTGTTCTCGGGTTCAGTTGTGCCCTTAATTAATGTTATACATTTCCTTGTAACGTGTTTCTATCCCTAGTTCAATTATCAATCATAAATAATCAACAAGCTCTGATTATCTAAATTCTTCCTTATGCATATTGATTCAAAACAAGTTCTTCGAACCAATTCTAGCCACGGACAATCCTAAACAAGCTCTTAGGATTTAATGCATGACTAGTATGAAAATTTAGAAGAATAGATTGAATTGGATCGTTAATTACACGAGCTCGAATTAGTCAATCCAAGTTGAATTATTACTAAACCTGCACGAGATTTATTTGCTACTAAAGTAAAGATTCAATGACAATTACGGATCAAGAATCTAAACATAGCATATTCATGAATCCAAAGATCAATAATCCAATTGGCCAAATTAAACTATTAATCAAATAAACTCAATTGAACATTCAAAACATAATAATCCAACAATTGAAATAAAGGAATAAATTCACGCTACTAATTTGTAGGAAAAGAAAATAACATAATCAAGTTAACACAACTTCCCCTTTGAACAAGATATGGAATTTAGTCTAGCATGGTTGTGGTAGATTCTTCAAGTTGCTTCATGAATTCCATTGTTATTGATATTCTTGCGCTTGAAAATCTCCCAAGAATGCTCTATATTTTTCTCTCAATTTTCCTCAATGTCCAGCCTCCTTTTTGTGGTGATTTTGCTCCTTTAATGCTCCCAAAATCGTGCCCTAGCTTTACCCCAAAGATATACCAAAGATAGACCTTGAACTAGATAAGGAAATTTCTTGGAAAGCAAGTTACGGCCGTAAATTTCCTTATCACAGCCGTAAGTGAGTTACTGCTGAGAAGCGCCTGTGTTCGATGTTTTGGTCATAACTTTCTCTCCCGAAGTCCGATTGTGATGATTCAAGTTGCGTTGGAAAGAAAACTCAAATATCTACAATTCTTTGTGAAATATAGCTTCTCAAATTCGAAAGTCTTCTATGACAAAATTGAGTTTCAATATATGACTAAAATTCATGATCACAATCCTTGCGGGTTTTTGATTTCCAACTTCATCCCAAACCTTCTTTGACCATAATTTTTGCATCTAATCTTCTTCCCACATGCCATTATTGATTTGGAGCTCTTTGAATATGCCCTTGAACCTCACTTCTTGATTTTTTTGTATTTCTTTGGTTCTGTTTCCTTTCTTTTTCTTCTTTTTGACCTTACATAGCACAATAAGTGAAAATGCATTAAACGATGCTTCAATAGGATCAAACCAATAACAAAATAAGATATTAAGTGAATTAAATACGTGCTAATAAAGCACTTATCAGCAATGAAGCATCCATTTAGTGGATGTTTGATTTCCC
Organism: Ligustrum vulgare; assembly: GCA_963555705.1. Taxonomy (NCBI): domain Eukaryota; kingdom Viridiplantae; phylum Streptophyta; class Magnoliopsida; order Lamiales; family Oleaceae; genus Ligustrum; species Ligustrum vulgare. Next base: position 29,574,720 of record OY743186.1, on the reverse strand, counting down.
TATGGAGAATGCGACCGAGAATAAAGAGACTTATTGGTAACCAAAAGAGAGGAAAGATTAAGGCCTTTTGTACTTAAAACTATTTTAGAATGAAAATTTTTATTCTTCTAGTATTTAAGAGTCAATACTATTTGGGGCTCGATTTTGAGATGTATAAGTAGATTTTTATGTAAATAAATGAGCCTTGTATTTTAAAGTTCCACTTGATGTTTAAATATCATTCTTATGGCATTTTTAAAATGTTTTGACTCGGTTGTTATTAAAATGTTAAAGTCAACGTAAGGATGATTTTCCTAAAATGTTTAACAGGGTAAACTCATTGTTTCGAATAATTAAAATGGTTCTAAAAAAATTTAGAAAGAAATTTTAGTAAATGTATCAAATGTGCCATGTTTCTGAAAGTCGCTACTAGTAGCCACCTATAGCTACGAGTAGTCATCAACATAATTGAAAAAAAAAATTGTCTAAATTTTGGGATCGTGACATTCGCCCTTGTATGAAAACCTGAAATCCCTTGATTCAACCATGTAGCACCACGAAGAGGAGAGTTGAGAATATTAATAATAGTCATCAAGCTAAAAGAAAACAAAATCTACTGTGTCATTGTTCAGAGGGTATGTTCAATTGATTTTCACTACCTAGTTAAATTGATAACTTTTAATATTATGTTATGCTTCCGTAATTGGTTAAATTGGTTCAAAGATGATGGAAAATAGTAGTGTAATAAAAAATTAGAATTCTTCCATGATTCATTGCAGATCATGTAATTTGTTATTTAACTTTAAGTTATTCCTTACATGGTTGATTACACGTCATGTACTTTTATATTGTAAATTAGTGTTAAGTTATCTTCCTACATGATTCATTACAGATCATATAATTTGTGATTAAATATGTCAAATAGTTTGTAAAATTGTTTGTAACATTACGTTTGGGTTGTGGTATATTTGTGATTAAATATATTGAGTATTTTATCAACGAAAAGTTGAATGAGATGACAATAAAACTTTCGGTGTCCGAGGCAAGCACCCACTTGGCCATGCAATTTTTCAAGCTTGCCATGTTAATGAAGGAAAGCGAGGGTCGTGTGTATAAGTGGATGAACGTGAGGGGCCAACCCTAGTATTAGATGAAAACATTCGAGTTATTTTGGTTTCGAATGTAATTATTTCTTTTTAATGTAAGTTCTAGTGCAAATTTTATGTGATCTGTTTTCAGAATTATCTAGTTATTTTGATTTTGAGATGCACTTTTTGAAATAATTCTAATCTCGATGATATTATTGAATCTTTATTTCGGCTTAATTGTATGGATTGTGATTTATATGCATTTACTTAAACTTGAAACACGCTAAGAACTGTATTAAAAAAGTGTAATGCAGCTCTCAAGACAACTTCATATTCATCTATATATTAAATAATTCTACCGAAGAATGTCCTCTATGAGGCACGTAATAAACTTATATTTTTCGTTGAAGTCCGTCCTACGAGAATTGGACAAAACTGTTGCGGGCTCACTCCCGGCTAAGCTAGGTTCTATCACTAGGAGAGAGCACATGCAGTTTAAAATCTGTATCCAGAGCAAGGATGTAGAAAAAGCTTATTACACATCGTGTAACGAAACGATACACTCATGCAATATATGTAAAAATGGAAAAAGCCAGCATCATTCACCATGTTTAGTTTAGGATCAACTTTTCATGTAGAAGATGCAATTTTTCTCTTCACACGTCTCACGGTACCCATAGTTGATCAATTTCTAGCTAATTTGTTACTTCCATAATTAATTGTCTATCTTAGAGCATCTTAAATGGGATATTGTCAAGCTTGCCAAATCATCAAAGTTAACAATGTCCAACAATTTTCTTCTCCAATGCACCCCATGTCATATTGAGATGGCAAAAATAAAGTTGGACATTGTCTAAGTCAATATCTAAATTGGAAGGCAAGTCTAACATGCTGACTTGTCAATATTGATGGGAAAACTAAAAATTACGGTTGACAATACACCCCGCACTCCATATCTCTCAGGTTTCTGCAATTTTATTTTTTTTTTCAATTTCTTAAACAGAGATAGAAAAATTATTTTCTTTTTCATCTAAAGTTGCAACAATTGTTGAATTGAGAAGTTACTTGCTTTTTTATTTTTTCTTTCCATTTTCAAGATTCCCTAAACGGTCTGCTACTGCTTTACTTTTTTCAATTCTGAGCAATCGATGACAGAAAGAAACAGGATTGTCAAAAAAAATAATGGAGAGGAAGGAAGGAAAAATGAAATTGTGGAGAAGAAGGAAAAATAACCGGAATTGAATCTCACTCGCACATATTTAATAGTTTTTTTATTTTTTTTTTTATTTTTATGAAACATATTTAATAATTTTTTTTAAAAATAAATAAATGCTGCATAGGCATCAATATTGTGTTGTAGACATACTGCATTAGAGATCAATTTTTATCTCAATGTCAGTTTATTAGATATTCATTAGAAGTCCAATTAATGGCTATAAAATGACACCCTTTTTTTAGGTTGGACAATGTTTCATTGGAGATGTTCTTACAATTAAGGATGATAATAACTATATAAATTATTTTTGGATAATTTGTAAGTTTCCTAATTAATTGTCTGTTTATGGCAACTACATTACTATAATTAATGATGATGATAACTACATAATTTTTATACTCTCTTACCTACACTCATGTATTCTTCTAAAAGCAAAATTGGAGTTTTTGTAACCTTACAAAATATATTAATTATAAGTAATTTTCAAAACTTACCCATTGCATTGGTATAGTGGTGTAATTTTCCCTCCTAATTATTATTGTAATTAAGGTAGTGTTTGGGAAACTTGTTTATAAATAAGTCCCTATTTGATAGAGATTAAAATTATATTTTTAACTAATTTTGATAAAGGTTGATGAGATATGTGGTTAAAAAGTTATGACATCCATGAAATATGTGATTGTGATTAATTGTTGATTTTGTCTTTGATAAAAATCTGATTTTTAATTAAAAAACAGTCTCTAAGCTTTTCTTCGCATTTCTTCAAATCACTTTTTAACCATATACATATTTTGAAAGAGTAATGTCATTTATCTCAAGATTGAGATCAATTTCAACTCAATTGACACACATTCATTGGAGAATGGGAATGTGCTCATGTCCACGTGCACAAACCATCTCTTCAATTTTTAATGGAAGAGTGTCAACTGAGTTGAGATACACAACATTATTCTTTTTGAAATCACTTTTCAACTACACATTTATTTAAAAAATAAAACATTATTTGTTTGTAAACAACTAACTATTACCAAACTAGAAAAATCTAAAACCCATCAAACTTGAAACAAACACTTGTGCGGATAGTATAGATGAACAAAGATCGAAAGTAGAGGAGAGGAAAATGTCCACGTGGATGGACCCATCAAAGAAGATGAGGATGGAGTTGATGATCTTATTGGTCCGAAATCTATCTTAAGGAATTCCTAGACTTGATCAACAGATTTCACTTGTCCTACTTGGCTCCATACAAATCAATCCTTTTGATTTCCCCACTCCAGATAAACCATATAGTCCAGCTTCAGTATCAGTATCAACTTGTCTAGGGAGGGGGAGAGAGAGAGAGTTAATACTTAATAGAGAGAAATATGGCTTCAACATCAGCTGCATTGGTGAATGGATTGGGCTCTTCTGCATTCTTGAATGGTGGCAAGAACACCCAGATTTTGTTATCTGCGCCAATTGCAGCTAGAACCGCAGTGTCTCCTAAGAGGTTTACTGTGGTTGCTGCTGCTGCCGCTCCTAAGAAGTCTTGGATTCCTGCTGTTAAAGGTGGTGGCAACTTCATCGACCCCGAGTGGCTCGATGGCTCGTAAGTATATCCCCCTTCAACTATATAGTAGCCCTCGACTCCATAATGTCAACAACCCCGTGATTAATAATCCTATTGCAGGCTCCCTGGTGACTATGGCTTCGACCCGCTAGGTCTTGGGAAGGATCCGGCATTTTTGAAATGGTATAGAGAAGCCGAGCTGATCCATGGTAGATGGGCAATGGCTGCAGTCGTTGGCATCTTCGTTGGCCAAGCTTGGAGTGGCATCCCCTGGTTCGAAGCTGGAGCTGCACCCGGTGCTGTTGCACCCTTCTCTTTTGGCTCTCTCCTCGGCACCCAACTCCTCCTCATGGGTTGGGTCGAGAGCAAAAGATGGGTCGACTTCTTCAACCCGGAATCTCAATCTGTTGAGTGGGCTACTCCATGGTCGAGAACTGCAGAAAACTTTGCCAATGCAACCGGCGAACAAGGCTATCCCGGAGGCAAATTCTTTGATCCTTTGGGCTTAGCCGGTACACTCAAGGATGGAGTTTATATCCCTGATACGGAGAAGCTTGAGAGATTGAAACTTGCTGAAATTAAACACGCAAGACTTGCTATGGTGGCTATGCTTATATTCTACTTTGAAGCTGGCCAAGGGAAGACGCCCCTTGGAGCTCTTGGATTGTAAGGCATATTGATTTAAGAGGAAATTGAATCTAGAGAGACTTTACATTGTTTCTATATATATATATTTGGCTTTGTAAAATTAATGATTAAGCTATGTGAACAAAATACTTGAGTTGACGACTCCCAATCTTGTGAACCAATTGCTTGAATGTAGATCTTGACAATAATTTTGTAAATAATCCTGTGCATTTTTTAGCGAATTTGTTGACATCGATATCATGAGTCTTCTGAAATATGTATATATTTAAGTCTTTCTTCATCAATAAATCATAAAAGCTACCTCATTAAAAACCTCACTAGAAAAATCATGTGAGACAAAACCTAACTGGGAAAAAATAGTGTAATGCGTATTAGTTCTCCCTTCATGGAAACATTACAATTACATTAATATTGCATATTATTATTTTAACTGATAATCAAAGCAACATCGAATATATTCATCAAACATATATAAATAGCACATATATATCATATTATTTATTCTTCAAATATATGTTCAATTCTTCATTTGAACTTGAATAACTATATCATATTTTCAATCATTTGAATATGATGCATCAAGTCATGTTCAATAATCAATATTCATCAATACATTTATTGAAGTTTTCAAATTCAGAAGTGACTTATTCACTTCAGTGAACATTAACTTATTTACTTTAGGTAAATAATTAACCATGAACTTGTATCTTGAAAATCATCTCACATGATTTTCAATTATTATTCATAATAATGGTACATCCTAATTTCAATATTTTTTCATATAAAGTCATTTGTATTATTCTTCATGTGATTCATTTTTACGTCCAATCACTTTATATTCCAAAGTAATTATATTCTAGACGTATTAAATCTTCCACTGTTATACTTATATATTGTAAACATCTTTTATGTCGCAATTGTCAATTGACTAAAGTATAATCAATCATTTAAATAAATATTATTTCTCACAAATATAATATGTAATCATTTTGCTTTCAAATCCAATATACTGCTTGATACATCAAAGAATACTCCTAAAATATCGAGATGAGAATCGGACATTTTGATCTCGTTCATGATTGGTATATCAAAGAGCTCAAGCTAATAATAGATTATAATTTCATCCACCACATATCATGCCAGTTCTTTAAAATTTCGTGTGACAATTTGTATTCCACGACTTTATAATATTTTTTTCATTTGCACAAGCACTTACTGGATTTATTTTGGACTATAAATCTTATAAAAATAATCCCCACATTAGGATTTTTATCTTTGGCCAAATTTTAATGGATTCATCATCTATATTTTCATAATAGAGTTCTATTATGTATAGTTTCCACTATTATTTCTTTCTCGATTCCATATCATCTCATTATAGACATAACATATAGAGATCTTTTTATCATCAATACATATACTTCTTTCTATGTACTTAATTATGTTTGTTTACTTTTCATGCAGTGTCCACAAGATCATCACATTTATATTGAAAATTTCGATTTTGGGATCAATTACCATTACACTTTTGTTGGAAAATATATTTTGGGGCAAGGTAATTTTCATATGTGAATGTGAATTGAATCCTACATTGATTGAGAGTTGGGATTACAATCCCACGTTGTTTAGAAATGAGAACATGTGAGTAAGTAGAGGCTATAAATAATATTGTTATCTCACATTGTAAAATTGATAAATTGTGAAAATGTGGGGAAAACTTAAATAGTTATCCCACATAGGATAAAGAAGTGATTGTAGACCAACTTAAATATGACTATCAATTTGTAAGCCATTTGTTGCATATAGATTCCCCCATAGCCTTCGAGCCCACAGGGGGTGAAAATCTTAGACCGACTTGACCATTGAGCCATGAACTTGTGTGCGGATGTGATGTGCGTACACAAATATTGGATCAAATAGTTCAAAAATTGGCCATAAAGTGCAAGCCACATTTTGTAAAATTTTATTTTACGTTTTTCATTTAAATTCGTAACTCCCAAAACGCATGAATTTAAATGCCATGTATAACACTTAGTGATTGCACTAAGTGCAAAAGCTCTCGTTGACTCTTCCTTGCCTATCTATACTACAAAACTGCCCTTAGTCCAGACACACTACAACCAATACGAAATCTCTTATTTTCGTCTGCAGTTCTATCTTAATTCTTGTCTTCTTCCAGTAGCTTGGTGATTTCATTCCGACATAGTTTTTTTCAATTCAACTACGAAGCTATAGTTCACGTCGCTATATCCTGGGAAGTAAGTGCTCCAGTTACTCCAGTGAGAGGCGAGTATTTCTTTAAGGAAACTTTGTTGAACAGAGGCCTCGGGCTCCAGATGCTAACTTGATTTTTCTATCCTCTTTTTGTTCAGCTTGTTGTAATTTCTGTTTATTACAATTCCAATCAGAAAATATTTTCAAACGGTTTCTTTCTCAAATCAGTTTACAAAAAGGTTTTCAAAAACACATTTTATTAATTACTGTTTCTTAAGAATTGTTGAATTGATCCATATAATTTTGTACTTGAAAATACAAATATTCTACTTGTATTTTAGAAATGGAAAATACTATGATATGACATCTGGAAATGAAACAGTGCTTCTACTGTTGCAGATCGTGCCTCTAGTGTCTCAGGTAGTGGCTCTAGTGACGTAGACTTTGGCTCCTAAATGTGAAGTCTAGCTTCTATGCCAAGTCTAACTGCTGGCCCAAGTGTGATGGTCCCCGTTAATCATGGAGAAAAGCAGGAGAAGTTCAACGGCATGAATTTCAAGAGGTGGCAGCAAAAAATGTATTTTTACCTTACGATCATGAATCTCGCTAGATTCTTGATTGAGAATGCTTTAAACCGTAAGAAGGGGAGGGAGATATCCAATTTTTCAGTGCAGTTGAAGCTTGGAAACATACAAATTTCCTTTTCCGAAATTATATAATGAATAGTTTGGCAGAAAAGCTGTACAACGTGCACAACTCGATGAAAATGAAAAATGAGCTGTGGAAGTCGCTTGACCAAAATTATAAGACCAAGGATGTCGGGGCTAAGAAATATATTGATGGCCATTTCTTAGATTATAAGATGATGGACTCTAAAACTGTTAGTCAAGTTCAAGTGCTCCAAATTATCTTACATGAGATTCACACTAAGGGGATGATTGTAAGTGAAAGTTTACAAGTAGCAACAATAATTGAAAAGATGCCTTTAGCTTGGAAATATTTCAAGAATTACTTGAAGCACAAGTAAAAGGAGATGAACGTCGAAAAATTTATTGTCAAACTCCGAATTGAGGAAGGCAATAGGGGATCTAAAAAAGAGACTGTTTAGTCCTCCAGTGGCTAAAGTTAACGTTGTGGAGCACAGTCGATACATGGGCCGCCCAACATAGGGTATAAGTTGGGACTAAAAGGAGGTATTTCAAAATAGAAATTTACTGGGAAATGCCACAACTTTGACAAAGTCGATTACAAAGCTGTAGAGTGTAGACTTCCAAATGATAGCCCAAGACTAACTAACCAAGAGGGTGGTGAATTGGTTTTATGAAACTTTTTCGATAGATAATCTTAAACTTAAAACCAACGAATCAATTATAAACACTTAGGTTGTGTTTGATAGCAATGGTGGAATTTAGGTGGAAAGAAAATGAATTCCAGGGAATTCCTGGGAATTTGAATTTTAATGTGTTTGATTGGTTTAATTTTCTATGTGGAAAAAGTAGGGAATTTTCCAACTTTTGTTATTTGATTGACATTATTATTTTCCATGGAAAGTAAAGTAAAATTTATCTATTTTAATAAAAAAAAATTTCCTTACATTTGTACTTAATAATAATAATATTAATTTTTAGAAAAAAATAAATCAATTAACAGCAACAAAAATGATCAAACGTAATGAAAATTGTATAAGATTTTCCATGGAAAATAACCCCCCCCCCCCCCCCCCCCCCGGGGAAAACGAATTCATCCAAAACAAGGAAAATACAGGATTTCGAGGTAAGTGGAAAAATGAATTCCATGGAAAACTTAGGCAAGCAAACAGCACAAAGTAGGAAAATCACATGGAAAATCATATTTTCCATGGAAAATTTTGCCTATCAAACACACCCTTAGTGTAATATGATGTGTAAATTAACTTAAAGATCAAGGTAGCGTGTTAAAAAGATGCAAATATAATAAGTAAAGTAAAACACTTAGAGACAATATATCACAATATGGATTGACAATCAATAATAAGTGCAATGTAAGTAAATAAAAGGGAGAAGAGTTTGCAAAACAATATTTTAAGGAGGTTCAATCAAACAACTTGATCTACGTCCTCCGTTATCAAACTCTCGGTCATGAGTAAGGCCAAATCCACTATATTGGTAACTTACAATAAGGAGTACCAAATCTTTAAGTGAATTACAATAAGGAGCACTTATCCTTAAGGACTTATAACAAGGAGTACTTATCCTTATGTGTCTTTACAACAAGGAGCATCTTTCCTTAACAATAATCGAGTTTTCAAAAGGCTCCCGAAACCACCAAAATATAAATGGTAAGTCTACAATTGAAAGAACTCTCTTAACAAATAATATAATTAAGTCAAGTATTTTGAGAGTTGTGATAACAGTTCAATAGATAGCAAATATTTAATGCTAAAGTGTTTGTAAAAACTTTGATGAATGATATATGAAAGATTAGCTTGTATCAAAGTTTTTCAACCAATGATATCTCTTAACAAATAATACGAGTTAAGTATGAAGAAAGATATAAACTTCAATACAAGTATTTGGTGAAGACGAACTCAATCAATAATCAAGAATATATATATATATATATATATATATATATATATATATATATATATATATATATATATATATATATATATATAAGAATGGAGAGTTTTCTTCAAAGTAGAAACTTTGATAAAAATGTAGAAATAATTTGATCAATCAAATGATTCTTTGTAATAAATGAAGTTAAGATCAAGTACTCTCGATGATTTTCAATAAATAAGCTCTCTTAATTTCTCTTGTAAGTTCTTGGAATTGAATGCAAGAGAGGTATCTATTTATAGAATAAGAAATTGAAAATCAGCAACATTCAATTGAGCAATTCGGAAATTTCGGTCAATCGAAATATGATTATAGCTGTTGAACATTTCAAAACGTTGGAATTTTGGTTGAGCAAGCATATCTTCCTGTCAAATAGAAGTTTGGTCGACCAGTGAATACTTCAGTCAACCGAAGTATGAAAATCTTATAATATAATTTTCTATCATCATGTTCCTTTTTCCAAAATCTATTTCATATTATGAATCAAAAACATTTTAATGCAAGTGATGAATGATGAAAATATTTTTAGAGCTTTATGCACTTACTAAGTAGTGAAGAGTTAATACATTTATATACGATTCAAAAGATTCAATAAAGAATTTCTAATGCTATGGTCTTCAATCTTCATAATTTCTTCGAATCACTTTTGATATCTTTAATGGATGACGATTTGGGCCTTCAAATGCTTATAATATAGAAGAAATACTCAAGAATTGAAACTTAGAAATAAAAATAATTATATTTGTTACAATCAAAACAATGAATTTATAAATAATTATAGGTCGACACCAAAAAGGAACAACAGAGAGGAGGTAATGTGGTTGAATTTAAAACTATCAAGTTGAAAATCAAGTGTAGAAACTGTGAAATTTGGCAACACTTGAATTTCGATTAATATCACCAGAGCCGTCCAAATTGAAGTTAGATTTTGAATGGTATTTCAGAATTTATTTTCCATGAATTTGAAATTATCACACTAAAATCAATCACTGAATGTTGTTAAAACAAGAAATATTATATCGTCATATTTTCAAATGAAATTAGAATTTGAAATAAGAAATTTTTTTCTTGCTAAAATTTAGTTACTTGGGTACACAATCAATCACACTAGAGGCACTTGCAAATAGCCACATCGAATGCATATAATTATTTGTGGCAGTTGATTTTGGAATATAGCGTTTGATTCCTTCAAAATCTCTTTTTTCCCCAAAATTCACTATTTCAACAGTGAATGTGGTCAATGTTGTAGGCGGTTTAGTTCAAATTTTTCAGTGGGGGCCCTCAAATAGTCAAATTCACTGTACAAAAAATTGATTTTAAAGAATATCAAACGGACGCATAGTATAGTTTGATTAGTTGATTTGAAATGAATTTTCATTTCTATTGTTCTTTTCTGCTAATTGTTTACCCTACACCCAAGTTTTAAATCTCCAACAAATGGTCAAATTGCAGTTTCCATGGTTATCTCTCTTAATCTCCTAACAAAAAGTAATTTCCTTCACATATTGTTTATATTTACTTGATAACCTGATATTTTTTATTCTTGTTGTGATACTTGGAGGTATTTTTTTTTTTAGATTTATTTATTTTTATTTTATTTTATTTTATTTTTGGGTTTTGTCAACTAGGATGACCAAAACATTTTGAGATAGTAAATTTTGTTCTCTTAATGTTGAATAGAGGAGTTGAGTTTTGAGGGTCCAACATAGGTTTAGGCATATGCACTTCATGTTGTGATCTCCGACCGGCATGTGTAAGTATCTCTAATTCTTTCTTATTGTTCTTAGTTTTGTTTTTATTTGGTTTTTTATGATTTATTTATGTTTCTTACTAGAGGGGACATTAGGCTTGTCAATGTTGCGACTGTAACTAGGAAACGCTGACATATTTGGCTCTTTATTCATCATTTGCATAATACCAACCCATGAATTCAGTGGTCTGGTGGTACTTTTGATATGTATTTTTTGTTCCCTCTTTATAGGTCCACCTTCTGCTATTCCTAGCTATTTATGTGAATTTCTATTTACTGCATCAGTTGTCCATACTTTTAGATCACTATGCACGTGATTTTTATATTTTGTCTATTTTCTCTTTCTCAACCCGCTCACATCCTTTTGTTCTCTTGTTGCGTATTTCATGATACCTCAAGTTGAATACAAGGCCATTGGCATTGGGTTAATAGTCTGGCATCTGCTTATGATCACACTAAATCTCTTGACATAGTTTAATCTCCTTCATTTTAGGCTTTGATCAAAATTAAACCAAAATCATTAACTTTAAACATTTATTTATCAATTTTTTTATATATAAAATTATTAATTTCAAAATCTGCATTCATTTTTTTCCAATATATGATTATCTTCATGTGTTAAACACATCATCTATGTGAATAAATGCACTAATTCATATCTAAGATCATGTCATTATTCTACTAATACAAACACTCACATAATAACAATGTTTCATCTACCATTCTTTCTAACAGATCAAGAGCAACTCTTGAATTACATGACTCTATAGGTTCTATAACAGCATCAATCAATGGAAATCCAGCTGAAACATTCTTGAAATGCCAATCAAAAGAACTAATGAAACAAACTTCTGAGGTACATCAAATAGAAACACCTCTACAATGCAGACTACCAATCAGATAATACTCAATTGGATATCAACATACAATCACCGAAGAAGAAATCTCAATGTTTCGTTCAATAAGAAGGAACAAATATCTAAAGACAAAAAAAAAATTAGTAATTGGATTCTTAAAGATGCCATTTTGCCTTTTGTAAAGAGATTGATACCCAGAAATGACCACAAAGTGAATACAAACAATATTTCAAACAAAAATTTCAAAACTTTCATAAACTTCAAGAACCACAAAGAGTTAAAACATAAAATACAAAGATCGCGTCTCTTATACAAAAGAAATCAGAAACCTAAAATAAACTCGCAACAAACCACAAAGAAACCTATACAGAATAACAATCTGTATACAAACCACAAAGATCCACTGATTTTACACGAAGAATCAGTAATAGAACCACAAAGATTTGCGAGAATCAGAAACTAGTTTAGGGTTTTCTGAGAGAAAATGAGAGAGAGAAAGTTGAGAGACGAAACGTTGTTGCTACAGAATTGTGAGATCAAAAGTCAGTATCACCAATATCAATCAGAATGAACGGCTCAGATTAAAGAACAAATGATCCAATGGTGCGGTATAAGGCGGTGATACATTTGGGCTGAAAATTCCGGGTCAACAGCTTGGGCTTGTTTCATTTCCGATCCAATATCTATCCACCTGCTGAAACTGAATATTTGGGCTAAAAATGGGCTGCAAAATTGGATCTACACCTTTTATTGTGACTTGCGTCAATTTTTCTCTTTTATCTACACTTTTTTTCGATAATTAAATGTATAAACTATTATGCTTAAACATTGGAACAGAGGTTTGTAATACACATTCTTGTTGTTTCTTGGTGTAGAAAGTACTTTTTTGATTTTTTAGATACCCGTATGTTTGATGGAGATTAAAAATCAGATTCTTATCAAAGTTAAATTCAATAATTAATCATAACCACACATTTTATGGGTCCCACAACTTTTTAACCACACATCTCATTAAATTTTATCAAAATCTGCTAAAAAACTGATTTTAATCTCCATCAAACGGGGACACAGTTACATAGAGAGGTTATAACAAAGCTTGCTTTAATGAAGTAGCAAGAAATTGGTCACTTTAAAATATTGAATATCCATCAGCGTTGCAAGTTTCTAAAATTTTATTTCTTGCGATATTTGGTGGCTTGTGTCTATAAAACTTGCTATTAATTCAGTTATATTTGGCCATTAAATTAATAAACTTGTTGCCGTGTCATTTTCTCATTAGCATGGATGCGTAGATTCATCTCGGTATGATCATTTAATGGTGTAGATAGTCACTAATTCTTGATGTGCAACATTTGCGGAAGACAAAAAGAAGGCCAAAGACTTCTGAGCAGAATTTGAATCGTTTGAACTTTGGGAAGGACTTGACCGCACAAGTAATGATTAAAAGGAACTCTAGGCTCAACAATCCGGGTACTCTTATTAACTGTTCATTTTGATGATTCTCCTTGATTAGCTTGTGTGTGTTTGGTATTGTTTAAAAAGAGTTTTTTTTTTAAATAAATAGTAATTTTTAGAAGAATATATGGTTGAAATTTGGTTGAATAGTCGACTTTTAATAGATTGTTGAGATCGAATACTGTAGAAAAAAAAAAGAAATTTAAAGAGATTCAAACAAAGACTATATGTTTGAAGTTTGGTTTGATTCTATGATAATGTTTGCTCATAGAAGACTTTAAAGTAAATTTCCTTGGCTGAACTATTTAATTCATTTATATGTTTAGTCCATTTCTTGAATGTGAAGTGATAACTCATGATGTTGTGTCAATCATTTTCTTCAATCATAGAGTTAAAATCTATAAATATGATACAAAGTCTAAATATGTAATTGAACTTCAGAAATATAAAAATGCATTGGGATTGTCAGGTAACTAAATAAATTTATAAATAATAGAGAAGTTTTACTGGAAGATCAAGACAGAAAATAGATCCATTAAGGAGGAAATAAAATAGAAGCAAAATAAAAGTAATTAATTATCACATTATCTTGGTTTCAATGCCAAGAATAACTTGTCCCGAGTCTGAGGCGGCATCGTGGTTTGGTCTAACAGGTTCATAGCTGCGACAAATTTTATGATCAAATTTAAGCACAGGAATTCGAGTTTTTCCAACAAAGCAATGCCATTGGAAGTTAGAGGATCATGTACAACGTTTATACTTGACTATAAATTAGCCTGACCAATTTTGTATCTGATAATGATGTAATCTAATTGTGGGATTATTGGCTTAAAATCAAACAAACAAGCATTTAGAAATGTTATCTCATTTAAAAAAAACTTGTGTGGTATTTCGAAGATTACTTAATGTAATCGGGGCAAAAATAAATAAAGGGCTTATTACCATAAAATCGATTGGAAACCATATTGTTGTTAGTTGAGTAAATTTGTTAAAACGATTTTTTACAAGTTATTTTGGACTTGGATATTTTACAAAAAGGGTTAGCTTTGGGGTAAAAGGGTGCAACATTTTTCTTGGGAAGGGTCTCAACTAGTCACACTCTATCTCTTTAAAAGAAAAGTTCTCTCTCATTTTGGGGTTTCATCTTCATCTTCTTGGTTTTTTTTTCTTTGAGTGTGCATGTTTTGTTCCAGTTGTATGATTGTAAGCCTACACTATTCATCAAATTGGAGTTTAGATCCTACAGTAGTATCAGAGCGACTAGGAGGATTGCCAAGGGAAGCTGTTGCCAAGAAGCAGTAAAAGAAAACTTAGAACCAAGGTTGAGAGAAAATATGTGGAAGAAAGTGTAAAAATCTGTTGAAGAGTGCATCAAAGCAAAGGCTAAAATCTGTGGTGACCGAAAAAGTTAGTGACCGAGAAGCAAGAAGCCAGGCAGTGGTATAGACCGTGAGAAGCTGAATAACCGTGGAAGAAATCGGTGAAGGCTGTGATAGTGCCCAAGAAGTGTTGGTGTCGACCAAAAGCAGTAGAAGCCGGTGAAGTGAAGCTGAGAGAAAGGCAGTGTACTAGTAAAAGAAGCCAAGAACCGACCAGAAAAGGAAGTTTCTGGCCATTTTCAAAACTCCGACCGGTCAACCGGCGATCTAAGACCACCAAAGGAACCCTGAGGTCAAGGAGAACCTTCATCTAGAGGTTGGCCATGAAACGACAGCCGGCAGCAGTGATTTCACCAGAAAATTCAAAGTGAAAATCGGATATAAAAATAGCGATCCGGCAAGGGTAGAGCTCCAATCGAGAAACAGTTTACGCCATTGGACTCACGACATCGAGGAGAATCTTCCAGTGTGTAGGGAAAAATTTTCAGGGGCTGCGGCAATGACGGTTCCAGAGGCGGCGGTGTTTTTCGGTGACAAATTTCGGACAGATTGTTCTACAAGACCTATAGAGTCCATATTCGAAGTCTGTTTTACAAAATTCAATTCACATCTTAAGTTGAGGTTTGCAAATGGTATTTTGTATGAATTTTAGTTTGATTTTTTGAAATTGAACGGTGCATTATTGACTTCTATTGTAGTTGTACGAACATTTAGGATAATTTCTGAGCTCGGGTTTGTGAAAATCGGGAAAGGCTAGAAGTTGGGATTCCTTAAGGTTCAGGTTTGACAATATTAGGTTTTAATCTTGGGTGTATTCAATTTTACAAGATTGGGTATTAATCTTAGGTTTGATAGGAGGTCTTCTTACTGGTTTGACATAAGAATAAGATTTACATGGATAATTTTTACAAAATTTGGTGCAAATCTTGGGTGAATTCAAATTTACAAGATTAGATGTTAATCTTGGGGGTATGCAATTTTACAAGATTATGTATTAATCTTGGGTATTAAATTCTGCATTATATACCAGGTTTGTTATTGTGATTATTTTACTTGCTGGGAATTTGCAAGGGTGAGTGATAAGTATCATTCGGTTAGCAACGGTGTTTTTGAACAATGGTTTCAAGAATGGAAACTAGGGTCGAACTGGCGAAGTTTGATGGCAAAGGGTATTTCTTCCTTTGGAAATAGAAAATGAAGGCAATATTGGTGCAACAAAGGGTTACAAAGGCATGGAGGATCAATCCAAGTGGCCGGAGACACTATTAGCCAAAGTTGATGATGTAGCTGAAATTCAAGAAGTGGCATACAATACTCTGATTCTTCATCTCTCAGATAACATTCTGAGGCAGGTAAACAATTCTAAAACTGCTTTAGAAATCTGGAATAAGCTAAATGAAATTTATCCTGCCAAAACTGTTTCTAATAAGATTTTTCTCTTAAAAAGAATCTTTAGTTTAAAATGGATCCCTCCAAATACCTTGAAACAAATTTAAATGTATTTATTGCAATGACTTTAGATCTAATGAATAGTGGACAGATAATTGAAGATAATCCATTAGCTATAATTTTGGTAAATTCCCTTTCAGAATCTTTCAAAGAAATTAAATATGTGATTAAATATGTAAGGTATACCATCACTCTTGTAAATGTCATTGATTCGATTAGATCTAAAGCATTAGAGATCAATTTGGAGGAGAAACCTATCCATAATGAAACTGTTTATTTGTTAAAGGTAAATTTGGTAAGAAAGAGTCAAATGCTATCAACTTTAACAATAATAAGGCTAGGAGTAAGGAACAGTGGAAGGGCAAGGGAAGTGGTAGAGATGAAGATAAGTGCTATCATTGTGGTAAAATTGGACACTTTAAGAAAGATTGCTACGAGTGGCTAAGGAAGAAAGAGGGGCTGTGGGATGTTGCTCAAAGTAATATTGCTTTTGGGCATGATGATGATGATGATCAATTGAGGGTGTTAAATGTGACATTAGATGAGCGGAATCAAGAGTGGATTCTTGATTCGGGATGTTCCTACCATATGACCTCTCATAAGGATTAGTTTAAGACCTATAGGGAGATAGATGGGGGGAATGTTTATTTAGGGAATGGTGAGACTTGTACTGTGATGGGAATATGTGAAGTTGTGGTCAAGATCTATATTGGGGTAGTTAGAGTTCTAACTGGGGTGAGGCATGTACCCGCTTTATCCAAAAATCTTATTTCTTTGAACACATTGCATATGTCTGGTTTTCATTATGAAACAAAGAATGATACTATGTTAATATGTAAAGGTAATGACATTGTGATTAAAGGAATATTGAGAAATAGACTTTATTACATACTCGGCACAACGGTAGTACAAGATCATCCATGCTCACATACAGTTCAAATTGATCACACTCAATTGAGGGACAAAAGGTTAGCCCATGAAGGAAATAAGTTTCCTTGTATTTTTGTTGCTACTAACAATGCTGCAGGGTTAGCTCCAAATTCATTTGAAAATGAATTTTTGGAGGGTAAGGAGTTTGAAATGAACTCAAGTACCAAGGAACAAGTGGTCAAACATCTGGAGTTCAAAATCAACCACAAAATAGTGATTTTGAATTAGTTTTTGAGGAAATTCAGCAAGAAAATGATAGAGAAGTTGCTGAAAATGATGGAATTCAACAAGAAGCTACCGAACAAAGCTTGCGTGACTATCTATTAGTCATGGATGGAGAAAGGAGGCAGGTAAATGGAGGCAGGTAAATCCTAATCGTAGTTTTGATTCCATGAATCTAAAAGTGTTTACTTTTGTGACGAGTAGTAAGGAATCCACAAGTTATGAAGAACCTATGGAGAGGCAAAGTACAATGCAAGAGGAGATGTCTTCTTTGCACAAACCTAAACCATCAAATTAAAAGGTTTGGAAGGATGAAATTAATACCTTTGGGGTTGAGGAGTATGAAAATATGTACAAAAATAATGTTAAAAGACACAAATGAATAAAAAAGAAATTGATTGAAGACTTACTACAACAAATCTCCTGGTATTTCGTTTCACGAATGAATTTCTCATAGATTTATTTTAAAAAGATGTCTTCTCTATGAGTTTAATTTCGCTAGACCATCATTTTTATTTTAACTTGGTGATGGATTTTCTAATACCAATAACTAGACACATTTCAACGGCAGCAAAACCCTAAAATTATTCCTTCCCCTAATTATATTTAATTAAGATATAGTTAAAAATGAACAATAAACGTAACCAAAGAATTTGAACTAACTATCGGTTACAAGAGTTTACATAAATAAATTCAAGCAAGCATCATTCTATCCTAAACCTTAGGAGCTACAGAACTGGGGACATATATATACACACATATATGGAAACTACATTTCATGATTAGAGGTTGGAAAATTTCTGATTGAAGTTTGCATTTTTTGGTCGGTTAACAACAATATCACTCTCTTTAATCTACAAACTACAGAATTGGGGAGGGAAACTACGTTGACAACATTGTAGGTGGTTATATTGGTCTAATTACTTCACATCGAGGCTAGGACCTAGAGGCCATCCGGCCTCGAACCATTGCCACCCTACATACAACTAGAATTGAGTCGTTCTTTCAGGGACATGACAAAGATTTAAGAAGAAAAAATTACAAAATACACGTAGCAAGGAGCAGGCTATGTGGAAAAACAAGATACAAGGAGAATGAGCAAATGAAAATGACATGATTTTGCGGATGCCCAAGAATTTTACCGTTCAGTTTCTACAACATAGTTTTATGCATATGTCGTTAACATGCAGGCAGTTGTAAACATCTTACATCAGCATTAAGACTCCTCTAGTCTAGCAAGTGAGTAGACCTATATTAATATCACAATAGCATGATCAAGTTTGGACAAAAACCATACAACTAGAAGCCTATACTGGACAATAGTTCACAATTATTATGTAATAAAAAACTAAAGATTATTTTTAAGCAACAACAAATCAAGGATCGAGAATTTTGTGCCTGAGTTCCTCTGGGCATCATCAATCTCCTTGAGCTTTTCTATCACAGCTTTACATGTAAGTTCGTCCAAGCTCTTCATCTTGAGATAGTTGCACTACTAGAAAACAACCAGTTACCGACCAAAATTACCAAACGATAGAAATTTCGTCAGTAATCACCATCTATTATGCTAAAATCGTCGGTGATTTAAGACGAACGTAATCGTCGTCTGTATTTACCAATGAAAATAAATTGTCGTTGGTGATTACCGACGAAGGGAATTGTTGTAGCAGATCACCAACAGGCACAAAGAGTAGTCGGTACATGCCAACGACAAAGATAAGGTCATCGTTGTTTACCTACGACAGTGGATTGTCTTGGTAATTTCCGACTACTAGGAATATTGCCGACGACATAGCCCTGTCATCCCCTATTACCGACAACATCCATAAGTCGTCGCGACATATTACTCTACCGCATTTACAATCTACACTTTACCGCATTTACTATCTTTTGTTACTAATTTTGAAATATGGATTGGAGATTTTAAAATGGTATGCTAACTATATTTGTAATTTATTAAATATATTTAATGAAATGCATATTAGAACTTGTTATTCGTTTCTTTAATCTAACTTTCATATGTCATGATACAGTACAAATGGCTACTGATCGTACGTGGATGAACTCTCACACACAAAATGGGACTGTGCCTGTAAATTTTATCGCCGATGTTGAGCAATTCGTTGAATTTGCACTTTCACAACCTGATATTGTGGATTCGATTAAATGTTCATGTCGGAAATGTCGTAACCGGTTTGAGTTCGGATCAAATAATGTAAGATTACATCTATACAGACACGATTTTATACATTGGTACCCAATTGGACTGCACATGGAGAGCCATGGCCTATTAGATCATTTGATTTTGGTGAGTAGATTCAATGAGTCCTGAAATTTATAGTCAAATATCTAGTGAAGACCGCGATGAACCTTGTGAACAGGAGCCCAATGCAAGTGCTAAAGATTTCTTTAGATTGTCAGAGGAGGCCGACAAACCGTTGTGGTCGGGTTGTGTGAAGCAAACTAAATTTCAATGCAAACAATGTTTTTCTTTAGCCTCGGACATACAACTTGGTCTTTGCAATGATGGTTTCAACCCGTTCAACATGACAAGGTCACATTGTTCTTGTTGGCCAGTTATCAACACCGTGTACAATCTTCTACCTGGGTTGTGTATGCGTCAGGACAACTTGTTTCTAACTATGGTTGTCCCTGAACCTAAAAGTCCAGGAAAAGATAACGATAACGATATTCAACATCTCATCATTTCATGAAATCTCGCCCCCTTCAATCCTCTTTGAGAATTACCAAAAATAATAATTGTTTTATGTCAAGATTTTGTACGAAAATTTTGTAATTCTATTTTAAATTAACATTGTGATCTATTTTCATCTTTGACAAAGTTGACCTCTAGTCTATTTTTACAGAATCTTCTCACTTGCTAGTCTTTATACTAGTCTAGAAGTGTTTCATAATGGAGCAAATCTTTGTGTTAGATCATTTGGTTGATCATTAGATCCCATAAAACGAAACATGAAATCTTCGAAGTATATTCAAATTTGACTTTATACTTGTGTAAGTAGGAATTATTGCGATTCAATTTATTTTGCCTCCAAGACTATTCTGAGGTGTATCTAATTTACAAATAATCAATGTTTTGTATGAAATACACTATTTGATCCTCTCACGACTCAAACACTCTCGAATAGTCGATACATTAGACAAAAATGTCAAAATCTGATATTTCCTAAAATGAAGAAAAATGTGGATTGTTACAATGATATCCAATGGAAGGACGAAAATTAGATGTAAATTATAAAATATATTATAAATAATGTAATTTATGCCCCTGTTCCACGGTATACCAATGCAGTCTCTCGTTATAATTACATATTGAAAATATATTATAAAATAATGTATTTATGCCCCTTTTTGAGACACATTATTTCAAATAATGGAGTTTATAATAATGGATAACAAATATGGACTATATTGAAAAGTGATTGCAAAAAATATAAGTGTGTATTTGATAGGGCTTTTGGAAGGTCTAAAATTACTTTTAGAAAATCAAAAGTACTTTTAGAGTGTGTTTGGTTGAGGGTGGAAAAATGTGGATAGAAAATATTTTCCATTCTAGTTTTCCACCTTTGATATTTGATTCAAAATTTTCATAACTTGTATTGAAATATTTTCCATTAAATTGATTAACTAAAAAAATCTCAATATAGATTTCAACATTGAGGTGAAATAATTATTTAATTTTTAGTTAACTATGAGGTATGATTTAGGCTTTAGTTTATACAAAAGTATTTTTATAATTATGTTGTCAAACAATCAATTTTATATTAACAGTACTTTGTGGAGTGACAATCAAACAGTCGACTAATTTTTATTAACAGCACTTTAAGAATAAGCTCTATTAATAAAAGCTCTACTATAAAAAGCTTTATTCACAACAGTCCTACTAAACGGGCTCAAATGTTATACATTCCAAAAATTTAGACAATCTAGAAATTGGCGCTAAATTTTCACAAACGAGGCGCCGATATATTATTTCAGATGGCAAAAGGCGTTGAAACCAGCAGCATCTCTCTCCACGCAAAACCTACCTCCCCCGCCCATCCCTCTCTCATACAAACCCTCCTCCCTCATCCACACCGTCTCTCTCTCTCTCTCTCTCTCAGTACGCCAAACTTGCCTTGCCTTGCCTTTTCATTCCTCGGGGCTTTGACTTCGGACTTCCCTTAACCTGTTCCTCGTTCCCACTCTGTTTCACATCGAGTTCGAGACTTCGGAGTTCGTCTTCGGTTCGCTCTTCGTTCAAGTTCGATAAGATGAGCACTAATTTTTATATTTTTGTAATTTCTAAGGGCATCTCCAACCCAACTCTAAAATGGAGTAAAACTTCAAAATAGAGTAAAATGGTTGCTCCAACCGGGACTCCATAGCTGACTGCAAAATGGAGTTTGCCACTGTAGCAGACTGTATAATATTTGGGGCAACTATGTTGTTGCCCCAATTTTGCCCCAAACTTTATTTTTGTTCAATTTTGCCCCAAATATTGATTTGAATTCTAGTTTTGGCCTTTTTTTCCCTACTTTGAACACATAGTTATTTGATGAATATAATTCAATTTTGGTCCCAAAAATAATTATTTAGAAATTGCATTTTAATTTTTTTTTTTTGTAGTAAAAACAATGGTTATTTCATCTATATTGAAATTTATTGAATTTTTGTTTCTTATTTGACCATTAATTTTACCACATAATTAACTTATTATAAATCAAAACATTAAAATTAAATGACAACAAAATAGATTACTCAACAATATTTAGGAACTTGGAACCATAATTGGTACGGTGACATAGACATTGAAAATTAAAATACGATGGAAGCTACTTAAAAGATAACAATCTAATAATCAGGTAGATCGGATCCAGATCCTCCAAGATCGTCAAAAAACGACCATATGGAGTTGCTGAACTTTCTTCACTTCTTTTCAGCATGATTCTTTTTTGTTCATTTCGAAAAAACTCCCTTAGCTCCGGATCTGCAATGGAGTTCAAGTCTTTGGCTAGAATGGTATTATCAGAACAATATTCAGCCGATTGCATTCGAGCCCTTTGAGTTTCGTAGTTTTTCAGTCTGTCCTCATTCCCCTTTCGGATGACTTCCGCGAGCTCCCGTTGCTCCTCCATGATACTTGCAATGATTTTTGAGGAATCTTCTTTTTTTTTTTCCTTTTCCCCTTAGCTTTTTTTATCTCAATGGGTCGTTGGTTTGGATTGTCACTTGCATTTTCTTCATTAATATCTAGAGAAAATGAAGACAATCCTTGATATCCTGATGTTGGGGAATCCACGTGTGCCGATCCAGAGTATGTTTTCTGGCTATTAAAGTCAGGTAACTCCACTTGAACATCTTTTCCAAAATTTTCACTATCCTTAAGGATAGGCCACACGTGATCGAATTTAAATCCTTTCTTGAATTTTTCGTCTTGGCATAATAATATTTTAGCTCGATCTATCTGCAAATTGATATGATAAATTTATTACATTAAAGTTAATTGTAACATACAAATTGAACTTTTTGTAATAAATGCACTTACAATGTCTTGTTCGGATGCTCCTCTTGGGTTTGAATTTCCCACTTGACGTATGCACCCACGTAGTTTACTAATGGATGCATTGATCAATGTGAAACGGGATTGCAATGATCTTAAAGGTCGGGACTGAGTAATATGTGTTGATAATGAACTATTATACTCCAACTCAACGCGTCTCCAGAAACGATCTTTTGACTGATTAATACCAACAATCGGGTTTTGAGAAATATCCAAATATACACGACACAAATGAATGTCTTCTTCAACATTGTATGAGGCACTCCGCTTGCTGATACTCATTTTTTTTGTAATTGCTAAATGGTGTTATTGTTATGGAAATATGAATTGGAGAATTGTTTATTTATAATGCAATTGATGTATTGGATTGATTTGATAACACGATCTCATCTAACGACCCAAGTCTCTTGCAATCTGATTTATGGCTGGGATTAAAGTAAGGCTGATATGACAGAGATATTTGATTTAATCTAATGGTTTAGATCTCTTGTAATCTAATCAATGGCTGGGATTAAAGTACGTAAATCAAAGTAAGGCTGACATGACAAAGATATTTGATTTAATCTAACGGTTCAGATCTCTTGTAATCTGATCAATGGCTGGGATTAAAGTACTTAAATCAAAGTAAGACTGACATGATAGAGATATTTGATTTAATCTAATGGTTTAGATCTCTTGTAATCTGATCAATGGCTGGGATTAAAGTACGTAAATCAAAGTAAGGCTGACATGACAGAGATATTTGATTTAATCTAACGGTTCAGATCTCTTTTGATCTTATCAATGGCTGGGAGCGAATTACACAAATCGAAGTTATTCTGGCATGATATAGATAAGGAATCCATTCTAACGGTTCATATTTCATGCATTCTGGTCAACGGCTAGGATTTAAGTACGCAAAACGAAGTTATCTTGAATGAATCAGATGAAAATATTCTCATCTAACGGCTTATATCTCCCATAATCTGATCTACCATTGAGATTGGTTCACACAAATTAACCTTATCAATGAAAATGCAATTATAAAAGGTGAGTACCTAATATACAATTCATCATTCATATATAACACTTCAAAATTCATATATCAATTTTACGTCTCGCAAAAATGAATTTCAATGTTGGCGGATCTTCCAATGTAAACGACAGTGTTCATGACGAAGACGAACAGATCATGAACGACCTTGAGGCACTTGAGGCCCGTCATGATGCTGTGGTTCGCATGTATTTGAATAACAACATCCTTCTAACTGAAATGGTCGAACAGCAACAAACTCCACCAACACGTGGCGGCTCAATTCCTGGGCACATTGTCATAAATCACGATAGAGAGTCTTCCCATGAACGATTGTTCAACGACTACTTCGCACCGAACCCACAATACAACGAAAAGTTGTTTCGACGACGTTATCGCATGTCAAGAAATTTATTCTTACGCATAGTGCAGTCTGTGGAGGCGCATGATAGTTACTTTGTTCAGAAAAGGGATGGACTGGGTAGGCTAGGGTTGTCCTCTCTCCAAAAGATTACTGCCGTATTTCGGATGTTGGCATATGGCATTGCGACTGATGCAACTGATGAGTATTGCAAGATTGGTGAGTCAACAACTATTGAAAGTTTGAAAAGGTTTTGTCGTGCAGTCGTGGAGGTATTTGGAAGCCGTTATTTGCGTTCACCCAACACTAATATCATTGCATGGCTTCTTCACGTTGGTCAACAGCGTGGTTTTCCCGGAATGTTGGGTAGTCTTAACTGTATGCATTGGAAGTGGAAAAATTGTCCAACTGTATGGGCAGGCCAATACGCAGGATGGAGTGGATCACCAACCATTGTCTTAGAGGCCGTAGCGGATTATGATCTTTGGATATGGCACGCATACTTTGGTATGCCAGGTTCAAACAACGACATCAATGTTTTATAGGCCTCCCATCTATTTGTCAACCTCGCTAAAGGTATTGCTCCCCCCGCTAATTACGTCATACAGGGACGTGAATACAATATGGGTTACTATTTAGCTGATGGTATATATCCGAAGTGGGCCACTCTCGTACAAACAATTCACGAGCCACGTGGACCAAAGAAAAAATATTTCGCAATGAAACAAGAAAGCTGTAGAAAAGACGTTGAACGAGCATTTGGGGTTTTACAATCTAGGTCCGAAATTATTGCAGGACCGTCACGATTTTGGAAGAAAAGCATCTTACACGATATCTTGACTGCATGCATCATTATGCACAACATGATCATAGAGGATGAACGTGATGTTGAAGCACCTATTCGAGATTGGGTAGAAGCACCGAGCCCACGAGTTGAGATGGTTGTAGATGAAAATGTTCGTTTTCAGGAGTTTCTCGCTCGTCATCGTCAAATTAAGGATAAGGAGGCTCACATTGCACTCCGAAATGCTCTAATTGAACATTTGTGGGAACAACATTCAAATTCCGAGAATTAAATTAGTGAAATAAATATATTTGGTGTATTTCTCGTTTTATTTTAATGATCAAATAAATATTTCAAATATAATAATAATAAAAAGTATGTTAAAAAAGAAAAAGAAAAATATTATGTTTATTTGGTGTGAAATTTGAAGTTTTGGGTTGGATATGAGTTATATTATATTTATTTGGTGCGAAATTTGAAGTTCTGGGTTGGAGATGAGTTATGAAGATAGAGTGAGAGAAACTGTATTTTAGTGTAAAGTTGACTGCATTTTAGAGTTCCTGGTTGGAGATGTCCTAAGTTATAATCTTGAATAGTGATTGCTGATTTAGACCGCACTGAGCGCCATATGATGCTCGATTTCCTCCCTAATCTTGAATAGTGATTGCTGATTTAGACCGCACTGAGCGCCATATGATGCTCGATTTCCTCCCTCAACTAGCACAACGTTTTGCTTGAAGGAAACTTCAGCATCCAGGTTTCACCCTTTCTTCAAGTTTAATTTCAATTTCTGTTTTTTTTTTTTTTTAACTTGGATAGTTTTGAGAACGTGTCTTTTTGGAAAGGGGATTTTTTTTTTAATAGGAGAGTTTTGCTTTTTGGGAGGTAAAGATTGAATTGGTTGGATTTGATTCCTGTTCATCTTTTTTTATTTCTATGAAGTTACAATGTGCTAATGAAACTAGACTTCATAATTTTCCCACAAAAAAGCATCTCTTCTTTATGTGAATGGTAGAGGTAGATGGCTAAGTAAAGAACTGGAGAAGAATCGAACAAGATATTACTGAAATAAATAAATTCCATTTACTGGCCATTTTTATTCTTGAATTATTGCATTTTAATCTTACAGATAGATTACCAATTCCTGATAACTATCCATGTTTTGTTCTTCTAGTGGAGTGGGTAACATTAATTTGTCATCAGAATAAAAGGGAAGGCATATGAAGCTACATGAGGTATGTTTCACTTTCATGTTTTCCTCATTCGATGCAATTATTATGAACTCACTTCATTACCTTAAATATTTAGTTAGATCTCCATTTCAACCTTAAGCAAACCCCATTATTAGATCTCCACCACTTTGTTTTCTAGTGATGGCTTGTAGAAATAGGATGGTTTTTGGTGGCACCTAATCGAATTATATATCACATTGAGTTCATGGAACCTAATCGAATAGATTTTGCCTTGTCTCGTTGGAAATGTCCTTCTTTCAAAAATGTAACTACTCTTACTACCTAATCTTATCACATTAAGTTGACTGTATAGTGATATTTACAGTTAACACAACTAGGAGGTTATCATTGTATATTGCATTTTGATATTATTTTGTATATCCTAATATTTGTGTGTTCTCATTGAAGGATGAGTAGTACTCGCTCTTCCACTAGAGGGGGATGTATTAAGAGAGTGGCGAGACCAAGTACTTGTGATAGAACCCAAGTTGGAGATGAAACCACCAAAGGACCAATATTAAATGAGAGTCAAGTTGATAGCATCGCAAGTCTTAGTGACTTTGATGCAATGAATGACCATGATATGTTGGATCATATGTCGGACGCCAATTTGGAGGATGCAAACGAGCAGATTGTTACGGGTGGTTTGGGTTCTAAACGTCCAATCATGATGGATCCTATCTCTAGACTAGAAATTTTACGTATTAGTGATAGTGGTTGCAAGTAAATATAAACCTTAATGTTTATGTCTTTGTGTGATCTCATTATTTTGTTTATTTTTTATGCATTAAGGAATGTAGGTAGTTTCCTTGAGATTTTTGCCTCGACAGCGGTCACCAAATTATGAAAGGATTTCTGGGTGGTCCGTTCATTAAATGGGATGACATAGAAGAGCACATCAAAGATGGTTTGTGGGACAAGTTTAAGGAAATTAACATATATTTTAAGACTTAACGTATTTGTGAAATGATGTGTTATTTTTTATTTATTTGAAATGAAATGTTTTCTTTCAATGTGAGATTACTGAATTTGCTTTGTTATATCTTTAGGAGAAGTATGTATGACCTAACCATACGGATGAGCAAGTGAAGAGAGTTTGGATAAATGAATCCAAGGTAAGTGAAATGATGTACTATGCCTGACGGAATGCAAAGATCAAAAGTGGACAATGGTTGTTAGAACCGGAAGATGTTGACTATGATAAATGTAAATCTCACAAACCTACATGGTTGAGTGAAGATTTGTAGCATGCTTGCTTTGATAAGTTCAAAGATCCAAAATGGGAAAAAAAATTGAAGTCTAATGCAAAAAAATAAGAAATCTTTGAAATATGAGGAAATATCTAAGCATACGGGTGGATCAATTTCAGAACCGATTCATGAGGATCGATGGGTAATTTTTCTATTTGCAATGTGCAATGGTATTTTGACATAGAAATGATAGGTTATTTGAATTAAAACATTGTTTTCAATATGCAAAAATATGCAAACAAGGGAAAAGCTCCAACGGCGCCACAAATTTACAGCTCACACATAAGAGAAAGAACGGAGATTTCATAGATACAAAGTCAAAAAATGTTTATGTAAGTTTATTTAACCTTTGTGGTTGACATCTTTGTAGTAATAAAGAATAAATGACTGCACTTCTTGTTATGCTTGGCATCTAAATTTTTTTTTTTTTCATTTGCTACTCTCCTCAGTTTGGAAAGGATGAACCTCAACCTTGGTGCCTTTTAATTTAGATTTTTCTGGCTTTTCTTTCAATTTTTGCTTGATTTCATTTCATTACTTGCCTAGTGCATGAATCCACACATAATTTTATCAAATTTTGGTGTAAAAGTCGAATTTTAGTTGCTGAATATTCAAAGTTTGACTGAAAAGTTTAAATTTTTGCACTCCTGCCTGTACAGATTTGCCTGAATTTGAGCTTATATTTGCCCTCCTCAACCCTAAAGCTATTGATTTCACTTTGTTCTATGTGTTACTTGCGGTTGGAACTTAATTTACTTGCTCCCCCAACTAGAAATTCAAATTTTGAAGTTTGATTTGATTCTTTCTTGCTAAAATCTATACTGTTTCAGCATTTAATACTTAGTAGTACTGCATTTATGGCAAAAAAAAAACATACATATGTTAGAAAATCTGGTCAAGCTGACATCTGAAATTTATTATTGATAAATACAATGAATGGATATACTTCTTGTTAAGCTCGTCATCTGAAATTTTGTTCTAGCATTAGTTTTATTAAAATTCACATGCAGGACTGGACTTTTTATTTTTAACAAGAGAATTATCATGCCAGTGTCGAAGAGTGGCATGGTTCTAATCAATCAACTCAACCAGATTTTTTTGATAAGTGTGGGTTGAAGCAACCCAAGGCCCATGCAAGGATCGAGCATATGGCCTTGGAAACTCGGTGGTTGGCACTGAATTAGTTAACTCCTCTCGCTCAAGTTTGGGCTCGAAAGAAGAATTAGCATCTTTGAAAAGGCAAGTGGATAGGTTCACTAGAGAGAAAGAGGAGTGGAAAAAGTCATTAGAAGAAAAAATCCGCAAAGAAGTGGAAGATTCAAAATGGAGATGATGGAAATGATAAGAAACTGCAGTAATCACCAACAAGACATTCATCGACCAATTTTACCGACGACTCTTTTTTGTAGCTGTGATCATTTGCCGACGACAATTCATGAATAACCGAAGAATTCTGC
This sequence comes from Ligustrum vulgare, assembly GCA_963555705.1. Lineage (NCBI taxonomy): Eukaryota > Viridiplantae > Streptophyta > Magnoliopsida > Lamiales > Oleaceae > Ligustrum > Ligustrum vulgare. The sequence continues at coordinate 29,545,725 of OY743186.1, read as the reverse complement.
TGTCGGTAATTGGCTATTTTCAAGTAGTGTTGGCAGCCTAAAAATGAAACAATTGAATTATTAGATTACATTCATTTGGTTAATGCATTGATGTGGATATAATAGAAGTCATATGATAAATCAAGGAAATAAGTTTTCTCAGATGAGTTGAGTGAAAATGAAACAATCTAAGGGCATAACAAACAATTTCAGTGGACCAATGACAGAAAATATCAGAATGAGATTTAAGAGATTGTCAAAGTCAACGTTGACAAAGTTGACTTTAAAAGCTTTGAGGTCCTCATCAGCAACCTCGTCGATGGCAGCAAGGGTGTACATGGCACTTGCAGTGCTATATATTAATGTACATTACACCCAATATAAACGCAAATTAGAAACAAACATTTACAGCCTAAAGTTAAAAAAAAAAATGCTAGAACATAATCACAGGGCAGGATTGGGCAGAAAGCATATGAAATCAAGTAGTTTAATTATAAAAATCAATAGATTAGCAATTTCGAGGAAACCGTCCATCTCCCAACAGTTATGCAAATACGAGAAGGAATGGAGTCGGGAGCTTTAAGTATGAGTTACTAATCTTTAATTTCCAAATCTGATGATCTATGTGGTAAATTGAGATTATGGATTAAATCTACAAAAACTTGTGAACAAGACATTATGAATTGGACATGATATGTTGTTGCGTGTTTACCTACTGCAATTGTATTGATCGAACAAGTAATATGCCACTGTTTGGTAACACTAGACATATAGAGTTTAATCTAATTCAAAGTCAACATTTAATATTAGTCATACCTTTTATGAGACCTACAACTTTTCAACTATGCATCTCATCAACTTTTATTAAAATCTACTAAAAAATTCTGATTTTTATTAATATCAAACAGGGTCTATAGTGGACAATGAGTCCGTGTATCATACCTACGAGAATTGAGTTAATTTATTATTCTAGATTACTAACCTTAATCGAAATGAGAATTTATCAATTTGGTGTTTGTGGAAAAACGAATTAAACTAAATAAATAATAAAAGTAACTATAAAATATGACTTTAACTAATGTAAGCATGACAGAAATATAGATTTAATGAGATAAATATGCTATAATCTAAAATTCATTTTTATTTCTATCTTTCACGTCTTGATTTAAATATTTGACAACAATTTATGGATTATAAAAACCAATATTCTTAAATTAAATTGTATAAAACTCTCTTTCAAACGGTAAATTAAAACAAATCTCTAAATATGACACATCTATATTTCTATGATGAATGTAAACAAATTAAAAAAATGTTTACGATTCATAAACAATTAAAAATACATAAAGAATAGAAGTATAATTCTATACCCTATCATACTTTATGACAATTAAAATAAATCTAACGAATTTCTAATCTTTCGAACTTAAGAATACGTCACAACATTTATATAATAATTGGCCAAATAATTGTGACAACTATCTCCTATGAAGAAGTGTTTAATCCTTAAATAAATAACTAAGACGTTTCTGTAAAAAAGTCTTATAAAATTAAATTTACAAAGAAACGTGATGGACCCATCAATAGAAATAAGTATTGTCATTTATCTATGACGGATTATATATCACCTTTATTAGTACAATTTTAATTATCATAAATTATCTTCATGTTTATTTATTCTTGTTTAATTAATGTTTCAATATTTTGTTTATGAACCAAAAAAAAAAGAAGAATTAAATATAATTATGGGGGGAAGGGGGTGGGGGGGGGGAGGTTAAAGTAGAAAAATTTTATACATTTTACTTTAACAATTTTGTTCTCCTCCTGAGCTTGGAGCGCAGGACTAAGCAATTTTTTTTTTTTTTTTTTAAGTTTAGGCTGTCAGATTTGACCACCCCCTCCCCCATTCTCCCTTTCTTTCATTTATTCCCTCTTCTTTTCTTTTAAAAAATTGCGGTTGCATCAATCCGTTTACTTTATTTATATATATATATATCACTTCCTTTCCCCTGTGCTTCAAAGCGCAGGATAACCCTGCGCTTTGGAGCGCAGGGGCCCCACTGCGCAGGGTGTCGACTGACAGTCTCATTTTACATTTTTTTTTTTCTTGTTAAATACTTGAAAGGAAAGGGCTGTCTTTGACAGCCCTTTTCCTTTTATTTTTTGTTTTTTTTTTTTTTTGACGTTTTTTTTATTTTACACACACACACACATATATATATATATATATATATATATATATATATATATATATATATTTTTTTTTTTTTTTTCTTGTTAAATACTTGAAAGGAAATGGCTGTTTTTGACGTTTTTTTTTTTTTTTTTTTTTTTTTTGTACTTTTTTGTACTTTTTTTTCAAAAGTTTTTTGTATTATTTTCTACACAATTAATTGACGATTAATTTGAATAAAAACAAAATGAACATAAATTAAAATAGATTTAACATAAACGATCTTAGTTAAAAAAGATACAATTTGAAAAAAATACAAAGAAAATGCGACTTAATGATAGTCATTGTTGTCAAACCCTTGGAACTCCCCATAGTATTGAAACTCCCTTTGACAAGACAATTCAACTAAAAAATATTACACAAAAAAAGTTAAATATACTTTATATAGAAATACATCAAAAAACGAGATTGATTAGACAATTCATGTAGGGAAAAAATAATGAAAAAAATTTGATATGACAATTCAACTAAAAAAATTGATGAAAAAAATTTATATAAAAATACATCAAAAAAAGTACATTGCAATATGGAAAAAAATAAATAATACAAATGAAAGACAAAAAAAAAAATAAAAAAATAAAAAAAAATTAGGGGGGCCGACACCCCTGTGAAACTGGTGGGCCCCTGTGCTGGAGCGCAGGATACTCCTGCGCTCCATGCGCAGGAGAAGAATTCTGATATATATATATATATATATATATATATATATATATATATATATATATATACTCTGTTTGTTTATTAAATTTTTTGTATTAAAAACATGTTTTTTTTTTATGTTTTCAAGATAAAATATGTAGTAGAAAAACGAAGAGAGAAAATCTGTATAGTTAAAATGGAGGTTGAAAAATTGTGTTGGAAAAAATATGTTTTAAACATGTTTTCCAAACAAAGGCTAAATAAAGAATGTGACATTTTTGAAGTAAAATGTGATTGAGAAATAATTTGAGATAATATGTGTGATTAAAAAGTGATTTGGAGAAATGTGTTGTTATAAACAAGTCAACTCAAGTAAGGGGGAAAAAAAGATTAACGTAACAATTTAAATGAAAAAAATTACAAAAATGAGACTAAATAGGCAACGTAGTAAAAAAGACAATCAAAATGAATTTGAAGAGACAAGTAAAGTGAGAAAAAACTAAAATGATAATTTAGTTGAAAAAATTACAAAAACGAGACTAAATATATAATTCAGAAAAAAAAACACATAAAAATGAGTTTGAAAAGACAAGCCAGCTAAGAACAAAAATATTGACGTTATAATTCATCTGAAAGAAATTACAAAAACGAAAGAATAGACAACTCAATAAAAAAATATAAAATAAGTTTGAAGAGATAAGTCAAGTTAAGTAAGAATGAAAAAAATTGACGTAATAATTTACCTGAAAAATTTATAAAAGGAGATTGAATAGACAAGTTAAAAAAGGACATAAAAATGAGTTTTAAGTATACAATACAATTAATTTAAAAAAATGAAAAATAAAAAAAGAATAAAAAGAGATTGACGTAAGAATGAAAAAAATTGACGTAATAATTTACCTGAAAAATTTATAAAAGGAGATTGAATAGACAAATAAAAAAAGGACATAAAAATGAGTTTAAGTATACAATACAATTAATTTTTAAAAAAAACGAAAAATAAAAAAGAATAAAAAAAGATTGACCACCGAACTTTAATTAAAAAAAAAAAAAAAAAGGCTGTCAGCCCCTTTTAGGCTGACAGCCTAAACTTTAAAAATCGAGAAAAAAAATATAAAAAATGCTTGGAGCCCTGCGCTCCAAGCTCAGGAGAACAATATTGTTTATTTTAATACTAAATATATTTTAGATTTTGATAATATACCAACGAAATAATAATAATAATAATAATAATAATAATAATAATAATAATAATAATAAGTTATTTATTTTATATAATAATTGGCCAAATAATTTTGGCAACGATCTCATATGAAGAAATGTTTAATTCTTAGATAAATAGCTAAGTCGTTTCAGTAAAAAGTCTTATAAAATCATATTTACAAGGGAAAATTATGCTCTACACTAGTTATCCCTACCCTCAATTGAAAAATACTAGGTTTTTAAAGTATTTAGATTTATACGTAATATTATATTTCTCTCTCCTCTCTCACCGTTACATTCTCTCTCTCTCTCAATCAATATTATATTTTCTCTTTCCAATTTTTTCTCTTTCCTATCTCTAAAAAATTTCCTATCAAGTGTAAAACTCTCACCATTCGAATGAATCCAGATCTGAAATTGTGAAAATCCTAACAATGAAAAACTCAACACCCCCACTACCCATCAGAAGCAGGAGAATGGGATTTTCATGCCAGAAGGTTTGGAAACTGAATTGTGATGACTGGTGGCGGTCGGGAGTGGTCACTCCCTGATCGATCCTCCTTGTCACCACCGACAAATGCTTCCGCCGTCATCGCCTCTGCGTTTTGATATTTTTGTCTTTTGGGGAATGAGATATTAAGAGAAGTTTTAGGATTTATTTCTATAATCTATTTGCCAGTCGCCGCGACCAAAAGGATGCCTGCTTGCGCAGAAGGAAGTCTGCCGCTTGTAGAAGGCTGGCTATTATGCAAAAGGTATCACCTCACATAAGGTAACCGCTTAGAAGGCAGCCGTTGGCAATCCGTCGTGCAGACTGTCGCGTTCGACGATGGTGCTTCCAATCTGAATGTGTTAAGGATTATTAATTCGCCTACTGCAGCGGGCGGTGGTGGTGTCGAGGCAGAGGAGCAGCTTCCAGTAGAGATCTTCCATTTCCGGCGATGGCAGGCAGCGGCTCTGACGGCGGCGTAGGGTTCCACTCAAGCTTCACATGTTGTTTTGCTTGTTTTCCTACTTTCATTATGTGCATTTATCTGCATTTCACTTTCACTCAATCTGAGTGGCACTGGACTTGAGGTTCCTACTCGTTAAAAGCGAAGACAGGAAGTGGATGAATTTTGTATGAAATAGGAAAAGAAATTTTCAATGTTTGAAGTGTTATTTTGTATTTGAATTTTGTGTTGGCATTTTGTAATATAACAGATCATTATAGAAAGTTTTAGAAATTAATTTTCGTGTTTGAAGTGTTGATTTGATTGTAATTTCTTGTTGTTCTTAATTGTAATTGCATCATGTCTTTGTGCTGAAATTTTTATGAACATTACAAGGCATTACAAATTATTACTGAACATTACGACACAACATTATAAGGATTGTAATGTTACATAAATTACAATTACACAACATTACAATGACTGTAACACTGCTTCAATTTGAACCGACACGAAAAAAAGTAATAGTAATTAATATTACACAACTGTGGTCGTAAATTACAACACGTTACACAACATTACAGAACGCTAACTATTAATTAATGACTGTAATATGTAATATTACATAACATTACCGGACTGTAAAATTACATGACATTACATATTGTACTCGCCGGAAAATCTGGTGCTATCTTACCTGTAATGGTTGTTGGAAATATGACGATCAGATAGGTTGAAGATTACAGACTGCCTAGAGAGAGAAATTACGCTGGAAGGTTTTTTGGAATATTATAACTGCCTATATTAATCCAACATAAATGGTAACTACCTCATAATTAATAGGTTCCATATCTATTTAAAAAATCAAATAAAATACATTCTCTCTCCTATATTCTGGTATTTTTCTAAAATTAGGGATCAAAATTATGTAATAATATGAATAATTTCAAAAGCCGATATTTTTCAATTGCATCGCATTACACCTAGGTAGTTACATAATTTTCCCTATTTACAAAGAAACATGATGGACCCATCGATAGAGATAGGTATTGTCATTTTTCTATGATGAATTATATATCGCATTTATTAGTACAGTTTTAATTATCATAAATTACCTTCATGTTTATTTATTCTTGTTTAATTAATGTTTCAATATTTTGTTTCTGAATTTAGAACACTTAATCGGTTTAAGTTCTGTAATCTTAGACGGACTTAAAAACCCAAGTAGAAAGACAAATAATCAAGGAAAATATATAAGAAAAGATTTAAGATATTATAGATTAGTAGATTTGGCAATAAAAAATTTAAACATTTACAAACTCTACAGAATTTACTAGAATTATAAAATTATAAAATATAGACAAAGACTGATTAGTGATTTAAAACAAAAAAAAATGAAGAATTAAATATAATTATAGGAAAAAAAAAAAAAAAACTTTAGCATATAGTAGAAAAAAATTGTACATTTTAGTTTAATACTAAATATATTTTAGATTTTGATAATATACCCAACGATTAAATAATAATAATAATAATAATAATAATAATAATAATCTAAAACTAAGAATAAACTATACAAAGTATAACATAGTAAATTAATAATAATATAAAAATTGTCTTGAAGGTTGTGTTCGACGGCTCCCATAGCAGTGATTTATTTGTATTTTTAAGTAAAATATATAATTAAAAAATAGAGAGAACATTTGTGCGTTTAAAAAAGGGTATGAAAATCCTTGTACATTATAAATTATAATTTATAAAGATGGGTCAAAATAACACACCCTAAGTTGTTAGTACAGTTGTTAGTACAATTTATTAGTAAGAGTAGCAAAGCCTGATTATTAAATACCAATGACATTAGTTTCTGATAAGAGACTCGTTTCATCAGTCATTTATTACAACACCGCGTTTGAAAACTCGTTAACTCATTTCATGGTCATCAATCGCTCAATGGGTGATTTATTGCACAGTTTGGTAAGTAACAATGTCACAGCTTCAAGCAGAACTTCCTCATAGCCATGTCGTTAAATCCTATAGTTAAACTATAGCAGGCGAAGCCAACCCCGCAGTCTAGTTGACCTCATTCGGCTCCCAGATCGCACTTGGTTTCACGGTAAAGCTGGTGATTTTATATCAAAAATGTCCACCTTCCTGCGTTTGATAGAAGCCAGTCAATGTTTCGGCACAAAAGGCATTGGATTTACCTGTGGTGCTGGGCAAATCCTGTAAAATGCAGAAAACTTCATTTTTGAATTCCATTGGATATTCAATTCAATTCAAATAAATAAAAGCCAGCTACTTCAACTGCCAAAAATAAGGTGAAATCCACAACCACAAGTAAGGTCCTAAGGCTATGGAAATCAAGATTATTGGATATTCAAATCAATCAAATATAGAAATGCCTCAAAAAATTGTTAGCCCTAACTCACAATTCTTCCAAGATTGATTTTTATACCCAAACTACATTTGCAACACATTCAATGTGATTGATATCAACAAATTTGATGAAGACACCAGCAGCAACCATCTAATCACAGAGAAAATATGCAGTCAGTAAGAAAGAGTTGAGAGTGATGACAACCTAATAATATGTAGAAAAATCACATAAACTATAAGATCCCATCAACACTTCAACCCTCCTCCTTTCCCGGGCTTGGGACCGGCTGTGTCGAGCAAACGTGCAACACAGGCGGAGTTAAAAGAGTCTACCAAATAAAAAAAGAACAGACACAATGAAACAATTTAGAAACACAGTATCACATGAACCACCAAGAACATTTGCCATTTTCTAAATAATGTCTGCGTTCTTTTCAAATTTGACCGACCAACAAGGAGTGGGCAAATGTTCGAATTAGGAAATTTTGGAAGACACAAAATTGTGAATGAGAAGAGACTGGTAAAATGAACTTTCTATCTCAAAGTATTATTTTGTCTCTAGCAATTCCCATTTTTTGGGCAAGCCATTAGGGGGATTATGCAGAGGTTTAGGGTTTGTCGACAAACCAAATATGCAAACGGTATATGGACTTAACAATGATCATGTTAATCAAATAATATAATGCGGGCATAGAAAGAAACCATAATAGCATCAAAAAGCAAGAACTTACTTTCCATCCTCGGAATTTATATGCAACACGGAGAGAGAATTGAATCAAGTAACATAGCTCTCCTTCGAATACCATCAAATCATATAATGTTCCTTGCACAGGAAAAGCAATACAACGTATTCACCTTACTAGTTCTTGGGATGAAACTAATATCTAACGATACTGAATATTTCAACTATTATTTTAAACTCAACTCAAAACAAATATATTGAGTCATATGTTACTCGGACTCTTCACTTTAGAATAAATACATGTGTCATACACTCAGGTATGGGACATGAGTATGAGATCCTTCTCGAATCTTTTTACCCAAAAGACGATACTTTACATCATTTAAATCAAAAGATAATCATTCATCTCCAAGTAATACTTCTATTATTACTAATACATAAATTTCTAAAGTGATTTAAAATTTATAAGACATATTTATGTATTTATGTTAAAATTGTATCTTTATGGTCATATCCTCATATCTTAGGTTTTGAAAATAAAAGAGTCCGACACTTAGATACGTACCCATACCCGAGTCTTCGATGATTGATTTGATTTGATTGTTATTGGAACAGTGTGAATGTGAGGGAAAGTTCCTCCGTACTTATCAGAACCATACTTAGCATGCTTGTCACAGTGTTGATTGTTATCACTTTGCTAATGAGAGTGCTTATATATTTCTGACACTAAATATTTCCAAAACTGATCGCAGCTTTCCTCTTCGATAAGAAGAGCTCAAGGCTTGGTGTTAATGTCCAAGGTCAGATATGCCTTCTTGACCAACTGGTGAGTCATTTTGTGCCGTTAAACCCAGGCTTGGATGAATTCTGCTAACAGTTCAGTAAATAATAAATCCAAGATGACAGTCCATAGATATTATTCTATGGCCCCTGTTCTGTACAGATAAATAAATAGATTTTTAGCATATTTTTATAAAAGTTGAGGTTGATAGAACGAGTCGTTCAAAAGTAAGCCCAAACCCTTACAAACCAAAGAGGGGCATGATCTGCGTGGCACAAGGAAAGCAAGAAGGAGATGCTGACAATGTAAGCCTTACAGACAATTGCAAATTCAATCGCGCATCCCTTTGTACAGTCCAGCGCGCTATCAAAAATAAAATATGCCACCAGCAAAAGAAGCCCAACCTGCCTATTTTAAACCTTAAAGAACCATATATCTCAGTGCTGTCTTTCTGAAGCATTCTTTAAAACAATCAAACTTGGTTGTTAATCTTGAAAGAAGTTGAAATGAACCATTAAATTGCAAAGAAGATCAGTCAAAGCAGAGAGCGAAGAAGAACCTGCAGCCACCCTCAGAAGATGTGTCGCCCAGCAGCTAGCCAACAAAATGTTCACAGGTTACCAACACCTTATAAGAACTGGTAAAAGGATTATTGAACTAACCAGCACAGAAGTGACAGAACCACTAGAAGCCTGCAACCAAGTTTTGCTATTTCAGCCTCCGTAGACACACACGACGCGAACCTCACAACTAAACCATCACTGAATACTCATGAACATATATTCACTAGATTTTGATCATTTAAACAAACGGCATAAGTACCCGAGAATTGGTTCCTTTCTTCGGTTATCTAAAACATTAAGAAAATGGGGAAATTCAGAATATGATAAATCCTCCCAGAATTCCAACATATTGGAAATGAAGATTCAACACGTTTTTTATTTGGGGCCTTCATTTGTACTTCATCCAGCCTTTAGATCATTTAGCATCCAACTATCACTGATATGCTCGATTACAAAAATGAAGGTAGAACTTCAACTTCCTAGCAGTAGCAAACTGAAGGGAAAGATCAACTAAGAGCCTGTTTGTTAATGGTAAAAATTTTACATCAACTTTTCAAACTCAATCTCAACCATCCATTCTTAGTCAAGTCCATCATTTTTTACTTTTCAAACTTTTTTAAACCAAACATCCATCTAAAAATCAAAAAAAAAAAAATCACAAAAACAAAAACTTTTCACATTACCAAACAGGCTCTAAAACATCAGAGCCTAACAACAGGAAACATGACATAATTCAAAAGTCTTTCTAGCTTAGATTCACCAAATTCACTGCATCGTAGTAACACGAATACCCATCTCATTACAAGTGTAATTTTTTTCATTTAAACTTACATACTAACTGAAGCAACAGTTTAAAGAACCCCATATAATTCTGACGAAGAGAAGTATTTTTGCACAAAACCGGAAATTACCACGCAATCAATATTTTTCTTTGTGCATATCAGTACCTTAGCATAGAAGTTATTAATTGTTGACTTACCACATAACTGAACATCCAAAATGACCCAAAGAAATGTCATTTGGCAATATTGGAAATTCCTGTGCAGTACATACAGACTTTAGCATGGTGGACAACTTATGATAACTATAATTATTCATCTCTCCAATCAGATGGACAGTATTGAGGGTAGTCGTAAGTCAAAGCAATAACAAGAATATTTCTAGTGGAACATATTACAGAAAGACCGTTCACTAATAGACCGAGGTAGAAGTGATTCGACTCATCTAAATTAAGCAAGGAATCCCCACTTTAATGATTCACACGATACATAACTTTCATCCAACAAGAAGACCCCGGAAAGAAGCAAGTCGAAGGTCTATAAAGGTAGAGACTAGATAGAACTACCAAATTCATAGACCCACACACACACTTAACACCTTATTAGTTAGTTACCTGATCCAATTGTCATCCTCGTCCTCTTAAATCTCTATCTGCACAAGGAGAACATCAAAGAACCTAAGGTGGTTTTCTATTTGTATTTTATTTTGTATTTTCATTTTCGAAAATGTTTTGTATATCCTGTTTTTATTTTTGTTTTCAAATTTGCTGAAAACGCGTTTGGTTTGTCATTTCTGAAAACTGTTTTTGAAAATGAAAAACTGAAAAACACGTTCTGTTTGAAATTTTGCAGAATACTACTTAAATAATTTTTAATTAATTTGTTTGCAGAATACTACTGACTCAAACTTAAATTTCCTTTCATAATACACTAAAAACATGGTTACATACAACACACTAATGTGAGCATTAAGAGTCTATATTAACACAGCTTGATCAGGTTCGAGATTTGAGCAAGCTATAATTCTATTAAAATCCAGAAAATGCAAGTTCTTTCAAAACCATCAGAGTCCATTTATCAAGACATTTTGTGAAATATAACAAGAAGAATTTTCACTTTTTTTTTTTTTTTTTTTTTAATATTGATATTGAATTCAATAAAATTTTATTTAAGCTTAATTTTAAGTTAGGACAATTCTCAAAAAAAAAAAAAAAAAAAAAATCCTTATTTAGGCTTAATTCCAAGTTAGAACAATTCTTTAAATAAAATAAATAAAATCCCAAAACGCGTTTTCAACGCATTTTGAACATTTTTTATTGAAATACACACAAAACGCCCAAAACGAGGTTGTGAGCATTTTACGTTTTGTGTACAGATTTTTTTTTTTGTTTTCCGAAATGCGTTTTCGAAAATGATAAAGATGACGCGTTTTTAGTGTTTTCGAAAATAAAAACAGAAAATGACTTCAAAACAGCAAAGAGAACATGGCATAAGGCTTTTACATAAATAGAAGACTGGAAAAAGTCTAGATTGCATTTAGAACGAAGGCTGATAGGTTTAAAATCACCAATGCCAATGCAAATCTAGCTGCAGTAAACAACAAAAAAGTTGCCCTTCCCATGCCCTCATAAAGTGATCAGACTCCACACGAACTCCCCCAGCATACAAACTGAGACTAATAAACCAGAAATGAACAAGGAAAAGAGAAGGATTTTACACCATTTCTTACAAAAGTACAAAGAAAAGAGAAGAATTTTACACCCTTTCTTCCATAAGCATCCCTTCTCATTTGATCATCAAAGGGTTTCCAGCTGTGGATGAAAAAACACCAAAATGATTCTGTACCAATATGAGAGTGAAAATCATATTCCAAGAAAATCACAAAACATATATCATTTAAACAAACCACGGCAAGCAACTTAACAGTATTGGTTTCCCCACCATCCTGAAAACCACTTAAAAACTGTAAATTCCCGAACCACTGAAGGCGAGGCCCTGAGAAGAGGGGAACAAACTAGCTAAAAAGGCCAACAAAGTGACAAATCAACACCACAAATAAACTTAAAAACCTCAAGTTAACATGTCATCCTTTTCCAGTCAAATCTATCTGCAAGTTGAGAAACACACATCAGAGAACCTAAGGCTTTTTATACAAATGGCTGAGAAAACCTAGATTCCATTTCATGTGAGCAGACTCAAAAGATTTAATTTACCAATGCATATATAGGTTCCCCTTCACACTGCCTCAGCCCTCTTAAAACGATCAAACTCCACCCACAAACAAGCTACTGTGAACGATGTATAGGTTCCCCTTCACACTGCCTCAGCCCTCTTAAAACGATCAAACTCCACCCACAAACAACTCATCCCTCGTAAAATGATCAAACTCCACTCACAAACAATTGAGACTGATTTGACACAAACAACACTCTGATTTGACCAGAAATGAACTAAAGAATAGAAAGGAAAATCTTACACAATCTCTTCCATAAATATCTATTTCTATTTGACCAAAAGGATTTCCAGCGTTGATGAAGCACCAAATTAATTTGAACCACTATAAAAGTAAAGATCATATTCTAATCAACTCGAAAAACATCATTTAAAACAAACCACATCAAACAGTTACTAAATCTTGCTTTCCCCACAATCAACTTCTTCCAACAGCAAATTCCCGAGGAATAAAGCAACACATAATAACAACTCAATAAGCTTTTTGTCAGGATGAAGTAATAAATAAAAAAGACCAAAACTTCATTCTTAGGAAACAGATTATAGTTGGTGCTTCCAAATCACCATACCTGTACCACCAATATACACTGTACTTAATTTTCCAATTATAAAGTCAGAGGTTGTGTGGATTTAAAAACAACGTACATAGATTCAACATGCACAAATTTGAGTTCACGGTTGCCCCAACTTATAAAGACAGAAACCTGAACAACCTATAAAATAGATCTGAAGGGAAGGAAATAAATAAAAAATGATAAAAATCTATTACAGGGAAAAAAAATCAAAGCATGAACAGGTTAACAGGATAGAATACCATAATCTACGAGGGGACAAAAAATGCTATCACTACAGACAAAGAACACGAGAAACTTTTATGCCCCTTCTCCGAAATGGCGTCAGTGTCCACAAAAATAACATCTGCATATACCAAAGGATTACATATACCAAAAGATTAATTAGAAATATAAGAGTACAACTTAAACATTTATGTGAAAATAGTATTCCAAACAAACCACAGGAAATAATGACGGTTAACCTACTACGAGCACCAAATATTAAACAGTAGAACTATTTGGAATAGACGGTCTAACCAAAGTACAGCATATTGTCAACCTCTTTTGTGGAAATAACCTTTCAGAAACAAGATATATACATGGAAACCTGACAAGCAGGTGAAGAATTATGAATTTTCTTATTTAACAAATGCAGAATTGCAGGTAAAATTTGACCTCAAGGAAAGAAAATGAACTTCATACGATGAGCAGGTGTACAAATTCCCCAATTATCCTTCAATTTCAATGCTACAAAAGTTATAGAAGATTGAATAGCCGCCAGCTGCTACTGTAAAGAAGTTCACTACAGACGAGACGTAGAGGAAATGTGTGTGTGTGTGTGTGTATATATATATCCAACTACAAACAGTGATTACTCAAAAAAGGGTAATCAATCAGTATAAATCAGAAATAAAGTAACATAAACCAATGTTAAAAGAATAGGGAAATAATGTTATGTAACAGTTATTGCACGTAAAATATCTGATATTAAGGAGGTTCCTTAAGGAGAAGTTCAGTATGAATCAAACGTCCCAAGATTTATAAGTTCCACCCTTCCTAATCAATCCCAACTGCCAGTCTGTGACCTATCACCTTAGCATGTAAACCCAATATCTGCCATCTGGATCAAGGTTTGCATAAAAAAGTAAGAAGTATTTCATCAAATCAAATTCAAGTCCATTAAAGTAGCAGCTCAAGATTCCAAAATCCAATAACAGATAAAAAGATTTGAAATTGGATGGTCACCAGCAATTTTTATAAGCAGTTTCTGCAAAGAGAAAGGGGAAAAAGACCAGAAGGAAGGCTGGAATGTGAAAAGAGATGGAAAACGGAATAAGAAAAGATTGGAAATACAAATAGATCGATGGTACATATGGATAGATGGCACCCTGAGAACCAATAGTTTCCCTATCGCACATTATTCTCTTCCTGTTGAGTCTGCCTGCACGTGAAGAAACACCAAAAGCCTAAGGCCTTCTTTTATGAATTATGAAAAGACAGAAAACATCAAACATCTAAACTTGATTTTATTTAGAGCAGAGACTGGGAAAGGTTGCTAATCACCAGCAAAACTGTGGCTGCACTAATCTACGAATATGTTCCCCTATCCACTATCACGACTTCCATAAATGGCTGAAGAATCATAAAACAAAACTGTTTTCTCTACCACTATAAGAGTGAAGATCATATTAACAAAAAAAATTCAAAACCACCTCCGGAAACCATATAAAGACATAGCTTCACTACCTGCCTGAAAAACCACTTGGCGCAATTCTGGGCTGATTTTGTATGGATCAAGTAATTAAAAACCGCAAACAACAGTAGGTTCCACAAACACATTTATAAAATCCTTTGATACCAAAATCTGTAATGCCAGAAAAAGAAAGGATAACAGGATAAACAGAAAGACCAAGGTTCAAGTAATGAGTATCAAGAAACTACCAGAAACCCAGTTTCTTCAAATGATTGTCAGTAAATCTGATCAGACCAGGAAAGACATCATCTTCAAGTTAGGATCCAAGGTATAAACAGAAAATCAAACTCGATCAGACGTCTAAAATTCTTATCCACTAAATCCAGTAATTGAAATCAGCAAAAAAATTTACGGAAAGCTTTGACTGCCATCAAAAGCAGCATCTGACCAACCAAGGTAAGAAAAACCACGAAGAATAAACAGAGTATCTCAAGAAAGTACAAGAAACCTTCTCTTGGAATGATCATCAGTATCTCGATCATTTGACCAGGAAATCCCAATATTTTCATGTTAAAAAACCGAAGGTTTTGCAAAATTATGAGAGAGGAATAAACTCCACTAAACCATCAAAATTTCCCATTCTCAATGCCATAACTGAAACCAAGAAATAAAAACCTTATAATGGAGGAAGACAGAAAGATCCAAACTTCACATAATGAGTATCAAAAAAACACCATAAATCAAGATTCTTGGAATGATTATCCGTGTATGTATCATTGGACTAGGAAATCACAATATCTTCTTCATTAGATTCCTGCAAGAATCTGTGAAGGTTAAAAAATAAATAAATAAATAAATAACTCCATCATTCGATTCTGCCATCGAAATTTCCAATTCTAAATCCAATGACTGAAATCAATTAAGAATTACCAGAAGCTAAAACACGGACACAACAATAACAAAAGCAGTACCTAAAAAGGATACCATACATGGCTCCAGCACTCGTAAAATGATAGAACTTCACAAAAAAACCTATATTGATTGACCAGAAATTAACTACAGGAGTGAACAGAAAATGTTACACCATTTCTTCCATAAATATCCATTCCTATTTGACAAAGGACTTCCAGCCGTAGTTGAAGCACCACAGGAAAAAACAGATTCTGTCCCACTATGAAAGTGAAAATCATATTCTCCAATCAACCTAAAACCATCGTTTAAACAAACCACATCAAACAGTTAACTATTTTTGCTTTCATTGAGTATATATAATAAAAGAAGACCAAAACTTCATTCTTAGCTAAACGAACAGATTAACAGAATAGAATACAAGAACCTTAAAAGCATACAACAAATACTATAACTAAAGATAAAAAAAAATTAAAAAATAAAAATAAAACATGAGAAACGTTTATGCCTCTTCTCCATATGGCATCACTGTCAAATATCATTTGCACATGGATTAATTAGAAATATAAGCGTACAACCTAAACATCATGTGAAAATAATATCCCAAACAAACCACAGGAAATAATGATTTAGCTTAAGAACTGCCTAGTTCTACGAACAATAAATCTATACAGTATAACTACTCAGTATAGATGGTCTAACTGAAGTCCAGCATATAATTCTAACTGACGACCTCTTGATGAGGAGATACCCCTTCAGAAACAAGATAAAACATGGAAACCTGACAAGCAGGTGCAGGATTGTAAATGTTCTTATCCATTAACAAATGCAAAATTGCAGGTAAAATTTGAGTTCAGTATAGGAAATGGAAATATAGAAAGAAACAGGAAAACAGTGATAAATCCAAAAGGGGGGTAATTGATCAGTATGTGAATTAGAAAAAGAAGGCAAAAATCCGTATGCTTAAAAGACTAGGAAAGAATGTTATAAAACAATTGTACCTAAAAATTCCGACTCTAAGTTCCTCAAGAAGCATCAATTTTGCCGAAAATTAAAGTTTCGTCCTTCCTGATCAACGCTAACTGCCGGCTGCCACGTATCACTTTATTATTAGTAGGTAAACCCAATACATTCCATCTGAATCAAGGATTACAGAAAAAGAAGTATTTCAACAAATCAAATACGAGTCCATTAAAGTAGCTACAGCCTACAAGTCCATTAAAGTAGCATCTCAACTCAAGTTTCCAAAGTCCAGAAACAGCCAATAAAAGCTTTGAAATTGGATGGTCACCAGCAATTTTGAACAGCAGTTTCTGCGATCAAAATTGGAAAAAAGACCAGAAGGAAGGCTGGGGCCTGGGAGGTGAAAAGACGAAGAAAATGGAACAAAGAATTATGGAAAATTCAAATAGATTGATGGCACAAATATATCGATGGCACACAGAAACCCAATAGTTCACCTATTACGCATTATTCTCTTCCTGTTGAATCTGTCTGCAAGTGAAGAAACATCAAAGAACCTTTCTCAATGTGAAAACAAAAACATCCAATATCTAAATTTGATTTTACTTGGAGCCACACAGGGAAGGTTGCAAATCACCATCGTATAATAAAACGCAAGCTGAGAATGTTGAACAAAAAAATGAACTGAGTAAAACATTGGAAAATCATGGCTCAGCGGGTGAAGAATCACAACAATTAACTAGCAAAATAATCCAAAACCACCGCCGAAAACCATATAAAGATATTGCTTCACCACCAGCTTGAAAAACCACTGTGCAATTCCTGGGAACCAAAAAATTTAATAGAAACGCCAAAAAAACCCTTTAGCATGGACCAACTAACTAAAAATCCCAAATCACAGAAGTAGGTTCCACATATGTATTTATAAATTCCTTTGATACCATCTGTAATGCCAGGAGGAGGAAAACGGGATAAACAGAAAGACCAAGGTTCAAGTAATGAGAATCAAGAAATTACCACAAACCCAGATCCTTCAAATGATTTGTCAGTATATCTATCATAGGACCAGGAATCACAGCATCTTAAAGTTACGGTTCAAGGTATAAACGAAATATCAAACTCGATCAGACATCAAAAATTCTTATCCGCTCAATCCAGTAAATGAGATCAGTAAAAAATTACCGGAAGCTTTGACTGCCATCAAAAGCAGTATCTGCCAAACCAAGGATGAAAAACCCACGAAGAATCATTATGACATATATGAGTAAATCAAGAAAATACCAAAAACCCACCCTTGGAATGATTGACAGCCTCGTTATAAAACAATTGCACCTAAAAAATCTGACTCTAAGTTCCTCAAGAAGCATCAATTTTGCCAAAACTTAAAAGTTCCATCCTTCCTGATCAATGCTTAACTTCCAGCTGCCACCTATCACTTTGGTAGGTACCAATACATTCCATCTGAATCAAGGATTACAGAAAAAGAAGTATTTCAACAAATCAAATACAAGTCCATTAAAGTAGCTACAGCCTACAAGTCCATTAAAGTAGCAGCTCAAGTTTCCAGAGTCCAGAAACAGCCAAATAAAAGCTTTGAAATTGGATGGTCACCAGCAATTTTGAACAGCGGTTTCTGCGATCAAAAGTGGAAAACAGACCAGAAGGAATGCTGGGGCCTGGGAGGTGAAAAGTCGAAGAAAATGGAACAAATAATTATGGAAAATTCAAATAGATTGATGGTACAAATATATCGATGCCACACAGAGTCAGAGACCCAATAGTCCTACTACACATTATTCATTTATTCTCTTCCTGTTGAATCTGTCTGCAAGTGAAGAAACATCAAAGAACCTTTCTCAATGTGAAAACAAAAACATCCAACATCTAAATTTGATTTTACTTAGAGAACATACAGGGAAGGTTGGAAATCACCAGCATATAATAACCAATCTCCACAAGAACTCACCCCCCAAAACACAAGCTGAGACTGTTGAACAAAAAAATGAACTGAGTAAAACATTGGAAAATCATGGCTCAGCGGGTGAAGAATCACAACAATTAACTAGCAAAATAATCCAAAACCACCGCCGAAAACCATATAAAGATATTGCTTCACCACCAGCTTGAAAAACCACTGTGCAATTCCTGGGAACCAAAAAATTTAATAGAAACGCCAAAAAAACCCTTTAGCATGGACCAACTAACTAAAAATCCCAAATCACAGAAGTAGGTTCCACATATGTATTTATAAATTCCTTTGATACCATCTGTAATGCCAGGAGGAGGAAAACGGGATAAACAGAAAGACCAAGGTTCAAGTAATGAGAATCAAGAAATTACCAAAAACCCAGATCCTTCAAATGATTTGTCAGTATATCTATCATAGGACCAGGAATCACAGCATCTTCAGGTTAGGGTTCAAGGTATAAACGAAATATCAAACTCGATCAGACATCAAAAGTTCTTATCCGCTCAATTCAGTAAATGAGATCAGTAAAAAATCACCGGAAGCTTTGACTGCAACCAAAAGCAGTATCTGCCAAACCAAGGATGAAAAACCCACGAAGAATCATTATGACTTATACGAGTAATCAAGAAAATACCAGAACCACCCTTTGAATGATTCAGTCTCGTTATAAAACAATTGCACCTAAAAAATCTGACTCTTAAGTTCCTCAAGAAGCATCAATTTTGCCAAAACTTAAAGTTCCGTCCTTCCTGATCAACACTAACTGCCAGCTGCCACCTATCACTTTAGTAGGTAAACCCAATACATTCCATCTGAATCAAGGATTACAGAAAAATAAGTACTTCAACAAATCAAATACGAGTCCATTACAGCCTACAAGTCCATTAAAGTTGCAGCTCAAGTTTCCAAAGTCCAGAAACAGCCAATAAAAGCTTTGAAATTGGATGATCACCCGCAATTTTGAAAAGCGATTTCTGCAATCAAAAGTGAAAAAAAGACCAGAAGGAAGGCTGGGGCCTGGGAGGTGAAAAGACGAAGAAAATGGAACAAAGAATTATGGAAAATTCAAATAGATTGATGGTACAAATATATCGATGGCACACAGAGACCCAATAGTTTACCTATTATGCATTATTCTCTTCCTGTTGAATTTGTCTGCAAGTGAAGAAACATCAAAGAACCTGACTTTGTCTATGTGAACAAAAACATCCAACATCTAAATTTGATTTTACTTAGAGCACATACAGGGATGGTCGTAAATCACCAGCATATAATAACCAATCTCCACAAGAACTCACCCCCCAAAACACAAGCTGAGACTGTTGAAAAAAAAAAAAAAATGAACTGAGTAAAACATTGGAAAATCATGGCTCAGCGTGTGAAAAATCACAACAATTAACTAACAAAATAATCCAAAATCACCACCGAAAACCATATAAAGATATTGCTTCACCACCAGCCAGAAAAACCCCACTCTGCAATTCCTGAGAACCAAAAAAATTAATAGAAACACCTAAAAAAGCCTTCAGCATGGATCAACTACTAAAAATCCCAAATCATAGGTTCCACATATGTACTTATAAATTCCTTTGATACCATCTGTAATGCCAGGAGGAAGAAAACGGGATAAACCTAATGACCAAGGTTCAAGTAATGAGAATCAAGAAATTAAAAAGAAACCCAGATCCATCAAATGATTTGACAGTATATCTATCATAGAACCAGGAATCACAGCATCTTCAAGTTAGGGTTCCAGGTATAAACGAAAAATCAAACTCAATCAGACATCAAAAGTTCTTATCCTCTCAATCTAGTAAATGAGATCAGTAAAAAATTACCGAAAGCTTTGACACCAAAAGTAGTATCTGCCAAACCAAGGAAGAAAAACCCACGAAGAATCATTATGACTTATATGAGAAATCAAGAAAATACCAGAAACCCACCCTTCGAATGATTCAGTCTCGTTATAAAAAAATTGCACCTAAAAAATCCGACTCTAAGCTCCTCAAGAAGCATCAATTTTGCAGAAACCCGTCCTTCCTGATCAACGCTAACTGCCCGCTGCCACCTACCTATCACTTTAGTAGGTAAACCCAATACATTTCGTCTGAATCAAGGATTACAGAAAAAGAAGTATTTCAACAAATCAAATACGAGTCCATTAAAGTAGCTACAGCCTACAAGTCCATTAAAGTAGCAGCTCAAGTTTCCAAAGTCCAGAAACAGCCAATATAAGCTTTGAAATTGGATGGTCACCAGCAATTTTGAAAAGCCGTTTCTGCGATCAAAAGTGGAAAAAAAACCAGAAGGAAGGCTGGGATGTGAAAAGACGAAGAAAATGGAACAAAGAATTATGGAAAATTCAAATAGATCGATGGTACAAATATATTGATGGCAGAGGCCCAATAGTTTACCTATCACGCATTATTCTCTTCCTGTTTAATCTGTCTGCAAGTGAAGAACCTGACTTTATCTATGTTAAATTTGATTTTACTTAGAACAAATACAGGAAAAGGTTGCAGCTCAAGTTTCCAAAGTCCAGAAACAGCCAATAAAAGCTTTGAAATTGGATGATCACCCTCAATTTTGAAAAGCGATTTCTGCAATCAAAAGTGGAAAAAAGACCAGAAGGAAGGCTGGGGCCTGGGAGGTGAAAAGACAAAGAAAATGGAACAAAAAATTATGGAAAATTCAAATAGATTGATGGTACAAATATATCGATGGCACACAGAGACCCAATAGTTTACCTATTACGCATTATTCTCTTCCTGTTGAATTTGTCTGCAAGTGAAGAAACATCAAAGAACCTGACTTTGTCTATGTGAACAAAAACATCCAACATCTAAATTTGATTTTACTTAGAGCACATACAGGGATGGTCGTAAATCACCAGCATATAATAACCAATCTCCACAAGAACTCACCCCCCAAAACACAAGCTGAGACTGTTGGAAAAAAAAAAAATGAACTGAGTAAAACATTGGAAAATCATGGCTCAGCGTGTGAAAAATCACAACAATTAACTAACAAAATAATCCAAAATCACCACCGAAACCCATATAAAGATATTGCTTCACCACCAGCCAGAAAAACCCCACTCTGCAATTCCTGAGAACCAAAAAAATTAATAGAAACACCTAAAAAAGCCTTCAGCATGGATCAACTACTAAAAATCCCAAATCATAGGTTCCACATATGTACTTATAAATTCCTTTGATACCATCTGTAATGCCAGGAGGAAGAAAACGGGATAAACCTAATGACCAAGGTTCAAGTAATGAGAATCAAGAAATTAAAAAGAAACCCAGATCCATCAAATGATTTGACAGTATATCTATCATAGAACCAGGAATCACAGCATCTTCAAGTTAGGGTTCCAGGTATAAACGAAAAATCAAACTCAATCAGACATCAAAAGTTCTTATCCTCTCAATCTAGTAAATGAGATCAGTAAAAAATTACCGAAAGCTTTGACACCAAAAGTAGTATCTGCCAAACCAAGGAAGAAAAACCCACGAAGAATCATTATGACTTATATGAGTAATCAAGAAAATACCAGAAACCCACCCTTCGAATGATTCAGTCTCGTTATAAAAAAATTGCACCAAAAAAAATCCGACTCTAAGCTCCTCAAGAAGCATCAATTTTGCAGAAACCCGTCCTTCCTGATCAACGCTAACTGCCCGCTGCCACCTACCTATCACTTTAGTAGGTAAACCCAATACATTCCGTCTGAATCAAGGATTACAGAAAAAGAAGTATTTCAACAAATCAAATACGAGTCCATTAAAGTAGCTACAGCCTACAAGTCCATTAAAGTACCAGCTCAAGTTTCCAAAGTAAAGAAACAGCCAATATAAGCTTTGAAATTGGATGGTCACCAGCAATTTTGAAAAGCCGTTTCTGCGATCAAAAGTGGAAAAAAGACCAGAAGGAAGGCTGGGAGGTGAAAAGAAGAAGAAAATGGAACAAAGAACTATGGAAAATTCAAATAGATCGATGATACAAATATATTGATGGCACAGAGGCCCAATAGTTTCCCAAAAAACACAAGCTGAGACCATTGAACAAAAAAATGAACTGTGTAAAACATTGGAAAGTCATGGCTCAGTGGGTGAAGAATCACAACAGTTAACTAATAATTCAAAACCACCACCGAAAACCATATAAAGAAATTGCTTCACCACCAGCCTGAAAAACCCCACTGCAATTCCTGAGAACCAAAAAAATTAATGGAAACACCAAAAAAAGCCTTTAGCATGGATCAACTAACTAAAAGTCCCAAATCACTGAAGAGGTTCCACATACGTATATATAAATTCCCTTGAGACCATATGTAACGCCAGGATGAGGAGGAAAACGGGATAAAAAGAAAGACCAAGGTTCAAGTAATGAGAATCAAGAAATTACCAGAAACCCAGATCCTTCAAATGATTTGTCAGAATCTATCATAAGACCGGGAATCACAGTATCTTCAAGTTAGGGTTCAAGGAATAAATGAAAAATCAAACTCGATCATCAGACATCAAAAGTTCTTATCCGCTCAATCCAGTAAATCAGATCAGTAAAAAATTACCGAAAGCTTTGACTGCCACCAAAAGCAGAATCTGCCAAACCAAGGAAGAAAAACCCACGAAGAATCATTATGACTCATAAGAGTATCAAGAAAATACCCGAAACCCACCCTTGGAATGATTGTCATTCTCGATCTATCTGACCAGGAAATTACAATATCTTCACGTTAAAAAATCAAAGATTTTGCAAAATCATGAGAGACGAATAAACTCCCACTAATCCATCAAAATTTCCCAGTCTTTAATATCATAACTGAACCCAATTAACAAACCAAGAAATAAAAACCCACATAACCGAGAAAACGGCATAAACTGCCGAAGAAACATCAGAAAGATACAAACTTCAAATAACGAGCATCAAGAAATACCAAAAACCAACATCCTTGGAATAATTATCCGTGTATATATCATCGGGCTAGGAAATCACAATATCTTCGTTAGAATTCAAGGGACGAACGTGAAAACCAAAGTTTTTCCGCAAATAGGGGAATCTGCGAGGTAAAAAAAAACTCCGTCCATTGAAATTTCCAGTTCTAAATCCAATCACTGAAATCAATTAAGAATTACCAGAGGCTATCACACGGCCATCTCATCCCATATCATAAAGACAAAAGCTATACCCAAAAAGAATACCGTCACCTGGATCCTGCTGATTGATGAACTAGGCTAGGCGATCCTATTTATAGATAATTAAGCGGAGAACAAATGCAGTCAAAGACGCGTTACAAGCGTTGTGGGATTTGGAAATTTCAAAGTCGGTGAGTTATAGGCGGTGTAATTGGTCAAAGTCAACAAGGGTGGATTTGCTGGTAGAAAACTTTTAAGGGTCATTTTTTTATAGGGATATAATAATAATAATAATAATAAAATAAAAAGAAGGATGTGAACATTCACGTTTGGGCCCTCACCTAACCTATCCTGGATCTTGGTGGAAGATATAAATCATGAAATATACTTCAACTAGTCAGGAACTGAGAGTTTAGCCACTAATCAAATTTACAAAAAAGTCGAGCCCAAAGTTTTCATGTCAGTACTCGAAATCCCCACCTTGAGGATTCCCATCGGAATTGACATTACGTCCCCTCAGCCTTTGAATTTAGGTAGAAATAAAATGAATTTTAAGGAATTGAATTCTTAGGAATTGATTACCTGAGAATTTTAAGTTTAGTGTATTTGATTCGTTTAATTTTGTAAGTGGAAAAATTGGAGAATTTTCCAAATTTTGTTTGCTTGACATTATTTTTCATGGCAAATAAAGCAAAATTTAACTATTTTAATCAAATTATTATTATTATTATTTTACTTTTTAACACATTTGTATATGATAATAATAATGTTAATTTTTGAAAAGAAAAAAAAAGAAGAAGTCAATTAACAATAACAAAAATGATCAATCGTGTCGTTTAATGTTTGTCATGTAAAGTAGGAAACCATTTATCGCCTAAGTCTTGAGAATTTGTTTTCCACCAAAACATGGTAAAGTACAAAAGTTGAAAATAATTTTTCAAGGCAAAATTAGTGTATCAAGCAACAATTAAATGTGAAAAGTTGGAAAAGATTTTCCAAGTTACATGGGAAATTGGCATATTAAACACTACCTAAGGTCCGTTTGGCCTCTGTTCGGAACTTATTTTCTTGAGAATTAAAAGTTTAATGTGTTTTATTGATTTAATTTTGTAAGTGAAAAAAGTGAAGAATTTTTCAAATTTTGTTATTTCATTGACATTATTTAACAAAACAAGGAAAATGTGTGAAAATTGAAATCGAGAAAATATGGAAAATCAATTTCCTAGAAAATATAGGCCATCAAACAGCTCAAAACATGGAAAATGGAAGAAGATTTTCCATTTTTCATGGAAAATATGGCTAATCAAACAGGTCCTAATAAATTCTAAATGGGTTAATTACTCCAAAGGACATTGAAGTTTTAAAAAATTTTCAAAATGAACACTGAAATTCGTTCCTTACCCAAACGGATAATGAAGTTTCAAAAAATCCTTCAAAATGGACACTGAAGTTTTTCCTTACCCAAACGGACATTTAAGTTTCGATTTCTTACTATACTGGACACTCTATTAGTTTAGTCAAGGTTTGAGTCCACGTGACAATGTTAAATGATGACTTGGCATCCATGGTTTAAATAGGATGACACGTCAAATATGTTGCATTTTCAAAACCTGAATTTCTCTAATAACATATTAAAAAAAACGACTTCTCCAATTCATTACCTCAAAAAAAACGACTTCTCCAATTCATTACCTCATCCATAATCTCGAACTTCAGCTCTTAAACCCATGAAATTAAGAGGTCATGTTTATTTAAATGTGCTAAATTCAATATTAATTGTCAAATATATTAAGTTGTTCATATATTAATTTGAACATTATTTCCCATAGATGGAGCAATCTTTGGCAAATAATATGAATTTATTAGAATCAACTCCTTCTAGAACATCCAATTAGCAATCTTTGGAAAATAATATTCAAATTAATATATGATCAGCTTAATATATTTGACAATTAATATTGAATTTAACACTTTTAAATAAACTCGGCCTCTTAATTTCATGGGTTTTGAGCTGAAGTTCGAGATTATGGATGAGGTAATGGATTGGGAAAGTCTTTTTTTATATATATGTTATTGGAGAAATTTGGATTTTGAACATGCAACATAGCTCACGTGTCATCCTATTTATTGGTGGACTTAAAAATTGGAATCGAGAGAACTGAATCGGAACTGGAAAAAAAAAACCAAAAGGATCGGTTCTTTAGGAAAAAAATGAGAACCGAAATTGAAACATGGAGAACCGAAAATCGATCGGTTCCTATTTGAAAACCGAGAACCGAACATTCTTAATTTAAAAATTAAGTCCATGTGACACTTTTGACATTTTATGTGTTGTTTTACATGATAAAGTGTACAAATCTAGCTTACTTAGATATATTATGATAATTGTTTAACTGTTC
The DNA here is from genome assembly GCA_963555705.1 of Ligustrum vulgare. Lineage (NCBI taxonomy): Eukaryota > Viridiplantae > Streptophyta > Magnoliopsida > Lamiales > Oleaceae > Ligustrum > Ligustrum vulgare. The sequence continues at coordinate 29,519,698 of OY743186.1, read as the reverse complement.
ATATCGTGTTGCATCTTACATGAAATTTTTTGCACCAATTTTAGAAGATTGGATGTCCGATCACTCACTCATACTGATTCAATGCATTTTCTTGGTGCAGTATTTACATATTAAGGAAATGACTATTGTGTTGATATGCACTGAACTAATTTTACGAAGGATATGTGGTTTGACATGTTTGTGACTTTTGTGGAGGTGCATTAGTGAATTGTAGTTTTACATTGAAGTTTGAGATAAGAGTTCATTAGAAAAATTTTGTTATCTTCGAAGTATACCTAGGTTCAAATGACCTAAATGATTTTATGTTATGGTAAATGTGTCTATATGTCATCATTATCATTTTTTTAGTTCAGATGATCTCGGCATTTCAGCATAAGCAATAGATAGAACAATAGAAGATGAAGATCCTACTTTTCAAGTTGCTACTGGGAATATACAGAACATTATAACTGTATTTGGTGTCTTTGGAATATGAATATATTCAATTTGAATATTTTACTACATGGATGGATTCGTTTAGGAAATTTTGACTCAACAATTATTTGTTTTTTGCACACATTTTCACGTTTGCTTAAAGTTGAATTTTTTAATAAAGAACCGAACAAAGAACCAAAAAATAACCTAAATTGAATCGGAACCGGAATCATTCGGTTCTTGAGTTTTGAGAACCGAAACCGAAACCGAAATCGAACCGAGATTTTCGGTTCGGTTTCGATTCCTTCAATAACCGAACCGAAAACCAAAAGCCCACCCCTAATCCTATTTAAAATGTGGATGTCAACTCATCATTTAACGTTGTCATGTGGACTCAAACATTGACTACATTGGCAAAGTGTCCAGCATAGTAAGAGATCGAAACTTCAGTGTCCGTTTGGGTAAGGAATGAACTTCAATGCCCATTTTGAATTTTTTTTGAAACTTCAGTGTCTGTTTGGGTAAGGAACGAACTTTAGTGTCCATTTTGAATTTTTGTGAAAACTTCAGTGTTCGTTTCAATAATTAACCCAATTCTAAATGGGTGTCCCAATATGAAATATAGTGTAATCTTTTAGATTCATAAATTATCATGGATTTTAATATAACTTTATAGAATCTCTCATATTCTATAGGAATTTTATTCCACTGAATTTAGCGGATTTCAATAGATTTTTAGTGGAATTTGTTGAATGTGTCCTCATATGAAATTTATGGATTTCATCTACTTTTGCCTCTTGTTGGGTAAATTAATTATTTGTTTATTATTTTTGTTGTGCAAGTTGAACATGAACTCGAGACATAAGTAAAAAAAAAAAAAAAATCAACATAATTTCTTACTTGATCATCAAAAAATAAAAAAGTGCAAAAATATTTGAACTACTTCATTAAAAAATAAAATATATAACCTTGTCTATTTTTAAAGAAGAAAATTATTCATAGTTTTTAAATAGAATGGACAAAAAGAAGTTGTCAAATTTGAGAAAGAACACTCATAACTTTTTAATCAACATCTATTCTCCTCATTTAAGGCATCTCTCCACATTTCTTGAGCTATGTAATTTCTCCACACATTTATATTCTCTCTTTGTTCCTCCCGTGTAATAAATAAATAAATAAATAAATAATCTTTATCATCTTCAATTTCAGCTAGTAGAGATGAATCTTCATCTTCTGGTTCAACGGGAAATTCATTGGTGCGACACTCTGCAAAGAAAATTGTGCAATCATGTTCAGGCCAATACTAACTCCACTTGCATTTTGAATGGGAATGGAGGTCTGACTTAAAAATAGCAAATCATGATTTGAAAATGTCAAATATTCACTCAATTACATTTATTACGTGACGTAGGTTGAATAGTTCACAGGCACTTTCAGGAAGACTACCTTCGCCAAACACCTCGAAATGGAGCTAATAATTGGCGACGATTTGAAAATCTACAATCCACAAAAAAAAAATGTAAGTACATAACTATAATGCAACAAACAAATAAAAGTCGAAAAAACTATATACCTCGAGGTATTTTAAGTCAATTTCTTCTTACTAATGCGTCATTCAAAAGTTTTGAATCGTGAACTGAACCTTCCCATCCACTTAGGACATAAATGAATTCCAGATTATAAGTACAAGCTGCCAATATATATTTTGTGATATTGTTCCATGGTGGTAACGATAGCAGCTGACATCCTGCCCACATATCATAGTTGGCATGTGTGTAACGTCAATAGCTCAAATACAATCCTAAAAGATCAAAATATATTTTACACAATAAATTTACATTATTTGTAACGACCCGGGTTACCTTATAGGTCGACGACTGTCCCCACTCCACCAACATGGGTGTTTTCAACATGTTTTGTCATCGCTCGCACACTCATTGAGAAAATTTTCCAGAGGGTCACCCATCATAGAATTGCTCCAAGTCAAACACGCTTAATTGTGGAGTTTCTAAGGATGAACTTTCAGAAGAAAAAAAAAGGTACACCTTGTTGGTATGAATAATCACTATCAAATATTTTAGGTTTTTCTTGCCCTAGTATTATAATCACCCTTCGTCAGACTCACGATGTCCTCATCGTACTGAAACTATTTGAGGATCCATTGCTAGGCGTTGAGATTATAGAGGTGGATCCTATAGGTTCAAGAGGTGGCTCCCGCCTTATGGCGTAGCATTTTGTCTTGCAAAGCACTTAGTTCCCGATTTTTGGTTGGCGACCAGCTTTGATACCATTTGCAACAATTCGTGTTACCTTATAGATCGACAACTGTTCCCACTATACAAACATGGGTCTGTTCAGCATGTTTTATCCTCACTCGCACGCTCCCTGAGAAAACTTCCTAGGGGGTCACCCATCATAGAATTGCTCTAACCCAGCATGCTTAACTGTGGAGTTTCTAACGACGGATTTCGAGAAAAGATTGTACATCTTGTTGGTTTGAGTAGTACCTATCAAATCTTTTAAGTTTTTCCTGGCCTGGGTATTACATTAATTTTAATAAATAACACGTATAGAGAATATTGAATAATCACCTTACAGTAAGGAAAAAACCTCTATATGTTCTCTTGCATCTATTTCACCACTTGAACCAATTGAGTTTCTTCATGTAGCAGTTGCATTGCTAACTACTATTTGTAGATCATCATAGTCAACAAAGGTATCAATTCGAAGGTGCTTATGAATGGGATGAGACAACAAATGCAAAATACACAATAATCAATACATTATATTTTATTTTATAAATATTATAAATTATCTCATAAAACTTACCTCAATATAGTTTTCCCACACTTCATTACAAGCAATAAACTTTTTGGTAATTGGGTCCCACCCAAAACCTAAGCTAAATTGTATTAGCTCAGCGTATTTTTGATATATTTGATTAAAATTCTTCCATCAACTTTGATACATAGAAAATGTTTATTGACATCCAAGTAGGGGTGGGCAAAAAACTGGAACCGATATGACCGAACCGGAATCGAACTGAAAAAATCGCAACCATATAGTTTTAAAAAAATAAAATAGGAAATTGATTTTGGAACCGAGAACCATTGGTTCTAGTTCGGTTCTCGGTTTCGCTTTTAGAACCGAAAAATCGAAATTAGAACCAGGTCTTTGATCCTTGTTTATTTTTTTGATGGTTTTAATTGATTGTCCTAAAACTAAAAATCAAAAGAATTTATAATTTTTTTCCGTAAAGTGAAAATGATTAAGTTCTTTTTATGAAATTTGTTACGTCTCTACCTCATTATAACCTTTAACTTTACACTTGGACTGAAATTCTTAGTAAATAAAAATAGAATGAGACTAACTTATTAATAAACGAAGTTGTAAATGACCACGATTGGGTTAATTAAATATTTAAATATAAATATAAAATAATTAATAATAATGCATTTAAAACTCCACAAATTTACTATAAAAATTTATTAATCTGTATGGCTTCTTGCCCTACTCGAAAAACCTTTCAAGCCATTTGTTTCTTATTTTGGTTTATGAATATCTTCTCTTTTATGTACAATCATATACTTTCTTTGGGGTAAAATGATTTTCTAAATCCTTGATCATGGTATATTCGGTAGAAGTTTATTTCAAGTTATTAGCTTGCTTCCCGAGGCCTGATACTCCTCGATAAGGCCTCCCCAAAAAATAATTATTATTGTAGAATCGAAATCAAACAAAAATCGAATTGTTTGATTCTGGTTTGGTTCTTACGATTCAATGGAATCGAATGGTTCATTTTTACAAGAACCGAAAAGTACGGTTCGGTTTCAGTTTTTGAGATGCTCGAACCGAACCACGCGATGCCCACCCCTACATCCAAGTCTTTCATTTAAAATAGGAAGTATTTTTCTTCTCAACGATTTGTTTACTTATCAACCCAGTGAACCCAATACTATCACGCTATCCACGATAAGCGGCATCAACCAAAAGTTCCAATAACAAAGAGCTCTCTTCTTCACTCCATGAATTATACTCATTTTTACATTTTCTTTGCAAATCACCCATTTGTAATATCACAACTGAAGAAAAAAAATGTGTATCAAAGAAAGCACGTTATAAATTCCTATGAACATTCATATTCCTTGGAAATTGATAAAATCAATGTAAGGCATACAAAAAGATGGATAGTTGGACACTAGAAATCAAAATAATTGTCATTGATAAAGTTTAAGCAATGATATATTGGAGAACCAGAATCCTATGAATATTATATTTTCCATCATCATTGGCAATTTTCATGTCCTAGAAATTTTCTCCTGCTCCTTAAGAGAACACATACACTGGACCACAAAATGGATCATATTTCCTTAGAGTGAAAGCATGTTATGTGTAATAAATACATGGATCGATTGGTGAATAGTGTATAGAGCCAAAACAATACAATAGAATAATGTCAATTTAAGTACTTAGTCAACAATGGTAATGGATGTTAAGTACATCTTGTTTACCACTTTCAAGAGAGCATATGAAAGGTTATTATAATTTATAGCGAGAGGTCGCAAGTTTTGTACTCACTTTTGCGCGTAGAGATAATAATAATACAATATAACCACTCCATTATACAAAATTATTTCCATGTAAACACTAGATGCATAACAAAACAAAATTTTCTGCCACAACTAGCATTATTATCAAATTTGGGCTCATTTTTCTCCAGAAGCCTAGCACATTTGGTTTTCCAAAAGTTAATTGTGATAAATTAGAGATGAAAGTCATATTATTCAATGATCATGTTAATAGTGTTATAGACATTGATAGCAACGATAGTGTTATAGATATTGATAGCGATGGTGTATTTGAGTAAATTTGATTGTTGTATTTTTTTTTTTTTTAATTATTTGATTGCAGTGTTTTTATTATTAAAATTATATTAAATATTTTTTGAAGTTAAATATTGCATTTAAACAAATATATATAAATGCATTTAAACAGATATATAATCTTAATATGTTGTTTCCATAGCGTTTCGTTTCCTACATTTTTCAAAAATCACGTTTCTCGTTTCGTTAGTCAAGAAGCGATTTTGTGGGCGATTAAGTTTGAGAAAATCTTTGTTTGAAATAGAAAGTTATGCTTCTTTTTACCAGATAATCTTTTTCTACCATTTTTTACCAGATAATATTTTAGGAAGAAGAAGTTGGGTCTCGTGGATGGTGCGTGGGAGGAATCTCTTGGAGCATTAGTCCGCTCTCAAAAATAGAAGGTTGAGAACTTGTTCACTTATTTTACAGTGTACAAAATATACCCCAAGTGTACGAATCGTTACAAGTAATAAAAGGGACCAATGAGTTCGAATTATCATTTCCATGAGGATTGAAATTAATTATCAAAATATGCTAGCCCAAAACTCTATTTGAAAAATGGAATTACGGTATGTAATTTAAACTAAAATAAGAAATTATTTTAGATGCAAAATAAAAAAAACACGAATGACAAAATAGGTTTTTCCAAAGTGATTTTAAAAGTGTTGAGATTCACGATTCACCATAGCTAATTATACTAGCTTCATATTCAAGTTTTATTCATATAGAATCATAGATGCATTCAGCGAATTCACATTGTTCGCTAGAAGTGTGTACCACAAGCGCATGGATCGCGTACAAGTATAAAGTGGACTTTTTTTAGTCCGGATCGTCGATCCCACGAGAAATGTATACTCAATTACACTCAAGTTAATTTAATCTTAACAAATCAAATACACAACTAAAGATGGATTTTGTAAATTTTAAATTAAAGAAATTAACTTTAAACTAAATTATAATGAGAAAAATGAAAGATAAAATAGTTGAGATTCATGATTTCACTTAACCTTCGCTTAAGTAATTTCTCAACACATGCACATAATAAATTATTCATTTACAATGTTACACCTGATTTTCCAAGTTTAGCTAATTACCTCTTTTGAGTGAAATTAACTCTAATCAATTGGTTTAACCTACTATATCTCTATATCGATTAAAATTGAATTAATTGCATTAACTATTTGTGAAAATAGCTCAATGGATCACCTACGGATATGAGTATATCTCTATCTCCTAAATTAATACTTAGGTTGTGTTTGAAAGCGATGGTGGAATTTGGGTGGAAAGAAAATAAATTTCAGGGAATTGGAAGTTTAATGTGTTTGATTTGTTTAATTTTTAGGTGGAAAAAGTGGGGAATTTTGCAACTTTTGTTGTTTACTTGACATTATTTTTCATGAAAATAAGTCAAAATTTAGTTATTTTAATAAAAAATGTATAATTTTTTTTTTATTTTTCCATACATTTGTACTTGATAATAATAATATTAATTTTTGGAAAAAAGATAAATTAATTAATAATAACAAAAATGATCAAACGTGACGAAAATAGTAAAAGTTTTCCATGAAAAATAAAACATCATCCCCCCTTGGAAAACGAATTTCTCTAAATCAAAGAAAATACCGGATTTCGAGACAAGTTAGAAAACAAATTCCATGAAAAACTTAGGCAACCAAACAGCGCAAAAGTTGGAGAATAACCTGAAAAATACATTTTCCATGGAAAACTTAGTGAATCAAACGCAGCCTTAGGGTATTTGTTATCCTTAGGGTATTTGTTATTTGGTCTAAAATGTACAAAATTATACACTTCACAAAACATATATTTGGTGATCAATCAAATACAAGGAATAATCTCAATAACAAATACACATGAAATAAGCTCAAAATTAATAAACAAACAATAAAATTACTTAAACTAAGTTAAACTACATTAATCATCCCAACATAAAACAACTAGTCCATTATATAAATATTCCACAAAAGATAAGGTTTATAGAAATACATTACAAAGTATAAAAATCAAAGATTAAAATACAAGATAATGAAATAAACCAATTCCCTTGATTTTTGCTCCAAAATTATTAGAACTTTGCTTTGTATTTCCACCTCACTCCTTGTTTCTTTGCTCCAATGGATACTAGAAGATTGAAATAAAAAACTAAAATTAACAACTAAACTAAAACTAGATAAAACAAAGAACGAAAAAGAAAAGAAGAAGAGAAGAAAGAAAATAGAGAAAAAATGCTAGGGTTTGTGGTATGAATTGGGTTATGTTGAAGGATAGAAGTTGATACTCCCAAAAATCTGACCTAAAAATGTCCCAAAAATCGTCCAAAATAGAGCCAACACGCCTTTAAGCCAAAAATAATAAAATCAAAAACATTTTCGGAATTGGCAAAAAATGGCCTATGCAGCTATGCGACCGCATGGCTTATACTGATGGTTTCATGCAACCATTTTTTATATTTTTTCTTTTTCTTTTAACTATTTGTAATTAAAGTCTCGCATCTTTTGGTTTTCTTCAATTTTAGTCCCCACATTTTGATTTTTATTGCAAAAATACCCCTGAAATATTTGCACTTCTAGTCCTCCATCTTTTTTAGATGTTGCAATTGATTCTCCAAACTTTTGATTTCTTTCAATTAGGTCCCCAGACATCAAATTTGCTCTTCTTTTAACTCAATTGCTCTTCAATCTTGTCAATTTTCTTTCCAATTGAGGTCATACCTAATTGTACAAGATAAACACAAATTATATGTAAAAATTCGCTCAATTTGTCAATTAAAATATCAATTTAAGACCAAAATAAGTGTGTAAAGTACACATATCATCTAACTTGTCAGCAAATAAAAGTATATCATCAACGACCAGCAGGCACTTTACAGCCACTGTCAATACCAAAATGGAAATTGAATAAGATTACCGTGGAATTTGTCAGCGGTTTACCAAGAGTAACAAAAGGTTATGAATTTGGGTGATTGTGGATAAACTTACAAAATTAGTACATTTTCTTCTAGTCAAGATGACTTATAAAATGGAACAGCTTGCTAATTTGTATATTCAAGAAATTGTTCGATTACATGGTGTACCTCTGTCAATCACTTCAAATTGTGACCCTCCTTCTCTATCAAGATTTTGGCAAGAGATACAGAAGCAATTGAGAACAAGGTTACACTTTAGTACCGCCTTTCATCCACAAACTGATGGACAATCAGAACGAACAATCCAAACATTAGAAGACATGCTGAGAGTGTGCGTACTAGATTTTGAACAAAGTTGAGATCACTATTTACCCTGGGTCGAATTTTCATATAATAACAGCTATCAAGTGTCTATTGAAATGCCACCATATGAAGCGTCTATTGCAAATGACGTACAACCTAATCCATATCACATTTTAAGTGACATTCCAAATGACGTACACCCTGATTTAATTCTTGAAGAAAAACCATTTCAAATTTTGATGAAGGAAGTTAAAAAGCTTCAAAACAAAACTGTGCCATTATTACGAGTTTTATGAAAAAACGTGACAATTGAAGAAGAGATCTGTGAGAGAAAAGAAGAAATGAAACAGAAATATCCTGAACTCTTCTCAGGTAAATTCGAGGAAGAAATTCTTTTAAGAGGGGAAGAATGTAACAATCCACTATTTTCCCCAATTTTAAATAAAATTAAAATTCTGAATTTTTTTTATCAATGTATCGATACATACAGAAAACCCAGGTTGGGTTTACGCGTGGCGGAGTTGTAATTCGCTTGATTAACAAAATTTTGCCACCTTTCTTACATGAACCGGTCACCTTCATGCATTATAACAACAATTGCTTATAGGATTAGTGAGTCCTCAAGTCTTGGCTAGGTAATAATTAGGCTAGAAACTATTTCTAATTAGAGGTTTATCTGAGATCTGGTCCAAAATCAGTGCTATAAATAGGTGATTGATTCGTGAGTTTTGAAATACAAATACATTACTGAAAATCCAGTTAAAAACCTCAGAGAAAAGTGAGAGTTTTGGTTAAGTTCTTAATTTTTAATTTCAAAGGTAGTTCTTGATTTTGATTCATAGTTTTGTAAAATTCTTTTAGAATCATGTTCATAATGCTTGAAAGTTCTGCGGTGATTCCGAATCAACAATTTAAGGAAAAATAAGAGAATTCTGTTGAAATTAGAAATCATTCGCAGAAACAGTTCTTTAAGTATCGATATTATACATGAAGAACCAGGGTTTGAACATGTATCGATACTTTCATTAGTTTTCAGAAGAAATAGAAGTTTGATTTTGATTCTTTCTTTGTTTTCAGGTTTTAAACAAGGTAAGTAACACTGCAATTTTAAAAATAGTCTTAAATGCTACTTCATGCAAAATTACTTGATATTTTAACTTGTTCTTGTCTTGTCTTGTGAAAATATTTTCTTGCATTATTACATTAATCACATTATCCCTCTTGATATTACGCCTTATGACTTGACTTACTATACTTGAACTCTATGGGAAGTTCTTTCCTACTTGAAATATATGATACTTGTATCAGGATTTCAAATTCTGCTTGAATTCTTGCTCGCACGAGATAACATATGTTTTGTAATACGAACCCTCTTGAAATTCATGTTTTAAAATGGAAAATATGTTACTTGCTGAATACTTTTGTATACATTGTTTTCATATTTTAAAAAACATTACATATGCTTGGTGTATACTGATGTTTGTAACTTTACAAATATGTAACTAGTTTGTAATACGGGGTTTTATTTTGATGACTGTAAAAACGTCGTGTACGGCTTTAGAATAAGATAGATATATAAATTACATGTATTTTATAAAAGTTAATGTTTTTATGTATCGATACTTGTGTATAATTTTAATTAACGAATTAACTTTCAAACACTAACGGAAACTAATCAACTATCATGTATCGATAATACATGCAGATAGATCTATCAGATTTTATGCTCTGGAAAACTCAGATTTGAATAAATCATTAAAAGACTAATTTTGCTGCAAATTTTACTTTTTTCATTACAAAGTATATGTGATTTTTACTAGTTTTAAATTATCTAAATTACCATTTATAATTATTGTTTATGTCTTATATACTTTAACTTATGTTAAAGGTAAGATTAACTCGACAAATTGAAGATTTATGAATCTGTCAGATTTAACAGGTATCAATAAATGTATCAATACTTGCAGCAATATGACCAAATTTATATATATTAATATATTAAAAGCAACATATTGATAGTAAAAATGCAAAAAAATTACATGGAAAATTTTGTGCCCCACATTTAGCATATATATAAGTATATAAAATACATTTATCATAACTTATATGTCATAAAAAAATAAAAAAATGGAATGAATATAAAAGGATCAATGCGGTCTAAAGTTTCAGAGTGATGGAAGTGTTTGACGAGGTTAGATTGTCTTTAACTTTAACAATTAGCGCGAATGTCTGAAATTATTAAGAAATGTAAAACCCAGTTGTCCAGTATCTGGAAGCAGAAACAAAATTAAGAATTCAAGCATTACATAATGTTGTGAAAATTATTGTAAGTGCACAATAGTCAAATAAGTAGTCAAATGGAATGAAAGAGTTCGGACTTCGTTTCCTTTTATTCAAATATAAGCTTTGGTTAATTGAAGACCTAAACTAATGAGAATTACAAAAATTGATTTTTTTAATCTACTAATAATTAAAAACGAACAATTATGAAATCAACTAAATATGCGAGCCAGGATCAGGATTTAGATTTAACTTATGAGGCGAAGGCGTTAAAGCTTACGACTTAACGTTATCATATTTAATCTCACATCCCAAGTTTTCTTCTTAAAATAGTATTTAATTGAATTCACAATTATACCTAATTTGTTTCTCTCGAGTCTAAACTAATTCTACCTAATTAGATCAATCGCATATTTCTATGCAATATCACAATAAATCCTAACTAGATACATTCAATAACAAGAATTCATGTAACGATCACAATAACCACAATTATGTATCTATACCATTTGTTAAAATGCCAAGATCTATACATAGTCAAAATACGTAACTCATTTCTCGACACGTTACAATCCACAAAGCAATGAATTAATTCATGCATTAAGAAAATAAATAAATCTAATACATAATATTAAAACACAAAATTGAGAAACTAAATTAAATTATTAAAATTATGTTACATCGTTTGTCCCAACAATTGAATTAATTACACATAATTGGAGAAAAAACTAGAATTAATTTAGAATATATCACAAAAAATAGATGAAAACAAGGTTGAAATGTTCTTCTTGCACCAAGATTTGATATCAACTTTTTAAAAAATCACCAAGCCCTAATTTTCTTAACCGTGTTCTTGAATTTCTCTCCCTTTTGATATTTGTGATATGATGATAATTGAGCCCCCTATTCTTCCTATCCATGTATTATATTGAAAATTAAGTCAAGAATCACGTCCATATCGAGTTCCAAAAGAGTTCCAATCAAATAAGGAAAGTTGCATTGATGTCGCACATGATTATCTATGCATGAGTTTTTTTTGAAAAAATAACTCAAAGAGCAACAATTATTTTGCAAATAGTATGTTTCTAGTTAAGAAATTTACCGCACCAAAAATGGGTCTCAATGTTCGACTAAAAATTTGGAACACAGCATGTACGATTCCATTTTCACCTTAAGTCATTTTCAAGTACAACTTTGATCATTGGCTTCCAATATCATCAAATTGATTCCATACGATCTTCAATCATTATTTTATGATCCAAATCAACTGATGTATATTTACAATTTGGTCCCCAACTTTGACAATTTTGAGCGATTTTGGTCTGTTTTCTTCGTTTAGCCTACAAATGCATCCATATTCAATATTTTTACCTAAAGTAATCAAAATAAGTAACAATTAAGCAATATGAAACTCCAAAGCACCTACAATTATCCAAAATTAAGGTGAAGATAATAAGTAAAAAATCTTACTTATCACACAATGTACAAGCACATGATGCAAGAATTCTGAGAAGCAACATCAGCTAATAGAAAAACTAACTATGATGTAAAAGGTGCGTCTAAGATGAATTAAGTTCTCTAACAATAATCGGGGAAAAAAATAGTTTAATGATTTTTCACAACAAAAGAACAATAAAATTCTTATGATGTCATTATTGATTCCATGATAGGGTGAAAAATATACACGGAAAAACAATATGAACTTTCAACTTATAATTTTTACTAGACTTCAAGATGAAATTATGTTTTTAACATTGGAATCAAGCTACATCACAAAGAAGACATATTGTATTTTCTCATACATTAAAGAAGAAGGAAACTCTTCATCATCTCAACTACACTTAATTCATTACAAAAATTGATGTACCTTGTAAATTTTCGAGAAATTTGGACTGATGCCTGCCTTCATATGAAACTTTTTTTTTTTTTTGAATAATAATGTAACTTGAAATAATATATAAGAAAATGGTCTCTTAAATAAAAATATTGTCATCCCAATAGAGAAAAAACCTGGGATTTCACATCTCGAATAGACAATTTACAGACAACAAAATGCAACTGAAATCTTATAAACCTATGTTTGACACCTTCTGATCTGGAAATGGAAACATAATTAGTTTGCTATCAAAATTTAGTTACAAAAAATTGCATTACCATGGGAGCGATTCCAAAAGTTTTTGAATTCTTAACAATTTCTAAAAGAATCATAAAAAGATTACTACTACACATTTTACTTCAAAAATATAAATAAACCAATTTGTAATTGCTATAACAGAGCTAGTTGATTTTCTGATTCACCATTAAAGTTTACTGCTTTGATCCATGAAAATTATAATTGATATAATTTAAGCCTCTGTTCGGAGGCGAACAGAGAAAAAAACCCAGTTTTTTGGTATATTACGCGGATCTCGAGGCCATTGAAGGGTTAAAAATTGGAGAGAAAAAAAGATAAGTTGTTAAAAAATTGTATTAAAAATTATAGTGATTATAAATGATTTTTAAACCAAATATCTGAACAGAGAATAAATGTTATTAGTACATACAAAGTTGCTGATTGACATGATCAGCAACCATCCAATCATCATCACAGAGAAAAGATGCAGATGGGCAACAATTTCACAAAAGCAAATATATAATAAAAACATTGATCCCATCTATTGGCTCAAAACCCTCCTCCTTTTCCGGGCTTGGGACTGGCTGTGTCAAGCAAAGCATGCAACACAGGCGGAGTTAAAAGAGTCAACTACATAGAATAGAACCAAAACAGATGCATGAAACAACTTTTAACATAGTATTGTATGCAGCACAACCAAGAACATCTCACCATGTTTAAAGAGTCTTTACTCCCTTCAAAATTTGAAGGACCAACAAGCAGAATTGTGCATAGATGTTAACAAAATATTGCAAGACAGAGAACTGTGAATTAGAGGAGACATAACTGTAAAATAAGCTTTCTAGTTCCAAGTATTAATTTATAATTTCTGATGATGGGGTCGACCGACTGCTGAGTACTATTGTGTACTCGAGATAAATATTCCATCAAGGCTACAAACAAGGTAGAAGAAATTTTTGAACTCAACAGGCACAGCTGAATAGTAATACCAAAGGCCCCAGTAAAACTCAAAGCTTCCCACACTTGTTTGCTGCAAACAGTTCGTAACTATAACACCTAAATTCAATGTAACAGAGAGTTGATCAGCTAACAGTTGGCTGAAAAGGAAGGAGTCCCAACATCACCTTAAATTTGAGCACCTTGGTTATAATTGGTATTGTGAGGATAGCAAGCAACACATGTAACCATGTGAGAGCCCCAAAACTTCATGACTTCTCTGTATTATTAAATTTGAACTGGAGAAAGGGAAATGTAGCTCCAAAAGCAAACACTACATAGCAGAGGAGCTGAACATGTGCTCAATGGAGTTAATGAAATCAGTTGCCAAAAAAGGAACACTATTTAAACCCGTATTGCCCCAAAGGAAGTTCTTAGGTAAAGAAATAAATTTAGTTGAGGGGTTCTGTAGCAGAATGGTTATCGTCTTACTGCAGTCAACAATCTATATATGTCTGCAATAGCCGTTTCAAATCTAAGCCCGAATTCATCAATATAACCTCAATTTGTTGATGCTTATAAACTACGAACCAATCACATCCAGTAATGAGCAACAGTTAATAGAAAGTCACCTGCATAAAGTAATGTCCACAGGATCACAGCGAGGAAGGTGGTATAACTAATTAGAGTCGAAAAACTATATGCAAGATAAAGAACCCAAGAGTTGCAAAAACAATTTTCTGCACTATTTACAAGAGTTTGATCATTAGTCTATTTTTTAAATCTATTTCTTTGAAGGATTGCTCATTATGTGTAATTTCATGTTACCTTGAAAGATGAGTAACCAGGAACCAACCAAAACAGTAAGACTCCAATCAAATTAATTAAAACTATGAAGAAAAACCATCCAGGCAGGAATTTTGGTGGATATTTGTGAGTTACAATCGCGCAAGGAAGAGATGTACGGTAATCTTATGATATGAATCATAAATCTTCAGTACTGCATTTCAGAATACAATCTGAACAAGGTGAAGTAAAGATCCATTAAATTGCACAGTCAAAGCAGAGAGAGACAGAGAACCTGCAGCCAACTTTCAGTTGTCACCCTCAGAAGACACTGTCATCCTACAGCTAGCGAACAACACATCTAAGAATGCACCGACCTCAAAAGGCAAAAGGCGTGTGAACAAATGAGAAAAGCACTTCAATCAAAATAGTAAAATCAGATATATACTAGATTTGATCATTTAACCAAACTAACTGCAAAAGTACCCAAGACTTCGTATATCACTCCATGGAGTTTTACCACAGAACTATAAAGAAATATATCCCATAGTTCTAACATCTTGAAATTGAAGGGACAACACAGCTTTTGTTTGGAGCCTTCTTTTTTACTTGATCCAACCTTCAGATCATTTAACATCCAACTATTACTCTGAAATGCTCAGTTACATAACTGAAGGTAGAGACAAAAGAACAACTTCCTACCAGAAGGTTCCACAAATCCAGCTACACTGAAGGGAAAGATCAAATAAAACATCAGAACAGACAGAGCCAAAGTGTTTATTGAAGAACTAGCCAACTAATAAAAAGTATAGTATGAATATAATTATCATATATTAAATACTAATTAATTATTTATTAGATATCTATCTATTTACTATTATACTGCTTTCCAATGGTGGGATCCAAGTGTAAAGTTTTGTTTTAAATTCAATAAAAAATAAATATCACAAAGCAGTGTAATTGTTGGGTGCAAAATAATATACAAGTAATGTAAGAGCACGTTTATCTTAACAAATTAAATGAAATCGAGATAATCATATAACATCACATCAGCACATCTTCATCATCTAACTAAGAGGTGCCACGTCGATGATGTCTCATTTTCGTGTCCCAAACAATGTCTACATAGAATTAGTTCAAGTCTTTCTAGCTTAGCTTAATCAAATTCTATGAGTTACTGCATAGACTCAATAATCCAGTCTGACTTCCTTACACCTGCATTCTAAATCTAGATGCTATCTAGAACAAATCCCTGTAAGTTCATGACAAACTAATCAACAAAAATAAATAAATAAATAACTATAATAATAATGATGGTTTAATTTGCTAATGGAACTAATTTGTTCCCATAGAAAATGAACAAAAAGATAAAATTAAAAATATCAATAAGATTCTTTTAAGATCCAAACAAAGGAAAAAGAAATTAAAATAGACCTGTTCAATTATATTCATTTTTTACACCTTCATTGTTATATTTGTTTTTACACCTTCATTGTATAGATATACCAAAAAGAAAAATTAAAACCTCTCCGTACCAATGAGTTACTCGAAAACTTCTTCTGTTAAGAAACATTAACCTAATTCAATTGAATATAGGGTTATAGAAATTGCATAAATTGATTACACAGTATTATCGCCACAACTGTCTCTGAATTGTCAAATAAATTCAACATAATCATGAATTAGAGTTACTAATAAATGGATATTGATAGACACCAGGATTTCCTAAGGTCAGATCGAACCCATCCACATGGATTGAAGATCTAAAGATCGAATCAACTGTAACTTTTTCTTTTACTATTATATTGGAAAATAATGACTCACTTAAGAAATCCAAGTTGTGAGATCAGAAGGTTAAAAATACTCCAAATGATTATCCATCTCATTTCAATCACATTTTTATTTAGTTGAACGGATATACAAATTGAATCAACAGTCTAACAAGCCCAACATCCGATTCTGACAAGCAAGGATTTGTGCGCAGTACAGAAATTAGAATACAACCAAATTTTTTTTTTCCTTTGGGCATAGCCGTACCTTAGCATGGAAGTTACGAACTGGTGATTTATCTTTATAACTGAACATCTAAGATAACCTCAAGGAACTGGTACCTTGTAGTACATGCCAGACATAATATAGAAGAGAACTAGTGATAACTATAAGTATTGATAACTCCAAACACATGGACAATATCGAGGGAGCTTAGTCTTTATAAAAAGTATGTTGCATTCATCCAACAAGACCCCTGAAGAGAAAAGCTCCAGTGAATTATTTCCTTATAAGTTGAAGGTTCAGAAAGGTTTAGAGAACTTTGCCTTATTATTTACCTGATACACATGTCATCCTCTCCTGTCATATCTAAATGCAAACTGGAAAACATCAAAAACCTAAGGCATTTATTGTTTTATTAATATATGACTGAAAAAAGTATAGATTCTCTTTCATTTAGAGCAAAGACATATTTCAGATCTGCAATGCAAACGTCTGCAGTAAACAACAAAGTAGTTTCCCGTCACACTGCTAAGACCTCGTAAAATGATCAGTCTCCACAGAAACTCTCCCACCCCAACGCACACATTGAGAATAACGAACCAGAAACGAACAAAGAAAAGAGAAGAATTTTACACCCTTTCTTCTATAAGTAATCCATTATTATTGACCAAAGGATTTCCAGCTGTGGATGAGAACCAAAGAAAATAGATTCCGTACCAATGAGAGCAAAATCATTTCCTAAGCTACAGTATCGGCTTTCACCTCCATCCTTGAAACCGAATAGGCCGCAAATTCCTGAACTTGCCTTGCCTACAAATGTAGGGAGATCAAGATATAGATATAAAGAGAAACAAATCCAAAAACCAACACCACACAAACTTTTTGGCACCTTATCAGTTACCGTGTATCATCCTCTTCCGGTCAAATCTATCTGTAAGTGGAGAAACATGTCAGAGAACCTAAGTCATTACTGAAAAACCTGATTCCATTTCATGTCAGAGCAAAGAAAAAGTTTCCAATTCACCAAAGCATATTGCAGGGAACTACTAAATCCCCCTTCACATGTCCTGTCTTTGTGCAATTATCAAACTCCACATAAAATCCCCCAATATGCAACTAAGACTTTGTAAAATGATCAAACTCCACATAAACTCCCAATACGCTACTGAGACTGATGAACCAGAAATGAGCGAAGGAAAGGAAAAGAAAAGAAAATCTTACACACTTCCTTCCTTGAATATTCATTTTTATATGACCAAAAGGGCTGTGGATGAAGCACCAAAGGAAAACAGATTCTGTGCCAATATGTAAGTGAAAATCATATTAATGACATTGTTTACCCCATCATCAACCACATTAGATTGCAAATTCCTAAGGAATAAATCATCTCAATGTATAAAAAACTATAGGAAGTCTTCTGAAAGGATCAAATAACAAATATGGTACCAGATGACTAAAACTTAATTCTTGGCAAAACGAATCGCAACAGTGGGTTCTAAATCACCAAAACCTGTAACACCAATATACGCTAAACAATACTTAATTTGCCAATCAGAGTCAAGGTTGTGTGCATTTTGAAATTAATCTATATAGATTAAAGATGAAAAAAATTGAGTCCAGGGTCTCTGACTGAAAATTGAACAACTCAACCTACAAAAAAAAGAATCTGAAGGAGAGGAATAAATAAACAAGGATAAAAATCTAATTATTATAGCAAAAAGAGTCAAGCGTGAACAGGTTAACAGAATAGAATAACATCATCTTAAGGGGGACAACAAATGCTCTATACGTCGTTACTGTCCACAAAAAATCATCTGCGTATACCTAAGGATTAATAAGAAATATGAGTACAATTAAACATCGTGGGAAAATATTACCCTAAACAAATCACGTGTTCAGAAGTGCCTTTTACTAGGCAAACTAAACTTAAACATTAGGTATTCAGAATAGATGGTCTAACCAAAGTGCAACATATGATTCTGACTGTCGACATTTGATTTTATTTGAAGAACAGTCTGGGATCACCATCATAAGTGTGGCTGCAGTAAACTTCGAATAGGTTACCCACACACAAGCTGAGACCATTGAACAAGAAATCAACAAGTGAAACTTTGGAAAATCTTATACCCATTTTTCATTAATATCCATTAACATGACCACCTTTATCAGCGGATGAAAAATCACAACAGAAAACTGTTTCCCCATTATATCACAACAGAAAACTGTTTCCCCATTATATGAGTGAAGATCACATTCTAAGCAGCAAACAGAAAATAGTTCAATATAACCACCGAAACCATACGAAGATATTGCTTCACCTGTTCACCACCAGCCTGAGCCACTTGATGCAATTCCCGGGACCAAAGAAACTTGGAGACACCAAAGAAAGCAGTTTGTATAGATCAAATAACAAAAATTAAAGCCCAAATTCACTAAAAGTAGGTTCCACTTCACCACCAACTGTAACACCACTTTACGATAAACAATAATTCACACTTGAGTTTTCCAATGGAATCGATTTAGCAATAACTTAAGAAAGAGATTCCAGCTGCAAAAATGAGTCCAGACAAATCCATGTCTTAATCACTTAAAACAGATTGATCCCACAAAAGAAGGAAAAAATCTGAACAGCAGGAAATAAAATTTGGGATGAAAATCTATATATAGTCCATAAAATCGAGCACAAAGAGATTGATCCGACAAAAGGAGGCAAACCAGCAGCTAAGACCACCAAAAAATCATGAAAAACCCCCACTACACAAATATTGAGTGTCACAAGTAAATACGAGAATACCAGTTCCACAACCGGCAATGGCACCAGAACCCAATCCTTATATGAAGATTCTTGAAATAACTCAAATGTATCTAGCTGGGATGGCCACCAAAAAAAAACCCAAAACCAAACTGCCAAAAGCAAGGAAGAAAGCCCACAAAACAAATGGTTTAAAACCACGGAAATAACCATCATAAAGACCCAAGATTCAAAATAATTAGTATCAAGAAAATAAGAGTCCCGGTTTGCACTGTCGCCAAAAACTCAATCCTCCCAAAGCATCTTGGAATTATTGTCAGTATATCTATCATCACCATCATACCAGGAAATCTCAATTAGGATTCAAAGGACAAATGAAAAATCCAAAGTTTCTGCAAAAATACGAGAATGAATGCCAGATAAAAAAAAGCTCCATCTAACCTTCAAATGTTCTCATTCTCAACCCAGTAATAGAAATAGATATCATTAAAATATTACCAAAAGCTTGAGTACTGCCACCAAAATACCAAAATCAGTACTGGCTGAGCAAACGAAGAAAGCGGATAAAACTGCCAACGAATCATCAGAAAGACCAAGGTTCACTTAATGAAAATTAAGAAAATATGAGATATCCAAATTCTGGGAAGAGTATGGTCAAAATATCAAAAAATTGCAATATCTTCAAGTTACAATTCAAGGGATGAACGAAAACACCAAGCTTTTCTACAAAGATACACGAATCTACATTGAAGAAAAAACTTCATCCAATCATCAATAAAAATTAACCAAAAGTCAGACCGCTACCAAGCTACTGAAGTCAGAATCTGCCAAGCAAGGAAGAAAACCTACAAAACAGAGGAAAACTGCCAAATGATCATTGGGAAGACCATGGTTCAGATAATGATTCTCAGACCCAAAAATGATAACACATTTTCAAGCTAGGATTCAAGGGATAAAAAGAAAAATCAAAAATACGAAAACTACGTGGGAGAAAATCCATTAAACCATCAGTTCATACTCCCAATCCAGTAAGTTTGTGCCACCAAAAAACCAAAAGCAGTATCAGTGAAAACAAGAAGGAAAAACCCACAAACCGGAGAGACCAGTCACCTGTGAGGAGATGAGCTAATTTCGAAGGAACAGGCAGGCAGGCAGGCTTACATGGGCAATGGATGAGGAAAAAGCAGTTTTCAAAAAAATCACAGCTCTTCCTGAGTTCTCAATACTTGCCCGAGCAGACGAAATTAATTAAATATACCTTCAAGCTAGCATTCAGACAAAAACAAAAAATCCGAAGTATTTGCAAAAATACGAGAACTAATAGAAAAAATCCATCAAATCATCAAAAGTTCTTATTCTCAATCCAGTAAGTTAATTAAATCAATAAAAATTACCAAAACGTTGGACTGCCACCAAAATACCAAAAGCAGCATCTGCCAAATCTAGAAAGAAAAACCAACAAAACTGATAAACATAGGATAGAACTACTGAAAAATCATCACAAAGACCAAGGTTGAATTGATGAGTACCAAGAGAATACCAGAAATCCAAATTCTTGGAATGAATGAACAGTTCATCATCATGTGACGTGACCAAAATATCACAACATCATAAAGTGGAACCCAAAAGTTATTTATGAGAATCTATGCACTCTATCAAACTATCGAAGCTCTTGTTCTAAACCCAGTAATTGAAATAAATAAAAATTTACCCATAGCTTGGACCACAACTCAGTGCAGTATTTGCCGAATCAGGGAAGAAAAAACCAACAGACCTGACGACCAAATACTCAATCTGTCAATCAGGAAAATAATGGTTCGGATGGTATCAAGAAAATACTAGAAACCCAGATTTGAATGCTTGTCGGTATATCTGTCATCAGACAAGAAATCAGAGAATCCCATCTTCTAGGTACGATTCAAGGGCTAAGCAGAAAATACGAAGCTTTTGCAAAAAATGTGAGAATCTACAGCACTAGGAAAGACTCCATCTAATCATCAAATTATTCTCTGTCCATTAATTAATATCAATAAAAATTTATGAAAAGTTTCGTCTGCCACCGAAGCCAAACAGTATTTGCCAAAACAAGGAAGATAGCACTCACAAAACAAAAAAGCAGGACTTAAAAAACAGTTAGAATTAAGGGAATAATATAAAGGTGTTTTTAAATGTCAATTTCAAAATTAAGGTGAAACTTATAAAAATTCAAAAATCAGATTATATTTAAAATTAATTAATTAAATTAAATAATTAAAATATTTTATTAATTATATGTATTAAGGTCACAATACTATATATTTGAAGTCACAAAATACAAATTTTTTAGGTCACGAATGATTTCATGGTCACAAATTATCGAAATATTAGATCACAAATTAAATTTATTTTTAGGCCACAATCTACAAACGACTATTTTTAAGGTCACAAGAAAAAATTGTAGGTCACAACTATCATTTTTTTCGTTCACAACCTACCAACCACCATTTTTAAGGTCACAATTATTCATTTTCGAGGTTACAAGAAAAAAATTGTAGGTCACAACCATCATTTTTTCCGATCACAACCTACCACCCCATTTTCAAGGTCACACCACCGATGCAACCTGTGACGACCACCACCGCAATCTCAGACCACCACCACCACCACCAAACCACCATTTTCACCCACAGTCACCACCAATATGAAAAAAAAATACTCCAAAATTTGGTTAAAAATATAGAAGCTGTGAAGACCGAACCACCACCAACCACCACCATCACAAACAGACCCAGCACCACCACACACTCAGTCAACACCATAATAGACCACCACCACCATCACACACACACCCAGCACCGCCACAATAAACATACAAAATGCACCTCTGGCCGCCCATCGCCTCTACGTACAATTACACCACCACCGACACTACATACCTGCACCACCACCTGGCTCTGATGCCTGAGTTAGGGAACTTACGGTACCTTCTTAGCACCTGATGAAGGCTGAAGCCAATCGATTGTCTTGTCGTAGTTGGTGGTTTGGGGTTGGAGAAGCAGCGGCGCCACCGTTGCTGCTTCCATCTAGTCTAGTCGGTAATGAAGAAATGGTAGAGTTCAGGCGAGATGAGGGAAGAACTGATCAACGTTTTTTATCTTAGAAGATTAGGGCATTTTTTATTTAGGGGTAAAATATGACCTGATTTTTGTATGAATAACACTTTCACCTGATTTTTGAAATTGGAACTTAAAACACCTTAGATGGTGTAATTTCCTCTAGAATTAATTTACAAGTCCAATTGTTGGACCGGACTTTACAATTTAATTAATTAATATGATTAATTAATTAAGGTCCATTAAAAGCCCTATTGTCACTAAGATTAGGGTTTTGAGGTGCACATATTAATATGTGCACTATTGTAGAGAAATCATGAGAATCGCTTTTCTGTAATATTCTAGTGCGTGATTTTTCACTTACTAGTACAAAGAGAAAAATCAACTCTCTCGAATCCATTTCAATAATTGGAGATAGATGGAGTTCCAGAATCAACTCGTTGTGTAGATTTCTGTTAGAGGCTGGACAACTGGTGGTGACAAGATTGTACATTCTGTTTCAGATTTCAAATTCACGGTGTTCATCAAAGGTATTGTTCACTGATATCTTGCTAAGCAAAATATCCCCACAAGTGCACGGGTCGTGAAGAGTAGTTAAAATGGACCTGAGAGTCCGAATTATCGTTCCCACGAGGACCGTTTACTAATTACTGAAATATGTAAATTCTTATCTTTATTTGAAACAATAAATGAAATGTGATTGTTTGGAAACTAATATTTATAACGATGACTAAAAGATTAAACCTTTTCACGAGATTGAGATTTCACGATTGCTGACTGTTTTTAAATATAGTTGAATGAAGTTGGGATTCACGGGTTCACCTAACCAATTAAATCAATTCCAATTCCAGATTTTATTTTCTGAATATGTGTTCGATCGAATTCACTAATTCCAATTGAGATTCCTCTCTCGAGTTTAAATCAATCATACCTAAATAAGTCAACATTGTATCTCTACAGTGGGTTTGAATATTCCTTATCTAGATGCATTACATGCAAGAATTCACACATTATCGCACTAATCAAGAGTATATCTCTATCTCTCGTTCAATTAACGGATTTATTACCTAGATCTATGTTATTAACTCACCTCTCAAATTATGAAAATAACACATTAAATCATGAAAGAGTGGTCAATTCATTAAATCAATAAATGCAATAATAAATCAACACATGCATTAGTGCGTTAAAACAAGGAATATAGAATTAAAGTAATTGACTAGGCTACATCGTGATTCCCAACGTTAAAATTAGTTACACATAACGAACGAATGATAAAAACAATCTAAATCAAAATTAAACATGTTGGAATTTATGAAATTAACAATACGGAAAGAAGTCTTGCACCAAGAATCGAATCTCGTGTTTAAGCTCCTAAATTTCCCCGCTTTTCCTTACTTGAATCTCTTACAAATTTGATGTCGAGTTGCCAAGAATTCTCTAGTATTAAGCTCTGCAAAAGTGCTCCTCTCATTACCTCTCGCGCTCTCTCTCTAACTTAGGTTAAATTCCCCAGTATATTATGTTAAAATCGCGCACAAAAGCCCAAAATAGGCCCAGTCGGAAGCCCACGCGATCACGTGGTTGACCTGTTTTTTTCGTTCTGCATAAATTTATCGCCCATGTCGCGATCACTGCAATGGAATGATAGCGATCGCGACATAGAGTTTTTATGCGATTCTCCATCTTTTCCTTGGCTTTCAAGTGAGTCCCCTGATTTTATTTGCAAAGTGTATCCCCAACTTTTGATTTGATCAATTTGACCCCAGAACTTCTGTTTCTCTTCAATTTTTCTACTTTTGACCTTTATTTCCAGCAATTACCTCCTTGTTCCTCTTTTTGACTGAAATATGAAATAACAACAATTAAGTGTATAAAATACACTTATCAGGTATCATTCTAATCACAAATTTGATAGGACCTGTTGATGTTCTATATACTTTTTTAATATTCCAATAATAAATGAATGAACTCGGGTGGAATTGTGCTGGAAGGGATTGTATATTGATAAAAAATGGAAAGAAGAACAATAAGATTGAAATATGAAATGAACTTAGAAAATGTGATTACAACTCAGAAGAAACAAACTAAGAAGATTAAATGCTGATATTGGTCTTTCGAGAGGGCCATTCTCTCCCAAAACGCTGCTACTAACTGAATGCCCTCTTTTCCACTTTCTGTTGCCTCTTATACGTGAACCAGAAGCTTCCATAATCTGTTATCCGCATGTGCACCTATTATTCGTTATAAGACTCTTCTACCCCTTGCTTTCTATCTTCTACCTTTCCTGTCCTTTGTGTTTGCGCCTTATATATACTTGTTGAATTGGAGCCCTATCATTACTCCCTTCCACAAGACTCAGCTTGTCCTCAAGGTGAAATTCTGGAAATTTATTTACGAGTTGAACGTAGGGCTCCCATGTTGCTTCTAGAGGGGGTAAACCCTTCCACTGAATGAGTACGTCAATTCCACGAATGTTATTACCAGTTCCAGGACGAACCCCAAGTACTGCTTTCGGCTCTACAATCATTTCCAAGTCAACATTCAACTGAGGAGGGACAAATGATGTGGCGATAGCAACCCCTTGTGCCTTCCTTAACTGAGACACGTGGAAAACAGGATGAATAGCGCATGAAGATGGTAATTTCAGCCTATAAGCGACCGAGCCAATTCGTTTCTCCACCATGTATGGTCCATAAAACCTAGGAGCCAGCTTTTCATTTGGTTGAGATGCTAAGGATTTTCGCCTGTAAGGACGAATTTTCAAGTAAACAAGGTCACCAACGTCAAAATGAATATCCCTTCTCTTTGCATCTGCCCAGTGCTTCATTTTAACTTGTGCCCTCAACAACTGAGCCTTCAATTCCTCCAGCACCTGATCTCGTTCTAAAAGTTGTTGTTCAACTGCTGAAACAACAGTGGTGCCCTTCTCAAACTTTAACAGCAAGGGTGGTTCCAACCCGTAAACCACTTGAAACGGAGTCAATTTGGATGACACATGATATGAAGTATTGTACCATAACTCTGCCCAGGGTATCCAACTGAACCAGCCCCTTGGTTTGGAAGAAGCAAAACACCGTAAATAAGTTTCCAAGGTGCGGTTGAGTACCTCCGACTGACCATCCGTTTGGGGATGGTACGCAGTGCTTCGATGCAACTTAGTGCCTTGCAAACGGAATAGTTCTTCCAAAAAATGACTCATAAAAATCTTATCTTGATCCGATACAATCGATTGAGGAATTCCATGCAAGCGGACTATCTCCTTCACAAAACAACTTGCCACATTAGCTGCTGAAAATGGATGTTTGAGTGCGATGAAATGGCCATATCTACTTAGGCGATCAACTACTACCAGAATTGAATCCATCCCTCCTGATTTCGGCAAGCCCTCTATGAAATCCATTGCTACATCTTCCTAAATCTGATTTGGTACAGACAATGGTTGTAATAACCCACCTGGAGACAGAGATAAAGTCTTGTTTTCTTGGCAAACTGCACATTGATTAACATATTTGTGGATGTCCCGCTTCATATTTTTCCAGTAGACATTGGCGGCCAGCCTTTTGTATGTTTTGAGGTAGCCTGAATGTCCTCCCATTTTACCATCATGTCCTTCCTTCAAAATTGCAGGAATTAAAGATGACCCTGTAGGCAGTAATAATCTCCCTTTAAATAAGAGCTGTCCATTGACAAATGAATAATCCGGTCGATTTTCCGGTTTTGTTGGATTTCTTGTATCAATTTCCGCCATTTCTCATTGCTATTGATTTCCTTAGCCAATTGGTCCAATTGTAACCACTCCGTGACTGTTACTGCCATTAGTTCCGCTGAATGTTTCACTCTCGACAGTGCATCTGCCGCCTTATTCTCCAACCTAGGTTTATATTGTATTTCGAATTGATACCCCATTAATTTCACCAGCCACTTTTGGTAATCTGGATTCACCTCCCGCTGTTTGTTCACTGATATCTCGCGATGCGAGATATCCCCCAAGTGTACGGGTCGTGAGAAGTAATAAAGTGGACCTAGGAGTCCGGATTATCGTCCCACGAGGATTGCTATTAATTATCGAAATATTTTAGTTCTACACTTTATTTGAACGAACAAGTGAATTTGACGTTTTAAATTAAAACTAAGAAGATGAATTAAATAATTAAATTGTGAAATTGTTTTGTTTTAAAAGATGATTGTAAAGTGGTTGGGATTCACGATTTCACCTAACCAATTAAATTAATTCCAATTCCAGATTTTATTTTCTAAATATGTGATCGATCGAATTCACTGATTCAAATTGAGAATCCTCTCTCGAGTTTAAATCAATCCTACCTAAATAAGTCAACATTGTATCTCTACAGAGGGTCCGAATATTCCTTATCTAGATGCATTACACACAAGAATTCACACACGACCGCAATAATTACAAGAGTATATATCTATCTCTCGTTCAATTACTGGATTTATTACCTAGATCTATGTTATCAACTCACCTCTCGGATTATGGAAATAACACATAAAATCATGAATAAGTGGCCAGTTCATTCACGCATTAAACGCAATAATAAATCAACACATGCATCAAAGCGTTAAAACAAGGAATATGGAATTAAAATAATATGACTAGGCTACATCGTTCATCCCAACGTTAAAATTAGTTACACATCATGATTGTAGAACAAAAACAATAAAATATAACGTTCATTGAAAATAACAAAGAAGAATGGAAAGATTGCACAAATTATCAATTCTTCAAGTATCTTCAATTTACGCCCCTCTGCGATGCTTGAATCTCCAAGAATTTTAATTAAAATCTCTGTTGTGTCTCGTTCTATGGAGATGCAAAGGTCTTATTTTCGTGCCTCATGTGTTGTATTTATAGGTTTTGGAGAAACCCTAGGTCAGAAAGCCCAAAGCCTGTTAAAAATAGCGAGAAAAATCTGATCTGCGGCTCAGTCAGATAACCGCGCGATCGCGTGGTAGAAACCCTAGCGATCGCGTGGTAGACGTTAAAAACTCTCGGGTTAAGAATTTGCACCATATTGCGATCGCTTGGTATGTAACCAGCGATCGCGACTTCGCTCTTTTCTCGGCTGTACAAGTTAGTCCCTGATTTTAATTGCACCTTCAGTCATCAACTTTCAATTGTTGCAATTTAGTCCCCAAACTTTATCTTCTTCTCGATTTGCCCATTTAAGCTCTTAATTCATTCAATTAGGTCTTCCAACCTCTGATTCGTTCATTTTGGCACATTGCATCTTTCCGGTTGACGTCACAAACTTATCAATTGCTCGTTTTAGCTCCAATCAACATCCAATTATGCATTTTTCTCATCAATTACTTCATTCTTCATCTTTTGGAATATTTTCTGCAAAGTAAACAGATAAACACAAATTAAATAGCATATATTCTAAAATGATAATAATTTATTCTAATTTAGACGTACAAATAAGTGTATAAAACACATTTATCAAATACCCCCAAAGTAGAACTATTGTTCATCCTCGAATAATGTAAACTAAACTAATAAATTAAAATAACCATATGCAATTGTTTTTATTGTGTCAACATATTTACCAAATGCCTCAATAATCCAAACCAATTTAAGCTTTAAGCAAGCGTCATGAACAATAATGCAAAATAATTTCTAGTTATATCCTGCCAGAGTATCAAGTGTGTGTGTGAATAGCCAGTGTCAAAAGCATACTTATGCAAAAGATGTGCTCAACACTGTGTAGCTCATTATACATAATCAAGCCCGAATCCCATGTGGTCAATCTATGATTTCTAATGAAATTCTTTTCAACGCTCATGGATGATCACCACTTTCTGCTTTTTCTCTCGCATCCCAAGTTTTTATCTATGTGGGTTCTAAAAATATTCTTTGCTTTTTCCACACAAGGTAGTCAGAATCAGGAATAAGTGTGCACAACAAATCAAAAAAAGCAGTCCCCAATTCTACAACCTCAACCACCACAGCTAAGTCAACAAAACTTATACCATGCAATATATATATTTTTATTTTTATTTTTTATTGGACGACTTTTTCTTTTAATGTCACTGTCTTTTACCATCTTTGTCCAGGAATTTTCATACTGACTTTCTATATGACCCATGTAGAGGGCTTTTAGATCGGCAACTCCCAAACCAGTTGGCTTTAGGGTACCAGGTTCAAAGAACCCCTCAGACGTACTTGCCCGAGTCATAAAGGCTTAAACAGAAAAGTTAAAGATGTTATAATGTCTTATGTGTAAGTCCACTCTCCGTACTTGCTTTCTAATTGACCCATGTAGCGAGCTTTAGGTCGATGACTCCTAAGCCAGTTGGCTTTAGGGCACCAGGTTTGAAAGACCTCTCGGACTTACTTACTCGAGTCAAAAAGACATTTGAAGAGCAGAATAAGACCTTCAGCATTTTTCTATTTTTATGCTGGAAATGGTTTATACCAGTTGACCAAACTGTAATGACTAAAGTGCAAAACCAAGAACCACAGACCTCCAACCCGTCAATACACACAATTTCCAACCATTTTACCCCCAAACTTGCCTTTTAGCATGATTGGTTCTAATTTAGGGGTGGGATATCTTATGATCTAAGTTCAGGGATTTTCAAGTCATTCCTAAGTTCACATTGCATAAACTTTGCCCCATATGTATTAAACAAAATTCCTCACACAAGCAATTATCCAACACTGGCTATGTGCGCAATAAATATGAATTTAGCAAAACATAACTAGTTCAAAATAAGTTCATACTTTCATGTTGTCCAATTTTCAAACCTAAGCACAAATTGATTCATACTACATCCTAGACAATAAACATGTCAACAAAGTTTTCAATTTTTTTTTTTGTCCCTAAAGAATCAAAAAACAAAGTTTTCAATGTTTGTCAAAAAAAATTCAATAATGTAAAACAAGACAAAGAAAAGAGAACGAGAACTTCTCAAGTGTAGATGATGTATTTCTTTGAAGCTCCCCGTTGCACTGCATTGGATGAATCGACCCTTTGTTTGTATTATTGAAATTTGGTTGGGGTGTTTTGATTGGTGTTTTCCTAGCAAATAAGAGATAAGTAACATTAGAAGTTATAAATACCAATAAAAAATAATGGAAGTTCAGGACCACACCCCCAATCTTAAGTTAAAGCACAATTTTGAATTTTCAAAATTGGTCGACCCCACACATTCAAACCTTTACATCGCCCGGAAAATCATAAATTTTCCTGAGCTATCTTTTGATACGTTAAAGTTCACAGCATGATCGACAATATATTAAAAATTCAACTCATTTTAAGATCA
The DNA here is from genome assembly GCA_963555705.1 of Ligustrum vulgare. Taxonomy (NCBI): domain Eukaryota; kingdom Viridiplantae; phylum Streptophyta; class Magnoliopsida; order Lamiales; family Oleaceae; genus Ligustrum; species Ligustrum vulgare. The sequence continues at coordinate 29,489,952 of OY743186.1, read as the reverse complement.
ATAGGGTCATTAAACAATGTCGAGAAGTAGGTGACGTGAGACAGTTTCTGGGTGCAATGGCTTGCAGTGGCCTTGCAATGGGGCTGCCTAGATGCAATGTTGGTTTTCATGATTTTCATGCAATGTAGTGAACTAATTCTTGAACTAAATACACACAATCAATGATGAACATGTCATGAAGTTAAATGCTCGAATGAATTTCTAAAATTAGCACAAGAATGTCTTTGTGGCATTTCATCAAACACTTAATGGGCATTGCGAAAATCAATGGATATGCATAGGGTTGGAGGCATGAATGAACCCAAAATTTTTGTCTACTAAACCACAAATCACAATCTCCAACCACTAACCTAAGCCCATTCTTCACCATTCACAATTTCAAAATCCAAGAACTCAAAGAAAATTTCAAAATTTTGAGTAAACATGGATTTAAGTGAAGAATCTCATACCTTTCATTGATTTGGATGTGAAAATAGTAATGAATTTGGTGCAACTAGGTGTTGATGACATGCACGCAAAATGGAAGATCAAATATGAGGTGATTAGGGGAGAGAAAAAGAGTTTATATTGTTTGAAATTGAAAACATGAGGCACAATACTTAAACTTCCGATTTTGGTCCCAGTACAGCCGCACGATCGCTTGGCTGGAATGCTAGCGATCGCGTGGTTCAAGGTTTAAGAATCTGTTGATTTTTAAATGCAAACTCGTGATCGCCATAGCCTAGTGGCACGCGATCGCGCAATTTACGACAGTAATGAAAATTTTTCCCATTTTTGGGTTTTTAAAATCGTTTTTATCCCCCTAATCACTTCGTGATTGATGTAATAATTTTCCAAACCTTAACTTCATGATCTAAACTAGTGTGTTTAATGTGTGGGATGACAATTAAAAGCTTAGTTTAACAAAAATATGCAAAATTAAAAACATACCTAAATATGCAAAGATAGTGCAACAAGCAATAGAGTTTTAACATGTAAACATGTAAAACCCTCAAACAGGATACCTATCATGCATTTATCTAAGATTCAGCAAATAAATAAATAAATTATGAAAGCATAATAAATAAAAGGGAAGAAAGGTTGGGTTGCCTCCCAACAAGCGCTCCGTTTTAAGTCTAAAGCTCGACTTTTTACCTGATTTTTCAAGGAACATTAAAGAGAGCTTTTGATGACCTTCTTTGTTTGTGACGGTCAAATTTGCTCCACGGTACATTTAAGGTCAAAAATTGTACCTTGCCCATGTCATAAGTTTTAACATCTACACTCGATTCAACTTTCAAAATGTAGACTTCCATTATTTCTTCATCACAAATGATGAAATCAATTCTTGCCCAATCATTGAATTTGGAGGATTGTATTGCAACTTCGGCACCCTGAAGTGTCTGCTTTTCTGTGATCAACTCCTCTTTCTTCAATTGTTCTTCCTCTTTGATTGAAGTCTCCACGAGCTCGATGTCCTGATTCTGCATTGTTGACAATTGGACAAAGATATGTTCATGGAAGCTATCTTCTTCTGGTTGATCCACTCTTTCAAGTTCTTCTTCTTTTTCTTCAACTGTTTCAACCAATTTTTTTGGCTCCTCTGATCTCTGCACTTGAATTTCTGGTAATGGCAATGGCTGACTCTCTATCATGCTTACTGTCCATTGCTCCATCAGCTTCTTAATTTCAACATGTTGTTTTTGCAATTCCTGATTTATCAAATCTTCATTGTCAAAATCTTCAGTTTCAACTTGAACTGCATGTATTGGTGGACACTCCTGCTCTACCATATAATAATTCCCACAACAATCAGCCTTCCATATAGCATCCTTGGGTGCAATAGGGCAATTGAATACAACATGATTTCCCCAACAGAAATCACACATCAGATACGTCTGAACTGCAGTTTGATCAAAGAGCCATTGTGTAGCGATCGAGATTTTCATGACTTATTTAAATGAATATTTTAGTTTAAATCGCGTCGCTATGATTTTCTCCATTTATATATTTTATTTTAAACACGTAGGCGTATAGTCAATAAAGTGAAATTAAATTAAATTTATTTTAAATTTATCCTATTCCAAATTCCAAGATTTATTAAATGATGTCCAAGCCCATTATTTATTTATTTTAAGGTCCAACTCTCAACTAATTGGATTCAAATTATTTTGAGCCCACAATTTTAATTATGATAGTTCCAACTCCTCAAGCCCATTTAAAATCCAATAAATCATCTTTGGTCCAAAATTTTGACAGCAAGATTTAAGATTTCCTAGTTTAACAGATTTTAGTTCCAAGATTCTTCAACAATGTTTCCAATCTTCACAAGCACTTACCATACCACATCAACTCAGAATTTCCAACGGAACTTCCACTGATTTTCCCCATTATAGATTAGCCCTAAGTTTCCTTGTTTAACATATGATCAACCATTAAGTAGAACCATCAACCCTTGCATTCACGGGCACACACACAGAAAATCTCAGCAACTTCGGTAAGTTTTTCCAACTCAACCTTCTGCCCTTCAACTCTTCCCTGCCGACTGCACCTTCACCCCCAAACCTCGAACACGACAACTGCAACAAAGAAACAGAGCCATCCATCACCATCAAACCAGCAGCCATTATCGCTCCCCTTAACCACAGTCCTGAAGCAAACCACTAGAACCACAGCTTCACGAGCCTTCCACCGCAATCACCCACGACCACCAACTACCCAAGGCCTCAAATCAACAACCAAATGGCTGTCACCACCAATTGCACAAGCCACGCCTTCACTGCCATAGCCAACCTCCCAAGTCCCACACATCATCCCTACAGCCACCAATCACGTCAAAAACCGACTGCTCATCTCAAATCCTTCAATCTTTCAACACCCAAAACACCCACTGCCCAAATTATAATCCCCAATCAATTAACTCCAAAAGAATCGAGAGACCATATATTAAACTAAACCAAATACCTACCTCAGCACCGGCTGCTCGACCGAGTTATCACCATAAATCGCCGCCCCAAAATCTGAATTTCATCCTCGGTTTACCTTCGTTCTGCACCCAAAAATCACCTCCGCCGCCGTCAAGTGATGGCGGCAGCACCGCCTCCAAGTCGCCGGCGCAAGAGAGCCGGTAGTTTGACCGGCGGGTGACGGCTGTCGGAGGGGCACCCGTCGCCCCTCTTCTCTCAAGGCTCTCTCTCTCTCTCTCTCTAACGAGATCAGTGAGAGAGAGAGTTGAGAGATATAGATAAATATATATATTTTTTTTGAAAAGTTATCAATTTAGTCCCTTATGTTTCAAAGACTTTTATTTCAGTCCTTATAATGTTTAAAATGTCTTATTTCAGCCCCTATTCTTAAATTGAGTTATTTAGTTTTAAAATATTTATAATTAGTCCCAAATCTTTACGCTTTACCATTTTAAGTCCAAGCTTTACACTTTTAAATTCTTTCAATTCAAACCTCAAGTTTACTTTTATCTACAAAACGTTAATTTCAAGTTTCTAATAGAAGTTATTTATTTTAGGGCTAGACGAGGCGCGAGAGAATTAGAAGTATTTTCCCGTTTGCTCAATACTCGAGAAATTAAGGTAGATTCTAATCTACAAATTTACGTTTTTCAAAAGTGCGCATCAATAATTATTTTGATTATAAGTTTAGCATGTATGATTGTGTTCATGAGAATTACTTGCTTTCTAAGCATGAGACTATGTTACGAGAATTTACTTGCTTAATTGCATGAGACTTGAACTTGTATGTTATTTACTTGTTCATGAGAATACTGGTGGTCGTTAGACACCTGAGACTTGAATATCATGATTATGTGTTTTAATTTATGATGTTAAATGATTATTGTGCACGAGTCTACTGAGTATTTCTATGAAATACTCACGTTTTCCAAAATAAATTTTTTGCAGATGATGGAGTTGGCGGCGGGGCGTACGATGGTGGCCATTATTAAGAATTTAGAATGTTTTATTTGAAATTATAAACTTATTTTATTATGTTATGTTCAAGTTATTTTCCATGTTTAAACTATTTTGACCGTTTGAATCAATTTTTATAAAGTTATGTGGAATGGAATTTAAATTTAATTTATTTTTCGCTAAATTATTATCTTCAAAGTAAATTTTTAAACGATGTTGTGGCGTTCTCGGGTGTTCAGAACCCGGGGCGTTACACATTGATTATTGTTTGCTGCCATCTTGCTGTGTTGCCTCCAACTGTCTGAAAATTCATTTAATACCTGAGAAGGAGACAATTCACAAATTTTAAAAAAAAACTCAAAAAAATAACAATAAAAAAAATTAAAAAAAAAATACAAATACAAATTCAAACTAAAGCAAGAACTAATTGGTATCGATATTAATATAAAAAGTCCCCGGCAACGGCGTCAAAAACTTGTTCACTGATATCTCGCGATGCGAGATATCCCCGCAAGTATACTTGTCGTGAGAAGTAATAAAGTGGACCTAGGAGTCCGAATTATCGTCCCACGAGGATTGCTATTAATTATCGAAATATTTTAGTTCTACACTTTATTTGAACGAACAAGTGAATTTGACGTTTTAAATTAAAACTAAGAAGATGAATTAAATAATTAAATTGTGAAATTGTTTTGTTTTAAAAGATGATTGTAAAGTGGTTGAGATTCACGATTTCACCTAACCAATTAAATTAATTCCAATTCCAGATTTTATTTTCTAAATATGTGATCGATCGAATTCACTGATTCAAATTGAGATTCCTCTCTCGAGTTTAAATCAATCCTACCTAAATAAGTCAACCTTGTATCTCTACAGAGGGTCCGAATATTCCTTATCTAGATGCATTACACACAAGAATTCACACACGACCGCAATAATTAAAAGAGTATATCTCTATCTCTCGTTCAATTACTGGATTTATTACCTAGATCTATGTTATCAACTCACCTCTCGGATTATGGAAATAACACATAAAATCATGAATAAGTGGCTAGTTCATTCACGCATTAAACGCAATAATAAATCAACACATGCATCAAAGCGTTAAAATAAGGAATATGGAATTAAAATAATATGACTAGGCTACATCGTTCATCCCAACGTTAAAATTAGTTACACATCATGATTGTAGAACAAAAACAATAAAATATAACGTTCATTGAAAATAACAAAGAAGAATGGAAAGATTGCACAAATTATCAATTCTTCAAGTATCTTCAATTTACGCCCCTCTGCGATACTTGAATCTCCAAGAATTTTAATTAAAATCTCTGTTGTGGCTCATTCTATGGAGATGCAAAGGTCTTATTTTCGTGCCTCATGTGTTGTATTTATAGGTTTTGGAGAAACCCTAGGTCAGAAAGCCGAAAGCCATTTAAAAATTGCGAGAAAAATTTGATTTGCGGCCCAGTCGGATAACCGCGCGATCGCGTGGTAGACGTTAAAAACTCTCGGGTTAAGAATTTGCACCATATTGCGATCGCTTGGTATGTAACCAGCGATCGCGACTTCGCTCTTTTCTCGGCTGTACAAGTTAGTCCCTGACTTTTAATTGCACCTTCAGTCCTCAACTTTCAATTGTTGCAATTTAGTCCCCAAACTTTATCTTCTTCTCGATTTGCCCATTTAAGCTCTTAATTCATTCAATTAGGTCTTCCAACTTATGATTCGTGCATTTTGGCACATTGCATATTTCCGGTTGACGTCACAAACTTATCAATTGCTCGTTTTAGCTCCAATTAACATCCAATTATGCATTTTTCTCATAAATTACTCCATTCTTCATCTTTTGGGATATTTTCTGGAAAGTAAACAGATAAACACAAATTAAATAGCATATATTCTAAAATGATAATAATTATTCTAATTTAGACGTACAAATAAGTATATAAAACGCACTTGTCACTGTTCCAATAAATATTTCAAACTCTTCTGATCAGTTCGAATCAAGAATTTCTGTCCCAATAGGTAGTGACGCCACTTTTGAATTGCAAATACCATCGCCATTAATTCTCTCTCGTAAACGGACTTAACTCGACTGTTGGAATTGAGAACGTGACTATAGAAAGCAATGGGGCGTTGTTCTTGCATCAACACTGCCCCTAACCCTTCCCCAGAGGCGTCAGTTTCTACTATAAATGTTTTGCTAAAATCTGGAAGGGCGAGTACTGGCATTGACATCATAGCTGACTTGAAACTTCTAAAAGCCTGTTCTGCTTCCTCACTCTAGTTGAAGTTATTCTTGCGTAGACACTCAGTCAGGGGTCTTGCAATTTTCCCATAATTTTTCAGAAACCGACGATAATATCCTGTGAGTCCCAAAAAACCGCGTAATTCCCGTAGTGACTGTGGACTCGGCCAGTCCATCAAGTCCTTTATTTTTGATTCATCTACTGCTACCCCATGGCTAGAAATCACATGCCCTAGATAGTTGATCTCCATGTGTCCAAATTGACATTTTTTCCATTAACAATCAACTGATGATTTTTCAGAATCCAGAGCACACAGCGTAAATGATTTATATGCTCAAAACTGTCCTTGCTGAATACCAGTATGTTGTGAAAAAAAACCAACACAAATCGTCTTAATTGCTCCCTGAATATTTCATTCATCAATGCCTGAAAATTGGCAGGTGCATTAGTTAAACCAAAAGGCATCACGAGGAACTCGTAATGGCCTTCATGTGTCCGAAATGCGGTTTTTGGAACATCTGTTGGGACCGCGCGTATTTGGTGATACCCTAATTTCAAATCCAACTTCGACAACATAGCCGCTCCATGTAATTCATCCAGTAGTTCATCTATCACCGGAATGGGAAATTTATCGGGCACAGTGACCCTATTTAGCACCTGGTAATCCACGCAAAAATTCCAACCTCCATCTTTTTTTTTTTACCAATAAGACGGGGCTAGAGAACGGACTATTGCTTGGTTGAATGATTCCGGCAGCCAACATTTCTAAAACCAGCTTCTCAATTTCATTTTTTTGGATGTGGGGATAACGGTATGGCCTCACACTCACCGGGGCCGTACCTGGGAGCAACTCAATAGCATGATCTCGCCTCCGTCTTGGGGGTAGTCCACTGGGAGCTGCAAAGATGCTTTCAAACTCTTCTAATACTTCTTTCAAATAATCTGGGCTTTCGTTGACAGTGTTCTCTTCCACCATAATATTCCCACATTCTAGCAATACCCCTTCTCCTGTCTCTTGGAAGGCCTTAATCATTGATTTCAAAGAAACTTTAGACCTGCTAAGGCTTGGGTCTCCCTGTAGAGTGACTGTCATTCCTCGAAATTGGATTTTCATATTTAGCAACTTCTAGTCTACTTGCATTTTTCCCATAGATGATAACCATTTCATCCCCAATATAACATTGGAACTTCCTAATTCTAACGGAAAGAACTCATCTACCACTTCCAAATTTTGAAGAGATAGACACACATTTTTGCATACCCCGGCTCCCTGCACCGCTAATCCTGTCCCCATAATGACTCCATATCCTTTAGTTTCCGATCGAGGCAGGCCCATATTCTGTACTAATTCAGCTAAAACAAAGTTATGGGAGGCCCCACAATCAATCAACACGACTACGTCTTGCCCCATTATTGAACCTCGAACCTTCATAGTTTTCGGAGAAGTTAAACCCACCACTAAATTGATGGACAACTCAACGATTTCCTTTGATGACATCGTTATCCCTTCCTCGTCTACCCCATCTATAACCTCATTTTCTACTATCTCTTGTCGATCATCATCATAGACCACCATTACTTGTAACTCCTTATTCTTACATCTATGGCCCACTGTGTATTTGTCATCACAACGATAACATAACCCTTTCTCCTTCTTCAACTGAAATTCCTTCTCGCTTAATCTTTTGAATGGAGGATGGGTTGCCTTGCCAATTCCGGGAGGTCGAGCTCCGAATTGATTTGCAAATTTGGGAGCAGTAATTGGGACCTGAATCGTAGGAGCTTTATAAGGAATTGGGTATGATCCCATCATGCGACCCATTAACACATAATTTTTATCCTCAATTCTTTGGGCTGTCTCCGTAATCTGATCTAATCCATGGGGCTTCAAAACCCGACCCTCTGCTCGTATTTCTGGGTTTAATCCGTTAATGAAATGCCCTTCCAGAAGAGCCTCCGGCACAGCGTTCAGTGGAATTGCCAGCAATTCAAATTGCTCCCGGTAGCTTCGAACTGATCCTTCCTGTCTAAGAGCCAAGAATTTCTCTTCGATTGACCCTTCTTGCGTAAAACGGAATCGAAGCCTCAGAAGTTTTTTGATCTCCTCCCAGTCAAACGGCCCTTTCATTTTTTGCTCCCATTGAAACCATGCTAGCGCCGCTCCTTCAAAACATAGAGATGCTGCTTCCACCTTTTCCGCCTCTGATAGGTGGTTGATCATAAAGTAACGTTCGGCTTTAAAAATCCATCCATCCGGGTCCTCGCCCTCAAACAATGGCATTTCCAACTTCCGTATGCGTATCTCCGTTTTCCATGGAACGGATTGACTGCACTTTGGGTCAATTATGGTCGCCGATAGCTCTATATGTGGGGTGAATTTCGTCGGAACTGCTTCATTTATTTTCTTATCCTTCTCTTGTTCTTCCCATCCAGATCTCATGAGCTTGAACTGCTCCAGCACCGCCATCATATTTTTTTCAATACTCTGCATTCTGTGACAATCCTGCTTCACTTCTTCCAACCCAATCTGCAACCCTTCCATTTTTTCTTCCAGCTAAGCGTGATAACCTTCCATTCTGGCCTCTAATTCCCCCACTCTATCCGTTAACGTCATCCCAGGAGATTTGCTCTGATACCAAAATGATAGGACCTGTTGATGTTCTATATATTTTTTTAATATTCCAATAATAAATGAATGAACTCGGGTGGAATTGTGCTGGAAGGGATTGTATATTGATAAAAATGGAAAGAAGAACAATAAGATTGAAATTTGAAATGAACTCAGAAAATGTGATTACAACTCAGAAGAAACAAACTAACAATCTGTTATCCGCATGTGCACCTGTTATTCGCCATAAGACTCTTTTACCCCTTTCTTTCTATCTTCTGCCTTTCCTGTCCTTTGTGTTTGCGCCTTATATATACTTGTTGAATTAGAGGCTGAACAATTGGACAGCTGGTGGTGATAAGATTGTATCTCCTGTTTCAGATTTCAGATTCACGGTGTTCATCAGATGTATCATTCTAATCACAAATTCTATCTAAGTGCAAGGTTGATCTGGGCTATGATTTCGTATTTGTTTAATTTCCACAGTGCATATATGTATCGAAACCTTACAGTGGTATTAGAGCCTGCCTTGTTACTTGTTAGAGTTTGTTAATGCTTTGATGAGTTCAATAGTAGATTGAATTGATTTCTTGTTTCTGGATTTTGAAAAAATTAAATTTTATTTGTGCATATCGGATTTAAAAAAGAAAATTAATTTTTAGTCGAAATACAATTGGAATGGACCTAGCGGGCGAGAAACGCCGCTGCCGTCGCCGCACGGTGGCGGCACCATGAAGAGGTAGCCATCGGAGGACAGACTCAGGGTCGCGGTACGGCATCGGCATCGGCATTGGACGCTGATGTGCATAAAAGCACCTCCATCGTCGCTGCTCAGACTGCCAGCGTCGTGCGCTACTGCTATTGTAGCAGCAGCAGCGAGTGCTGTAGCATCATGCGCTGCTGCGACTCAGATCACGAGATTTTGCAGGAAACAGCGTGTGACATTGCTATGCTGCTGCAGTTACGGAATGCTGCATCTAAACATCATGTTTCACGCCGCAAAGTCGGGGCTACACACCGGCGAGATGCCGCCGCGAAAAGCAGAGACGGGAGCGCCGAGTTAACTGGTGCTCAGATCTAGGGTTTGATTTGGGGCAGGGGCCTCTCCTGCAATTTTGGAAATTGTAAGGGTCGATTTGCAATTTTGAATTAGGGTTTGACTGACTTGAGGCGGGGGCTCATTTGCAATTTGTGAAACTGCGAGCCCCTGGCTACAATTATGAAATTGGGGTCAAAATGCAATTATTTATGAAATTGGAGGGCCTGTTGATAATTTTAAAATAAGGGCCAGGTTGTAAATTCTCCAATGGATTTCAAATGTAATTTTAAAATTTGTTATAAATTGGATTTTCAAATTGGTTTGACCCAATTTAAAATTTTGACCCAATTCAAAGTTTTATTTTAAAATTCACGACTTTTAAATTAATGTTAAAATTGGATTTTAACAAAATTAATAATTTGACCATAAATTGAATTTTATTTTATTTAGGAGTTTTATCCTAAATTTAAATATTAATTCAATTTGCCCTAATTTTAGAATTAGAGTTTGGACTCAATTTGGTGTTTAATTAAAATTTGATTTTAATTAAATTTAATAATTAGTTAATTTGATTAATTGATTATTAATTGAACCTTATTTAGGATTTGATCCTAAATTCAATTAGCCCTTGAATCTTGAAATTGGAGTTGGACTCTAATTTAATATTTAATTAAAATTTGATTTTAATTAAATAAACTCGTCAATAAAGTAATTGATTAATTTGATTAATTAATTACTAAATTAAATTTTATTTTCTTTTAGGAGTTTTATCCTAAATTAAGAAATTAATTTAATTTGTCTCTTTTGGAATTAGAGTTAGACTCTAATTTGGTATTTGATTAAAATATGATTTTAATTAAATAAGACCCGCTAACTAAAGTTAATTAATTAATTTGATTAATTAATTATTGTTCCGATCCATTTTATCTAAATTAGTTTAGACGACCTAAATTGCTAGAAACTTGAAATTTGTTTATATAATATTAGATATAATAGTATAATACATTTATATGATGAAGTTGTATTTAGTAGATGATTATGGATTCGACCCATGTGATTGGTTGAATGTATGGTTAATTTATTCTGTTTTTGTTGGTTGGGCATGCGAGCCTATTATTTAATTGGGTCTGCATGCCTATTATTTAATTTATTTGGGCCTGCGAGCTCTAGTTTGTATATATGGGCCTGCGCGTCCTTTGATACAGGCCTGCGTACTAACTAGTATATGATACATGTTGGAGCTGGCCACAATAAGACAACTAGTATAGGATACAGGTTGCAGTAGCAGATGGAGATTATTGCATTTAGCATTCGATGATCGAATGCAGTGTCCCCTAGGAATTGACCAACTAGTCTTCTTCATGGCTCGAGAAGACTAGATAGATATCGTCCATAATCATCCTTAATATTATTATATGTACGATTAATTGCATGGTGGATGTTAGTTAATATACATAGGAATGATGAGACAAACCCCTCACTTAAAATTATATTAAGTCCTGTGCTTTCCATTGTTATAATGAAAACCAGAGTTTACTATCGATGTCAGCTTGTTGAGTCACTCAAGGCTACTCAATGGTAGATATGTTTCTCATTATGAAATATCAGATACTTCTGAACAATGGGTCAGACTTAACCAAAACAACATCATTTTTGAGTCAATCAAAAGTGATATAATTTTGGAAGCAATTTATTAAATTCGTATTAATTGGTTAATACAAAGTGCCTTCCATTGTTATAGTGAAAAACCAGAATCGGCCCTCAATGTAGTTTGTTGAGTCACTCAAGGCTACAAGTGGGAGGGTGTGTTTATCACTATGAAACATAAGATGTTTCTGAACAATGGGTAGAATTTAACCGAAATCTATCTTTTGTTGAGTCACTCAAGGAGATGAGGTTTTGGAGGCACAATCAAGTAAGTACATAAGATGTGTGCAACAAAGAGTTGTCTACTTGATGATCTAGGAGTCACATGGAGATGTGATTGATAGGAGTATCTACCTGGATGTTTCATTAGAGCTTGTTGAGTCACTCAAGGTTCTAGTGGAATAAACGGGATCCTAGCCACTGTGAATCTAACAGGATTCTACGAGATTAATGTTGAGGGTCATTAATTCAAGTAAAATAGTGGGAGCAATCGATTTAATAAAAGACCATATTAAATTGATTTATACATGATAATAAGTGGTTCTATTTTTGATTTATTATTGTTGTTGTATGAGTTTTAAAATTTGAGTTGTTACTTGAACTTATGAAGTATAATTGACACTATGTAAGTTCATTAGGCTGAAATCCTTAAATTGGCATTGTCCTTTGAGAAATGATCTCAAAACATGATATGGTCGAGAATACTCTTCTCGAACATGCCAATAATAGGACACTAAATTTATAATTGCGAGGCTTCATTAACCGAACTAAAAAAGTGAGAAGTTTTGTGAATCTTCTACTTCAGTTTTCTATTTGATAGAGGTTAAATAATCTAATTAGCCAATCGAGTACTAGATATCGATAATATACAATGGTTAAAAGTAGAATAATTGCGAAAAATGGTGATATACATATTTGTAGGTAATAAAGCAAATATTGTTTGAAAAGCTTAAGAAGCTATCACCCATCTTTGTCTTCTGATTTAGTGTTAAATTAGACAATTGTTAATTACAGTTCTTATGAAGAACGACACTTCCAGTTCATGTTTGGACATGAAATAATTATCCTATTTAATTAAGAATAATAGTTATTCGTTAACTTAGATGGGATAATATGGAAGTTAGGTAAATAACAAATAGTCTACATTCTGAATATTAATAAGGCAAAGAAGAAGTCCCACTTAAATCTGACACTTGACTTATTCAATTAATAGAGATATATGTATATCTCACCTTAGAGGAAAATTGACAAGTCAATTTTATTTGAAAAAAAAGGAAAAGTAGGATGGTTGATCCACTGAGCCTGTTACATTCGGATGTAAGTAGGCATGTGTCAGAGTGGTCTTTAATCATTAGATAACCATGATTGTCATTGTTATCTATAACAAAGTTTAAATCTGAAAGTTTGAAAAGTTCAAATAATACAGATATAAATTAGAAGGTCAAAATGAGAAAAATATTCTAAGCACGTAGATTTGATCAAAGTGATGAATATTTTAAAGTGATTGACTTCAAGATTATGTTATGAGAACATAATTTTCGCATTGATGCTCTTTCGCATATGCCTCGGCACAACGGCGTATCTGAAAGAGGAAAGATTGTAATTAATGCAATCATTGATGAAGCCACGCAATATCTCCAAAAACTATTTTTGGAACTTTGCATTGAAAATTTTATATTACACACTTAGATGTGTTCAATGATAATCGGTTGATGAAGGTCCATATAAAATATGGATTTAAAAGGTCTAATCTTCCTCGCGTTAAGATTTAAGACCTTAATGCTTATTAGAAGTACACCAAATATGGATAAGCAATAGCCTTAGTCCAATATGTATATTGTAGGATATCCAAAAGATGGTTGGATATTATTTCTACATTCCTATTGAGAAAGAAAGTCTATCTCGAATTTTGTCAATATCTTAGAGAAAATAATTCATCTAAGAGAGGACAGTGGGAATAAAAGTACAGCGTGAAAGAGTTCATGATTACATATATACTTAACCGATTAAATAAGCTCGAATATGTGTTTGCATTGGATGAGGTACAAATCGATGCTTGGGACGTGATCGTTACTTAGGACGTAGAGACGAATGATAACGCACTAGCTCCATGTAAAATATTAGGATCATGTACACTCCCTTGAGTTACACATCCCTAATTGCTGATATTGTATTAGTCATCAAGGATAATGAGCCTATATTTACATAAAAGCTAAGTCAAATATTGACAGAACGAGAGGAGAGGAAGCCATAGAATCCGAGATGAAAACAAAGTTTTGGAACTTGTTTGATTCGCCTGAAATGGGTAAGACCCATAGGCATTAAATGGGTTTACTCTGAATCAATTCGGATTCTGCTTGTGGTAGCAACATGCTATAATTATGGGATTTTTGAATCCTTAAACATAGTATATTAGTTACAGATATTTATTATAGATTAAAGCAAGCCTCACGGAGTTAGAATCTTAATTTTGATGAGATAATCAAAATGTTTGATTTTATCAAAATTGCAGACTAATTATGTGTGTATATAAAAGGTTAGTGGGAGTATTCAATTATTTCTGATAATATATGTAGGTGACATATTATTGATCAGAAGTTGAATCTCTAACCTTGAAAGTGAAAGTGTAATTATTTTGAATTTCTCCATGATTGATTTGAGAAATAAAACATTCACTTTGGGAACCAAAATCTATAGAGAATTTTTTTCTATGATGGATTTGAGAAATAAAACCTTCACTTTGGGAACCAGAATCTATAGAGATAGATTTGAAAGGTTGTTTTGATTTCTCAATTCACGTACATAGATGTAATGCTAATGGGGTTAGCATGAGTGAATCCAATGTAGAATTCTAACCCAAAAGTTTTGGGGTTAATCTTTTCAAAATGATGTTTAGAACATATATTGAGAAAGATTGATGTGGAGAAGATATTTGATTGTTTGACAATAATATCTTAAATGCGACACTATGTACGATACCTCTTGTATTATTGAGTACATGAGAAGTACTAAAAATGCAGTAGACATGAGGAGAAATATAGACTTACAGTCTTTAGGTATAGAGATACCATCCTTTAGTCCGGGAAGGGATGAAGGAAACATTCAGTCTAATTGTTAATTAACTCATAGTAGTGGTGTAATCAGTTTGAAATAGTTCAAACAAAAGAGACCGCTAAATATACAACCGAGACCAAATACATAAGTGCTTGTGAAACAATCTCGATCGTTAAGTTCATTAGTGAACTATAACTGTTCCCAGCATTGTAGCTCGAGTAATGAGTACTATGACGACAATGGAGCCATCGCGCAAGCGAGGGAACTGGGTCTCATCAATTCCTTCTTTATCTCCAACAGATTCCTTCTTCTTCTTAATTTCTTATAATAAAATCAATTAACCTATTACATATCAATTCCCAAATACCAATTGCCAAACCAAGTTTGTCTGCACTACCTAATTAATTACCAAATACCAATTCCTTAATTTATTTAATTACCAATTACCAAATACCAAATATCAATTCCTTAATTTCTTTAATTATTTATCAGTCTATACACGCATGGTTTTATATTTTACTTTTAATCTTTGTAGTTTGTAAAATAGGTGCAATATGGTGTCACATTTTTTGATATTATGTCATTGTCTGTTACATTAAAAGTGGAGGCAGGTTCCATTCTCAGTCGGGCAACTTCTAATCTTTAGTGGTAAAGAATATTTTATTTTTGTATCAAAAAAATAATAAAAAAGAGAGAGATTTTATTTTAGCATTTGCAATGTAACGAATCGGACCGAACCAAACAGAAATCAATTGGTTCAGTTCCAATTCGGTTCCATAATCAAATTTGGAACCAATGGTTCTATTACTAAGATTTCCATTGGTACTTGGTTCGGTTTGGTTCATTTCGGAACCAGATCGAATCGGACCGCGCCCACTCCTAATAGTTCCTAATACGTCCTTCAATTAACATGAGAAAAAAGAAAAAATAAATGTGTACTCGTTGAATTAATTATTTTACATGTATATAATTTTCATTTTTTAGAAAATCATCTTCATCTTTTACATTAAACATGTTATTCTTCGTCCTTTATATTTTAATTTTAGGTTTCTTTGTCAAATATTAATTTGATGCTGATTGTATTCCGTCCTTCTTCCTAAGCTTTCTAGTATCCCACATCAATATTTTGACTATTTTTCTTTCCGAGTCAAATATGGAGTCTCTATCAAAATATGGGAAGGATCTGGTACATATTATCGAAGAATTGATACATGAAATATATAATGCATTCTTTTCATCTATTCAGATAACTTTACTCGATAAGCTACCTTATCAATATGTTCAAGAATTTCAAAGGGCCCAAATCAAGGTGTCAATTTTTCCATTTTTCCCCCCAAATCTTATTAGACCATTGATTGAGGATATTCTCATAAAAACTTTATCTCCCACTACAAATTTTAATTGTCGTCGATGTTTATATGCATAACTACGTACGATGTTGATCTTGCACTGCTTTTAATCGTTTTTTGATTTTTTCAATCGCTTTCACCATATCTTGAACCATTTTGACATTTGAGATTTTATTTTCACCTGCTTCATTCCAATATAGTGTGGATTAATACTTCCGACCGTATAAGGCTTCAAAATGAGTAATTTGGATTAAGGCATGATAATTGTTGTTATATGAAAATTTCAAAACATGAGCGTGATGCATGTCTTCTAAAATTTGGATGGTTCTCTTTATTTGTCCATCGGCTTGGAGGTGAAAAGTGCTGAAATGAAGCTTTGTGCTTTTTAGTCTTTATTACAAAAGTAATATTAATTGTTATAATTGTTCAATCAAAGATAAATAATAATCTCAATTTTGAGGAAATTTCAAAACATTAGCGTGATGCATGTCTTCTAAAATTTGGATGGTTCGCTTTATTTGTCCATCGCTTGGAGGTGAAAAGTGTTAAAATGAAGCTTTGTGCTTTTTAGTCTTTATTACAAAAGTAATATTAATTGTTACAATACTTTTGAAAATCAACCCTAATTATATTTTGAATTTGTCTCAAGACCTTACTTTCGTGTTGAGAAATATCTAGTAACATGAGAAATAAAATTTAAAAAAAGTAGGACACAAGATTTATGGGAAAAACTCTAAAATTGGAGAAAAAAATCACTGACCGTCAAATACAGAAATATTCCAATGTGAAAAATTGTTACAATCATATAATATTTCACTCACAACCGACCCCTAATTACAATCCAAACAGCGCCCACTAGGCTCAAGTTAACCACCTCTTTGATAAACCTCCAAGAGAATACTTGGAATGATATTGCTAGCTTAGATTTCTCTCTAATTTGGTGCAAACTCTCAAAATATTTTTGTAATTGTACAACTCAATTTATAGACACGGAAAGCTTCTATCATCATTGACAACTCACACTTAGTTGTCGAAGTTCAAATCAAAATCAAACTTCTCTTCGTGCAACTTACAAAAGTATAATGCTTATTCATTCAAGAGTCAAATCGAAATTGAACTCATCTTCAATGATAATTTGTTCTTAGTTGTCGCTAGCTTAAAAGTTCAAATTCAAATTGAATTCTTGCTTTTCATATGATATGTCATCTTGTGGATTGAATCACCACGTTATTTTTATTTAGTCAATACTACTAATGATACAGTAATACACAATAACATAAATAAAATAAAAGCCTAAATTTTAAAGAAATTATAACTCATTTATTAAAAAGTTTATAACTTTGAATAGGCCTTACTCGAGCCACCTAAAGTCAAGTAAATTGACACGAGTTGAGCTCAAGTGATAAAAACGAAACCTTCTTAGAGTATATGTTCGAGACTTCGAGTCTCCTTTAGGGAAAGGGTGAATCCTTTAATCCCCATGTCCCCATGGGAAAAAAATTGTGAATCACACTAGTAAATTCCTTGCCACAGAATTTGTGTTGAGAAAAACAAAAATGTCTTTAATCAGGTGCTGTCACCTAAAGGGTGTTTGGTAAGGGGGGCAAGGTGCGACTACCTCTCCAGAGAGATTTAGCAAGCCCAGGATATCCCATGGACAGGACACTACCTTTGCTACCAAACATCGTACCTCATGGACAACTCAAGCCGACGCCGTCAATGCCAGACGATGGGAACAAGTCAGTGGCTAGTATTGGCCCTATGGAATGTATTTAAGCAATATAAACACCTCTATTCACAAAATAATTGCGACACACAATACCAAGTTTTATCAAAGCTTGAAATTATAAAGCATGATTATTCTACGTATACGAAAGAAAAGAATTTGGTACATGAAGAAAATTTTCCAGCACCAAATGGTAAATTTCATGATGAATAATACCAAGTAAAGAAATCACCGTAACTTGAAAAAGAACAAGTAATCCAATCCAATAATATTTTCTCCTTTAATTAAACATACTGAAGTTTTCATATCTCAAAATTTCACATGGCTAAATAGTTGCATACAAGCATCACTGGCTTTGTAGCAAAAGCAGGAAAACACTGAAATGCATAATTATTATGAAAAATAATAGTGAATGATGTGGTGTTGGTTTACTAATGAAGCCTTGCCTTATTTAAGATGAGAGAAGAGCTTAGTAGCAACCTGTATGCCCCGAAAGGTAAAAAAAAAAAAAAAAAACGAAGAAATATTCAGCAGCAAATCAGTAAGAAAATGTCAATATCCAACGACGGATGAACGAGGCTTACACATCTATCCACACAATTCCAATAATCGAAGTATTGTCCAGTACAGTGCTTCTGCCCAGTTTCATCACTTTGAATCCTTTTAGAACATGCCTGTCAGAAATCATTGGATTAGCATTTGCAACTGACAAAAGCTTTCCTAGACAATTGCATAAGCATGATAAAAAGAATGGCACTATTTAAACCACACTCCTTGTGTGTGTGAACCACAGAACATACATGCACAGCACACAGCGTGCATAGTATGGAGTGCTGAAAAGGCCATGCTTATCAGTTTCCAAGATAAAAACAAGAGGGCATACCTTTTTTAATGATGACCATGACCACTCATTACTACATATTATTAACAAGTCATTTAGGAATCTAAGATCACACAAGATAAAAATAATCAGCATTATAGGAAAAAAAGAGAACACATCGTTCTTCAACGAGAGTTTAGCTTCCATCTTGAGAAAAAAATTGCATTCATATTTTTTATTCCATTTCCTTTAGATGATATCAAAACTGAAATAAAGACATCCAATTCTCCACGTACACCTAGAATAATGCAATTAAAAGCATGACTTAAAAATTAAAATTGAATGATATAAAATATACATCAAAATCAATTAGAGATCAGCTCCTTTAACTGTAAAATTAAATCACTACCCAAATAGCCAACATGTCAGCAATTCAGAGAAAAATAATTGTTCTCTCCTATTATCGAAAATCTAAAATTGTATGCCATCATGGATTAAAACATCGCTTTGAATCCACCTCAAGACGCCAAGGCAGTAATTATTAGTATGAATGCATCCCTCTTGAAGGCTCTGTTTGAGGCCTAAGCCTCATCTTCCCATTTTCGACCTTATTTCTCTTTAATTTAAACAGATTAAAAAAATAAAAATAAAAAAATCAGTAAAAATGAGGCCTACCTGCTCAGTCTGAGCACACGTCTGGCCATGCCACGTCATGAGTTTGAAGGGCAGGGCCACGCCTTTTACAATACCTACCTATAGTTACAGGAAATTATCTACTATCACCACATCTCATCCTCTTAGTTGTTCCATAATTTTTAACTACATATTCTTAATAAAAATCACTATTTTAAAATTCATTTCATTCTTGGTAAAAGTTTTTTGTTTATAAACAAAGAATGTGATGTTTTTGATGTAAAATATGTGGTTGAAAAGTGGTTTGAAAAATGTGGGGTTAAAAAGTGATTTGGAAAAATATATTTTTTATAGATTTGTTTATAAATGGTTTACCAAACGGAGGCCTAATTATAATGGGTCTCAAACAAGGGCTTAAATATATATATATATAAAATAACTCTTCATCAATCTTGTAAGAATGTAAATTGATTCCATGTCATATCTTTCCAACATAAACTCAAACAGTCGAATTAGCTCTCAAAAACCATTTAAATTACACCTTAAGTGATAAGGAAATTGCCTAACTCCGTCCTAAAAGCGCACCTAGTTGGAGGTTTGCCCCATCCTTATAAGCCAGCCCAGTAACCCCTCAAATTCCGATGTGGGATTCACATCAGCCCCGCTGGAACTCATCATACCCTCCCCCTTTAAGACCATTCGTCCTCGAATGGAGGGCCAAACATGAGAGGAGTCCAACCAATTTAGAGAGGAGCCCGCCACATCGACCTCATGAGGATTGGCTATGATACCATCTGATAAGGAAATTGCCTAACTCCGTCCCAAAAGCACGCCTATGGGAGGAGGTTTGCCCCCTCCTTATAAGCTAGCCCAGGAACCCCTCAGATTCCGATGTATGATTCACATCAGCCCCGCTGAAACTCATCATTAAGTCTATGCTCAATCACCCTCTCCTACGTAGCCCAGATACTTCCATAGGTAGGAATTTTCCTCCAAACCAAATTGAATCTCTTCTATTCCATAGTATCTCTCACTTCCTAGACATGCATTCTTTGAGTATGACTAGCATTCCTATCTACAGTGAAGTTTAAAAAAAAAATAAAAAAAATTCATGATATGTGTCTCTCATTAAATAGTTTTTCGAAACTATTCCCTTATCTTTCAATGATCTCTTCCCTACAATGCAAACCTCCATCTTTAATACACTTGACTCGATTTAGATATCTAGTTCCTGCTACATATTTGAGATATGTAGTAAATAGCTTTCGCACTATCCTTGGTTCCAAGACATCCATACAACTCATATGCTCTTAGCACAAGATCCATAATAACTCTTGGCATCTTGTCCAGCTAACTAAGATTTTTGAAGATGTCTAAGTCTCAAATGCAATATGAACTGTCTCATTTGATCCTTAATAGAAGGTTTTCTACCCCTCTCCTAGTACTCCCTACGCTATGTTTTGATTGAGTTCAAATGCTAACCACCTCATTCCACATGTTACAAGTGTCTGTCCATATACCAATTTCTTCTCTCATGGATAAGTTAACAAAAGCAGAAATCACATACACGTGCAGGATAGAGAGAGCGAGAATTCTCAAAACAAATTCCCTGTAAATGCCTAATATATAAGCTAATCATTGACTCCTAAGTCCCTTTTTATCAAAATTTGTTCTAATGACATTTACAGAGTTATGTTATAATTTCAAACCTCTATATTTAGTTTGAATCACTACAAATGCAATAATTGTTCATCTGTACTAGCAATTATAGAATGCTTGAGGTAATCAAAATTTGAATATACATCAATACATAGATAGCGTTATGATATGACAGTTGTGCAATATCTATATATCTCTATAGTACACAACCCATCAAGTTCAACACCTACCTGGAACTTTCAATTCCTAAGAAACTTTAATGATAGAGAAATTGAAGAGTTTACTTCTCTTTCTAATCTGCTTGAAAACACCACTATAGACCCATTATCCCTGGATAGACGGATTTGGACTGGCCACCCATCCGGGTCTTTTTCATGTAAATCATTTTCCAAAAGCCTCTCTCAATCCGTTTGTACCACAACCTTCCCCCAATCAAAATTTATTTGGAATGGTATATTTCCTTCAAAAGTCAAAGTTTTTGCATGGTTGATCTCTTTGGGAAAAGTTAACACTTGTGATTTGTTACAACGAAAGAGGCCTAATTGGTACATTTCCCCATCATGTTGTATCATGTGCAGAAAGGCGGAGGAAACTATTGATCACTTACTGATCCACTGCGAACTGGCCAAAGGAATATGGGATAGAATTATGTATTTGTTTCGATTATGGGGAGCATTACCTAGGCGATGGGCTGACCTGATACTTATCAAATGGGATTTTGGGATTAACAAAGGAAAAAAGAAGGTGATATGGAAACTACTTATAATGGCAGCAGCTTGGACTATTTGGATTGAGAGAAACAGGAGAATTTTTGACAACTCTGAAAGATCGATAGGTGATATTTGGGATTCGATAATATTTTACACAGGACTTTGGGCAAGAGCGAATGGCCTATTCAGCACCTTAGATAATTATTTGTTTCGTTTAGACCCACACAGTTCATTACGTACTCTAGTTCCGACTAGTTTGTAGAAAATCTTTTGTTGATCTTGATTAGAATCAAAACCATATTGTAGAGATGGACGCCTCATCCATTATGATCATTGTAATCTATTGAGTTATCTTCAATAAAATTATGTTTCTTATCAAAAAAAAAACAAGGAGGTGCACTAGTAAACATCTGGAATGATGAATATGGGTAAATCTACTCTACAGGAGAACTTCAAGACAGTCTCCAATCCGATCACAGTATGAGTAAACTGGAGAAAGAAATACAGTGAATAAAATATTTGGTTTACTCGAAGGACAAAAATCAGGGAACCACAGATATAGTGAAGGGCATGGTAAAGAATGATCGTTAAAATTTCGAAGATTTCAACTTCATTGAAAATCACCTGATATTCTTTAAGTGGCCGTGTACATGGTGCCTTGCAACGCCCCTCAAATTCTCTCTTTGGGTCTACAGGCTCATCATCAGCCCTAAATTGACAAACATAGTAGAAAGCAGATTAGAAAAATAAAGGATACTTCTTTAATCAAATTCAAGGTCAAGCTTAAACATATCACAACATAGTACCGAAGTTTAGATTAACAAAACATACCCTTTGTATCGTAGGTTTAATAGTTTAAGAAAATCAACATAAATATATGTTTTGCAGTCCTATAGCCTTATTGTGACAATCCATTCATCGTAAAGGTAGGTTAAGCCGCTATAAGGAAGCTTACCATTTTGTTCTATCCCACGAGATATAAAGAAAATATAACACCCGCACTTAATTATTGGGTTTAACAACAAGAAATTTAAAATTTAGGGACTCAATTGGATGTTAAATTTTATTCAAGGCTTTAACCATGTCAAATTACTTTTACGGTTGGAATTTAAAAAGTATAATCATGCATTTTCTTCATAATTGGAGTTAATGGGAAATGAATGTGCAAGCATGATAGGCTCCATCATATGTAATCATTAGGAGCATATTATTTGAATAATATGGAAAAGTATATGAATGGATGATAAGCTCCATTATATATAATTATTAGGAGCATATTATTTGAATAATATGGAAAAGTATATGAATGGTACGTAGCATAAATGTTGCACATATCACCCTTCTAGGATTCGGGCAGTCAATGAGTTCAAAAATCCTCTCCATTCCTACTAACCAGTCCTCCTCTTCCAAGGGATCAGTACTGCCATAGAAGTAGGGGTGTAAATGAATCGGATATGGATCGTATCTGCCTCTATCCGATCAGATCTGATAAGAATAATTCGTAAATCCGATCCGATAATCCGACGGATATTTGACAATTAAATCCATATCCGATTTGCTACCTTATCAGATATCCGATCCGAATTTATTTTTAACATAATTTTTTTAAATGTTTACATATTAATGAGTACAAATTTACTCATATAATTAATTATAATTTCATATCATTCATAAAAAATAAAATCATAACATCTCAAAAAATTATAACAATATATTACAAGTTTTAAAATGAATATTATAATATATAATAATATTATATTAAAATTATACTTTATAAAATACATTACAAGATTTAAAAAAAAATATATATGGAATAAAATTATATAATTATATATAAAATTTATTATATCTATATATACTTATACTATTTCTAAAAGTCCCTTAAAGGGAGAAATTTTTTTGGACAATAATACCTCAACAATAATTTACAATTTCTTATTTGTCCATTCAATTAAGTTTATTTTAATTATTACATATTATAATTAATATAATATTTTCTAATTTAATGATGTTGTCTCTTCAAATTTCATTGATATATATTTATATCCATACAACTTTTAAAATAACTTGAATGAAGAAATATTTTGGATCATAATACTCTCGAAAATCTATACTAATAATTTGCAATTTCTTATGTCCTTTCAATTAATTTTATTTTATTTATTATATATTATATTATAAATAATATAATAGTTTCTAATTTAATGATGGTCGTTGTCTCTTCAAATTTCATTGATCTATATTTATATTTATACTACTTTTAAAATAACTTGAATGGAGAAATATTTTGGATCATAATACTCTCAAAAATAATTTATAATTTCATATTTATCCTTCAATTAATTTTATTTTAATTATAGCATTTTATAATTAAAAATAAATTTTATAACTTAATGATGGTCGTTGTCTCTTCAAATTTCATAGATCTATATTTATATCTATACTATTTTTAAAATAACTTGAATGAAGAAATATTTTGGATCATAATACTCTCGAAAATAATTTATAATTTCTTATTTATTCTTCAACTAGTTTTATTTTAATAATAGCATTTTATAATTAAAAATTAAATTTCACATTTATTTACGCATGTAATGGTCCTATTTTATAAAAAAAAAAAACGTTATTAATAAATATTAACCACCAAATATTTTACTAATATATCATTGTATAAATGTGATATCATTTTTGTTATTTATTATTAATTTTTTCCAAATTCGTCTATATTTTAAGGTAAAATTCCACAATCTACATATTCAAGTTCAGTGAATTTTAAGAGACATTGGAACTATTATATTTTTTAATAATATATATAACTTATTGTTTTTAGCAACTAAGAGAGCTGACATGCATGCTTTTAAGTGATTCAATACTTTTTCAGAGTTGATATTTTTTGGATTCAAGTCTGGACTTCAATTATTTATAAAAATTGCACTCAACAAGTATTTGAGGAAGTAATAGATTAAAAATATCGTTTAGTTGACAATAGTTTTGAAAAAATAAATATGTTAAAGCTATGTATTTCACACGTATCTTGTTTCACCTTAACGCAAGCCCTAACTTTAAACAAAATCATCTTCAATTTAACCTCTATTCGGATTACCCAAGGTGATTATAATTTGGTTTATTTGTATTTTCTAGGTAAGATGTGTGGTTGAAAATTGGAGATATAAAAGATGTGTAGTTAAAAACTGGTTTGAAAAATTGAGTAAATTATAAATTGGTTTATAAATCAAATAATTGGTTTTACCGAACATAGGCTAAGTGAAATTAAGTCAATAAACTTCAATTTATTAGCAAGTTTGGTCTCTTTTTCATTTGTTGTCTTGACGAAAATACTGACACAATATTAATATAATAAATAATCAACATATAATATATGTGCTTTTTAATTTATACAATTTTTTGAAAAAAACTTATTAAAAATAGTTGATGTGTATTAAGAAGATATTCAATTCAAGACATTCAAATATATTTCATTATATCATTACAAAGTCACGTGCAACGCACGAGCTACTAACTAGTTATTATAGAAAATTCGGATCAGATCGGATCGACATATATCCATATTTTTTCTATTTATTTAACGGATTATTGAATTCAGATCCTTATAGGGTAATCGAATTAAGACCTTGAATCCATTTCCCGTTAATTTCATCGAATTTCAGATCGGGTTCAGATTAAAATACGATCCATTGATAGCCCTACATAGAAGATAGGGGGTTGTTTCTTGAATTGTTTCCAATAAAGAGTGAGAGTTCGATCAAAGTGATACACAATTTCATCTCTATGGAATTGGTATTCATTTGCCCCTCAGTAAATCTTTGTCCATGGCATCCAAGTGTTATGGCAAACCATGGTTAGGGTTTCTATTGAAATTTCTATGCAACCAAATAAAATGATTGCGCCTCTCAATCTGGGTTGTTTGTCCCTGTCCACTCACCATCTAGCAGAAATATAGGGATCAATTGCATTTATTTCAAAAGAGGCTTTTCAAATAGTTTTATTAGCATAATTGTATTATTATTGAGGAGCGGGACAATTATCCACAATTTTTCCTTGCTTTTAAGCAAATGTAGTGATAAAGAGATAAATTATTGAACTGAAAATTGGAACTTGATGGGGAAGTACTAATAACCATCCACAATTATTAATCATTTCCCATCTCTTTACATAAGATTGGACCTGATTGATCCACTATCAATACGTATATGACTCACTTATCAATACATATCTATATCTCACTTTTACAAAACTTTACTTAGCCAACTAAAATTTTCATACATGATTGAGCCCAATTTAATGTAATACCAAATAAAATAATTTGGGTCAAAAAGTGATAACATTGAAATCTCAATTCCAAGTATAATTAAACATCAACATCCGTATAAAATAGAATCTAATGCAATAATAATAACCTCCACTCAACTAATAACCAATAAGAATTGAAATTCGGTCCATCAATGATAATAAACCTTTATTGTTGTCTTCCACTTAAACTCTACTCTGACCTTCAAATTCAAAATAAATATTTATCTCCAAATCCTAACGTGGCTATCTGTCAAACACTCGAATGGGCCAGAATTCAGGTCGTCACAGACCAAGAAAGCCAAAAAGATTTGATAAATATTACTTATACCGATAAGGTGCACCTTTTTTCCAGAAGTATATCGTTAGAAACTCCACAGTTAAGCGTGCTTGGCTTGAAGCAATTCTATGATGGGTGACATTCTTGAAAGTTTTCTCTGGGAGAGTGCGAGTGAGCACAAAGCATACTGAAAAGACTCGTTTTAGTACAGTGGGGACAGTACGTCGGTAATCTAACGGCCGGAACAGCCCGTTAAGGGAGACTTCTTGCAAATAAGCAATTAACTTTCTTCATATTTTATATCACTTGTAATAAAAAAAAAAAAAAAAAAAACGTCCAGTGTCCAATACTGTAAACAATGACATGTTCACTGTTCATTGAACATTGACTGTCATTGTTCACTTTTTTTTAAAAAAAAAATCACGTTTAAAAAAAAAAAGATGCAACTATTCATGTGAACAGTAACGAAGTTACTATTCACGGTGAACAATGAAGAAGTCACTGTTCACCGTTTAAAAAAAAATCTGGGAAATTATTTTTCAAAGACATATTTTCAAAATTTCCCAGAGTTTAGTTTCTGCCTTAATGTATTAGACCCTGAATTTTTTAGTAAAGGTTAATTATTTTATAAGATTTATGAGTTTAAAAACAATGTAAAGATTTGCAAAGTTTTTACACATGTGATGAAATGAAAAATCCTTGGCACGCGACGCTTGCCATTTGACCACTTGACGACTGATCCAAGGTATGAAAGGAAAAGTTACTTTGTTAGCATGATTTTAAAGCCTGCTTTATGTTAAAAAAAAGTTGAATTTTCACATGTCAAGCATAGTTATGATTTTGCAAAGCATGATGAATTTTTATGTGCGAATTTCGAGGACAAAATTCATTTTAAGGAGGGGAGTTTGTAATGTCCCAGAAATATTATGGAATATAATTATTTAGTGATATGGATTTTATGTAAATGCCTTTGATCATTTTGAGAAGTTAAGGGATTAAAGGAAAATAAGTTTTGACGATAGTTTTATATAGGTTAAATAATTAAATAATGATGGAAAGATAATTACAATATCAATATTGGAGTCGTTTTGAAGATCGCGATTAATTAGGAGTTTTGATCCAAGAAAAATTTGATTTGGATAAAACCACATCAAGTTATAGTCGATTAAAGGAAAACAAGATTATATGGATATTTATATATTATCATTTGTTTTTCTTATCAAAAAAATATATTATCATTTGTTTTGGTAGCCAAGTTTTATTGGTTGAATAGATATTTAATTAGATTTTAAGTGGATGGTCTTCATATTCCTTTTTCTACTGGCAGTATTGATTGTAAGGTTGGAGAAAACCTTTTCTCTATTTATAAGTGTTTGACAGTCAGCCACGTTAGGATTTGAAGGTAACAGTAGAGTTTAAGTGGAAGACAACAATAAAGGTTTATTATCATTTATGGACCGAATTTCAATTCTTATTGGTTATTAGTTGAGTGGAGGTTATAATTATTGCATTGGATTCTATTTTATACGGATGTTGAGGTTTAATTATACTTGGAATTGAGATTTCAATGTTATCACTTTTTGACCCAAATTATTTTATTTGGTATTGCATTAAATTGGGCTCAATCATGTATGAAAATTTTAGTTCGGGCTAAGTAAATTATTGTAAAAGTGAGATATAGATATGTATTGATAAGTAAGTCATATATGTATTGATAGTGGGTCAATTAGATCCAATCTTATGTAAAGATGCGAAATGATTAATAATTGTTTTCTAAGAAATAGACTCCTTTAATTATGAAATATTTTAACTCATCACTCCGCTACGCCACTCTCCACGACTTGACTTCTCGAACCAAGTATGTTATATGCTTTGCAAGTCATTTATGATTTTATTAAGACGTGTTAAATATGAAACATTCATACATTAAGACTTCATATGTTATATATGATTTATATTGTGTATGATATAAATTGATAGAAGCCTCAATTTTAGACTTATTCTTTCCAAAGTAAAACCATGAGACATAGAAGATACTTATATGAATTTTGGTGCATGTTAAGCTTAGTATTAAGGACCCAATTAGAAATTGATAATGAATCCGTACAATAATTCATCTCTTTATCACTACCTTTGTGTAAAAACAAACCTTTGTGTAAAAACAAGAGAAAAACTATGGATGGTTATTATTACTTCCTCTTCAAGTTCCCATTTCCAGTTCAATAATATATCCCTTTATCACTACATTTGCTTAAAAGCAAGGAAAAACTGTGGATAATTATTAGCACTACGCTTCAAGTTTCAATTCTGAAAATCTCGCTCCTCAATAATAATACAATTATGCTAATAAAACTATTTGAAAAGCCTCTTTTGAAAGAAATGTAATCGATCCCTATATTTTTGCTAGATGGTGAGTGGACAGGGACAAACAACCCGGACTGAGAGGCACAACCATTTTACTTGGTTGCATAGAAATTTCAAAAGAAACCCTAACCATGGTTTGCCACAACACTTGGATGCCATGGACAAAGATTTACCGGGGGCAAGGACAAATGGATACCAATTCCATAGAGATAAAATTGTGTATCACCTTGATCGAACTCACTCCTTATTGGAAACAATTCATCAAAAGAATTAAAGAAACATTCGACTACCAAATCTCCCCAGATGTGTTACTACGATGCATGAGGGAAAGGTAGAGGGTAAATCGTGAAGACCTTTGGGACACCAATAGAGAATCAAGTTACGAAAAAAAAACAAACAATGTCTTTCCAATACCTGAAATCAACTACGAGGGACAATATGTTGAAGACGAACCAAGTGAGAAGTACAACCCTGCATCGTATTCCACAATTGACCCAAGGCCAAAACCAAGGGAAATCAACATGAGGGTGCTAACGGGAACTATTAGTTGACGACTAGTTTTTCTTATGTTTTTTTATGAACCATTATGTTTTAGCATGTTTGGACAATGAGTGTGCCTAGTGGTCCATTAGTTATGTCAACTTATAAAGGTTTATGAATAAAACATGCTATTTCTTTAAGTTTCTTGTTTTCAAGTTGATTTCTTTCTAAATAGTCACCATTATTTAATTAAGGCTATGTCACCACCAAGACGCGGTAGGACTAACAACAGCAATAACCAAACCCAAGAACCCCCACAACATACTCAACCACAGCCTATTGCAGTTGACCCACAGTTTGCCCAGCAGCATCTCGCTATGATACAAACTTTTGTGCAAGCTACTGCACCACTGCCATCTCCTCAAACACCAACACCAACACCAACGCCATCACCTTCTCCGTCGTCGCCTCCTCAACCAGAGCAACAACAGGAAGCTGTACCCGACACTAGGACCACTGTCGCGATTTTTGAGCAATTCAAGAAACAACAACCCCCTATCTTCTATGGCAGTACTGATCCCTTGGAAGCGGAGGACTGGCTAGTAGGAATGGAGAGGATTTTCGAACTCATTGACTACCCAAACCCTATAAGGGTGATCTGTGCAACCTTTATGCTACGTAAAGGAGCTAGGCGTTGGTGGGACAACACTGCTAGATCAAGGGCTCTTGGTCATGTTTGGATGTGGGATGAATTCAAGGAGGTATTTTTGAAAAAGTACTACCCTACGAACATCCGAAATTGGAAGGAAGCGGAATTTCTCACTTTGACTCAAGGTTCGATGTCCTTGATCGAGTACGAGCAAAAGTTTGATGAGTTGGCTCATTAAGCTCTTGAATTTGTGGATACGAAAGAGAAAAAGGCTAGACGTTTCAAGCAAGGTTTGAGGGATGACTTGAAACGGACTGTCATAGTGCTCCAATTTGAAAATTACCATGATGTATTGGCAAGGACACAATTGGCAGATTTCAAAAATCGCACTAGCGGAGAAGATAAGTAGCATGGTGAACAGTCAAAGAAACAAAAGTGGGTGAATAACAAACAGTCAAAGAAGCTAACGTGGGTGGATAACAAGGGCAAAGGAAAACATAATTTTTCCAAGAAAGGAAGGGGAGATTCGACACAAGGTAGCAACAAGAGCTACCCACACTGTAAAATGCCAAAAGAATCACCAGGGAGCTTGTCTTATGGGGACAAATTCATGTTTTCGGTGTGAAGAACAAGGGCACGTGGCTCAATATTGTCTTAAGTATGGTTAGCCAGGGAACAACCAGCAAAAGCCACATGGTAACAATCTGCAGAAAGACCACATGGAAACAATCAACAGAGAAATAATCAAAATAAACAAGGCAATGCACCCAAGGGACATGCTAGGGTTTATGCATTGGGAGGACAAAATGAGGATCAGAATCGAAATGTCTTGGCAGGTAAAGTCCTCATATCCAACTTACAAGCCTATGTATTGATAGATTCGGTGCTACTCACTCATTTATATCCCCCTAAGTTTGTAACTACATTGAATGTTATGGTTGAACACATACAATTTCCTTTAGAAGTGACGATGCCCAATAGAGATGTGTTGAATACTGATCACATAACTAGAATGGCTAAAGTAGAGATTGATGGTAGATCAATAGAGATGGAGCTATATGTACAAGATATAGACGAATTCGATGTAATTCTTGGAATGGAATGGCTATCCAAGAACCACGCATTAATTTGTTGCTTTGAGAAAGAAATAATTTTCCAAAGACCAGGGGAAGAAGAATTTCGACCATCTATAGCTAGATGTGGACCCTTATCTCGCGCTGTTTATGCATTGAAAGCGCGACGAGCCTTACCACTAGAAGACACGACGGGTTTCTTGATGTCGGTAATAAGGATGAGAAAAAGGATCAACAATTAGCAATGTTAGAGTGGTATGCGAATATCCAAAAATCTTCCCCGAGGAATTACCTAGCATACCGCAAGAACGAGAGGTAGAATTCACGATTGACCTCATTCCCAACTCAGCACCTATCTCCAAAATCCCGTATAGAATGGCGCCCAAAGATTTACAATAGCTAAAGGCGCAGATTAAAGAACTATTGGGGATGGGTTTCATCCAACCCAATGTATCGCCATGGGGAGCGTAAGTATTATTTGTTAAGAAAAAGGATGGATCGATGAGAATGTGTATCGATTATAGAAAATTGAACCAAATCACTATCAAGAATAAGTATCCCCTTCCCAAAATTGAAAATTTATTTTGATTAGCTCCGAGGTGCAGTGGTGTTTTCCAAGATTGATTTAAGGTCCAGTTATCATCAGTTGAGAGTCAAAGCTAGTGATGTCTCTAAGATAGTATTTAGAAATCGATATGGTCACTACGAGTTCTTGGTTATGCCTTTTGGGCTAACTTATGCTCCTGGAGTCTTTATGGATTTAATAAATCGTGTTTTTCATGATTATCTGGATCAATTTGTTATCGTGTTCAACGATGATATCCTTGATCTATTCAAGAAGTAAAGAAGAACATGAGGAGCACTTAAATATTGTGTTAGAGATTTTGAAAAAGGAGAAGCTCTATGCCAAGTTCAAGAAGTATGAGTTTTGGATAGAATGAGTAGCATTCCTTGGGCATGTGATCACAGCACGAGGGATAGAGGTATATCCCAGTAAAGTAGAGGTAGCATTGAATTGGCCTAAACCAACTAATGTAGGAGAAATTCGTAATTTCTTGGGTTTAGCAGGATATTATCGAAGGTTCATTGAGGGATTCTCCAAAATATCAGGACCTCCGACGCAACTGACTCACAAGAATGCGACGCTTGATTGGACAGAGGATTGTGAGCTAAGTTTCGAAAAGTTAAAACAAAAGCTGGTGAATGCGCCAGTGTTAACTATGCCCACTGGATCAGATGGTTTTGTGATTTATAGCGATGCTTCAAAGCAAGGTCTGGGATGTGTCTTAATGCAGCACGGTAAAGTGGTCGCCTATGCATCAAGGCAATTAAAGATACATGAAAAGAACTACCCCACGCATGATCTAGAATTTGCCGTAGTCGTCCAGGCACTAAAGATTTGGAGACGTTACCTTTACAGAGGCAAATGTGACATTTATACGGACCATAAAAGCCTCAAATGCATCTTCACCCAGAAGGAGTTGAACATGAGGCAGAGAAGATGGCTAGAATTAGTTAAAGACTAAGACTGTGAAATTCATTATCACCCTGGTAAAGCAAATGTAGTAGCCGATGCCTTAAGTCGTAAAGTTATAAATCATTTAGCCATGTTGACAACGCAAGAACAACTATGGAGAGAATTTGAGAAATTGAATCTAGAAGTTGTCACCACTCAGCCAGGTGTGGTTGCTCGAGTAGCAGCTATGTCGATCTGACCCACACTGCGTGACAGAATTAAGAGTCATCAAAAAGGTGGCCAGTCATTTGAGTATATCAAGTTTGAAACTAACTCAGATAAACGGAAGGATTTCACCATTTCTGAAGATAAAGCATTATACTACCAAGGACGCGCCTGTGTACCTAATTTTGAGGAACTGAATAGAGAGATTCTGGAAGAGGCTCACTCATCTCCTTATTTAGTACACCGAGGTGGTACAAAGATGTACAAGGACTTGAAGACAGTATTTTGGTGGGAAGGTATGATGATGGATATAGCTGAGTACGTTAGAAAGTGTTTAGTGTGTCAGCAAGTGAAAGTCGAACACCAACGATCATCAAGGTTACTTGAACCATTGTCTAGAATGGAAGTGGGAGCACATAACGAATGGACTTTGTGGTTGGTTTTCCAAGATCAGTAAAAGGAAACGAAGCAATTTGGGTTATAGTAGATCGACTCACCAAATCGACTCATTTTCTACAAGTTCGAATGTATTTACAATGGATCAATTTGCTCAACTATATGTGAATGAAATAGTAAGGTTACATGGGGTACCCATTTCTATAGTATCTGATAGAGATTCAAGGTTCATATCAAACTTTTGGAAAAGTTTACACAAAGCTATGGGAACTAAGCTAAAGTTTAGCACGATTTTCCACCCTCAGACGGATGGACAATCTCAGCGAACAATCCAGACACTAGAGGATATGCTTAGAACATGTATCCTCGAGTTGGTGGACAATGGGAGAAACATTTACCTTTAGCCGAGTTCTCATACAACAATAGTTATCACACTTCAATTGACATGGCGCCATATGAAGCATTGTATGGAAGGAAGTGTAGGTCACCAGTTCATTGGGACGAAGTCGACGAGAGGAAGAATTTGGGGCCAAAGATTATTGAACAGACAGTGCATGCAATTGAGAAAATTCACGCTAGCATGAAATTTGCACAAGATAGACAAAAGAGTTGTGCAGGTAAAAAGAGAAAAGGCCTAGAATTTTCAGTTGGTGATAGTGTTCCTCAAAGTAGCACCGATGAAAGGAATGCTACGATTTGGCAAGAAGGGTAAATTGCGACCAAGATTTATTGGCCCGTTCGAGAGATAAAGAAAATATAACACCCGCACTTAATTCTTGGGTTTACCCACAAGAAATTTAAAATTTAGGGACTTAATTGGATGTTAAATTTTATTTAAAGTTTTAATCATGTCAAATTACTTTTACGGTTGGAATTTAGAAAGTATAATCATGCATTTTCTTCATAATTGGAGTCAATGGGAAATGAATGAGCAAGCATGATAGGCTCCATTATATGTAATCATTAGGAGCATATTATTTGAATAATATGGAAAAGTATATGAATGGTGCTTTACTTTAGGAAAATGATGTGTTGGAATTAATAAGATTGAATGACTTTTGACCTCATGCCAACTTTCCGCACCTATCTATACCCATCCCTTTTACGCACAACTCCACACATGCACACTTCTTTCAACCTCATTACACAATTACGAATAATAACAATTCAAGGTGGTCAAGAAAGCTTTGATCCATTTCCTACTACACTCCATTTTAATCTTCTAAACGGTAAGTATGTTTTGGATCATTACTATGAAATAATCTCAAGAAATTATTATGGATCCCATATGATATGATATGATATATTTATGATTATGTAAAGGGGACCGGAGTTTAGTAGCGCTACACATAAGAATTCTTACCACTTATGTTCGGTAAAATTCTTGAGTCCCCCTGTGTTGATTATGATCCTTATGTTATTCATGATAATTATTTTTGGCATGCTTACTAAGGTTTTATAAATCTCATTCCACGTTATTTATTCCTTTCAGAAAATTGATGTTTCGAGGCGGTAAACATGGAAGTGGCAAAAGTGACTAAGATTGATGAGATTATTGGATTGAACAACTTTCAAATTTCTATGTTTTGATTTTATGCAGAAACAAGCAATATTCACTATTTTTTATTCTGCAATTAAATTATGAATTTTAAGTATCACTCTATTTATCAGTTATGAAATAAATTTTTATAATTGCTATTTAAGTCTCGACAATATGATTTCATTTTCTTTTAGTGGCACTCGAATGGGCAAGAATTCGGGTCGTCACAGAAAATGAGGGACTTTATTACATGTACTGAAATCTCACCTAAAATATGGAATTAGATGGGAAAATATCAAACATCTAACTTTAGGCCATGACCAAAATCAGCCAAGATTGTTTTCCACTACTTGAAATGTAACCTAATTTGGCATAGCCAAAGAGAAATTTATTGTACGTTGAGAAATTAATACCAATCCCAATGAACAACCCACCTAAATAATAATTTAGGAATTTATTAACGGAAAAGGATAATGAATTCCGTATAATCCTAATAACTTGCAGCACATAATCTGATTCAAATGAGCCTATACTTGGGTAAACTAATATATAAAATTGGTAATTTACAACCTGTGTATGATTTCTAAAATTACGAAACTACTACCTTTTCGTGTGTTTTTGTGTGTGTGTGTGGGGGGGGGGGGGGGGTTATAAATCAACAGCGATATTCATTATCTGACTTTAAATCAGGTAGAAAAGCAAATCAACAATATACTCCAGTTTCAGAAGATCGGGTAACAGAAGAAAATGATTGGTAATACTCACATAGGGAAAGTGTTTGTAAATGAATGTGTAAAGTCACCTGCACATAACAAATTTTCCAATGAATCGACTCAAAAATCAGCACCAAGAAAAAGTGTTTATACAGAATATATATAATCAATATACAAAAATTGAACCTAAACTTGGAGATCGAGCGACTCGGATGAATAAAAATAGATCTGAAAGAAATGAGAATGCCTTACCGGGTTGCGATTTTGGGGCTTGGGTGCAGTGGCCGACGAAAGATAGGGGCTGCGAAGAGAGAGAGTATATTAATTAATATGGGACATAACCTCGGGTAGTCTCACCAACCATAATATTTTTTGGAAAAAAACATTTTAAAAATAGACTTCATCCCTTCAAACTTCCTAAAACACCCCATACATAGGATTTACTATAATATAAAAGTCATTAAAGTATAGAAAAACTTTTAAGTTCATAGATAATTTTGTTTATATAATTGATTATATAATTTTTGTTCGCTCATAGTAACACCCCATCAATTGGTATCAGAGCTATATGACCGGTTTAAAAGATAAATATTATATAAAAAAAATAAAAATAAATATATTATACATACACCAAAATTTATAATCATTCAAACATTAATATTAATTGATAATGAAAAAATAGAAATCTTAAGAGTCTTAAAAAATTTAGATGAAGATATAAGAAGAGATATTTATGATTTAATAAATTTCAATATAATAAAAGAAAATTTTATAATAAATGAAATATTAGATTTAATAGAGAATGATATCACTGAATAATTAATATAAAATGATATTACATGAGAGAATGAATTATCATAGAATAGATACTCAATTAGTTAGATATCTAGACATAGAAACAAATGAAAAATTAAATTTAATAATAGAACAAAGAAGAAATTTAATTGATCAAATAAGAGAAGAAAGAAATATAAAACGACAAGAAAAACTAAGATTAAAATTATTAGAGAAAGTGAGAGAATATTATAATAGAATTTTATAGTAATTACCGAGAATACAAATGATTTTAGAAGATAAAAAGAAAACTAAAAAAGAAAAATATGATGAAATAAGAACATTGGAAGACTATCTAAAATATTTTAGAATATATCATAGAAAATTAATCCTTAAATCAATAGAAGAATTTTGTGAATATCAAATAATGAATTATAAAGAAGCAAAATATGAAACGAAACTTATTCTATAAATTAAAAATATCGAAGGAAGAAATTAATGATAGAATTTTCAAAAATAAAATTAGAAAAACAAATAATAGAAAATATAAGACTTCCAGTTAGATCTTATCAAATGAAGGATCTAATACAACTATGTTTCAACCATTAAGCTCATAGGGAGAATCCGATGGATTTCTTAATATGCAATTAAATTGGATAAGTGCATTTTTATGGCAAACATATAAAAACATAAATTTACAAAATAAATTAGTTATTGAATAATTACAACAATTAAATATACAGGATATGAATATCAAAGAAAAATTACACAATATTCAAAATAAACTAACAATACAATTAAAAGAATTAAAAGATATGATAGGAGAAGTTAAAAATATAGATGGAGAAATTTTAAAAGAATTCAAAAGAAAACCAGGAGAATTAATTAATCAAGATAAAACTGGAATAATTATAGAAAAAATACATAAGTTAAGTGAGAAAATAAGAAAGAATGAAAATGAAAAAATTATTAAAACCATATGATATTTATGACAAACTATTTAAGGTACAAAAAACTCAAACTATTAAATCAAGAGTATAAAATGTCAATAGGTGAATATATTGAAGATCTAAAAATATTAATAAAACCATTAATAAGTGATGTTCAAGAAGTAAAAAATGAATTAAAGAAGTAAGAAATGATATAAATATACTAAAACTACAGATTAAAGAATTCAAAGAAAATAATAAAAACAAAGATAGGAAAATAAACAAAAAACTTATGGAAAAAAAAATACTTAGAATAAGAAAGAAACACTTTGAGCAAGAAAAAATTATAATTGAAGCAGGAAGTATGGATGATGAATTTAGAAAAAACATATTACCAAAAATAGTAGAAGAAGAATTAGAATTACAAAAATTAATAGAAAAAACTTTAGGAAAATTAATAGCTGAAGAAAAAACTGAAAAAAAAACAAGATAAAAATGAATGAAGAATTAGATTTGCTTATAGAAAATTTTGACCAATTGAGCCTAAAATTTTTTAACGAATACTGAAGGAGCACCTAGCCCAGCACCAATAGGAACTTCCAAATAAGAATTACCATATTCAAATGAAAGTTATGTACCCTTATATAGTAAACCACACTGACAATATTATGATATAATAAAAGATAGACAACCACCTAAAGAGAATAAATAAAGATAGATTTGAACCAAATAATAATTACGATAAACCTATTAATCATGAAGGAACAAAACTATATTTGGATTGTAAAATAGATACTAAAAAAGCCTTATTAACTTAGGCAAATTCAATGATACTGTTCTTTTTATACAATAAAGATGATACATGGGAAAATACTGAAAGAATGATAGACTTTTTATTAGTATCTTTTGAAGGACGTCTGTTGAGTGCATTTTATATGCTAATTTCATTTATTTTTTGTGATACTTTTTGAGTAATTTGGACAAATACCTACTGAATTGTGCATATTTTGTGGTTAAATAGGTTTAACATTCAAATACATGAGAAAGTACAAGAAAGGAGCTAAGTGGATGAATAATTAAAGAAATTGAGGAGAAAATAGTCAAATCCTTCAAAGAGTCAAAGTTTGGGGACCAAAATGTCACTTTCGAAAAGTTGTGGATCGCATGTGCAATTGATCAAAGGACTAAATTGCAAGTTTCCAAAGTTGACGGACTCAAATGCACTTTTGGAAGGGCTCAATTGAAAGAAATCGAAAACTTTTGGGACCAAGTTGATCTACATAAAAGTTGGAGGACCCATTGCAAATCATTGAAGGATGGAGCTGCAAAATCGCGCCCATGTGAACCACACGATCGCGTGGCTCTAACAGGTCGCGTTCGCGAATCAGGTAAAAAATCCAAGCAGAAAGTTTTCAGCTCAACCACGCGATCGCGAGGCATTCATCCACGCGATTGCGTGGTCAAAGATTTGAACGTTATTCTGGGCCGACCCGGTTCTGCCCAAACGCTGTAGGACGCGGATCTACGCGATTTTTGGCTATTTTGGGAGTGATTTGGCTAGGTTTGAACATTTTTTTTACTCCTTTTTCATCCCAAAAAACTCATTTTCTTTCAATTGTTCTTCATTGTTCTTGCTATTTTCTTGTCATTTTCTTTTGTAATTAGTTAGTATAGTTGATGAATGTTGATGAAGGGAAGAAATACCAACAACATTGTAGAAGAACTTTGATGTTTTGAAGCTTCAAGCATTGTTGAAGGGGAGTTTTTATTTTAAATCTTCATATTTCTTCATATACTTGAATCCATTGTTGAAATGATGTATTTAAATCTTGAATTTCATTGTTATTTCATCATGGGCTAAACTATTTTATGTTGGGATTATTGATGAAGCTTGACCTAGCTTAGTTGATTTTAATGCTTGTATTAAGAATTTAGGTTATTTATTATCTTGTACATTTATTGTTGTATTTATTGACTTGCATTTATTGTGGCCACATTTATGTTTGGATTTCATGAGATGTGCAATTATTGAGTATTCTAGATCAATACAATATTTGCTCTAGGTTCTTGTTTAGGATAGAGATATACCTAAAACCCTAGATGATCCATTGAGTTGTTTTCAGAAAGGTTTAATGCAATTGGTGTGTTTTTAATCTACATAGAGATATAGTAGGTTAATTCCACTAATTAGGATTAATTTCACTCGAGAGAGGTAATTGGCTAAGCTTGGAAAATCGGGTCTAAAATGATTAATGATTAATGAATTGCATTTCTATTTGCTTGTTGAGAATTCAATTAGGTAATGGTCAAGTGGAACCAAGAATCCCAACACTCCTTTATCATCTATTTTTCATCATTTTCTAGTTACTTACTTACAATTGCGATTTTAGCTTTAGTATTAAATCATTTCCAAAACCAAAACTTTATTGTGTGTATTCCTTGGTTAAATTAATTAAAACTAGGGTGTAATTGAAATAGACAATCCTTGAGGGATCGATAAACCGGACTCATTTAGTCCACTATCACTTGTATGCAATACGTGTACTTGTGGTGTGTTTCTAGTGAACAAGTTTTTGGCACCGTTACTGGGGATGTTTCTATTTAAATTACATTTTAGTAGATATTAATTTTGACTATTAGTTAATTTTATTTTGTTTTGTGTGAGAAATCTTCTAATTTTTTGTGTTGTTCTAGGTTGTTAATTATGCATGCGTTGAAGTAGAAGTCTTGACTTAGTTGAAATAGATCCGGATATCGAGGGAACTTTTCGACGTAGGTTAAGGGAACAACGGGAAGCTAGGAGACAACTTCTTACTGGGATGGAAGGAGAAAGAGTTAACATCGAGCTTAATGCTCCAGCTGCAATTCCTCCAAATGGTGGAATCCCACTCGGTTTTTACCCTCAAACGGCTAGAGTTCAAGAGCCCGTTGTTAACGAAGAAGGCGTGCTCTTTGGAGACTTCATGAATCCTCCTATTGTCGAGAATCAATCAAGCATTGTCTATCCCTCCTACAATCATCCAAATTTTTAACTTCGACCGGATGTCATCAATTTGTTCTCCAACACTATCTTATTCTATGGGAGGACCGATGAAAATTCACACGCCCATGTGGTACGTTTCCTAGAGATTTGTAGCAACTTCAACTATGAGGGAGGGTGTGAATGTGGAGGCAATCCGGATGAGGTTATTTGTACACACTTTGAAAGACAAAGCAAGAGAATGGCTTGATACTTTGCCTCCGGGGAGCATCACTACTTGGGTAAAGTTTGTCCGAAGATTCACTACAAAATTTTTCCCACCATCTAGAGTTGCTAAAGTCAAGTATGATATTGCTATATTTTAACAATTCGAGATGGAGAGCTTTCATGAAGCTTGGGAGAGATTCAAGGATATGCTTAGGAAGTGCCCGAACCATGGGATTACATTGGGGAAACAAGTCAACCACTTCTATGCCCGGTTAACTCCTCCTTTCCGTTCAAATGTGGACTCATCTTCTAATGGGTCTATCAAAACAAAGAGCATTCGTGAGGCTTATGACTTGTTTGAGATCATAAGTGAACAAAGTGCAATGTGGCCGGATAGAAGTGCACCAAGGAGTTCTAATGGTGCACGTGGGGGTGATGATCATGCACTTATCTTGTCAAAGATTGATTCCTTATCCAAGAAAGTGGAAGGGTTATCTACTTTAACCTCTCA
This sequence comes from Ligustrum vulgare, assembly GCA_963555705.1. Taxonomy (NCBI): domain Eukaryota; kingdom Viridiplantae; phylum Streptophyta; class Magnoliopsida; order Lamiales; family Oleaceae; genus Ligustrum; species Ligustrum vulgare. The sequence continues at coordinate 29,449,668 of OY743186.1, read as the reverse complement.
ACCCGTCAACATGGTTCAAGTCCCTCCGGTATGTGATATATGTGGGGCTAATCATCAAAGCTCTATGTGTCCATTGGTGGCAAGTGGTTCTTTATCTACCGAGCAAGTTGCTTATGCTCGAAATTTCCAACGCCAAGGGTTCAATTCATATGCTCCCACATACAATCCCGGTTGGAGAAATCATCATAATCTATCTTATGGTAACAATCAAAATATTTTGAATCCAAAGCCACAAGAAAAGAAAGAGGGATGGGAAGAGGCTATCATCAAGCTAGCAAATCATCAATTGCAATATCAAGAACGCAATGATGCCTCTTTGAAGAATTTGGAGAAACAAGTGGGCTAAATAGCTAAACTTCTCTCGAAAAGGCAACAAAGAGCTTTGCCTAGCAACACCGAGACAAATTCTAGGGAGAACGTTCAAGCTATTACAACAAGGAGCGGGGTGCAATTGCCCGAGATCATGGCACCACAACCAACAACTCAATCAAACAATGCTCCCATGGAAGATAATGAGCCTATTCAAGCACCCGAAAAGGTTGTTGAAATGCCCAAAGAGGTTGAGCTGGTAGCATCCACATCAAAGGTCCCAACACCGATCAAAGCTTATGTGTCTCCTATCCCCTTTCCTCAAAGGTTGCAAAAGCAAAAGCTCGACAGTCAATTTGGCAAATTTTTGGAAGTGTTCAAGAAGCTACATGTCAACATTCCTTCTGCCGATGCATTAGCTCAAATGCCGAGCTATGCCAAGTTCATGAAGGATATTCTATCAAACAAAAGAAGGCTTGAAGAGCATGAGACAGTGATGCTAACTGAGGAATGTAGTGCGATCATTCAAAACAAGCTTCCTCCAAAAATTAAAGATCCAGGGAGTTTTACTATTCCATGCACTATTGGTGACGTCAATTTTAGTAAAGCTTTATGTGATCTTGGTGCTAGCATTAATTTGATGCCTTTGTCCATTTTCACGAAATTGGAATTGGGGGAAGCTAAAGCAACCACCGTGTCTCTACAATTGGCGGATAGGTCCATCAAATATCATCGGGGTATCATTGAGGATGTTCTTGTGAAGGTGGATAAATTCATCTTCCCGGCGAATTTCATTATTCTTGACACGGAGGAAGATCATGACATTCCAATCATTTTGGGAAGGCCATTTCTAGCAACCGGGAGAGCGCTTATTGATGTGCAAGAAGGGCAATTAATTTTGAGGGTGCAAGATGAGAAAGTCACATTCAATGTGTTGAAGGCCATTAAATATCCCTCAGAGTCAAATTCATGCTTTCAAGTGGATGTCATTGATCATCTAGTGGTAAACTCCTTCAATCGTGGGCTTTCTAAGGATCCATTGGAGTCTTGCATTGCCCACTCTTTGACTATTGAGGATGATGATCATGAAATTGAACAAATGGCTCATTACTTGGAGGCATCACCTCAATATCAACACAAGAGGGCCCCTACTTTGAGGAGTTAAAAAAGAGTTCTTCACCGCCACTACAATCTCTCGAGAAGGCACCTACCCTAGAGCAAAAGCTTCTTCCTTCTCATTTGAGGTATGCTTACTTGGGGGAATCTTCTACCCTTCCTGTCATTATTTCTAATTTATTGAATGAGGTGGAGGAAGAAAAATTGCTTCGGGTATTGAGGGAGCACAAGGAGGCTATTGGATGGACCATCTCGGATATTCGAGGTATTTGCCCTTCGTTATGTATGCATAAAATTCTTATGGAGGATGATTTCAAACCTTCGGTGGAGCATCAACGTCGGTTAAATCCTAACATGAAGGAAGTGGTAAGAGCCGAAGTGGTGAAGTGGCTTGATGCGGGTATGATCTATCTAATCTCGGATAGTGCATGGGTGAGCCCGGTGCAAGTAGTGCCAAAGAAAGGAGTGTTACCGTGGTGAAAAATGAAAATAATGAGCTTATTCCAACAAGGCCAGTGACGGGGTGGAGAGTTTGCATTGACTATCGTAAGCTCAACAATGCTACTAGGAAGGATCATTTTCCCCTTCCATTTATCGATTAAATGCTTGAGCGATTGGCGGGTCACTCTCATTATTACTTCCTAGATGGGTATTCGGGTTATAATCAAATTCCTATAGCCCCGGAGGATCAAGAGAAGACAACATTCACATGCCCATATGAAACTTTTGCATATAGGAGGATGCCCTTTGGTCTTTGCAACGCCCTCGCCACTTTCCAACGGTGCATGATGGCTATCTCTCCGATATGGTGGAGAAATTTATTGAGGTATTTATGGATGACTTCTCGGTTTTTGGTACTTCATTTGATGATTGTTTGAATAATTTGAGAATGGTGCTAAAAAGATGTGAGGATACCAATTTGGTTTTGAATTGGGAAAAATGTCATTTCATGGTTCGAGAGGGGATAGTTCTTGGACACGGAATTTCAAGTAAGGGGATTGAGGTTGATAAGGAAAAGATTCAAGTTATTGAAAAATTACCTCCCCCAACCTCGGTAAACATAAGAAGCTTCTTAGGGCATGCAGAATTTTATAGGAGGTTTATCAAAGACTTCTAAAAAATCACGAAGCCACTGTGTTCATTACTTGAGAAAAGTACCACATATGATTTCTCTAAATAGTGTCTCCAATCTTTTAACACTCTTAAAGAGAAACTCATTACGACACCTGTTATTGTAGCTCCGGATTGGAGTTTGCCCTTTGAGCTTATGTGTGATGATAGTGATTATGCCATGGGGGCGGTTTTGGGGCAAAGGAAGGACAAAATCTTGCATGTCATCTACTACGCTAGTAGAACCTTGACCGATGCTCAATTGAATTATGCTACTACCGAAAAGGAAATGCTAGCGGTGGTCTTTGTTTTTGATAAGTTTCGGTTATATCTTATTGGCTCCAAGGTGATTGTGTATACCGACCACTCGGCCCTCAAGTATTTGTTGGAAAAGAAAGATGCTAAGCCGCGGTTAATTAGATGGGTTCTTCTTCTCCAAGAGTTTGATTTGGAGATTCGTGACAAGAAGGGAACCGAAAATCTTGTAGCTGATCACATATCTAGACTTGAGCAAACCGAGGAAGTTGTGGATGAAGAGATAAGTGAGGTATTTCCGGATGAGCAACTTTTTCCAAATCATGGATCTTCTACAAGCTTCTAGTGTGCCATGGTATGCGGACCATGTGAATTTTCTTGCAAGTGGCATCACTCCCCCGGACCGCACTCATCAACAAAGGAAGAAGTTCTTTGCGGATATCAAGCACTATTTTTGGGATGACCTGTTGTTGTTCAAAAGGGGTCAGGATCAAATCATGAGAAGGTGTGTGCCCGAGGAGGAGATGGAGAAGATTCTTGAGCAATGTCACTCTTCACCTTATGGAGGTCATTTTGGTGCAGTGAAAACCGTATCAAAGGTTCTTCAGTTGGGATTTTATTGACCCACTTTATTCAAGGACGCTCACAGACTTGTGTCCAAATGTGACCGATGTCAATGCCTAGGTAATATCTCTAATCGAAATGAAATGCCTTTAAATTCTATTTTAGAAGTGGAGATATTCGATGTTTGGGGTATTGATTTTATGGGACCTTTTCCATCGTCCTTTTCTAATCAATACATTTTAGTTGCAGTGGACTATGTGTCAAAGTGGGTAGAAGCAATAACACTCCCCACCAATGATGCTTGAGTGTTGGTGAACTTTTTAAAGAAAAACATTTGTTCTCGTTATGGCACCCCTCGAGCTATCATTAGTGATAGAGGAAAACACTTTTGTAACCGCCTCTTCGACTCACTTTTGACCAAGTATGGAGTGAAACATCGAATATCCACTCCTTATCATCCACAAACAAGTGGGCAGGTAGAGATTTCAAATAAAGAGTTGAAGAAAATTCTTGAAGTAACGGTGAATATCTCGAGGAAGGATTGGTCTAAGAAATTGGATGATGCATTATGGGCATACCGCACCGCCTTCAAAACCCCCATTGGTATGTCTCCCTTTCACCTCTTATTTGGAAAAGCATGTCATCTTCCGGTTGAGCTCGAGCACCGAGCATATTGGGCAACAAAAGTCTTGAATTTTGATATGAAGTTGGCCGGTGAGAAAAGACTACTCCAACTCAATGAACTTGACGAGTTGCGACTTGAGTCATATGAAAATGCTTGGATTTACAAATAGAAGACAAAGAGGTGGCATGACAAGAACATTGTGAAGCGGGACTTCCAAGTTGGGCAACAAGTACTTCTTTACAACTCAAGACTTCGATTGTTTCCCGGTAAACTCCGCTCTAGATGGTCGGGACCTTTTACTATTGCTCAAATCTTCCCACATGGAGAGGTCGAACTTTATCATGGAAGCAAAGGGAACTTCAAAGTCAATAGGCAACGCTTGAAGCCATACTTGGGGGTGATTATGAAGAGGAGAAGTCATCCATCCCTCTTGCAGAGCCGAAGTAATCGTATCCAAAAGTCGAGCTTACGACTTTAACCAAGCGCTTTTTGGGAGGCAATCCAAATTTCTACTCTTTTAATTACTTGTTGATATTTACTTGTTGCATTTTTATTATGTCTAACTTGGTTAATCACCAACTTTTGTATGTTCAAATTTTTTGAAATCCTAAGCAACCTTGTCCTCAACAAGTTTGGGGGAGATTTGCGTATCAAGAGAATCAAAGCTTAGGTCAATTTGGAACATCATTCACGCATCAATTCGGGGAAGTTCCATCACCCATTCCTTACTTTTTATTATGCTATTGTCAACATTGAGGACAATGTTTGATTTAAGTTTGGGGTGTTGAGATCATGTTACTATGTGAACATTTTAGATTGCCTTTCCGGCCCTTGGTGTTTTGATGTTTGAAATTGTTTATTTTGTTTGGAATATTGACATGCAAGATAGCCTTTCCGGGTTATAAGATTTTGATGTTTGAAATTGTTGTTAATTCATGAGTTATGACCAAATTTGCAACTTGTGCTACTTTCTATAAAATGCTTATCCATGTAAGATCCTATGTACATCGAGCACAATAGTCATGTTTAATTGTCGGTGAGTTTGGGAATTGTTGAAGGGAAAGAGGTTATAGGAGTAGATGAACTAGGTTGTGAGCTTGTATGTTAATTTATATCAACCTATCCAATGTTCCTAATGCTCTAGATCTCTTGACCCTAATGTAAAGACAAGTTTGGGGGTGGTCGACCCGTTAAATGAAACGGTCTAGACGTGTGGTGATTCCATGCATGTGGAAGTAAATTTTTGTGTGGAGTGTCTTTCGCCAAGTATAATCTAAGTAATGACCATATGCTAGAGTTCTAAGCCTATTTTAATTTTTGCATTGCATTGCATTGCCCTATCTCGAAGCCTTTTTGACTCGATTAATTAAGCCCGTAGGAGTATCTTGAAACTTGGTGCCTTAAGTTTGAAACTTGGGAGTCACCGGCCGAAAGCTCGCTACATGGGTCAATTAGAAAGCTTAATGAGTAGGGCACTCACATACACACTTGAAAAAAAAAACACATAATCACTGCATTCGCTTAATAAGTCTACCCCACTTCGTAGCCTTTTTGACTCGAGTTAATAAGTCCGTAGGGCTATTTTAAAACATGGTACCCTTTGATCTAAAAAAATGGGGAGCTGTCGACCTAAAGCTCGCTACATGGGTCAATTAGAAAACTTAAGGGAGTGGGGAAGTCATGAGCAAACATCATGTTAGTTGTTAGAAATCATGCATTTGTACTTGCATAAGGGCTTAGATGAATAGTGGGTTTGAATTACTTGGTATAAACTTGAATGTCGAAGCACTTATTAGTGGAGAGTCACTGCATTTCTAGGTTTTCAAGATTGTCGGTAAAACACACCCATACTAGAGTGGAAAAAGAAAGAGTGATTTGAGAGTACCCTCTAGAATTGCATCCCGGGAGTGGAAAGAAAATTATTCATTGGGGGAAAGGAAAGAATTGACCAATAATGGTGGGTTAGTTCTGACTTGAAACCTCTTTACTCATCAACACTCTTGAATCTTATTGACGATTGAAAGTTGCTATGTACATACGCACCGATCGAACATCGAATAAGCCAAACTCATTTTTGTAGAATTATTTGGGAACATAATTGTGAATTAATTATGCAATTGCACACTCATGGAAGATTGCGAGCTATCTAGCATTGTTCATCATTATGTCATTATTTTTGTAGATGCATGTAAATATTCTTGCTCGGGACGAGCAAGAGTTTAAATTTGGGGGTATTTGTTGAGTGCATTTTACATGCATATTTCATTTATTTTTGGTGGTACTTTTTGAGTAATTTGGACATATACCTACTGAATTGTGCATATTTTGTGGTTAAATAGGTTCAAAATTCAAATACATGGAGAAAACACAAGAAAGGAGCTAAGTGGATGAACAATTGAAGAAATTGAGGAGAAAAGAGTCAATCCTTCAAAGAGTCAAAGTTTGGGGACCAAAATGTCACTTTCGAAAAGTTGTGGATCGCATGTGCAATTGATCAAAGGACTAAATTGCAAGTTTTCAAAGTTGACTGACTCAAATGCACTTTTGGAAGGGCTCAATTGAAAGAAATTGCAAACATTGGGGACCAAGTTGATCTACTTTGAAAGTTGGAGGACCCAATTGCAAATCATTGAAGGACGGAGCTGCAAATCTTGCCCAGGTGAACCACGTGATCGTGTGGCTCTAACAGGTAGCGTTCACGAATCAGGTCAAAAATCCAAGCAGAGAGTTTTCAGCTCAACCACGCGATCGCGTGGTAAAAAATTTGAACGTTATTCTGGGCCGACCCGGTGCGACCCGGTTCGGCCGAAACACTTAGGACGCGGATCTACGTGATTTTTGGCTAGGGTTTGAACATTTTTTTTACTCCTTTTACATCCCCAAAAACTCATTTTCTTTCAGTTGTTCTTCATTGTTCTTGTTATTTTCTTGTCATTTTCTTTTGTAATTAGTTAGCATATTTGATGAGTGTTGATGAAGGGAAGAAATACCAACAATATTGTAGAAGAAATTTGATGTTTTGAAGCTTCAATCATTGTTGAAGGGGAGTTTTTATTTTAAATCTTTATATTTCTTCATATACTTGAATCCATTGTTGAAATAATGTATTTAATTATTGAATTTCATTGTTATTTCATCATGGGCTAAACTATTTTGTGTTAGAATTATTGATGAAGCTTGACCTAGCTTAGTTGATTTTAATGCTTGTACTAAGAATTTAGGCTATTTATTATCTTGTGCATTTATTGTTGTATTTATTGACTTGCATTTATTGTGGCCACATTTATGCTTGAATTTTATGGGATGTGCAATTATTGAGAAATTGTTGTGTATTCTAGATCAATACAATATTTGCTCTAGGTTCTTGTTTAGGATAGAGATATGCCTAAAACCCTAAATGATCCATTGAGTTATTTTTACAAAGGTTTAATGCAATTGGTGTGTTTTTAATCTACATAGAGATATAATAGGTTAATTCCGCTAGTTAGGGTTAATTTCACTCGAGAGATGTAATTGGCTAAGCTTGAAAAATCGGGTCTAAAATGATTAATGAATTGCATTTCTATGTGCTTGTTGAGAATTCAATTAGGTAATGGTCAAGTGGAATCAAGAATCCCAACACTCCTTTATCATCTATTTATCATCATTTTCTAGTTATTTACTTACAATTGCGATTTTAGCTCTAGTATTAAATCATTTCCAAAACAAAAACTTTATTGTGTGTATTCTTTGGTTAAATTAATTAAAACTAGGGTGTAATTGAAATAGACAATCCTTGTGGGATCGATAAACCGGACTCATTTAGTCCACTATCACTTGTATGCGATACGTGCACTTGCGGTGTGTTTTTAGCGGACAACATCTTAAGAATTGGTGGGAAGGAACAAGTAGTGATACAAAAGCATTAATAAGGAGAAATGTACAAACAGAACAAATAAGATCAAATAGAAAAGGCATAGAAAAGTTAGTAGATTACATTGCGGATGAATTTTTAAGAGACAATTGGATAAGTAATGCTGAAACATAATCAATTAGAGAAAAAGATAATGCAAGATTGAAATTAATAAATTTAGCAATATGTGATATGTGTAAAATCAAAAAATACACTTGTGAATTCAAAGAATACTATTATATCAAATTCTATAGTAATGAAAATCAAGAAGTATACAAAGATATGTATTACAACAAATTACCAGGTTCATGGGGAAAATACTTTAAAATAGAATTTGAAAAATTTATTAGAAATAACCCTGGAATACCTAGAACATTAGGATCAAGGATAAAATTTCTATTTGAAATCAGGAAAAATAACTAGAATATGTTGTGAAGATATGGAAAATCAATCCAATGGGGATGTAACCCTGAAAGGAGAAAAAATAATAAAAGAAAATATAAAAATAGAAAGTTTAAAAAATTTAGAAACTTTAGGTAAAGATATATAAAGCATAAGAGAAGATATTACATAAGAAGATATAATCCGAATAAAAAAATAGAAAAAATAAAACTTATAAAAAAGACAAAAGTCAATGCAAATGTTGGAACTGTGGAGAAATAAGCCCTGATTGTAACAAAAAGAAAGTTAAAATATTACAGAAAGAATATCTAGAAATAGAAAGTGAACTAAGTGAATTATTTGACATTGAAGAATATTATGATCAAGAAGTCTATATAAATGAAATAGATTCAGAAAGTAATGAATCAGAATCAGAATAGAAAAATAGAAAAAAAAAATAACATGGATGTACGAGAATATGAAGGAATAGAGGGTTATGGTTTAAAACTAACTTCTGATAATAATAAGTTCAAGAAAATACAAAAATTATCTTTAGATTTGAAAATAGGAAAATGAGAAATATTAGATAGAATATGGAGAAGAGAAAGAATAGCAATAAATGAATATCATAAAATTGAAAAAGCAATAGATGTTAGAAAATACTCATGGAACACATAAATTAAACAATTTAACAAAAAATACGGTTACAGAATTATTAACAAAGATCAATAAATATACAAAGTGAAAAGTTTCAGTATGTTTATTTAGCAGGTATACAAATAATGTTTGAATCCTTATTTAGGGAAGGAGTAGATTCACCTTTTACTGTAAGTTTACATGATGGAAGAATAATAAATTTAAAAGATAGTCATTTAGGGACGATAGAATGAAATCTTGCATATAAGAAACTAATATTTACGTGTTATCCAAAATATTGTATATCATTAAAAGATAAAAACTTTAATGAAGTCTTACGACTACATTTTAAGTTACACAAAGATGATATAATGGAACTAGGTGATCGAGTCATGACTATAGAATATAAAGCGCTATACACATTCACTAATTCTAATTATGGAAATATTTGTTCCAAAAAACCATATATTGAAGTTCATAAAGAATGTAAAGATTTTGGTAAAATTATAGAACCAGATAAACAAATAAATTTAGTCCCAAAAAACTATGAACTCACTATAACAAATAAACCAAAATTAAGAGAAGAAGAATACCCTAATAATAAAATAACATTTGAAGATGAAAGATTAATTAGAAAATCAACAAGTTTACCTAAACAATTAGGAGAAACTAGTAATACAAGGGAAATAAAACTTCATAGAAATGTTGGAAATATGAAAATAGAAAGTGAATATTTCAATGAAAAAGAACATATAAAATGATCAAATATATTAATTGACACAGGAGCTAGCACTAGTTTGATGTGAACCTTTAGGGGTAATTCATCAAATTGGTTAGATCTAAAATAATAACATACCCTTCATATGAGCCCACTATACATATTGATATACCTATAGATCCACCGACTTTACATTTTAGCCATCCAGCGATCCTGATCTATTTGAAACTAGCTACGTATTCAGCCTCCGAGGAAGATAATGCTGTCGTGGCTTGCTTCTTTGAGCTCCAGGTGATTGCTCATGTCCTAAGACTGAAAACATTTACTGAAGTACTCCTCCTATCATCCAATGAACTTGCCCAGTCACTATCCGTGAAACCACATAATTTGAAATTGGATGTCTTTGAGTACCAAATTCCATAATCCATAGTTCCAGCAATATAACGCAAGACCCACTTTGCTGCTCCAAAATGAAGCTTTGAAGGATGTTGCATAAACTTGGAAATCATGCCAACCGAAAATGCAATATCAGGTCTAGTATTAGTTAGATAGATTAAGCCTCCAACTAAGCTTCTGAACCTTTTAGCATCATCCATCTCTACCCCATCTTCATACTACAATTTTTTATTGATGTTCATGGGTGTAGCTACAGGTTTACAGTTAAGCATGCCAAATTTCTTAAGAAGATCCCTAGCATATTTTCGTTGAGAAATAAAATTCCCATCTTCTTCTTGCTGCACTTCAAGTCCAAGAAAAAAATGCACTAATCCCTTTCACACTCATGTCACGTTAAGGTACTGTAGAAGAAAAAAAATGCAAAATACGATCCAATTTATCGTAATCGATTAGTTAACATGTTGGTTAACCGTATTCTGAAACAAAAAAAAAATCATTGGCTTATCAAATTCTCTATCGAGCCATGAAAAAGATTCAACAAAAGACAGAAACAAATCCACTATCTGTTTTACGTCAAGCAATATGTGGAATAACTCCCGATATAGTAGTAAAAGCAAGACGTGTAAGTGGATCAACTCATCAAGTTCCCATTGAAATAGGATCCACACAAGGAAAAGCACTTGCCATTCGTTGGTTATTAGCGGCATCCTGAAAACGTCCGGGGCGAAATATGGATTTCAAATTAAGTTCTGAATTAGTGGATGCTGCCAAAGGGAGTGACAATACCATACGCAAAAAGGAAGAGACTCATAAAATGGCAGAGGCAAATAGAGCTTTTGCACATTTTCGTTAATCCATGAACATGATCTATACATCTCGATCGGAAAAGAATCCAGAGAAAAAGAAAGAATCGGAATTGATCGATAGATTTCTCGAAACAAACGAAAAGGAAATGAAAGAAGAAACATAAATCATAGATCAACTAGGCCCTCTCAGTGACTTTCTTAAAGAGGAACCTCATGTTAATACCATGGAATATGGTTTGATCTTGATCCTATTCCATTCCAAAAATGGAAAGTTTTACACAATTGGGATTTTTTTGGAAATTGGATGCAGTTACTAATTCATGATCTGGTATGTACAGAATGAAAACTTCTTTCTCGATTCTACGAGAATTTTTATGAAAGCCTTTCATTTGCTTCTCTTCTCTTCTCTTCTCTTCGATGGAAGTTTGATTTTTCCAGAATGTATCCTAATTTTTGGCCTAATTCTTCTTCCGATGATCGATTCAACCTCTAATAAAAATGATATACATCGGTTATATTTCATCTCTTCAACAAGTTTAGTAATGAGCATAACGGCCCTATTGTTCCGCTGGAGAGAAGAACCTGTGATTAGCTTTTCAGGAAATTTCCAAACAAACAATTTCAACGAAATATTTCAATTTCTTATTTTACTATGTTCAACTCTATGTATTCCTCTATTCATAGAGTACATTTAATGTACAAAAATGGCTATAACAGAGTTTCTCTTATTCATATTAACAGCTACTCTAGGAGGAATGTTTTTATGCGGTGCTAAGGATTTAATAACTATCTTTGTAGCTCCAGAATGTTTCAGTTTATGCTCCTACCTATTATCTGGATATACCAAGAAAGATGTACGGTCTAATGAGGCTATTATGAAATATTTACTCATGGGTGGGGCAAGCTGAATAAATGAATAACCAAATAAGTTTTCCATTAGCTGTTTATATACTAGTTACCATTGTTGAAACAAATATAACAACATGTGCATTAATTGACACAGGAAGTGATATAAAAATATTTAAAAAATTCTTAATAAAATCATGGAATACTGATGCGAAAATAAAAATAACAGGAGTTACAGGAGAAATTATTTAAATAATTAACAGTGCGGATAAAACCGATATAATACTAGGAAGTAAACAAATAATTGTGAACAAGATATATAATTATAACAAATTTGAATGTGATATATTACTAGAAAATGATTTTATACAACAATTTCAGTATTATAAACAAAATAATTACATGATAATGTTACAAACACCTTGCGGACATTTATTAAAATCCTAAGAGAATTTTAGACCTTATAGAATTCAGCCAACACAGCGTGGTGATAAATGGGAGAAAAAACCAATTACACAAAATGAAATAAAAAATAAAAGAATAATGTATAAAAAAGTCTTGAAAACAAATATACAAACAAGCATGGAAAAAAATCATTGATCAATTAGAAAAAATTTATGGAGAGAATCCATTATTATTTTGGAAACCACATCATCCAAAGCTAAAATAGAACTAACAGAAAATGTTATTATAAAAGTTAGGCCAATGATGTATACCATACATGATACACAGGAATTTAAAACTCAGATAAAAGAATTACTTAACCAAAAATTAATCAGACCTAGTAATGGACCCTATAGTAGACCAGCTTTCACGGTAATGAAACATTCTGAACAAAAAAGAGGAAAAACCAGAATGGTGATAAATTATAAAGAATTAAACAAATATACCAAATTTGATAAATACTTTTTACCAAATAAAGAAGTACTAATAAATCTTGTAAAAGGATAAAAATACTATTCTAAATTTAATTGTAAATTAGGATTTTGGCAAGTAAAAATGGAAGAAGATGATATTCAATATACAACATTTAGTACACCCCAAGGTAAGTATGAATGGATGGTAATGTCATTTGGTTTAAAAAATGCACCATAAATATATCAAAGAAAAATAGATAATATATTTAGAAAATTTAATGAATTCTTAATTGTCTATGTTGATGATATATTAATATGTTCTAATAATAAAGAAGAACATAGAAACCATTTAATAAAATTTATAAATGAATGCAAAAAAGAAGGAATTGTTCTTTTAAAAAAACAAAGGTATAATAGAAAACAAGAAATTGATTTTCTTGGATTATCAATAGATAAAAAGGAATAAAACTACAAACTCATATATCTAAAAAGATAGAAAATTTTCTAGAATCAAAAGAACAAATAAAAAAAATATTAGAATGTTTAAGTTATGCAAAATGATTTATTGAAAACCTTTAAAAAAAGAGACATAAAATCCAAATATTACTCAGAAAAATGAATACCAAATGATGGAGTAATGAGCACACTGAAATTGTCAAATCACTCAATGAAAAATGTAAAAAATTGCCAAAATTAAGATTACGAGATGAAAAAGATAATATAATAGTTAATACTGATACCTCGGATAAATACTGGGCAGCAATATTAAAAACAGATCTTAATGAAATTCGCAGATATTCCAGTGGAAAGCTTAACCAAGCAGAAATAAATTATACTACCCATGAAAAAGAATTATTAACAATTATCAGAGGAATAAAAAAAATTTCATTATTTTTATTATCCAAAAAATTCATTGTTGAAACTGATAATTCTCAAGTTGCAAGCTTAGTAAAAAATAAGTTACCACCAGAACCTCAATATAGGAGGCTCATAGATGGCAAGCCTATTTGGCATTTTATAATTTTGATATAATTCATTTTAAAGGTTTAAATAATTATCTTGCGGATTTTTTAAGCAGGAATATTGAATTTACAGATGAATAATATCAAAAAATCCTTGATAGACGCTAAACAGGGAATAAACTTCATCACGGAGGAAGCTGAAGATATAAAATTTGAAGTTGAGCAACTAGCAGAGACTTTCCAAGAAAGTTTCAAGCAATTGATGGATATCTCAAAATTTCATTACAATTATACTAGAGAATTGATCGATAATTAAGATTGAATCTCAGTTTGAATCGTTAATTACCAAACAGGTTATATAAAAAATACAAACATGTACATCTTCTGGAAGCACTGGTGGACCAACGATTAAAAGAGATGAAACAAGTCCAAGTCCCAAGAAAGTGACCATAAATGAAACCAGTCCTCGAAAAGTAACAATCAATACCAAAGACGAATATATAAGGGTAATTAAAATTCGTGTTGAGGAGGAAGATGATTCTCCTTTTTTACCAAGAGAAGATGAATATAAAACTACTGCCAGAATTATATATGAACTCCAAGAATGTGATTGTTATTGCATTTCGTCTGGAGATCATGTATACCCACGATTGATCGTTACTCAGGGAGGAGATCCCGTTATGACAAAAATGGCAGCTGATTATGAATTTTTGGATCTTATCTATCCAGGAAAAGATCTGAAAGAAATTAAAAATTTTGATGATTTATTAAAAAGAGAAATTTCAAAGTTTTCCCAAGGAAGACCTATATATTTAAAATTTTATTCAATTAGTCCTGAAATTGATGGAAGGATATATTATCCTGCTGAGCATATTATCACAATTAGATATGTTGCTCGAAATTTCCAGATAGAAGTTGGAAAAAATACCAAACCCGTACCAAATATTACATGATCATGGTTTAGATCTCGAATGGTGTTGGGAATTAAGGTTCTCTACAACATTTCCAAAAACTTATATGATAAAAAATTCAAATGCATATGCCAATATAATGGATGAACCCTCCTCACTAATGGAGGAAAAGAAAAGTCAACAATCTTGAAAGAATACATCAACAAGTTTGACACTAATCAAATCAATGGAAGCTTTGTTACCTTACAAGAGGCGTGCATTGTCATAAATTGTCTCGCATGCCAACAAAATTGATGGACAGATGGTACTTGCTTTATTAAAGAAGGATGAAGTGTGTCAAAAAATAAACAACCCCATGTAAGGGCCATGTGAGGAAATAAATAATAGAGGGACATGTGTGTCCTTATGTGTCCATATAGTATTATGAAAAGCTATAAAATTATTAAGTCTATGATATAAGCAGTGATGTAATTGTGTCCAATGTAGCATTATAAATAAAGGCCTCTGGGATAGTTGAAAGACAGAGATCCCTTCAGCACTCAACTTGTGAGAAAGCCAAAGAAATCCTTTGTCTCTGAAAAAATTCTCATACCAAAGTCTTGTACCAATCCTCTTTGAATCAATAATATTCCAATCGTTTTATAAAAAAAAAATATGAGTTTCTAAGTTTTCGTCTTCCAAATCCTATTTCCTAAAGAAGGTATATTATTAAGTAAACTCCCTACACTTTGTCCAAATATTTTCCAGCAAGATATTTTACAGTGAAGGCATGGATTCAGGTGAGGCTAATTACCCATAAAGGCAGGAGGCCGTTGAAGGGAATGATAGCAGGAACCTGTGAGCCTGAAGGTCACTAATATCAGAAGGAAAATTCAAAGGTACAAAGAACAGGAAAAGATGTTAGTATTCTCAATATATTCGTCTTTATGGAATTAGGAGGAGGAAGAACTGTTAAAACAAGTTATTATGGGAGAATTTAGAATTATTAATTTTAATTATCAAAACAGTCCTTATAAAGATGAATATCATAACATAATTGAACCTTTATTCATGCATAAACAGTTTACTAGACCCAATAATAAAATAAAAAAGTTATATCGTGTCTATATGCCATGTTTGTTAGCTATTTTTCCTAAATTAAAAGTGATACGATTCGAGATGCGCGGAATTAAACACCGGAAAGTTCCGAACCCAGGTTGTTACGGACGGTGGAATCTTGACCCGACAATCACGACGCAAGGATCAACGATGTGGATTGAAGAACCAAGATTTTCGAAATGCCACAAGGATCTTTCCAGCTTCCTTGATAAGTTTTTGATTTTGAAGGCCACAAATACTCTCGCGAATATTTGATAAGTTCCGGATGAACACCACAAGATGATAATCTTGATAAGTTCTATGAAATATAGGAATCCACCTTTAACTTTTATTGAATCCTCAATAAAACTGTTTTTAATCAAATCAAATCTGAATGTTACATTGAATGAAAGAGCGTATAAATAATGAAAAAAAGACCTAACAAAATCCTAGTCGCTAATTGACTCAAAATAGAATCTTAATTAAACTAAAATAGCTAAAATAACTAAAATTGGAAAAAGGAAATAAAATAAACAAGATCCTTCGAAATCTAATCCGCTCCTCGGTTACGTCCGTGAAAGCTCCAATTACAGCCATAAGGCGCTCGCTGGTGAAGAGTTACGGCCGTGACTTCATTATTTACGGCCGTAAGTGTAAAGACTTGAAATTCTGCATTTTAACCCGAGACTGGATTACGGCCGTGACAAGCTGGGCATTACGGACGTAAGAATGAATCTGGTCCTTTTTCCTTTGTTTGGCTTGAATATTTGAATTTTCCCGTCAAGCTTGCTGTAATTCATATTATCGGGGTTCTGGATCACATCATACCCTCCTTCTTTAGGATGATTCGTCCCGAATCATAACTTTGTTCATGAATGCAACTGCTCCCCCTGGATCAAACGGAAAATTTATGCTTCCATGCCATGAGTTCAATAAATTATGCTCATTTGATTGGAAAACATGGAAGAGATGGAGCTTGAACTCCCTTTGCCATACGTAGTGTGGTTGAAGCTTCCAAACGTAATTAACCTGCAAAAAAGATTTAAATAAAATGGAGAGAGACATGTTAGCTTCATGAGGTACAATGTATGGATCCTTGTATTCATGATAAACCACCACCAACTCCACTTCTTGAACCACGAGGCTCTTCTCTTTGCCTTTTTCCTCCTTTGCAATTTCTTGTTCAATTTTTTTTTATTTTCAAACTCAACCACATCTCCTACCTCCAAACTTGTATCACCATGTTCATGTACTACCTCATCACTACCAAAATGTGGATCTTCCAATTCAAAGCTCAAAATTTGAACTTCTACCCCAACTTCCAATTTTTCTTCATCAAATTTTGGAGTTTGATCACCTAACTCCACCTTTTCATCTCCTACCACAAAATTCGGGGTCTGTTCAACTACTTCTAATTCATGTTTCAAGTCTTCCTCCTTCTTTTCAACACTCATATCCCAAGGCTCAACTATAAAATGTATTTCACTCTCCTCTAGCCATTTAATCACCGTCTTTCGTTTCTCCTCCTTCTTTCGCAATTTAGCCAAATATTTTCTTTCTGCCTCCCGTTCACACCTCAATCTTTCTTCATAAATTTCTTTTTGAATTTTCAAAATTGCTTTTGGATCAATCTCTTCTCCCCTCTTAACCCCGATTCCATCCCTAGGTTTATGATCACGCCTATATTCCCTCCTAGCTCTAGAATCCGATTGAAATCGCTCATTTTGCAATTTAGCTATCTCCTTCTCTCGTTTATCAAACCTCTTCTCAACATCAAGCAAGAACCTCAACACACGATTTTTGGCGTTTTCATGAGAATTGGACATTGTGAAATTTATGTGGAAGGACACAGAAAAGGAATAATGAAAACAAAGGATCAAGAAACTCAAGAAAGTGGTTCTTGAATGGACTCTTTTTTTTTGGATGAATTTTCGAAATAAAATAAAAAAAAAAATAATCTTTTTTTTTATAAATCTGAAAATTCGACAACGAACACGACAAAACAAACGAAACTTAATTCGGATAAGTAAGCAAAACAAACCCTTTGAAATTTTTTGGAACGATTTTCTGGATTAAAGACTCAACAAACTCAAGAACGAGAAGAACGCAAAAAAAAAAACTGACAACAAAACACTCAACAAGATATGGATGATTTTTATGGGACTCGATGATAAACATAAAAATCAAACTGGATAGAAAAACCTGAATTCAGAGTCCAGTTCTGATACCAAATGATGCGATTCGAGATGCGCAAAATTAAACGTCGGAAAGTTTCGAACCTAGGTTGTTACGGACGGTGGAATCTTGACCCAACAATCACGATGCAGATTGAAGAACCAAGATTTGCGAAACGCCACAAGGATCTGTCCAGCTTCCTTGATAAGTTTCTGGTTTTGAACGCCACAAAGATAGTTAATCTTTGATAAGTTCGGGTTTGAACGCCACAAAAATTGAAATCTTGATAAGTTCTTGGGGAATAAAAGGAATCCACCTTTTAACGAGTAAAACACTCAAAATGTTTATTCAATCATCAAAGTCTCCAATACAATGAATGGAAAATAATATAAATAAACAAACAAAAACCCAAGACGCGAATGAGCTCAAAATAGAATCCTAATTAAACTAAAATAACTAATTACGGCCATGAAAGCTCCAATTATGGCCGTAAGCCGCTCGCTGATGAAGAGTTACGGTCGTGGCTTCATTATTTACGGTCGTAAGTGTAAAGACTTGAAATTCTGCATTTTAACCCGAGACTGGATTACGGTCGTGACAAGCTGGGCATTACGGCCGTAAGGATGAATCTGGTACTTTTTCCTTTGTTTGGCATGAATATTTGAATTTTCCCGTCAAGCCTGCTATGATTCGTATTATCGGGGTTCTGAATTACATCAAAAAGAATTATTAGGAATAAAAATTACAAAATAAATCATTTACTTTTGGCTTGATAGTGATAATACTGAAATAAATAATGAATTGTATTTAGGATATGTGTTTAGTAGCGATAATGATTATAATCATATAATAGATTATGACAGTGATGGAAGAGATGAATCTTTTTTTACTAATTTTTGAAAATTTTGATATCATGAATGAAGAAAATTACATCATAAGAAAACTCAGATATAAGAGAGGTCCATATAAAGTTAAAAATAATATTAAAAATAAAAAGGAATTGAATATGGAAATGAAATTGATAAAATATGATACTAAGTGCAACTTTATGCATCACAAGAGATATTAAAAAGTTTTAAAGAAAATTTAATAGAAAACTTTGTTAAAGATACTGCAAGATCTATAGTAATGCAAGATATTCAAGATATAATTGATAAATTAGAAAAAAGAAAGAAAAATATTTCAAAATATAATATATTATTTGATAGGAATGGCAATGGGTTGAGTTCGGGGAGGGTCGGGGCCAACCCATCCAGAACCCAAAATGGTTGTATCTCGTCCCGCCCCGCGACTGTTTGCGGAGCGGGTCGCGGGTCGGGGCGACTACCCGCCCCGCCAATGACCCGAATTTTTTTTTTAATATAATTTGGTAATAAATTTTTAGGTGAAAAACTTAGGCGTCAAGCTAGTTAGAGCTTTTAAGTTTGAATTTTAAAAATAATATGTATATATTTGAAGGAGAAAGAAATCAATAAACAATATAGTGGTATGGTGGTTGTATATTCTCATACCCTTAAATTCCATAAAGGTTCAATTCTTCTAAACCTCATTAAATTTATTTTTAGTTTCTCATTTTAAAAAAAAAAAATTCTCGGGTCACGGGGCGGGTTCGCCCCGAACTCACCCCGAAATGCTGTTCGGGGCGAAAAACCCGCCCCGTGGACCCGACGGGGCGGGTAATTTTTGGTGTGGGTTGTTTCGAGTCCTTCGGACTTTTTTGTCATCCCTACCATTTGAACCAAACACAGATATCATGGCTGATATAGATATTATCAATTCTCAAACACTGATAGAATTTGAAAAATTACTTGAAACTTTATAAATTATTTACGTCTGTGTTTATAATTCCTGGATATAGTATTAAATAATTAAACAATTTGTTAGAAAAAATATAAAAAATAGATAACATTATATCTCAATTAATAGATATGGACGAATCATCTGAATAATATTATATACTTTCAAAAAACCATGATCAATATATTATAGATTATTCTGACATATTACAGCTTAAAATAGATTTAGAAAATAAAATTATAACAAATACAGTCCAAACCTAATGCCAGAATATACAATCGAAGGACTAGATAACCTTTTAGAAAAATTGAAAGATAAAATGGAAGATATAAACATCAAATGAAAAATGAAAACATATCTTCTGAAGAATATAATAGACTTTTAGAAAAATACGAACAATATATTGCAGATTATTATATTTTACTAGATCAAAGAATGGACTTATACAAAAAAAAATTGTATAATAATTTATCAACCTAATAATTTATGGATACTTCACAAGCATCAACTTCTAATAACTGTGATCATAAACTATATTTAGAAAACAAAGAAATTTCATTTTTATTAGCTATTGTTGAAAAATCTAAAAATATACATTCTATTGGACAATCTAAACTAAAAGAGATATACGAAGATATTGACTATGCTTGCCTAAATAGAATAGAATTTAATTCTGTTAAAACAACAAAAAATATAAATACAGTTCATAAAATTATAGAAGAATACGAAGATATAAAAGAAGAAGTTTCAGAAGGAATAACGTTAGGATATATAACTAAAAAAGATCATCCTAAATCTTTTGAAAAATTATCACAATGTAGAACATTTTTAGAAGAATTTAAAAGATTGAAAAATATAAATATCATCAGAAGTCCTGAATTCAATCAACCTAACTAAGCTTGGGGATATATCTTGGAAAATAAACAATCCTTTTCATTAAGGGTAATTTGGACATTTCAACAGAAAGATCTATTTTACTAAATTTATTGTTTACCAAACCTATTTAACTAAAATCCCCTAATATTTATATATATAAAAAAAGATAATAATAAGACATGGAAAATCGCACCATTACTCCTCAAGCTATGGATTCTATTGTATCTGGGACAATTTATTTCGATCGTCTCAATCCTGTTAAAGTTTGACTCCGACTTTGGTAACAAAATTGAGAGTGCATTTGAAATGTATTAGACGAGATCACGTGAAATTAATTTGTGACATTGACCATACAAATTTAATTTCACTTGATTGTCGTGCGTGAGATTTTAATATTGATAGAATAATGAACTTCAATTAATACTTACAAGCTTGAAGTTCCTTGAGGTATCAACTGGTGAGATTAAATGGTTGATCAATATCTCAATACTTTGTAAATTAAAGTGTCATGACAAGGAACACATATTCATATTATGGAATTCGTCACTTTTTAGGTATGATTATGATCTCACCGGTTCTTCTAGTGGACAGTTGAATCCGGGCTTAGTAATTCGATAGCGATGGTTGAATTATATTATGTGATGTGATCACATCGAACTGTCAAATGGAATATGAGGGTTGAGGATTTGTGAATATTCAAAAAAGGACCTAACTTTGAATATTCAAGTTGTTCAGAGCTTGTTTGTTTTTGATAAAAAAAAATCTTATTTTTATCAAAATCAAAGTCAACAATTAATCACAACCATATATTTCATGGGCCCCACAACTTTTTAATCACAATCTCATCAACTTATATCAAAATTCGCTAAAAATCTGATTAATCTCTACCAAGCAGGGGTTCAATAATTTCAATTTTGCTATGAGTGTAATCTCTTTCTTTTACTGGAATATAACATAATCAATAAATTATTTTTGATTGATCAAAAGTTGACCAGATCAGAATCAATTTATTAGAGCTTAGTTTAATTGGGTCCGATCAAGCTCCATTGGTGGACTCACTATAATAGGCTTATTACCTGTTTTGCGCTATGTAGAAATGAACTTTGGTTATAGTTCTAGGGTTAGCAAGGTTTGAAAGTGTATATGAGTTATAAATAGTCTCATAAAACCATTTTTTTAACCTTACAAGGCTTGAAAGCAGGACGCACAATTAAATATAAAGTGTGTATTTTCTCCTTACATAGAACACTCTAATATTTAGTGTAACTTAGATTTAGAAAAAGATGATGCCTGCATAGATGCTATTGAAGAATACTAATAAAAGCTTGAGTGTTTGAAACATTGATGGAATGAAAAACGGAGTTGATAAAGATTATTGTAAATCGTGCTATAAGGATAATCTTTTCTAGATTATTATTTGTGCAAAATTGTTTATTCTAGTTAAATACATAAAATGGGTGAATTCCCGTGGTGGGAAAATCAAAGGAGGAGCTAGAGGGGGCGGGGGTGTAACTGCACCTAACATTTTCCACAACTCTAGTAACTCTGAGGCAATTGGTAGTGTATTGCGATTTTCGCCCCATAACATTTTTCGACATCCCTACAGGTCTCGCAACTACAACATTTTTTCATCTATCCTGAATTTCCTCTGCTTTTTTTTGTTTCTCGTTTCTGGAGTTTAGTCCTTGGTACAACATATTGAAGGAGAAGGATATGGGGGAGGGTTGTTTCTTACCTTGTTTTAATTCTTTTCAAGAGGCAAATATTGGCCCAATAACCAAAAGCACAATAGCACTAAAGCCTAAGACTTGAGTAGGGGTTAAACTCATTATTCAATCAGCCAAGATTGTTCTCCACTACTTGAAACGTAACCTAATTTGACATAGCCAAAGAGAAATCTATTATATGTTGAGAAATTAATATCAACCCAACTAAGCCTCCATTTGGTAATGCTGTAGCGATTTATAAGCTGGTTTATTTATAATTTCGAGGTAAAATTTATGGTTAAAAATTCGAGATAGAAAACGTATGTAGTTGAAAAGTGATTTGAAAAATTGTGCAAACCGATTTATAAACCATTTACCAAACACCGGCTAAATAATAATTTAAGAATGTACTAAAGGAAAAGGAAAATGAATTCGGTACAATCCTAATAACTTGGAGCACATAATCTGATTCAAATGAGCCTATACTTTCGTAAACTAATTACAACCTGCATATGATTTCTAAAATTACGAAACTACTACCTTCTCATAAAAGAGAGGGAGGGGGTATAAATCTGCAGTGATATTCATTAGAAGGAAATCATTGGTAATACCAACACAGTGAAAGTGTTTGTAAATGAATGTGTACATTTACCTGCAATTAACAAAATTTTCAATGAATCGACTAAAAAATCAGCACCAAGCAAAAGTGTTCATACAAATTATATATATACAATGCTGATCACCCACTTTATATATCGTTGGTTAAGACACACAACTGCTTGTGGAGCTTTTTTTTTTTTAATTTCTTGTATTTATTATAATTAAAACTGCTTGTGGGTTGATCGTTATGTTATTGTCGAAAATCAAAAATAATGAACCACATTATTGAATACACGAAAGTTCACTTGAATTGAGATAGTACACAAAAGTAATACAAGTTTCGAAATCACAAGTTTACATTAGATCATTGCGAAAATTAAAACAATACAAGTTCAATAACTCATTCTCATGATCCGTATACATCATAAACGAAATGATAGTTGGAAAACTGGTGGTAATGTTCTGTTTGCGATGAATTCTGCGAACAGTACTGTGTATAGTACGCTCCTACCTCCTTTGATTCCTGCGAGTAGAGATAGGAATTAAGGGTGAACAAATAAACAGTCAACTCGCTAAACCAAACCAAACCATAACAAATGGTTTGGTTTGAAAAATTCAAAACCGCTTTAAACGGTTTGATTTAAGTTTCAATTGTCGCAACCCACAAAATTTTAAACAAATTATGAAAAAAAAAAACCGAGTGCAAGAATAGCTTATCAAATTCAGATTGTTATTGAAACCGTTAAGTCATTTTGAGTGCTGCTTTGATTTCTTTTTCCGATAGAAATGAGTTATAGAATAACTTTTATCAAAATTTGAATGTTTTCTTGAAAGATTTTTAGCATCTGTCAATTGCAAAAAATGTGAGATTTTTTTCAGGAATAAAGTTATGCGCTAATCTATTCCTGTTTGATCCCTCCTATAAGCAATCAAATCTCATTTCTAACTAGAACTATTGAATGCTGTAGAAAAGTTAAATAAGACATACAGTTTCTATTGAAGAACTTTATGAATAAATTAGGAGAGATTTCATTATGACACATATTTATAACATATTGAATAAAAGAAATACTCTTGCAATAATACAGTGTGTTGTCTTTTATTTATGTTAATGGTTCTCAATAAGTAAGGGAGTGTTCGACGGCTCATTAAACCGATTATAATGGATTATTTGTGTTTTCTAGATAAAATGTGTGTTTGAAAATTGGAGCGAGAAAAATGTGTGGTGAAAAAGTAGTTTGAGAAATTGTGTAAATTAAAAAAGGTAATGATTGCCTTTTATAAACATATGTCGAACAGGCTAATCTCATTTGTAGTTGCAACCTACCTAAGTAATACCCTTACTAATGTGAGTTGTATCTTGAAAAAAAATATAAAAACAACGTAATCTACTTAATGGTCAGTAGGTATTTATTAGTTATCGACCACAAAGTTTGTGTTGATCCTTTACCTAATGTTGTGTATCGAATCCGAAATCTATGATCTTTGCTATTGGTAAATTAATCATTCATTCATTATTGCATTATCGTATAAGAATGCGGCTTGGTTTGAGATCTACTAATGTATTTGATTGCAAAACTGAGGTTTTAAACTGCACCAAACCATAAAGCACTGGTTTGGTTTGGAAAAACTTCAAACCGTTTTAAATAGTTTGGTTTGAAATTTTGTTATAAACTACCCAAAACAAATTGTATTCACCCTTAACATGGATGATAAGCATTGTCTTCCTCGATACGTCGAGAAATTTTTGCTTGTCATGTCCGGGTTTGCTGTAGAATTCGCATACTCATGTCTCTTGTTTCATTGATTTCTCTTTCGAGGACTTTATTCATATTCCACCCTCTTTTGTTCTTATAGCTTCAGGATCCTTGACCGAAGTATCCCCATGTGGGATTTTATCTTTACCCTTGCTTAATGATGGGCTCACTCCCTCTGTCGCAAGCAAATCTTTCACTCCAAATTTCATGTCTCTCAGTCCATTAATCACATAATTGGTAGATGTTTGTTACAGGGATGCATCGTCAAATAGATTGTTCGATTCTACTCTCATTGCTCCAAGACGAGAGGGAACTGGCATTCGTTTGTTGGACGATGGTGTTGGCTCGAACACCTGACTCGATTTTGCGTCCTTCGTCCACTTGTGCAAGATATAAAATGTTGGCAATTTATAGATATTTTGTACGTAAAAAACCTCAAGATATGGCGGAAAAGATGCCCTCATTGGACCATAGCATACACGTGCACATTGTAAAGTCACATTCGATAGAGTAATCAACCGTCCTTCTTCGACCATAGTCATCCCCCTCTTTCTGGCGTTCGACCTCATACGTCTTTAAGTCACCCGAACTATGTACACGACCTATCCCGTACAATGTGCTCTAAGCTAACTCCTCCTGAAATAGTAAAAACAATGCTTTTATGTAAACCTTTGACATCTGCAGTGCTACTCATTAACGCCCACCATCCGCTTTCAAACTCCTCAATAGACTCCGACTGGTGGATTATGTTCATTAGAATACCCTTATGCGTTGGGTATAGTACATGTCCAAACTTTTCAGATAATTTGTATGTAATATGCCACAAACACAATCGGTAGACTGCAAATGGGAAAATGTTTGAGACAACAAACCTTTATTGCCTGATCTTAGTCTGTGATAATAACTTTGGGGGCCTTATGTGTTGGCATCGCTTCCAAGAACGTTGAGAATAACCACTCAAAAGACTCTTTCTTCTCATCGCTTAACAGTAATGTTTAGAAAATTAGACCAGACAGGTCGGTTCGACTGAAAAAATCGGGAACTGACCGGAAATTTGGTTCGGTTCACCTTGAAAACTGGTTTTTCAACTAGGAACAGCTGATTTTTTAAACCCAATTTTCAGTTTTTTTCTCTAGTTGTTTTAAGGTACTTTTGTCTATAATTTTATTTTCTAAATGAGTAAAATTTTAGTTTATTTGTATATAACTTATTTTTTAGAAAATTTTGTGATTTTTTGAATAATTTTTGATGTTTTAATTGAAACTAGTTCGACCCAGTCGGACCTTTTGACCTTGACCCGTTGCCTTTTTCGGTTCGAACCGATTTTCTAAACACTGCTTAATAGGCCACAACCAAGTAAAATTGTCTGACGATGGTGATTAATTCCAAGGAATGGTGCAAGGATCATTCCATACTTATTTGTATTCTACGTCGTGTCAAACACAATGTAGTCATCGAATATAGTGTAATTGTTTCGTGACTCAGAATCTGCCAAAAAACAACGTTTAAAAATGCCATCACGAAATGTTTTGTGGGAAAAGATTTAGTTCTCATCCCGTTGCTTCTCGTCGGCCATGTATTGCATAAAAGTTTTCGCGTTGTGCCCAATCAACTCCATATGTTTGTCCCCTTGGGCATTTATAATGCCTCACTCAAGGAATATGATTAACGATGGCCCGTCTGCCTCCACCTCCATAATTTGAATTTGCTACCTCCGTCAATTCAGGGTGTGAGCTTAGGAAATCGTCGTCATCTTGTGAGCTAAGAGGGTGATTGTGCTGATAAAAAAAAAAAGATGTCACACCTCACGTGTCCTCGCCTAAATGCTTTGTCATCGACATTTGTGCCTTACAATCCGTTCTCGTGTGCGACCAATTTCTCTTTCCGCTCCTCGATTTTCGTACTTTTTTCCATTCTGCCATTGAAGATCGGTCTTCCCTTGTTTTGAACAAGTAAATTGCTTCCACCAAGTCTCGTCCGTGTCCATTATGTTCTTACTACTGTGATGATGCACGCTAAATTAGCCTACTTTAGCATATGTATTTAATAACCCGAATGCATCATTGATAGAAGATAATCTTTGTCTTACTCATGGAAATAGATCAGGAGTTACTTGTGGTACAAACACTTTACTTCTGATTTCCATTTATTTGTTGAATTTCCGAACAATTCTGATGTCACACCTCACGTGTCCTCGCCTAAATGCTTTGTCATCGACATTTGTGCCTTACAATCCGTTCTCGTGTGCGACCGATTTCTCTTTCTGCTCCTCGATTTTCGTGCTTTTTTCCATTCTGCCATTGAAGATCGGTCTTCCCTTGTTTTGAACAAGTAAATTGCTTCCACCAAGTCTCGTCCGTGTCCATTATGTTCTTACTACTGTGATGATGCACGCTAAATTATCCTACTTTAGCATATGTATTTAATAACCCGAATGCATCATTGATAGAAGAGAATCTTTGTCTTACATGAGGAAATAGATAAGGAGTTACTTGTGGCACAAACACTTTACTTCTGATTTCCATTTATTTGTCGAATTTTCGAACAATTCTGATGAGATCCCAATCGGGGAATCTCGTCGAAAACGCGGAAAAACAAAATTTAAAACCTAGGAAAGATCTAGATTAGATTTGACGCGAAAAATAAACAAGAATTAAAATACTGGAAAGATAAAATTGACGATAGGACCTTGACCCAAGATTCACGACGCAAGAAATTGACGATGCGGAATCGAGATCCAAGGTTTTCGAAACACCACAAGGACTTGTCAATTTCCTTGATAAGATTCTAAATTGGAAACGCCACAAATATTCTCATGAATATTTGATAAGTTCAACGCCACAAATATTTCACAATATTTGATAAGTTGGATTTGTTCTTGAAGAACACAAAAGGGACTCCTCAACCTTTTAATTGGAGAAAACTCTCTCAACTTTATTAATCTCAAAACTCAAACTAAACTGTTTTTTTACAATCATGGAAAGGAATATAAATAAGCAAAATAACCTAGCCTCTAATTTACTCAAAATAGAATTCCAATTAAACTAAAACACTAAATTAGGAAAATAACCTAAAAACCAAAAAAGGAATAAAATAATCCAAAATCCAAAAAATCTGGCGCTGCTCAATTACGGCCATGAAGAATTCTTTTACGGCCGTAATGGCCTCTCTGATCCAAAACTGTTTTATTAGTTACGGCCGTAACTTTCAGACTTACGGCCGTAAGCCTGGTTCTGCTGAAATTCTGCCTTTTTCCCTCGATAGTTGATTATGGCCGTGACAGTAGCTTTTACGGTCGTGGTTATATGAGTTATGGCCGTGAAGGATTTCCATTACGGCCGTAATGCCTTTTCTGCATAAATAATTTCGTGTACTCGGCTCGGTTT
This sequence comes from Ligustrum vulgare, assembly GCA_963555705.1. Taxonomy (NCBI): domain Eukaryota; kingdom Viridiplantae; phylum Streptophyta; class Magnoliopsida; order Lamiales; family Oleaceae; genus Ligustrum; species Ligustrum vulgare. The sequence goes on along the minus strand of OY743186.1, from coordinate 29,421,910 downwards.
GATTCTTTCGTCTTCTCGGCTCAGTTCCAACATGAAACTTACTCTGTTTTGCACGTAGATCACTGTCGTATTGCCGATGACTCGACTTCGCCCTTCGATGCCTGGTCTGGATCATATCATACTCCCTCTCTTGAAAATGATTCAACCTCGAATCCAATTTTGCTCGGATTTTCAAACTCCTCCTACTTTTCTGGGCTCGATGATCATGCTTATATCTCATGCTTGCTTTCAACCTTTTGGGCTGCTCATTTGTGCCAACAAGTTTTCTTCCTGTTTTAAGCTCATGGTTTGACTTCGGTACCTGTAAAACAGATTTTAAAGAACTGGGGAGGGGTGTGTTAGCGTGAGTAAGCGCAAATAGACTCATTTTTGTGGTAGACTCTCTTTTCTTTTGCTTTTTGCACTCAGTCTCTCCTTTTTCTGAGGTTTGAACATCAACCCTCTTTTCTTTATTTTTCACTCCCTCTCCTTTTTCTGAGGTCGTGGCCTCAACTCTCTTTTCTTTAATTTCCACTATCTCTCCTTTTTCTGAGGTCGTGGCCTCAACTCTCTTATTTTTCCCCTCAAACTCACTTTTCACCTTCAATTAATCTTTCAGGGCTTCAGTTGGAGATAGTGGCATTAGAGTAAACTTTTCCCCCTTTTACTAAGCTGTATCTATTCGTATACCCATCATGTAGCACAGCCCTTTCATGTTGCCACGGCCTCCCCAACAGTATGTGACTAATTTGCATTGGTACCACGTCACAAATTACCTCATCCGAATACTCACCAAAAGAAAATGCCACTAAAGTCTGTCTCTTCACCTTAACTTCCCCTGACTCAGTCAACCATTGTAATTTATAAGGCGTTGGATGTTTCGTTAAAGGTAAGCCTAATTTTTCCACCAACATTGTACTAACTACATTAGTACAACTTCCCCCGTCAATCACCAAGCTACAAAATTTTTCATCCACTAAGCATCTAGTGCGAAAAATATTATCCTTCTGCTCATCCACGTTACCCACAACATCCACCTTACGTCTAATGCTAAGAGCATGCCTATCAATAATTGACTCATCCACCATAATACTTTTTGCCCCTTCACTATTACACCTATCCTTTTTATGTGGACAATCAAGTGCAATGTGACCCCGTTCCAAACATTTAAAGCACTTAATATTTTTATCCTTAAGAGGCTTGGAATCAGAATTATTTTTACATTTGGTTGTCGGTTCCTCCCTCCTTTTGTGAACATGATCACTACTCTCCCGTTTTGATGTCTCTTTTCGCTTTAATGACTTTTCATCAATCCCATCTTCGTACCTAGCATGACATTCACGCTTACTAATCCTCCTAGCCATAGAGTCCGCCCGCAATTGCTCCTTTTTCAATTGGGCAATCATCGCATCTCTTTTATCCATCCTAGCCATTACCTTCTTAAATTTTGCCTGCATCTCTGCCAATAATTCAACACCCTGCTCCAATATCTTATTCCTCTTTCGGGGCGTTTGTTGTCACCCATTGATGAGGATTTAGAAATTGAGAAGATTCGGAATATTTGGAATATGGAAAAAAAAAAGAAATTTTCGAAAAAAAAATATTATTATTTTTAATCTCCTGCCAGAGAATTGAATTACGAGTATGGCAGAAAAAACGAAACTGAATTTGGACGAAAAACGAACAAGAAAAACACTTTTGAATTTTTGGGACTGACTCTTATGGATCAAACTGAAGAAAATTATGAATGACACGAAGAACGCGAAGAACACGAAAAAAAGTCAAGAAAATCAAGAAACGCAAGAATCTGAAATAGATCCAAGCTCTGATACCAGATGATGAGATCCCGGTCGGGGAATCTCGTCGAAAACGCGGAATAACGAAATTTAAAACCCTAGGAAAGATCTAAATCAGATCTGACACGAAAATAAAAAGAACACGAATAAATAAACGGAAATTAAAAGATAGATTTGACGGTAAAACCTTGACCCGACAATCACGACGCAATTAATGAAGATGCGGATTGAAGAACCAAGATTGGTGAACTCCACAAGGGATGTCAATTCCTTGATAAGTTCGTTGGGTGAACGCCACAAAGAACAGATCTTTGATAAGTTCGAAATAAAGGGAATAACTCGACCTTTCAATTTAAAGAAAACTCTCTCAACTTTATTAATCTCAAAACTCAAACTAAATTGTTTTTTTACAATCATGGAAAGGAATATAAATAAGCAAAATAACCTAGCCTCTAATTTACTCAAAATAGAATTCTAATTAAATTAAAACACTAAATTAGGAAAATAACCTAAAAACCAAAAAAGGAATAAAATAATCCAAAATCAGGAAAATCTGGCGCTGCTCAATTACGGTCGTGAAGAATTTTTTTACGGCCGTAATGGCCTCTCTGATTCAAAACTGTTTTATTAGTTACGGCCGTAACTTTCAGACTTACGACCGTATGCCTGGTTCTGCTGAAATTCTGCCTTTTCCCTTGATAGTTGATTACGGCCGTGACAGTAGCTTTTACGGTCGTGGTTATATGAGTTATGGCCGTGAAGGATTTCCATTACGGCTGTAATGCCTTTTCTGCATAAATAATTTCGTGTACTCGGATCGGCTTGATTCTTTCGTCTTCTCGGCTCGGTTCCAACATGAAACTTACTCCGTTTTGCACGTAGATCACTGTCGTATTGTCGATGGCTCGACTTCACCCTTCGATACCTGGTCTGGATCATATCAAATTCTTTTCTTACTTGACCGTTGACTGTCTGCCAACGGTAAAGAAAGAAATAATAAAAAAAATTGTTGATCGTTGGCAGACAGCCAACAGTCAACACCTAAACTTAAAGATCGAGTGACTCGAATGAATAAAAAATGGATCTGAAAGAAATGAGAATGTCTTACTGGATTGTGATTTTGGGGTTTAGGTGCAGTGGCCGATGAAAGAAAGGGGCTGCACAGAGGAGAGTATTAAAAAAAACGTGATTAATAAATTATTTATTATTATTTCAGTAATTTCAATTTTATTGAGGGTGCATCTCATTCTTTTAATGGAATAAAACCTGATTAATAAATTATTTTTGATTGATAAAGAGTTGACCAGATCAGAATCAATTTATTAGAGCTTAGTTCAACTGGGTTCGATTAGGTTCCATCGATGACGTCATTATAATAGGCATATTTAGGCTTATTACTTGTTTTGCGCTATGCAAAAATGCACCTGAGTTATAGTATTAGGGTTAGTAAGGTTTGACAGTGTATATGAGTTATAAATAGTTTCATAACACCATTTTTCTAACCCTGCAAAGCTTGGAGGCAGGACACACGCTTAGCCTCTGTTTGTTAAAAGTTTTTTGTTTAAAAACATGTTTTTTTTATGATTTCTAGGGAAAATGTGTGGTTGAAAAATGGAGAGAGAAAATGTATGTGGTTGAAAAGTGATTTGGAAAATTGTGTAAGAAAAAACATGTTTAAAAACACGTTTGCCAAACACAACCTTAAGTGTAAAGTGTGTATTTTCTCTTTACATAGAAAACTCTAATCTTAGTGTAACTTAGATCTAGAAAAAGATGATCACACCCGCATAGATGCTATTGGAGAATACCGATGAAAGTTTGAGTGTTTGAAGCTTTGGTGGAATAAAAAATGTTTTTGATGAAGATTATTGTAAATCACGCTATAATGATAATCTTTTTCTAGATTATTATTTGTGCAAGATTGTTTAATTTAGTCAAATTCATAAAACAGATGAATTTCTGTGGTGGGATAATTATAGGTGAATCTAGAGGGGGCGAGGTGGCAAACCCCTAACATTTTCCACCTTTCCAGTCACTTTGAGGCAATTTGTAGTGTATTTCAATTTTCTCCCCCACAACATTTTTAGACGTCCCTACAGGTCTCTCACTTGCAAATTTTTTTTACTTTCTTTAATTTCCTCTGTTTTCTTTTGGATTCTCATTTATGGAATCTGGTCACTGGTACAACATAGAGGAGGAGGAGGCGGAGGCGGAGGCAGATTGTTTCTTACCTAGTCTTAATTCTTTTCAAGAGGCAAATATTGCTCAATGATCTAGCCTAAAGCCCAATAGCACTCAAGCCTAAGACTTAAGTAGGGGTTAGACTCATAATTCAATTGCTTCCAATGAATCCAATCCTTGAAGGCCTCAATGGACTTTGTTGCCTCCTCTTCGCCCTAGCTAGCTGCACCTGTCCAATGAATCCAATCCCTGAAGACCTAGGGTTCGTAATAATTTAGGATGAAGTGTGAATAATGAAAGATTCAATTAATTGGTTATCTATAGAAATTCTTGGATATGGATTATAAACATGGAATTGCATTTTGAATTAATTAGTTCGAGGATGTGATTCAGGGATGAAGATGATTTAGGGATGAAAATTTGAGTCTGTTTGACTTCATAGAAATTTGATTTTGAATGTTGTGAAATTTTTTCACAATTATAGGATTTCGGTCTTTAAAAAAATAATATTTTAGATGCTGTGGATATAATTTAACGGACACGTGTCACGTGAATATTATTGTCCAATTGTACATATGAAATTAAGATTCAAAATCGTCAATTTCAATCATTTTGGTTCAAAAAATGCGGGGGAGGACCCCCCTGGAGGGAGGCTTCCCCCTCCCAACCAGCATAAGTGAAATCAAGAAATCCAATTCCAAGAGAATTGCAGAAAAATATGTAAGAAAAGAATTTTCTTTTGAGGGAACTGGTAGGAAAGGGAAAGTTTGGAAGAGGCAAACGAAAATGCGAAAGCAACTGATAATGGAAATGGAGAATCAAAGGTGGAGGAAATTGTGAAAGAAAGGGAAAGTTTGGAAGAGGCAAACGGGAAATGCAAAAAAGGAGGAGGAAAAATGAAGAAAGAAATGGCAAAGAAACTGAAATTGGAAATGGAAAACCTGATGCGAAGGATAGATTAATTTTAAGGTTTAGGGTGAATTGTTTTTAAAATGGGGATAGATTAATTTAGGGTCAAATTATTATTATTATTATTATTATTATTATTATTATTATTATTATTATTATTATTATTTAAAAGCAAATTATGACATGATTTTGTATAAATAGCTTGTAAATTACTTAAATTTTTGAATTATGAAGTTGAAGACCTTGCACATGTGTAATTTCTACTTGATTCAATTAAACGACTCAATCCAATTGACATAATTAATGTCGAGTCGACATGAACCACCTCCGTCATGTATGTGCCACGTAATTTAGAGGACAAATAATTCATTCATATATAACATTGTTTTTGCATACAGTTAATCGATAATTAATTAGTTAATTGGAAAATTTATGTAGAAAAGGTTAAAATAATTTGGTCTATTTAATATAAAAAAAATTAGGGAGATTCGATACTTGTTGGGTTCTTTGATTCTTGGTCTAAAACCAAGAATCGAACCAAACATCTACATCTATCTACACTATATAATAAGAGTCTATCTTATGTCACTCTATAGCTATATATCCCCATATATTATAAGAGTTGCTTTTGAATCACTATTCATAAGCCGTGGAAGCCGTTTTTGAGCCGTTTAAGCCATCTACAATAAAAGAGTGTAGATGATTGGCACTATTCATAAGCCAAATGAGCCATTTTTGTTGTTTTCATTGGCTTCAGCTACTGGCCAAACGTGACACATTCATGACTAAAGCCACTTATTTTCTTTGGCCCATCTTCAGTTCATTTGTATTTTCCCCTTCAGTCCACATGTTCAAGCCGAAGCTGGAAATCAAATCCTTTTCACACGCAATCGCCCATTTCTCTCTTCTCCAACTCCCACACCATCATCCATACTCCGCTGTCTCCACAATTCTCTCTACCTTCCTAAACGCCTAACCCTAGCTTTGCATCTCCACAATTTTTTTCGCGCTGAGCTATGCCCCGGTCACAGAGTCACCATCGCCAACCAAGGAGGTTCCGATCATGAATCCCAAACCTATTTTTGGTGGCGATTTTGAGGTAGGTCCGTTTAATCTTGTAAAATTTATCAAGCTTCTTACCGTGATTTTGCTCTTTCATTTCTATTTTTGGATTTGGATCGTTGTTTTGTTGCTTTTAAAAAACAGGCGTTGAAGAATTCAAGCCTCCAAATTTTACGGTATTCCATGTAACTCTTTTTCTTTTATTTGATGTTTTTAGTTATTTTTCTTCTTTAGTAAGCTACTTTTACTTTTCCTCTTATGTCACTGTTTCAACTTTCGACCAACACGACGCTGTTTCTGGACCTTTTTTTTTCCTCTTCAACTATTTCACGCCATTCCTCCCATCAAATCTACTAGTTTTCTATTGCCATATGCTACATCCCACATCTTCTCTTCTTCAACCCACTCATCTGCTTTGACACGCCACCATACCAGATCCCTACTGAAACACTGCCAACACACACATCTTCTCATGTTTTCAAGCTTCCCCCCATTTACACAAAATGTATCGATGACCGACGATGAGTATAATACGGAACAGAGGCCGATTTGGACGGATTTGAGGATCGATTCCAAAGAGAACACTACTCCCAACATTGCAAAATTAAAGGGATTTGAAATTCTTCGTTCATCTTTTGTGTTTTCTTCAAACGGTAAAGATCTCAAACTTCTTTTTACCTTTTTCGAGTTTGTTTGTTTGTTTTTGTTTTTTTTTTTTTTTTTTTTTTTTAATTTCGGTTTTTTTAGATTTTCAGATATGATATCATTTTGATTTCAACCTTTTTTTTTCATGTGGTTAGAGGTTGAAGGGGATTTTTCTCCAAATAGCAAGAAGTTTGGAAGAGGTGAGCTCTTTCAATTATTATTTATCACAAGCCGACCTGCAATATTTGTATGATATGTATATTCTTTCTATAGTGCTGAGTTATGTATCAGACCATGTTATGATTTGTTCCCTTTTGCAAATATTGTCGCAAAAATGCAGCTGACATAAGTTCACTCTCATTTAACAGTAATTTATGGTTGTATTACATATCTATATACATATATCCATATGCATATACAGTGTCCTCTTCATGGCCTTAGTTATTTTCAACAATGTGTAAGCCATTCTAGCACTACAATTGGATTTTGAATTGTAGCAACATATTTAGATGGGCAAATTATAGGACATTGTTTTAAGAGCTAGGTTCCATTTTTTTTTCCAGAGGTGTAATGAGATTCTAATGATGACGACTTTTTATTGAGATAAAATGATCATGTATTGGCAGAGTGGGCTGACTGATCACCATTCAAGTTAAAGATATTGGCCTCACTAGGAATGCTAACAATGGAAAAGGAATTGATCATGTGGGGGTCAATTTTAAAAAACTTCATTATTGGCATCACATCAGTGGGACATAATTCAGGAATCTGCAGTATTTTTGTTGGAAGATTAATTGCATTCATTCCAAAATTATTATTACTTCTTCTTGATCGAAGACATGGAAATCCTAGATCCATTGAAATGAGTGATGACAAGTAGAGTATAGCCTCACTAGGCAATAAAAAAACTTTCCAAGCATCAGCTTGAAGATGGGAGCTAAAGTTTGGATGGTAGAAAGAGGGATCACATGGTTCTGTAGAGCTACGTAGGATAGATAAACATAGTGATTGATTTAGCACTGGTGAAAATAAAGCTTCTCTTTTTTAGGTAGAGGTACAGAAAAACAATTTGGTAAAGGTTAAATAGAAAGAGACAATATCTATTTTGCTCAAGTTCTTTTCTTTTCATGTTTAATTTTATCATTTATTATTCATTAAAGTTTGTGAACGACTTTGTCCTTCAATGAAACAGGGACAAGAGAACTTACAGGTGCTCTCGATCTCATAACCTTTACAAATTATTGCCTCACCATGCTTTTTTCTTGGTATAATCTCAGAACACACTACCTTTACATTGTGGTTGGAGACACAGAAATTAGAAAAGTGGAAGGGATGCAATTGAATCAACTCATTCAAGATAATTTTTCAAGAGACAGTACTTCAAGGATAAAGCCATTTGACCTAAGTCTCCTAGGTGATGCCTTTCAACTTAGTGACGCAACATCAGTTGACTTACCTCATATAAGAAATTTGCCTACTGGAGGCTCCCATTGAGTGAATACATTTTTGATATGTCTGTTTAACTTTAACCATGGCTATTTCCTATTATCACTTGGTTTCCCCATATTGAGGGTCCTGAACTTGGCTTCTCTTCATTTCTTAGCTAATGTTTTTGCTCCTTTTATGCGAGCTTGGGACCACTAATGTATTGGGATCTTGGTGCTGTTTTATTTAGTCTGAGAATGGAACTCCTATAGTTGCTAGGGATGACAAAAAAATCCGAATGATCCGAAACAACCCGCCCCAAAAATTACCCGCCCCATCAAGTCCGTGGGCCAGGTTTTCAGCCCCGAACAGCATTTCGGGGCGGACCCGTCCCGCCCCGCGACCTGGGATTTTTTTTTTTTATATATTGGAATGAGAAACTAAAAATAAATTTAATGAGGTCTAGAAGAATTGAACCTTAGTGGGATTTAAGGATATACGAATACACAACCACTATACCATTATGTTATTTATTGATTTTTTTCCCTTCAAATATATACATATTATCTTTAAAGTTCAAACTTAAAAACTCTAACTAGTTCGACGCCTAAGTTTTTCACCTAAAATTTTATTACCAATTTTGGGAAAAAAAATTAATTTCACGTCACTGGCGGGGCGGGTAGTCACCCCGCCCCGCGAACAGTCGCGGGGCGGGGAAGGTTAAAATACTTTCTGGTTCGGGGCGGGTCAGCCCGGACTCGACCCATTGCCATTCCTAATAGTTGCTAGGAAATCTAAAGATTACCATAAGTACAACCGGACACACAATCTTCTACTCACTTTGTGACTGGTAATTTCTGTCTTGCAAGACTTCTATTTTCTTTAGTGGTTCTATAAAATGATTCAGTCTTCACTTCTTATACAAAGAAAAGTCTCTACTTTCTTACAAATTTAGCAGGTGCGTGAATCACCCTTCCCTGTGGGCAGGCAAGATTGGACAAAATTGGTGAACAACAAATGACATTAATGGTTCATGGGAAAGGTTCTGAACTCTTGTACTTGAACTCTTAGGTATACATTTTTAAGTGTGCAAGTGATAATGAAGATTATGTCGGTTAGTGTACAAAGCAACTGATATTTTCTCATCATTATTGGAGTTATTGGCTCTCAACAGCTTCCATAAAAAAACTATACAAGTGTTTTGCAATCACTATCCCCTTCATTTATTGGACACATTTTCATTTTTGTCATGATAATCTCTCGAACTCCTACAGCTTCACAAAAGAAGATAACTTCCAAAACACTCTTCATAATGTCTTGTGTTTTTATCACTCTCACAGGTCATGATCAAAGAATTGAATATGCTATAGAAAAACTGTAGCTCCAACAATTGTATAAAGCATACAACCAAGATTATGGACGAAGATAAGTCAGCAAAAAACCTTTTAAAAAGTTGTCAACCATATCAATAAAATAAAATGATAAGGTACCGCATATGTCTATCCCCTTCTTCATTTGTTTTCTTGAAGAAATCACATATAATTGAATTCAAGCATATCTTCTTAATGATAGGTTTGCTTGTGTCCTTTAACAAATGCATATTATTGATTTTTAATACTGAACTAATGTGTGCATTTACTGAATTATTGTTTATATATCAAAATATCCCATTTTACTATAAAAAAATCTTTTCTTTCTATATTAATTATTTACTTGTATCATTTGTTTAAATTTGCATTTCATTCGGCCTTGCTTTATTTATTTTTAATAAAAAGTATGATATTTTTCTTTAGTTAAAGTTCCTATCCTTTTTTGTGTTCAATATTTGTACATTTGTTCTCATTTGAATGAAATTCAAGAGACAACAGAAAGATTAAAAATCCTGAGGAACATGCACTACAAAAGCTCCAATCCATACACTATAACTGCAGAGGTACATTAGCTTGTAACTGTTTTTTCTTATGTATAATTTATACTTTTATCAATTAGGTTTTCCATGCTAGATAATTTAGCGCTAAGAAATAAAAAATCAGACATTTGAACCATAACTTTAAATTAAAATTAAGGTCATTGTTCAAAACTAAAATAATTGCTTTACAATAAATAAGGAATCTTCCTACACGAGTCACTTATTTTATTCAAGATTCAGCTTCCATTGATCTTAGTGATACTTTCCTAGATTTAGCAAATTGAATTAGTGAATTTTGTCACCAACCTCCAAATAAGATATATATTTAATGATGGTCTACCAATTATTTTTATTTTGATCTCTTTTCGTTGGCTATTCGTAAATAAATCATTGTCTTCCTTCTATTTACATGTATTGTTTACATTTTTATTGCATGTGTTTGGTATGCCTTTTTATTTTTTATTTTTGTGTGAAGATATTTGCAGATTCCTTTATTCCCCATTCTTGTACAGAGGCATTTTCGAATTGTTGGCATTACATGCCTTACATTAGGAACCAGGATTGAAAGCAAATCAGTCTTTCAATTGGTTTTTATGATTTTTACTGATTGTTTTGCTTTAGATAAAAGTGTAAAGGTAACTGTCAAATCATAATTCTACTCTTCAACTTAAATTATATATTATTTGTAAAATGGTAAAACCTGGTATAAAATACAATTTAGACAGTATAAAATACACTATGCTGTAGAAGTTTTTGAAAAATAATATCTGAAGTGGACTCTGGACAATGTGAATTGTTTATATTAGATAAAAGAAATAATATTTGAAGTGGACTCAGACAATGTCAGTTTGTTTATATTAGATTAGAGATCAAATTTTTCTTAAAATGTGTCTAAAGTCGGCCTGTCAAGTTTTCAGGATGGATGAATCAATTACAAAGAACTCTGCACCATGATGAGAACTGAAACTCAACAGTGTGACTGGCTCTTTTAGTGGTATCCAGAACATGAGTGAGTGTAATAATTTAAACTTGCACCGCGTTCATTTGCTAGCTCAAGATCATTAGAAACTGCATGGCATCTCTACCCAAAGTTAAGGTCTTTAAACCTTCTGAAACTTCGATTTGGATTTTTTTCCGAGTAGATTTGTGAATTAGTAGTTGTGTGTACACCATTGAGTTACTTCCTTTCTTTCTGTTCTTGTCAACTTGGGGAGATTCTTATACATAAATTTTCTCCGTATTCATTCTCTGCTATCCCGAGGAAATCTTCTCAATTTTTTTCGATTAGAATGCATCTTTTATGAGTTTCTATTAGGTGCATTATTGTATATACGTCACGTGCATCGCACGTGCAAGGACTAGTATCTTTAAATGCCTTTACAAACATCGAGCAAGTTGTATTTGCCACATTTCCCAAACACTTGATATGGTACAATTTTACAATTGCATCCAGTTTCTTGTACTTACTATCAGAATACAACTCCTTATTGGCTTCACCCAGCAACTTGTAAAAACGTTCTGCCTCAGGAGTTTGACCTTCAAAAATAGGAGGCTGGCTTGATGAACTAAGATTTTGCCCCATCAAGGGTTGCACAAATGTTTCATTGAGGAATTAATGCATTTCACCTCCCTCTTCTTCACTATTAATAACCATTTGCATATTATCAAACAGATCGATATAATGCTCATCTTCATTAGCTGATATATATATATGGTTCTCCATGATGTGTCCAATGAGCCATCATATAAAGGGAATCCATTCCATGCCAAAGAAGATAACCTCCAACGGTAATTCTGTCATTGAAATAACGGTTGCAGCATTTCTTACAAGGACATATGATCTTATCTTTTCGAGCAAATTTGGCAAAAGCCTCATTAAAAAATAATTTCAACTTATTCTATATTCATTTGATATACGATCTAGGTTTAACAAAGTTTTATCCATTGTTTTATGTATTGCAAAAAACAACACATCATTCATTAACTTTAACAATTTTATATTTCTTTCCATTAAATACTTTTATAGAATGTACATGTTTAGATGTAAAACTAAAGACCCTACATGAACATAAATGTACCTAAAATAGAAAACATATCTATATATATATCCTCGTATACATAATAGCAAACATGTTTCTCCGTCCAACTTACCAATCAAACAGAAATAAGTAGAATGATGAATATTGAAAAATAAATAATGACATTTTTTGTACCTTTAACAGTAACTACTATGCGATCAAAACCAATAGCTCGTTGAAAATTCAACACACTCCTACAAAACAAATAAAAAAATCATTCTCTTCGTATAAATTAATATCTAGATCAAAAAAATATTATCAACTATTGCTTGAGAAATGTTTGAGATTAAGTTGTAAATAACAAATAAGTTGAAAACCATTAACAGTGTAAATTAAGCAATAAAGCTAATAAGTTATAAATATGCCTTTTCCATTCCACGAATTAATAAATCAAGTTCCATATAGGAAGTGTAAAGCACCACATGGGAACATGTCTCCAAGAAAGTCATTAATTCAAGTTTCATTACTATACAATTCAGGGCTGTGCAATATAAATGTGTATTTTTAAATGTAAATTATAATCCTCTACTTTTAAAGTGCTAAACCTTAAAAGCTACTTAATCTATTTAAAGAATTTCCACCAAGTGCGAAAATTTGACAAATAAATTTATTTCTTCCGTTTTTCAATACAAGGAACATGCGAGAGAATATGAAAATCATCAAAGATTTAACATTTTCCAACTCTGTTCGTAACTCACTAGAGGTCCGGGAAACATAGAGAATGTGTAAGAACGAGATATTCAGCGACAAGAAAAGTCAATCACACACAAGATGTTCCATAATGATGATGCAATGCAACGGTAATCATTTGATCAGCACAACTTGAACTCACAAAGTTTTCCAGCATTCATAAGTAAATGCAGCTAAAAAATTCCACCAGTTTCGAAAGTGCCAACCATTTTTAACCGCTTACCATCAGTTTCGGAAGTGCCAACCATTTTGAACTGCTTATATTTCCATTACCAGGGGACAAGAATTGACAGTATGACAAAATTGTCTATGTAGCAAGGCATCAAACTCACAAGCAACTAAATACAAATGACATTACCTTTAGCCTCATAACCGCGTCAACAACTAGTGTTGCAAAGTGTTCTATGTCATGTGATAGAATTTTGTAACTCAAAGTCGTCTTTGCTATTTTTAAAAAATCTTCTTTGAATTTATTTTCAAGATCACCAAATTGATGCATTAGACATATCAATGTCATCATATCAAAGTTCAACTCAAGAAACAACCAATGGGTGGACTAAATCATACGTTCAAGTAAAAACATTGTAGACAACATTTATACCCTTTCGTTTTAGACAAATTATTTTCTTAAAAGAGCATATCATTTATCATCTTTACAAAAACTATTTTTTAGTCTTGATAAGCAATTCATAAGAACAAATATATTCTTAAAAAAAATGAAAGATTTCTTTAATTTTTGGATGCTGCATGAAATTCATCTACAAATATTTTTTATTCTTTTTGACTAATAATAATCCCAGAGTAAGTCTACTCTATAAATAACAAAATAATTTCTAGCTACTTTCATACTAAGTCTACTCCATAAATAGTACAAAAATCTCCAGCTACTGTCATAATCAAGTTCCAAAGTGAAAAACCAAAACTCAGATTAAAAATCCACAACAGAGCTCCTTTCGCATATAATCTGAACACTGAGATTGGAAGCAAGTTAAAACTTAAACCAGTTCTACTTCGATTTTTCGGTTCTAAATGAGGAACCGAAAACCAAACCGAAAATTTTGTTGGTTCTCGGTTCGGTTTTCGATTCCCTAATTTTTTGAGAGAACTGATTCTTTAAAAAGAAATTATTGCACACGGCGTGATCCAATCTTGGATTAGATACAACAAATTTGAATAATTTTTTTCAATATTCAAATACATTATATTCGTGGATTTAAAAAAAAAAATCAGCATCCCCATAATATTAGACATCTCCCAGCATTCAAATTATATTGCAATGAACTAAAATTTCAATTTTTTATGTACAATCGTATTTCTTCAATGAATCTAATATATATGCAGGAATTTGAAATACATATAATATATATAAGAACAACAATGGCCTTTCCAAATTATAGCTTGTGCTTTCCTCTCAAACACCCAAAAAAATCATAAAAAATAAAAATTGTAGTTACCTGAGATTGTGGTTGTTTACTCCCTAAACTTCTCCGTAATGAATGATGGCAGAGACCGTGGTTAATTTGGTGGAGATGGTGCGGAGGCAAACATTTGATGGTGGTTCGGTGGAGGGTGAGGAAGGGATTTGAGAGGCTAAGATGTTGGTGGTTCAATTGGAATATTAAGTGGAGGCAATTAGGGATTCTCTTGCTACCGACTCGTTTGTTATAGCGGGTAAGGAAATTCGTTTTGATTTCATTATTATATATATTTACACAAATTATGTTGTCACAGTCACATTATTTTAGCAATGCATTTACCTAGGGAATTTTCATCGACAAATATATTGCTTAGGAAAATCCATCAATAATTTAATTTTATTGTTTCAAAAATAATAAGAAATGTTAGCATTTTTTATTTTATATTTTGTGGAAAATTTTTGTAGGAAAAAATTCATGGTTAATGGCACATATTCTAGTATTAAACAAAAAAAAAATATTTTTTTTTATATAATCACAAGAAAAGTCCTTAATTACAAGAATTGATGTGGTTTTAATGAATTATTTTTAAATGCTCTTTTTCTTAAAATAAAATAACATATTCGTGTTTTTAGAAGGTTTTTTTTGCCCTTAAATATAAGAAGTGCCACGTAGACAAATTTTTGGCGCCAATTTTCCCTCTCGTGTGAGAAAAATTTAGAGAATATATTAAGGGCATTTTTACCCTCCCTAGTTAATGTTAATAGATGCCAAACATATTTTTGTCCCTAACTAATTTTCGAAAAAATAATAGGGGCATTTTCATCTGTCCTAATTAATGTTAATATATGTTAAACATATTGTTGCTCCTAATTAATTATTAATAGGGACATATTACTTATTTTGTCCTAATTTGGTGTCCTTAATACTCTCAATTTTAGTGGTGTAATCCAAACTTGAGCCAAAGCCTACACCTTGTCTTTTCCTTGAATATGTTACGTCAAACAGTGCATATGTTTACGGGGGTTTTATTGTTTTAGCCATATGAAAAATACAATTTTTAAGAATGACCACTTTTTGTAATTTGTCCATATTACCCTTAATGAAGTTGGTTATTTACTTTGCAAGTTATGTCCCTGAATTTAATCTGGTTGATTTAATTCAATACTTCTTATTATATTCATATTTTTTAATCTTTTAAGTTCTTCTAAAAATGTTTTATATTGTGATAATTTTTCAAAAGATTTGGGATGTTCTTTTTTAGTTATATATCCTAATGTTATTCCTTCTGAAACTTCTTCTTCTATATCCTCGTATTCTTCTATAATTTTATGAAATGTATTTATATTCTTAGCTGTTTCAACAGAATTGAATTCTATTTTATTTAGGATAGCATAATCAATATCTTCGTATATTTCTTTTAATTTAGATTGTCCAACAAAGTGTATATTTTTAGATTTTTCAATGATAGTTAATAAAAATGAAATTTCTTTATTATTTAAATATAGTTTATGATCACAGTTATTAGATGTTGATGTTTGTGAAGTATTCATAGATTATTGGGTTGGTAAATTATTATACAAAATTTTCTGGTATAAATCCATTCTTTGATCTAGTAAAATACAATAATCTGCAATATATTGCTCGTATTTTTCTAAAAGTTTATTATATTCTTCAGAAGATATGTTTTCATTTTCCATTTGTTGTTTAATATCTTCCATTTTATCTTTTAATTTTTCTAAAAGATTATCTAGTCTTTCTATTGTATATCCTGGCATTTAGGTTTGAACTGTGTTTGTTACTATTTTATTTTCTAAATCTATTTTAAGTTGTAATATATCAGAATGATCTATAATGTATTGATCACAATTCTCTAAAAGTATATAATATTGTTCAGATGATTCATCCATATCTATTAATTGAGATATAATGTTATCTATTTTTTCCATTATCCTATCTAACAAATTGTCAAATCCTTCAATAGTATATCCAGGCATTATAAACACAAAGATAAATAATTTATAAAATTTCAAGTAATTTTTCAAACTCTATCAGTGTTTGGGAATTGATAATATCTATATCAGCAATAATATCTATGCTTGGTTCAAATGATATATTATATTTTGAAATACTTTTCTTTCTCTTTTCTAATTTATCGAGTATATCTTGAATATCTTGTATCATTATAGATCTTACAGTACCTCTAGCAAAATTTTCTATCAGATTTTCTTTAAAATTTTTTAATATCTCTTGTGATGCATAGAGTTGCTCTTGGTATCCTATTTTATCAATTTCATTTTCATATTCAATACCTTTTTTACTTTTGATATGCTTTTGAACTTTATATGGACCTCTTTTAGTTCTGGGTTTTTTCATGATATAATTACTATTATTCATGATATTAAGATTTTCAAAAAATGGTAAAGAAAGATTCATATCTTCCATCACTGTCATAATCTATTACAGGATCATAATCATTATCACTACTAAACACATATCCTAAATATAATTCATTATTTATTTCAGTATTATCACTATCAAGCCAAAAATAAATAATCGATTTTGTAATTTCTAATCCTAATATTCTTTTTAATGTTGGAAAGATAACTAACAAACATGGCATATAGACATGATATAACTTTTTTATTTCATTATTTGGTCTAGTAAACTGTTTATGCATGAATAAATGTTCAATTATGCTATAATATTCATCATTATAAGGACTGTTTTGATAATTAAATTTAACAATTCTGGATTCTGTCATGTTAAAAACTCTTCTTCCTCCTAATTCCGTAAAGATAGATATATTAAGAATACTAACCTCTTTTCCTGTTCTCAGTACCTTTGTATTTTCCTTCTATTGTTAGTGACCTTCAGACTTATAGGTTTCTGCTCCACACCCTCCAATGGCTTCCTGCCTTCACGGGTTATTAGCTAAACCTGGATGCCTTCACTGTATAACTCTTTAGATGGAAAATATTTTAGGACAGAGTATAGGGAGTTTTCTTAATAATATATCTTCTTTTGGAAATAGGATTTAGAAGACGAGAATTTAGAAACTCATCATAATATGATAACTAAATTGGGATTTTATTGATAATATGAAGATTGACAAAGGATTGGTATGGGAATTTTTCAAAGATAGAAGATTTTTGGCTTTCTCACAAACTGAGTGCTCAAGAGTGTTCTGTCTTTCAACTAGCCCGGAGGCCTCTATTTATAATACTACATTGGACACAATTACATCATTGCTTACATCATCGTCCTAACAATTTTACAGCTTTTTTCACCGAAGGACACACCTATCCCTCTATTATTTATTACATCACATGACCCTTACATTATAGGGACACTTATCCTTCTCTTTTTTGGTCTTGATATGGCCCCTACATTGTCCTGCATTGTTGAATTAAAGTAGATCTATTAAATAGCTTCCACTTGTCCATCAGTTTTGTTGGCATGTGAAGCAGATCCATCAAGTGGGCTTCCACCTGTCCATCAATTCCTTTGGCATGTGGGGCAGTTTCTGGCTATGCACGCCTCTTGCAAAGTGGCAAAGCTTCCATGGATTTGATGAGTGTCAAATTTATTGATGTATTCTTGCAAGATTGTTGATTTTTCTTTTCCTCCATTAGTGAGTAGGGTCCATCCATTGTACTGGCATATGCATTTGAATTTTTTCTCATACAGGTTTTTGGCAATGTTGTAGAGAACTTTAATTACCAATACCCTTCGGGATCTAAACCATGATCTTGTAATGTTTGGTACTGGCTTGGTATTTTTTCCAACTTCAATTTGAAAATTTCAAGCAACATACCTAATCGTGATAATATGCTCAGCAGGATAATATATACTTCAATCAATTTCAGGACTGATTGAATAAAATTTTAGATATATGGGTCTTCCTTGGGAAAACTTTGAAATTTATCCTTTTAGTAAATCATCAAATTTTTCGATTTCTTTCAGATCTTTTCCTGGATAGATAAGATCCAAAAATCCATAATCAGCTGCCATTTTTGTCATGACGGGATCTCCTCCCTGGGTAACGATCAATCTTGGGTATACATGGTCTCCAGATGAAATGTAATAACAATCACATTCCTGAAGTTCATATATAACTTCAACAGTAGTTTTATATTCGTTTTCTTTTGGTAAAAAAGGGGAATTATCTTCCTCTTCAGCACGAATTCTGACTACCCTTGTGTGTTCATCTTTGGCATTGATTGTGATTTTTCGAGGACTGGCTTCATTTATAACAACTTTTTTGGGACTTGGTTCATCTCTTTTGATCGTTGGTCAACCACTGCTTCCAGAAGAAGTATCTGTTTGTATTTTTGATATAACCTGTTTGGTATCAGCCTGTTTGGTAATCAATGATTCAAACTGAGATTCAATCTCAATTATGTTATTGCTCAATTCTTTAGTATAATTGTGATGAAATGTTGAGATTTCCATCAATTGTTTGAAACTTCCTTGGAAAGTTTCTGCAAGTTGTTCAATTCCAAGCTTTATATCTTCAGCTTCCTCCATGAAGAAGTTCATTCGCTTTTTGGTGTCTATCAGAGATTGTTTGATTTTATCCATCTGCAAATTCAATATTCCTGCTTAAAAAGTCCGCAAGATAATTATTAACACCTTTAATATGAACTATATCAAAATTATAAAATGCCAAATAGGCTTGCCATCTATGGAGCCTTCTATATTGAGGTTCTGGTGGTAATTTATTTTTTACTAAACCTGCAACTTGAGAATTATCAGTTTCAACAATGAATTTTTTAGATAATAAAAATAATGAAAACTTTGTTATTCCTCTGATGATTGCTAACAGTTCTTTCTCATGAGTAGTATAATTTATTTCTGCTTGATTAAACGTTCCACTTGAGTATCTACAAATTTCATTAAGATCTGTTTTTAATATTGCTGCCCAATACTTATCCGAGGCATCAGTATTAACTATTAGATTATCTCTTTCATCTGGTAATCTTAATTTTGGAAAATTTTTACATTCTTCTTTTAGTGATTTAACAATTTCTGTATGTTCATCACTCCATCCTTTGGTATTTGTTTTTCTGAGTAAAATCTGAATTTTATGTCTCTTTTTTGATAGATTTTCAATAAATCCTTCTGCATAATTTAAACATCCTAAAAATTTTTGTATTTGTTCTTTTGATTCTAATTTGTCTGGAAAACTTTCTATCTTTTTAGATATGTGGGTTTGTAATTTTATCCCCCTTTTATCTATTGATAATCCAAGAAAATCAATTTCTTGTTTTTCTATTATAGCTTTATTTTTTGAAAGAACAATTCCTTCTTTTTTACATTCATTTATAAATTTAATTAAATGGTTTCTATGTTCTTCTCTATTATTAGATCATATTAATATATCATCGACATAGACAATTAAGAATTCATTAAATTTTCTAAATATGTTATCCATTTTTCTTTGATATATTTGTGGTGCATTTTTTAAACCAAATGGCATAACCATCCATTCATACTTACCTTGTGGTGTACTAAATGCTGTGTATTGAATACTATCTTCTTCCATTTTTACTTGCCAAAATCCTGATTTGCAATCAAATTTAGAATAATATTGTTTTCCTTTTGCAAGATTTATTAGTACCTCTTTATTTGGTAAAAAGTATCCATCAAATTTAGTATATTTGTTTAACTCTTTATAATTTATCACCATTCTAGTTTTTCCTCTTTTTTGCTCAGAATGTTTCATAACCATAAAAGTTGGACTACTATGGGGTCCATTATTAGGTCTGATTAATTTTTGGTTAAGTAATTCTTTTATCTGAGTTTTAAATTCTTGTGTATCCTGTATGGTATACATCATTGGTCTAACTCTTATATTAACATTTTCTGTTAATTCTATTTTAGCTTTTGGATGATGTGGTTTCCAAAATGATAATGGATTTTCTCCACAAATTTCTTCTAGTTGATCAATGATTTTTTTCATCTTTGTTTGTATGTTCGTTTTCAATACTTTTTTATACATTATTTTTTTATTTTTTATTTCATTTTGTGTAATTGGTTTTTTCTCCCATTTATCACCACGCTGTGTTGGCTGAACTCTGTAAGGTCTAAATTCTCTTGGTATTTTTAGTAAATGTGCACAAAGTGTTTGCAACATTATCATATAATTATTTTGTTTATAATATTGAAATTGTTGTATAAAGTCATTTCCTAGTAATATATCACATTCTAAGTTGTTATAATTATATATTTTATTTACAACTATTTGTTTACTCCCAAGTATTATATCAATTTTATCAGCACTATTAATTATATGAGTACTTTCTCCTGTTACTCCTATAATTTTTATCTTTCCATTAGTGTTCCATGATTTTATTAAGAAAATTTTGAATATTGTTATATCACTTCCCGTGTCAATTAATGCACAGGTTGTTATATTTGTTTCAACAATTGTAACTTGTATATAAACGGCTAATGGAAAACTTATTTGGTTATTCATTTATTCAGCTTTTCTGCATAGTATAGTTTGACCATTATGAGTTATATATAATCCTTCACGTTTTATACTATAATCTTCTAGTCCATCTAGAAAGCTCATTCCTAATAATACATGAGGATTTACCATACTACTATCTACATGACATGGTACTAGGAGATTTATTCCTTCTATTTTTATTGGTACTTTTACTTCAAGTTCAGTCATATGTACTTGTCCATCAAAATTTATATATCTATATGGATCAATTCTATGAGATATTAGTCATTTATTTCTATTTGAAGCTATATGACATTCACTAGCTCCTGTGTCAATTAATATATTTGATCCTTTTATATGTTCTATTCCATTAAAATATTCACCTTCTATTTTCATATTTCCAGCATTTCTATTAAGTTTTATTTCTTTTGTATTACTAGTTTCTCCTAATTGTTTTCTATTAGGTAAACTTGTTGATCTTCTAATTAATCTGCCATCTTCAAATGTTATGTTATTATTAGAGTATTCTTCTTCTCGTAACTCTATGATTTCTTGTTTATTTTTTGTTATAGTAAGTTCATAATTTCTTGGAACTAAACTTATTTGTTTATCTGGTTCTACAGCTTTGCCAAAATCTTTACATTCTTTATGAATTTCAATATATGGTTTTTTAGAATAAATGTTTCCATAATTAGAATTAGTAAATGTGTATAATGCCCTGTATTCTATAGTCATAATTTTATCTCCTGGTTCCATTATATCATCTTTATGTAATTTGAAATGTAATCCTAAAACTTCATTAAAATTTCTATCTTTTAATGATATACAATATTTTGGGTAACATGTAAATATTAGTTTCTTATATGCTAGATTTCCTTCTACTGTTCCTAAATGACTGTCTTTTAAATTTATAATTCTTCCATCATGTAAACTTACAGTCAAAGGAGAATTTAGTCATTCTCTAAACAGGGATTTAAACATTATTTGGATACCTGCTAAGTAAACATATTGAATCTTTTCAATTTTGTTTTCTATTTTTATATTTTCTTTTATTATTATTTCTTCTTCTTTCAGGGTTACATCCCCATTGAGTAGGTTTTTCCATATCTTCACAACATATTCTGGTTAATTTTCCTGATTTATTTAATAATTGTCTTTGTTGACATATATATGCTAATCTTTCAAATAGGAATTTTATTCTTGATCCTAATGTTCTAGGTGTTCCAGGGTTATCTCTAATAAATTTTTCAAATTCTATTTTAAAGTATATTCCCCATGAACCTGGTAATTTATTGTAATACATATCTCTATATACTTCTTGATTTTCATTACTATAGAATTGGACATAATAGTATTCTTTAAACTCACAAGTATATTCTTTGATTTTACACATATCACATATTGTTAAATTTATTAATCTTACTCTTGCATTATCTTTTTCTCTTATTGATTCTGCTTCAGAATTACTTATCCAATTTTCTCCTAAAAATTCATCCGCAATATAATCTACTAACTTTTATATTCCCTTTCTATCTGATTTTATTAGTTCCGTTTGTACATTTCTTCTTATTAATGCTTTTGTATCACTACTTATTCCTTCCCACCAATTTCTAACATGTCCTTCAAAAGATGCTACTAAAAAATTTATCATTCTATCAGTATTTTCCATGTATCATCTTTATTGTATAAAAAGAATAGTATCATTGAATCTGCCCAAGTTAATAAGACTTTTTTAGTGTCTATTTTACAATCCAAATCTAATTTTGTTCCTCCATGATTAATAGGTTTATCATAATTGTTATTTGGTTCAAACCTATCTTTATATTTATTCCCTCTAGGTAGTTGTCTTTCTCTGATTCTATCATAATATTGCCGGTGTGGTTTACTATATAAGGGTGCATAACTTTCATCTGGATCTGATAATTCTTGTTTAGAAGTTCCTATAGGAGCAGGATTAGGTGCTCCTCCAGTATTCATTAAAACTTGGTATTCATTAAAAAAAATTATGCTTAACTGGTCAAAATTTTCTATTAGCAAATATAAATTTTCATTCATTTTTCTCTTGTTCTTCTTCAATTTTTTCTTCAGCTTTCAATTTTCCTAAAGTTTTTTCTATAGATTTTTGTAATTCTAATTCTTCCTCTAGTATTTTTGGTAATATGTTTTTCCTAAATTCATCATCCATACTTCCTGCTTCTATTATAATTTTTTCTTGTTCGAAATGCTTCTTTCCTATTCTAAATATTTCTTTTTCTATGAGTTTTTTGTCTATTTTTTTATCTTTGGTTTTATTATTTTCTTTGAATTCTCTAATATCTAGTTTTAGTATATTTATATCATTTCTTACTTCTTTTAATTCATTTTTTACTTCTTGAACATCACTTATTAATGATTTTATTAATATTTTTAGATCTTCAATATATTCGCTTATTGACATTTTATACTCTTGATTTTTGAGTTTTTTGTACCTTAAATAGTCTGTCATACATATCATCTATTTTTATTTCTATATTTTTTATTCTTTCTTCTATTAATATGACTTTTTCGTTTTCATTCTTTCTTATTTTCTCATTTAATTTATCTATTTTTTCTATAATTATTCCAATTTTATCTTGATTAATTAATTCTCCTGATTTTCTTTGGAATTCTTTTAAGATTTCTTCATCTATATTTTTAACTTCTCCTATCATTTCTTTTAATTCTTTAAATTGTATTGTTAGTTTATTTTGAATATTTTGTAATCTTTCTTTGATATTCATATCCTGTATATTTAATTGTTGTAATTCTTCAATGGCTAGTTTATCTTGTAAATTTATGTTTTTATATGTTTGCCATAAAAATGCACTTATCTAATTTAATTGCATATTAAGAAATCCATCGGATTCTCCCCATGAGCTTAATGGTTAAAACATAGTTGTATTAGCTCCTTTTATTTGGTAAGATCCTACTGGTAAATTAATATTTTCTATTATTTGTTTTTCAAATTTTATTTTTGGAAATTCTGTCATTAAATTTTTCCTTTGATATGCTCAACTTCTAATCTTAATTCTGTATCATATTTTACTTCTTTACATATCATTATATTATATTCACAAAATTCTTCAATTGATCTTAACATCGTTTTTCTTTGTTGTGCTCTATAACTTTTTATGTAATATTTTATTTCTCCAGTTATATCATATTTTTTCATATTGATTTTTTCTTTGTTATTTATGATCATAAGTATATTAGGTAATTGTTTTAGAATTATATTAAAGTATTTTCTTTTACTTTCTAATGATTTTAGTCTTAGAAATCATTTTCTTTTTATATTTCTTTCTTCTATCATTTGGTCTAATATATTTCCTCTTTGTTCTATTATTGAATATAATTTTTCATTTGTTTTCATATCTAGATATTTGATTAATAAGGGTTCTCCTCTATGATAATCCATTTCTATAATCTTTGTATAACTTTTCTAGTATATCTTTGTGGATTAAATCTAATATTTCGTTTATGATAAAATCTTCTTTTATTATGTCGAAATTTATTAGATCATAAATGTATTTTCTTATATCTTTGTTTAAGTCTCTTAAAGTTCTCAAGATTTCTATTTTATAATTATCAGGTAATATTAATGTATACTTAATCATAAATCTTGATGTATATATTATATATTTATTTTTAATTTGTGCTATATAATATTTATTTTTTAGATCTGCCATATGACTCTGATAACAAGTGAGGGGGTGCTACTATGAGCGAACAAAAATCAAATAAAATCATATAAACAAATTAATTAAAAGTATATAAATATAAAATTTTAAGGACTAAGTTGTAACTTTTCTAAATTTTAAGAGGCTTGGTTGAAATATGATATTTAAGGGTATTTGAGGTAGTTTATAGTATTTAAGGCTATTTTGATGAATTGATAAAATTTTTGGCTATTTTTCCAAAGGGCCACTTTCATGTGGCTATTTTCATGGTATACCACTATGTTTACAGGGATAGCAAATTGTTTTGTATATATACACTCATGACTCAATGTGTACAATTTGTCGAAAATCATTTTCCATCATTTGCCTCTATCCTAACCGAATCTATCCCGCTTGACCCACCCTTTTGGGTTTGTCCATCAGCTCATACTCGAGACCCTTTCGGCCTTTCCCACTTCTCTTTGAATCCAACGCTTCCCATGGTTGTATCCCTCTTCACTACAGTCCATTTCGCGCCATCGGAACCACCTCCCAAGAACTTTCTATTAAGATTTGAGATTTCATCTTAAATTATCAACTTTGTTAAGATGAGTAACACAAACCATTAAAAGTTAGTCTATATTTTCATCTTTAGTTATTTGATGTGAAATTTATCCGTTAATATGTCCCGTAAAATGGTGATTCGTTTGAGCAAATCAATTTTGAAATTCTTATGCTTATGTCTTAGGGTGTGTTCGGCGGTTTATTAAAGAGGAGAGAGAGAAGATTTTTTGTTGTTTTCGAGGTAAATGTGTAGTTAAAAAATTAGAGAGAGAAAATATGTGTGATTAAAAAGTGGTTTGAGAAATTGTGTAATTTAAATTGTAGTTTAATCACCACATTAAAGAGGTAGCTGAACAGAGGCTTAGTATTCATTAGATCAAATTACTAGTTTGAGCTTTGTTATGACCATGCTCAAATTAGCTTGACATATCATTAGTAAGGGCCCACGTAGGGTCCATTGGACGCTAATGAGTCCCATGTGTCAAACAAGTCACTGTTGGCCGAGGTATCATGCTATCTGAAGCACCGCACAGTCGAAAATATATTGTCGAGCTACATCTGTCCGAAGTATGTACTCCAAGACCAATGACAAGATCAGTCACTGTGCAAGTTAGACACTGTGTCAGAAGGGACGCGACCTTTCTGATAATTGCAGCTTGATGTGACAAGCTCTTTAACGGGATGTAACACCAACTTTAGTCCCAAGACACATAGCAATGATTATAACAAAATAAATGGTTTACCTTTACAATGAATTATGAATTATGGGCTTGTCACTTGGAAAAAGTAACACATGTAACAATCTTGAGCAAACTACTCTTACTATAAATAGAATTCATTTGCTCCAAGAAAATGGTTAGCAACTCTATACTCTAACTTAACATACTATTCTCACTCCCTTTTCTCTCTTTTACACACTTATATTTTTCGCATTCAGCATATATTTACTCAAAATGGGTCTTGACTTGAGCGTCGGAGTGCAAATGGGAGTCTTCCTAGCCCCCTTTGCACACTGATCGTTTGTCTTAGTACGTAGAAAGCCCACGTGTTCAAGAGGGAAGAGATGAGACGTGTTGATCTAAGGTCCTACCAAATTTTGTGGACAACAAGTTTAGTAAACTCTGATATCATATTAAGATTTGATATATATTTCATCTTAAAATGTCAGTCTTGTTAAGAAGATTACCTCAATCCCTTATAAGTTGATTTATGCAATTTTTATCTAATGTGAGATTTATCACTTTACACCTTCTTGCGCCAACACCACCTCTTCACCATGTTCACCAAATCAACTTGCCTACTAAAGTTTCATATACTCTAGCCATTTGGGAAATAAAAACAACGGAATATCTAATCACAAAAATTAATTTCCTGTGATTTGGATTATCCCATCGCAGGAATTCATTATTTTATGTATTTGACTAGATTAAATAATTTTGAACAGATAAAAGTTTAGTAATCATTACCCTTGTAGCGTGCTTTGACAATTATCTGTTTTGTTCTTGATTCCACCAAGCTCCAAACCGATTTCACCAAGCTCCAAACATTCAAGTTTTCCTTGGTGTTCTCCAACGGAAGTTATGCAAGCGTGTGGTCACTTTTTCTAGGTTTAGGTTACATTAGGGTTAGGGTTTTAATCAAGAGGAGAAAATATACACTACACACTTTAGTGTATGTCCCGCCCACAAGTGTATTAGGTTAAAAAAAAATAGTCTTAAAAGAGGTTTATTCAATATAGATTTTAAAAGACTTTTAAGAATTTTAAAGGATTTGAAAAGTTTTAGTGTATTCAATTTATACTTTAGAGACCATTAAAATCTTGAGGTATTTAATATAAATTTTAATGGACATTCTAAAAGTTCATAAAAGTCATAGTATATTATATAAAGACTTTTAAAAGTCTTTTAAAGTCCTGTATTATTCAAAATATCAATGACTTTTAAAAACTCCTACGAAATCCTTTATGTACTAAATTTTAAACAGAAAGTACAATCACAAAATATCATATTTTGTCTCTTATTAACCTCCAAGATTTTGAAAGACTTTAAAAAAAATGTTTTAGATTGTAATTTTGTTTCTTCTATATTTTTCTCCATTCTTTCATATTATTTTTAGAAACTTTAAACTTGTGATTTACTTTCATAATAATTTTTAGAAACCTATGAGTTTATGACTAAACAAATCATTATATTTCTTCTCTTTTCCTTATTATATATATATATATATATATATATATATATATATTTCTCCTTATTTTTTTTTTAATATTCTTTCTTTATATTTTAGCTCTATTCTTTTTCATTTTTTTTTTAATTTTTCTATGAAAATAAATCCAACTAAAATTTTATAGAACAATAATAATTAAATTGTATCAAAACAAATAATAATTAAGCAAAGTTATTCTAGAATTTCTCGAGAGAGATTTGTATATTCAAAAATATTAACAAAAAGTTAATTGAAATTTATAAAACTTTGTATATTCAAAAAAATTTATGAACATAATACAATTTTTATGTCGATATCAAACATAATTTTAATTTTTCCCCATTTTTTAATCACATATGTTTTTTTGGTCCTAAAACTCTTTATCTTCCACGTCGTATTTTTTTTTTGTAATATAATTATTATTAGATTATGAAAATTAATCTATAGTGTTCAAGTTTGTCAATTATTAAAAAATAAAAGTCTGTAAAAGTTTTTGAAAGTTCATAAAAGTCTTTTAAATCAATCTACAAAAGTCTTTAAAAGTCCATGAAAGTCTTTTAAATAAATATCCACAAAAGTCTTTAAAAGTTTATACAAATCCATAAAAGTCAATAAAATCCAATGAAATCCATTAAAAAAAGTTTTTAAATATCTTTCAAAATCTCAATTGAATAAACCCCCCTTAGAAGACTATTTATAACTTTTTTACCCTCTAAAAACCCTACCAACCCTAATACTATAACTCAGGCCCATTTCTGCGCGGCTCAATATAAGTTATAAGCCTGTATATGCCTGTTATATTGAAACCACCAAGGGAACCTGATCGGACCCAATTATACTTGTTGACACCCAAAAAATACCCAAAAATATAAGAGGCCTAAGCCTTAGCCCAAACCAAAAGAGGTCCAACGTTAAAGACTCCTTATAGGAAAGAAGTTGGACGACTGGGCGATTGTACGACAACTAGGATATTTGGGCAATAGAGTGAGCGATGAAGCAGTTGGGAGACTAAAGCAAGTAGAAGCAGTCTTGACACTTGTCTTATGATCACGTAGCCAGTTGTTGATGAAGGTGGCAGTTGAAATGACGAATTGTGGAGGTTACTTAGAGCGACGTGGCAAGCGGATGTTACAAGGACGTGGGCGACGGTTATGCAACGTGGAGGAAGCAAATTAATCCATGCAAGTGTTACAAATTAAAGCGAAAAACCGAAGATTCAAATATTGGCAGCGGTTGAAAGAAGTTCGTGGATTTGTATATATTGTAAAAAATTAGTCATTTAGAGGAAAATCAATCAAATCTCAACAAGAGAATATGTAATTTCCTTTATCTTTACTTTTATCGTCAAACTCTTAGTGTAATTTGTATGCTTGCGCCCCTTGGAGATGTTTTGTCTTCACTGTAATCTTCATAAATATAGCACCCCTCGTTGGGACTTTGTCTCGAGAGGTTTGTTCCTTACACATTCGTCTGATCCCCGTTTTGGTAATTGTTAGTGAGGTGACTTCCGCGTGAAATAGTTTGGCATGCCCAGTGGGACAATTTGGTGTGTTTTTGAAGATACGAAGTGAACCATCATGCCTCACAAGAATTCCGACAAGGAAACAGCAAGCCATCATCTCCCGTCTATAATTGAAAGACATGAGGAGGAACAAAGTCCTCCAGAAATAGAGGGAGAGAGTCATAGCCGTTATGAACCCATGACGGCTTTGAATCCTCGAACCATGCGCGTGCTGTTCGGTGAACTCGCTTAAGACGTGGTTGAACAGGTAAATCTACAATATGTCCATAATATGGAAAAGTTTATTCAAAGAGAGAAGGAACAACTCGATAATATGGCCAAACAACTAAAAATGTTGCATGACAATATGAATAATTTGACAAGCCAAGTTGTTCAATCGACCTTCCCAAATATAGGACATCATTTTCAATCTAGGACGATTGCAGGACATAGTTCCCCAACCTCAAGTCCAAATCAGGGGATAGAATGGCCTTTTGGGCCGTCCACTTCAAACTTGGGGGGGAATCCAGTGCCAAACCTGGGGGGTAACCCAACTTCAAACTTGGGGAATAATCCAGTGCCAAACTTGGGGGGTAATCCAACTTCAAACTTGGGGAGCAATCCAATGCCAAGCTTGGGGGGGTAACCCAACTTCGAATTTGTGGGGTAACCCAGTACCGAACTTGGGGGGAAACCCAACTTCCGAACTTGGGGGATAGCCCAGCACCTCGGAATAATGTCCAAAATAATGGACAAAATGTTTCACATTTTAACGATGGAGGGAACAATAACAACAACTTCACCAATGGTAATTGCGCTCCAACTCCTTTACCAAACCCTGTGCCAAACGTCAGGTCACAAGCACCACCAAGGGAAAATCAACCTATAGGATTCCCTTATGATCCCAATGCCTTGTTAAGGGATCAAGTCGCTGAGATGGTGCGAGGTCAAATGGTAGTGGGGATGCGTCCTTATGTTAGGCTGACTTACACTAAGCCATACCCAGATTGGGTGAATCAAGCTTATCCATGGTCTAGGGGTTACAAGGTGCCAGAATTCTCTTTATTCACTGGTTTGGGGGAGGTCTCCACATTAGAACACATAGGGAGATTCACGTTGCAGTGTGGTGAGGTGACCGATTATCATAAAATGAGGCTTTTCCCGAGTTCCTTAACAGGGATGGCTTTCTCTTGGTTCATTAAACTTCCAGCGAATTCTGTGCAAACGTGGCAACAATTAGAACTACTGTTCCACGCCCAGTTCTATAAAATCGAATCCGAGGTGACTTTGGCCGATTTGGCCAATCTAAGCAAATGCCGGTTGAATAGGCTGAAAGCTTTCTCCAACGGTTCAAAACGGCCAGGGGTAAATGCTTTGTACCCCTGTCGGAAAAAGAATTCGTTAGAATCGCTCAGAGTTTCCTGAGTTTTGACCTCAAGAAAAAATTCCAGGATAGGGAATTCCTTGACTTATTTCAATTGAGCGCTAATGTAATAAGATATGAGCGTCTGCTGAGAGAAGAAGAGCAAATGAAAAATTCTAGTAAAGGTCCTTTTTATAAGGACCCAAAATTTGACATACACACGGTGGGTGACGGATATGTTGACCAGGCCGAAGTATGCTTGGCCGAGCTAGTCAAAGGGGACCCATATGCCTATCCCCTAGCAGCAAAATCTGGCACGATAATAAAAGATGAGCCTGTAGAAGAGAAAAATAAGAAGGCTAAAATATTTTCGTTCGACGTTAGTAAGGCGGACCTTATATTCGAAAAGTTATATAAGCACAAGCAAATTAAGTTAAGGGATAAACATAAGTTGCCAAACCCTGAATAAACTAAGGGCAAAAAATACTGTAAATGGCATAATGCATGGTCTCATACGACTAACAACTGTTTGGTTTTCAGGTACGTGTTGCAGGAAGCCATTGAGTCGGGAAGGATTACGTTGAGCCTAAGAAAAAGATGGAGGTGGACGAGAACCCCTTCCCACAACCGCTTGGAGTGAACGTGATGGCAACTGATTCTGCCCAGAAATTGCCAAAGTTCAAACTGGTGATTGATGATGGAATAGAAGATGAACAACAACATCCCAAAGTATTTGAATGACTCAAGGGAAAAGAACACCAAGGAGACAGGGGTGTCTTATGTGATAGGTGCAAGGAAGAAGTGAGTAAGTCTGTGGAAGGAAACAAAGTGCAAAGTTTTCACACTTATCCCAAAGTTGCGCCAAGTTTCCAACCCGATAGGGGCGAGGCCCGGATACACATGGAAAACCATATCAAGAGAGGCAACTATGGCCAACAAATCATAGGAAAACATTTAGGTCGTAGCCACGACAATCAAATGTTTGGCATTCATTCCAGCACAACGCGAGACGAGTTGTGCCCTTCAATGAGATGACAAGGACACAACAATGGCGTTTTCAGAGGAACTACGGTAGGATGATGAGGCGACGACTGGGAATGTTGCCTCTAGATGCGCCAAGGCTAACTCGGGAAGCTGACCAAAGTGAATTTGATAGTGACAAAGGAAACAACACAGAGGGATCGGTGAAGAAAGCTTCTGGAAGTCCCATCGGGAAATCGAAGTTCGAGCACAGCAAAGAAGAAAGAGACGAAGAGGAAAGTTTGATAGTGACAAAGGAAACAACAAAGAGGGATCGGTGAAGAAAGTGTCTGGAAGTCCCACCGGGAAATCGAAGTTCGAGCGCAGCAAAGAAGAAAGAGACGAAGAGGAACCAGAGCAAGCCACCACCATTTAGTTCGGGACATTACCCCCAGTTATGGCCAACAACTATATACTGGCCAATGAGTTTAGGAACAAAGAGGATATAGGAGAAGAAGGTGGAGAAAATGAAGGAGCAGCCTGCGAGTTGATATGTGAAGAGGGTCAAACGTCCCAAGAGGTAGATTATGAAGAAGAAGACGATGGCATGAAATACATCGAGGAAGAAATCAATTTGGAGTTGGAAGGTAGGAAAAGAGGGGTGTCGCGCAATGTGTTGCTAAAGCAGTTATATCAAGAAGGTGTGTGCGAAGTGGATCTATTGGGCGAGCGTTCGATTTTTACGTACTGTACGGAATGCCCAAAAGGAAAACAAGAGTGCTACGGGTTGAGAAGTATGGGTGGTCACATCCTACGATACTTCCTCCTCCTACTGGATGGTTCACACATGGAGAGTTGAGAGATCAGAGTGGGGGGCAAGAAGTATTGCAAGCCGAAGTAACGAAAAGGTTCGAAATAAAGGAAGACGGCCAGGAGGTAGAGATGGATGCAGCGGAAAAAGTTATCTTCAGGAAACCCTCCACTAAACTAACCAGACATCTTAGGCCACTGTATGTGAAGGCCCAGATTAATGGGATTCCAGTGTCAAAGGTTCTTATAGACAACGGGGCCGCTATAAATATCATCCCGTCCAGAATGATGAGAAGACTTGCGAAAAAGGAGGATGATATGATCCCTACAGAAGTTATCCTCACAAGCTTCAATGGGGGGGGGTGACGTCGGCCAAAGGAGTGATGCCGTTGGACATCACTGTGGGGACTATCACAAGGACCACAGTTTTCTTTGTGATAGATGGTCCTACCAGCTATAACGTACTTTTAGGGAGAGATTGGATCCATGGGAGCCGGTGCATACCTTCATCGTTCCACCAGTGTTTAGTATTCTGGAATGATAAAGGAGAAGCAGAAGTGATACAGGCAGACCATAGACCATTCATGGCGGAAGCAAACTCTATAGAAAGATTCATGTACGAGGGGAATTATGGGCCTGTTAGAGTAGTGCAAGAAGGAGAAGAAACTCAAGTCGTCGTGATAAGCGAAGAACCATTCTCGGTTGATGCCCTAACAGAGATGTTCAACCAGATGAGGCCAAATATAGTAGCCCTTGAGAAGCCAGTCATTGGCATAAAAATGACCGAGGAATCATGACAAGCAATCAGCAAAGAGGGAATGTGGCCGATATTCGAGCCTCAAAAGCCAGACCAATGGCTTTCAATAATAAGTCTGAAGAAAACGCAAAAACGACGAAAGAGGTAGCAGCATTGGCAACGTTCAGGTGCAAGTTGGCTGTTTTTGAGTTGGAGCAGAATGTTGATGGAAAGATCTATAAGGTGGATTGTTCGGAGGAAGAGTTGCTCACAAAAAGCCTGGACGATGAAGCAGTAGGGATATCCAAACAGGGATACGCTCATACGCAAGACCCTCTTGTAAAAGTGAACATCAGCGATGAAGGGGAAGAACGCTCAACATTCATCAGCCAAACACTCAATAGGGGGGGTGATACCGCGTGCCAGTTCATTCGCTATAGGCAAATATGACATGGAGGGCTTGAGACTAGGGACGCAAAGGATATACTTGCATAGCCATACCTGGAGGAAGGCTACTCGCTCAGTATGAGTGGGTTCTACCAGAGGATTATTGTTGTAAATCTCCAGCATACCCGAATAAGAATCACTAAATTTCTTGTCAAATTTTGGAGCAGTGGCAGATACTGAAATAGCGGGGGAAATCGTATCGCCCAGAGGCGGGAGGTTCACTAAAGCGCCAACATCTCTCAAAGTGACAGACATTGGACCAAGGGGAAAGATGAAGGTGTTATATTCAGAAAACCAAAAACTTAAAGCTATGGGAAAAAGGATGAGGTCATAAATAGGAGGACGTAAAGTGATCTCCAACAAATCAGAAATTTTAGCCCGGTCACAAATCTCCTTTGTGGGGCCATGGCCCACCATATGCGTGTGCCACCGGCGAAACGTAGTGTCAGCCTTCGGCCAAGAACGTATACCTTTCTCACGGATTGGCTTTAGCGGAAAAGGGTTTAAGAAGGGTGGGTCTTGAGTACAAGGAAATAACTGACCCACAGCTACTCGCCCAACTGAGTCAGCATCATTAAAGGATGGGCCCAAGAAAAATTCATTATTGTCAAGACTGGCTGGAGAAAGAGGAGCTGGGTTCACGTATGGAAAGAAGTTGGACGACTGGGCGATTGTACGGCAACTAGGATATTTGGGCGACAGGGCGAGCGATGAAGCAGTTGGGCGACTGAAGCAAGTAGAAGCAGTCTTGACACTTGTCTTATGACCACGTAGCCAGTTGTTGATGAAGGTGGTAGTTGAAATGACGAATTGTGGAGGTTACTTAGAGCGACGTGGCAAGCGGATGTTACAAGGACGTGGGCGACGGTTATGCAACGTGGAGGAAGAAAATTAATCCATGCAAATGTTACAAATTAAAGCGGCAAACCGAAGATTCAAATATTGGCAGCGGTTGAAAGAAGTTCGTGCATTTGTATATATTGTAAAAAATTAGTCATTTAGAGGAAAATCAATCAAATCTCAACAAGAGAATATGTAATTTCCTTTATCTTTACTTTTATCGTCAAACTCTTAGTGTAATTTGTATGCTAGCGCCCCTTGGAAGTGTTTTGTCTTCACTGTAATCTTCATAAATATAGCACCCCTCGTTGGGACTTTGTCTCGAGAGGTTTATTCCTCACACATTCGTCTGATTCCCCTTTTGGTAATTGTTAGCGATGTGACTTCCGCGCGAAACAAAACTAAGCTCTAATAAATTAATTCTGATCTGGTCAACTCTCGATCAGTCAAAATAATTTATTAATCACATTCTATTCCACTAAAAGAACGAGACTGCACTCTTAGTAAAATTGTAATTACTGAAGCAATAGCCAATAATTATGTCCTCTGACTTATCGTTCTTACATGTTACCCCGTCGATCAACTCGAACATTCGAATTAAGGTTAAATGACCAAAATACCCTTATCTGAATATTCATAAATTCTCAACTCTCATATTCTATCTGACAGTTCTATGTGATCACATCACATCATAGAATTCAACAATCACTATCGAATTAGTGAGCTCAGATTTAACTGTAAACTAGAAGAACCAGTGAGATCATGATCATACATAAAGGTGACGGATTTCATAATACGAATATATATTCCTCGTTAGTTTACTTTAATTCCCAAAGTACCGAGATATTGACCAACAATTTGATCTCACCCATTGATACCTCAAAGAACTTCAAGTTAGTAATCAAAGTTCATTGTCCGATTAGGATTAAGGTTCCATGTACAATAGTCAAGTGAAATTAAATTTGTATGATCAACCGTTAATGTCACAAATTAATTTCACGTGGCCCCGTTCAATACATATCAAATGTACTCTCAACTTCATTTTCAAAATCAAAGATAGATTTTAATAAAATCGAGACGATCAAAATAAATTGTCCATATTTATTTACAGATCGTGAATAATAATTTTAAATCGAATTACAAATTGAATCTTTCTGTTTTTAACAACTTAAACACTCAATTAGTATTATCGAATCGATCTATGGACTAATGCAAGCACAAAATAATATAATCAAATATTTAATCAAAATAATATTTTATTCCAAAATGTCACGAGTACAAATAAATAAAATCGACGGGCATACACTATCCAACAGAATTTCTTTTTATTCATTTGTTTTTTGCTCAAACGATGTCTATTTTTTTTTTTTTTTTGGACAGTTAACAATATATGTAACTCAATCGTTACGATAGTTTCTCAAATTTAGTTTTCTATTTAATCATGTAATAATAATAAAAACTTCAAGAAGCTAAAAACGGATGAATAAATAAATAAATAAAGGATCTCTCGTGAAAACTATAAAGGAAATGTGGTCAACGTATAATGGTGTGGTTGAGAAAATGAGACGCAAGTCTGGCAGTTGCGCGGTATATACGTATTCAGTGATTGTCTTTCTATACCCACAAGAATGTTAATGCCTTCTAGGTAGGTTTATCTGTCATGCACGAACCTACATCTCGTGACTGCTAAATTTCTTGTTCATGAAAAGTTATTTTCATACAGATTTGAATCTTAACGTGTCATATTAAAATTAAGTTCCATTTTATTTTTCCGGAAGGCGCGGTTAAAAGTCAAAATGCTAAACATGTGTGCATAATGTTCTAGAGATTCACAAAAAAAACTTCTTAGAGAAAAACAAATAAACTTACTCTTGTAATATAAAGAACCGATCGACAATACACTTCTTACAAATCAAAATTCAACTTCTAGTCATTAGTGGGTGTAAACATCTTGTAATAGTGGGACACAAAGATGGATCTGTGTTTTTCGCGACGGACCTTACAAGGTTCTGGGGCAGCACTGATGATTTTTATTTTTTTTAGGAAGATCCTTTGAAAAATGTAGATTTACATTTAAAATATCTATTCATAACTAATACAAGAAATCAAATAAACAATTATAAGCAAATATTCAACAAATATCAATCACAACATATTGCAAATTCAGCACTTGAAATCATAAATTCACAAATTCAGCCTTCATATAGCTTCATAATCGTAAATCATAAATCATCAGTTAAAATTCACTAATTCAGTTTTCAATCTTCATAAATCATAATCATAAATTATCATTTAAAATTCACTAATTCATGATGCGATGTGCAGACTGAGCCTTGACCTTGAGAAATCGCCCGTGGACAGACGGAATGGAAGCGTCAAAGAGAAGTTGTGCCAAAATTGCGGAATCGCCACCTTGAGGAGTCACGAGCGTGCAGACAACAATGGTTTCCACTGGTGCGCGGATTGAGAGCAGTGGCGGTGCAGATAATCGGAGACGGAGGTCGCTAGTCACGGACTGAGGTAGCTATAGTGACGTTGCGAGCTGGAGATAGGTTCTCCTTCTTCCGGCTTCTCTTCCTTGTTTGTGCCTAACATGCATTGTAATTTATTTAATTTAATTTTTAAAAAAAGGGCTAAAATTTTACTGGGTCTCGTGACCTAATAAGACCCATTGTGGATCCTCCCCAGCTTCTAGGTAATAAATCTTTATTTTCTTCTCAAAAATGAGTAGAAGTATCTATGCACGTGCTCAAATTACATGATGACGGAAAATAGAAGATCCTGGTCCTGGAGTCTTTATAAATAACAATAAAACTTGTTCCGTCCGAAGACACAGGGTTTAGCTTCAAAGACAACAAACTCTCTTTCTCTCTCTTATTTTTTGTTACAAGAACAACCGGCAATAGACTAGGTCTCTCTCTTTATCTCTCTTGAACACGTTTTGATTCTTCGTTCTCGTCCTTATTTG
Source organism: Ligustrum vulgare (assembly GCA_963555705.1). Classification (NCBI taxonomy): domain Eukaryota; kingdom Viridiplantae; phylum Streptophyta; class Magnoliopsida; order Lamiales; family Oleaceae; genus Ligustrum; species Ligustrum vulgare. Next base: position 29,385,296 of record OY743186.1, on the reverse strand, counting down.
GTTTTACACGTCTTTTTTCTTAGAAGAGGAAGACAGTATCTTCACGCGTTCCTTTCTCTCTCTAGATTTCTTGTTTCTTGTGGGCAAATAGATCGATAGATACAGTTTTAGGGTTTAAAGGAAAGAGAGAGATAATGTCCACTTATGTAAGGATATGCAATGCCTTACATGGGCTGAAACCGACCCTGTTGATGATATTGGCACAAACTATAATTGCTGGCTTGAATATTTTCTATAAACTGGCATCCAATGATGGCATGAACTTGCAGATTTTGGTGGGCTATCGGTTTCTATTTGGCGCTGCTTTTATTGTTCCTGTTGCGTTCTTTTTCGAAAGGTTTCGATTATGTTTTCTTTTTGAGTACATTAAAATTCTACATGCCAAGATTATCAAGATCAGTCCAGAAAACCATTTTACTGAAATATATGGATTTCGTTTGTATTTTGTTCTTTAAGAATCTAGTTGATTTAGACGTCGTGCTACCGATTCCAAATTTATTTGAGAAAATGGTTTATCCCCGTTTGATGCCCGTTTTAAAAAGAAACTAATTATTCGAATGGTGATTTTTTAGATAATGTGTAATATATGGTTGAAAATTAGGGAAAAATCTTAGATTTATGTGTTGAATATTTTATTATATGAATGTATGATTGAAAATGAGCATGTGAAAAAGAGGTTTGAAATAAAGGGAATCGAACAGAGCTAGTTGTCACATAATTTGGGGGAAAATCAATATTCTTCATTATATGTAACCTTTTTTTCTTATTTGATTTGAAATAAACTTTTCTTCTCATATATAGGGTTTTCTAAATTGTAATTACTTCATGACTTCTAGGATTCTATGAATATTTCACTTGGAGAAAAGATATTGTCTAACTAAAGAAACCGAAATAATAACACATATAAACTCTTGAGCACACAAGTTATATTCGATACTTAATTACTTCTGAATCAATATACGTGTTGTGGGTTTTGTTTCAGAAAGAAGAGGCCCAAGTTAACATGGATGGTGCTCTTCCAAGCATTTCTTTGTGGTATATTCGGGTGAGTTAAAGATTTCTATGGCTTAAATCTATTTACTAATAGCTTGTTTGCTTTCACACATTTTATTTCCAGTTTTTTCTCTAAAATTCATTTTAAAAAACACATTTTTATGTGACTCGTTACTTTTCAATAGTCACTTTTCAATCACAAATTCTCTCCAAAACTACCTACACCATTTCATAACTTGGATGTACTCTATCTTTTTCCGCTTTCTCCCCAGCAGCTTTTCTTCTTCCTCCCAATATTACCAAGCAATGCATTAATTCAAGAAATCATACTGTTCGGAAAATTTATATACACCACAACTATTTCATAAATACACATTTCCCAGAAATTATGAAAAACATATATAGCTGAAAACAATGGAAAGATTTTGACTGAAATTGTGAAGGATTATTTGCTTATCTTTGTGTGTATAGCACACACCCCTAATTGTCGGGAGCCTCTGTTTGGTAAATCGTTAATAAAATATTGTTTACTTGTTTATAACAACCATATGACAACATTTCGTTGATCTATTTTTCTGAAAAAGTAAAAAATGGTACGCGGGAATTTTTGACCAAATTTTTTACCAAAAACAGGCTTATATTTATGATCATTTCTTGAATGTGTGCATGTAGATATCAATGTTTGTGTGTATACTGGATGCATATATGTATTGGGAAAAAACTAAAAGAACAATCAAATTGAACAACCACTTGAATATTCCTCTCACATGGGTGGTGGGTGTTCATGTAGCACATTCCAAAAAAAAAAAAAAGTGAAATATCTAAGAAAGAAAAGAGATGGAAGAAAAGGAAGATTATTGGTATAATAAGAATCAGAGAGAGAAGTGGTTATGGTGACTATATTGCTACCACAAAAATTATTTTCTATACCACAATTTTAATTATTTTCTTCATTTACAAAAATAGACATATATAAAATTACATAAATAGCTTTTTAATTTTCTCAATAATTTATCTGTACAACACCGTCTCAAAAGAATTGGGAATTGACGCAGAATTAATTAGAAACTTCTGCATTGCCCATCTAATTAAAAACCCCAAATGGTTTGTGAACTTTATTTATTCATAATAATGCTAATTATAAGCTGCATAAACGCGAAGACAAATTAATTTAGGAATCGTGAGGAATTGCAATAGCAATGAGTGGATTTTTGCTACCAACTCCTGCAATATTATCTTTGTAGATAGTGTAAAATATGAAGAAAGTAGTATTCTTTACTTCCATACCGTGTTTCACTTTCACCCTGTTCTTGAATCAGTTAATATAGAAAACTTTTCGTTTCTTTATGCATTATCTCTGATCTATAATTGAAACCATTCAATCTGTTAATCCATGAAAGGTTGGGTGGTGGGGAATAGGTTAGGGAGATAATCGAGAGATGTTGAATGTTGGGTGGTGTATTTTTCATTTTATTATTACACTAAATTAGGGTTATATTTGTAAATTAATTGTGGTGTATTTATAAAAAGAGTGTTTTAAATGGAGTGTATTTAAAATGTGGTGTGAAAAATAAAAAAGGTGGTGGCAATATAATTCGCCAAGTGGTTAATATGTCATTTTTTATTATGTATATTTTCATAAATAAGCCACTGTTTGGCAACTGTTATAAACAATAATTATTAGTGTTATTTGTATTTTTTAGGTAAGATGTGTAGTTAAAAATGGAAAAGAGAAAAGATGTGTGATTAAAAATAGTAATTTGAAATCCGTGTCGATTATAACACTAGATTTCCGAACGCTGGCTAAGTAACAATAAAACTACTCATAACCTACTCGTGCTTTGATGATACAGCGAACTAATTGAATGAAAAACTTTATATTTACAGAGGAGCAATGGGGCAAAATCTTTACTTAAAAAGTCTAACATTGACGTCGGCTACTTTTGCCTCGGCCACAACCAATCTCATTCCTGCCATTACATTCGTCATCGCTGTTTGCTTAAGGTATTAATGCAACTTCTATTTCAAATACGAGTATGTATTTTACCATTAGCTTTTGTTTGGTAAATTTCTCTCATAAATGGCCACGTGACAACTTCTCATTAAACAATTTTTTTTGAAAAGTCAACAATTTCGATTGGTGAAAAATTTTAGCCTATTATTTTTTACTTTTCAAAAAATGAACTAACGAAATGTTAACATATCCCTATTTATAAATAATATTTACAAACAATCGTTTAAAAACGGTTTACTAAAGATAGGCTTAAATGATCTAAAGGGCCGGCCTTGAAATTTTAAGTGTCCTGTGCGACAATTTAAAATGATGACTTATAAAAAAAAATTGTATCCTGTATTTGATTTTTCTTTAAGTACCCTATAAAAAAATGGTGCCTATATAACATTGAAACTATGTGCGGTCGAACCTGAAGGCCGCCTCTGATGATCTATATGGTTCAGGTTGGAAAAGCTAGGATGGCATACGAATGCAGGTAAAGCAAAGGTGTTTGGAACATTTCTAGGCATTGGTGGGGCAATGCTTCTCACATTTTACAAAGGACCTGATATCAATATATGGAAGACACATATAAATCTTTTACTGACAACTTCAAGTCATCCTAAGACTGCACTAACACAAACTTCCCAAGGTGGTCATTTTCTTTTGGGTTCTCTTTTAGCATTGGCAAGTTGTGTTTGTTATTCGCTATGGTTGATTATTCAGGTCAGCCTGGCTCTTTTTTCTTCTTCTTCCTTTCTTGCTTTGCATATCAAGATAGAAAATTAATGAAAAGTTTCGAGACAGGCCAAGGCAGCTGAGCGGTATCCATGCCCGTACTCTTTTACCGCTTTGATGACGGTAATGGCAGCGGTTCAAGGTGTGGGATTTGCACTGTGTATGGAGAGAGATTGGAGCCAATGGAAGCTGGGATGGAACATTAGACTCCTAGCAGTAGTTTTCGCAGTATGTCGCAATTTCACCATGTGAATTACTTATAATTAATTTGTGTGTAAATTGATTAATTTGTTTGCTATATATGGTGGAGTTCTTCCTTTGCAGGGCATTTTTGGTTCTGGAGTAATGTTTACCTTGGTTGCTTGGTGTGTGCGTATGAGAGGCCCACTCTTTGTTTCAATATTCAACCCCCTTATGCTTCTTCTGGTAGCCTTGGCGGGATCTTTGCTACTGAACGAGAAGCTGCACTTGGGAACGTACGTATGTGTTCTTTAAGTTCTTATTACACTGAAAAACTATGATGCACAGAAAGGACACGTGTATTCTGTACAACACGTATTGGACACGTCAACACACTATTTTTTAAAAAGTACTATTGTGACATGTCGCCGACATAATGATTAAATTCTTTAGAATTTTTCATTTATAAAGTGTAAATTTAGTTTTATATTTGTTATTAATTTTCTTGATGAAATCTTTGCAATATGAGTACCTATTTTTTATTTAATAATAATTTTGAGTTCAAAATATATAATAATTTTAAAAATACATAAAAATTCTGATAAATTATGAAAAATGATCATGTTAGAGTGTTCATCATATCTGACACGTCTCAGATACGAAAATGCTACCCTAGTTGAAGTGTCCTAGGAATAGAGCTGAAAATGATACCAATTGATGCAGAATATTTTGTTAGTATGTTAGACAATACAAAACGTGAAAGGCATAACAATTTGCTCTAACACTAATGAATAATTTTATTTTATTTATTTATTTTTTTTTTTGCATGGCAGGGTGCTCGGAGCAATTTTAATTGTTTTTGGACTATACATTGTATTATGGGGAAAAGGCAAAGAATTAAAAAGAGTGTCACAGTTGATGCCAGAAAGAAGCTCTCGAGATGAAGTAAGACAAGTTGAGATTGAAATCACACCTTCGACTCCAAATAATGGCAGTAGCCATGGCGGCAGAAGTAGCGCGGGTGGAAAAGAAATCCTAGAGGAAAAGGAAGAAGAAGAAGAGACGAGGCATTCTCGGGCGAGTTCAGATTTTTTAGGGGGTCTTTACATGTATACATAGGAAACTTATATTCATACATTTAGTTGTATTCGATTAATCACATCAGACAAATTTTACTTGGAGCAATTGATTATGTAACATACTTTTATTTGTATTCATTTAATCACAGTATGCAAATTATACTTGGAGCAATCAAGGTCATCTCCATAAGATGGGAGATCATGGATTTCAGAAAGTCACACATGATTTTTCTTGATTAGCAGAACATTCTTTTTAATTTTTGTAAGAGAGCTTGCTAAACAGTTAGTGTTTAGTGCATTTTACATGCATATTTCATATATTTTTTGTGATACTTTTTGAGTAATTTGGACAAATATCTATTTAATTGTGCACATTTTGTGATTAAATGGGTTCAACATTCAACTACATGGAGAAAACACAAGAAAGGAGGTAAATGGATGAATAATTGAAGAAATTGAGGAGAAAATAGTCAAATCCTTCAAAGAGTCAAAGTTTGGGGACCAAATTGTCACTTCCGAAAAGTTTTGGATCGCATGTGCAATTGATCGAAGGACTAAATTGCAAGTTTCCAAAGTTGACGGACTCATATGCACTTTTGGAAGGGCTCAATTGAAAGAAATCAAAAACTTTGGGGACCAAGTTGATCTACATTGAAAGTCGGAGGACCCCAATTGCAAATCAATGAAGGACGGAGCTGCAAAATCGCGCCCAGGTGAACCACGCGATCGCGTGGCTCTAACAGGTCGCATTCGTGAAACAGGCCAAGAATCCAACCCGAGAGTTATCAGCTCAACCACACGATCGCGTGATAAAAAATTTGAACGTTATTGTGGGCTGACCTGGTGCGACCCGGTTCGGCCCAAACGCTGAAGGATGCGGATCTACGCGAAATTGGGTGTTTTTGGGCAATTTTGGCTAGGTTTTAGACACTTTTTCTCCATTTTTCATCCGAAAACTCATTTTCTCTCTTTTGTTCTTCATTTTCTTGCTAATCTCTTGCCATTTTCTCTTGTAATTAGTTAGTATAGTTGATGAATGTTGATTGAGGGGAGAAATACCCATGCCATTGTGGAAGAATATTGACATTTTGAAGCAAGAATCATTGGTTAAGGGAAGTAGTTATTGGTTAATCCTTATATTTCTCTATTTACTTTAATCCATTGTTGAAATGATGTATTTAATTCTTGAATTTTATTGTTATTTCATCATGGGCTAAACTATTTTGTGTTGGGATGATTGATGAAGTTTAACCTAGCTTAGTTGATTTTAATGCTTGTATTAAGAATTTAGGTTATTTATTATCTTGTGCATTTATTGTTGTATTTATTGACTTGCATTCATTATGGCCACATTTATGCTTGAAATTCATGGGATGTGCAATTATTGAGAAATTCTTGTGTATTCTAGATCAATACAATAATTGCTCTAGGTTCATATTTAGGATAGAGATATACCTAAAACCCTAGATGATCCATTGAGTTATTTTCACAAAGGTTTAATGAAATTGATGTGTTTTTAATCGACATAGAGATATAGTAGGTTAATTCCACTAATTAGGGTTGATTTCATTCGAGAGAGGTAATTGGCTAAGCGTGGAAAATCGGATCTTACATGATTAATAAATTCCATTTCTATTTGCTTGTTGAGAATTCAATTAGGTAATGGTCAAGTGGAATCAAGAATCCCAACACTCCTTTATCATCTATTTATTATCATTTTCTAGTTATTTACTTACAATTGCGATTTTAGCTCTAGTATTAAATCATTTTTCAAAACCAAAACTTTATTGTGTGTATTTCTTGGTTAAATTAATTAAAACTAGGGTGTAATTGAAATAGACAATCCTCGTGGGACCGATAAATCGGACTCATTTAGTCCACTATCACTTGTATGCGATACGTGCACTTGCGGTGTGTTTCTAGCGAACAAGTTTTTGGCGCCGTTGCCGGGGATTGTTTTTATTTAAATTACATTTTAGTTGATATTGGTTTTGACTATTAGTTACTTTTATTTCTTGTACAAATTTTCTTTTGTTTTCTTTTGTGTAAGAAATTTTCTAATTTCTTGTGTTGTTCTAGGTTGTTAATTGTTCATGCGTCGAAGTAGAAGTCTTGATCTAGTTGAAATAGATCCGGATATCAAGGGAACTTTTCGACGTAGGTTAAGGGAACAACGGGAAGCTAGGAGACAACTTCTTACTGGGATGGAAGGAGAAAGAGTTAACATCGAGCTTAATGCTTCAGCTGCAATTCCTCCAAGGGGTGGAATCCCACCTGGTTTTGACCCTCAAGCGGCTAGAGTTCAAGAGCCTGTTGTTAATGAATAAGACATGCTTTTTGGAGACTTCATGAATCCTCCTATTGTCGAGAATCAATCAAGCATTGTCTATCCCTCCTACAATCATCCAAATTTTCAACTTCGGCCGGATGTCATCAATTTATTCTCCAACACTATCTCATTCTATGGGAGGACCGATGAAAATCCACATGCCCATGTGGTACGTTTCCTAGAGATTTGTAGAAACTTCAACTATGAGGGTGTGAATGTGGAGGCAATCCGGATGAGGTTATTTGTACACACTTTGAAAGACAAAGCAAGAGAATGGCTTGATACTTTGTCTCCGGGGAGCATTACTACTTGGGTAGAGTTTGTCCAAAGATTCACTACAAAATTTTTCCCACCATCTAGAGTTGCTAAACTCAAGCATGATATTACTACATTTCAACAATTCGAGATGGAGAGCTTTCACGAAGCTTGGGAGAGATTCAAGGATATGCTTAGGAAGTGCCCGGATCATGGGATTACATTGGGGCAACAAGTCAACCACTTCTATTTCGGGTTAACTCCTCCTTACCGTTCAAATGTGGATTCATCTTCTAATGGGTCCATCAAAACAAAGAGCATTCTGGAGGCTTATGACTTGTTTGAGATCATGAGTAAACAAAGTGCAATGTGGCCGGATAGAAGTGCACCAAGGAGTTCTAGTGGTGCACGTGGGGGTGATAAATATGCACTTGTCTTGTCAAAGATTGACTCCTTAGCCAAGAAAGTGGAAGGGTTATCCACTTCAACCTCTCGGCCCGTCAACATAGTTCAAGTCCCTCTGGTATGTGATATATGTGGGGCTAATCATCAAAGCTCTATGTGTCCATTGGTGGCAAGTGGTTCTTCATCTACCGAGCAAGTTGCTTATGCTCAAAATTTCTAATACCAAGGGTTCAATCTATATGATCCTACTTACAATCCCGGTTGGAGGAGTCATCCAAATCTATCTTATGGCAACAATCACAATGTGTTGAATCCAAAGCCACAAGAAAAGAAAGAGGGATGGGAAGAGGCTATCATCAAGCTAGCAAATCATCAATTGCAATATCAAGAACGCGATGATGCCTCTTTGAAAAATTTGGAGAATCAAGTGGGCTAAATAGCAAAACTTCTTTCGGAAAGGCAACAAGGAGCTTTGCCTAGCAACACCGAGACAAATCTTAGGGAGAATGTTCAAGCTATTACAACAAGGAGTGGGGTACAATTGCCCGAGATCACGGCCCCACAACCAGCAACTCAATCAAACAAGGCTCCCATTGAAGATAATGAGCCTATTCAAGCATCCGAAAAGGTTGTTGAAATGCCCAAAGAGGTTGAGCCGGAAGCATCCACATCAAAGGCTCCAACATCGATCAAGGCTTATGTGCTTCCTATCCCCTTTCCTCAAAGGTTGCAAAAGCAAAAGCTTGACAGTCAATTTGGAAAATTTTTGGAAAAGTTCAAGAAGCTACACATCAACATTCCTTTTGCCGATGCATTAGCTCAAATGCCAAGTTATGCCAAGTTCATGAAGGATATTCTATCCAACAAAAGAAGGCTTGAAGAGCATGATATGGTGATGCTAACTGAGGAATGCAGTTCAATCATTCAAAACAAGCTTCCTCCAAAAATTAAAGATTCAGGGAGTTTTACTATTCCATGCACTATTGGTGATGTTAATTTTAGTAAAGCTTTATGTGATCTTGGTGTTAGCATTAATTTGATGCCGTTGTCCATTTTCAGGAAATTGGAATTGGGGGAAGCTAAAGCAACTACAGTGTCCCTACAATTGGCGGATAGGTCCATCAAATATCCTCGGGGTATCATTTAGGATGTTCTTGTGAAGGTGGATAAATTTATCTTCCCGGCGGATTTCATTATTCTTGACATGGAGGAAAATCATGACATTCCAATCATTTTGGGAAGGCCATTTCTAGCAACCGGAAGAGCTCTTATTAATGTACAAGAGGGGAAATTGATATTGAGAGTGCAAGATGAACAAGTAACTTTCAATGTGTTGAAGCCCATTAAATATCCATCGGAGTCAAATTCATGCTTTCGAGTGGATGTCATTGATCATCTAGTGGTAAACTCCTTCAACCGTGGGCTTTCTAAGGATCCATTGGAGTCTTGCATTGTCCACTCTTTGACTATTGAGGATGATGATCATGAAGTCGAACAAATGGCTCATTACTTGGAGGCATCACCTCAATATCAACACAAGAGGGCCCCCTACTTTGAGGAGTTGAAAAAGAGTTTTTCACCGCCACTACCATCTCTCGAGAAGGCACCTACCCTCGAGCAAAAGCCTCTTCCTTCTCATTTGAGGTATGCTTACTTGGGGGAATCTTCTACCCTTCTGTTCATTATTTCTAATTTATTGAATGAGGTGGAGGAAGACAAATTGTTTCGGGTATTGAGGGAGCACAAGGAGGCTATTGGATGGACCATCCCGGATATTCTAGGTATTTGCCCTTCGTTATGCATGCATAAAATTCTTTTGGAGGATGATTTCAAACCTTCAGTGGAGCATCAACGTCGGTTAAATCCTAACATGAAGGAAGTGGTAAGAGTCGAAGTGGTGAAATGGCTTGATGCGGGTATTATCTATCCAATCTCGGATAGTGCATGGGTGAGCCCGGTGCAAGTAGTGCCAAAGAAAGGAGGTGTTACTGTGGTGGAGAATGAAAATAATGAGCTTATTCCAACAAGGCCAGTGACGGGGTGGAGAGTTTGCATTGACTATTGCAAGCTCAACAATGCTACTAGGAAGGATCATTTTTCCCTTCCATTCATCGATCAAATGCTTGACCGATTGGCAGGTCACTCTCATTATTGCTTCCTAGATGGGTATTCGGGCTATAATCAAAATCCTATAGTCCTGGAGGATCAAGAGAAGACAACATTTTTATGTCCATATGAAACTTTTACATATAGGAGGATGCCCTTCGGTCTTTACAATGCCCCCGCCACTTTTCAACGGTGCATGATGGCTATCTTCTCCGACATGGTGGAGAAATTTATTGAGGTATTTATGGATGACTTCTCAGTTTTTGGTACTTCATTTGATGATTGTTTGAATAATTTGAGAATGGTGCTAAAAAGATGTGAGGATACCAATTTGATTTTGAATTAGGAAAAATGTCATTTCATGGTTTGAGAGGGGCTAGTTCTCGGACACCGGATTTCAAGTAAGGGATTGAGGTTGATAAGACAAAAATTCAAGTTATTGAAAAATTACCTCCCCCAACCTCGGTAAAGGGTATAAGAAGCTTCTTGGGGCATGCGGGATTTTATAGGAGATTCATCAAGGACTTCTCAAAAATCACAAAGCCACTTTGTTCTTTGCTTGAGAAGAGTGTCACATTTGATTTCTCTAAAGAGTATCTTCAAGCTTTTAACACTCTTAAAGAGAAACTCATCACGACACCTATTATTGTGGCTCCGGATTGGAGTTTTCCCTTTGAGCTTATGTGTGATTCAAGTGATTATGCCGTGGGGGCGGTGTTGGGGCAAAGGAAGGACAAAATCATGCATGCCATCTACTATGCTAGTAGAACATTGACCGATGCTAAAATGAATTATGCTACTACCGAGAAGGAAATGCTAGCATGGGTCTTTGCTTTTGATAAGTTTCTGTCATATCTTATTAGCTCCAAGGTGATTGTGTATACTGACCACTCGGCCCTCAAGTATTTGTCGGCAAAGAAAGATGCTAAAACGCGATTAATTAGATGGGCTCTTCTTCTCCAAGAGTTTGATTTGGAGATTCGTGACAAGAAGGGGACTGAGAATCTTGTAGCAGATCACTTATCTAGACTTGAGCAAACCGAGGAAGTTATTGATGAAGAGATAAGTGAGGTATTCCTGGATGAGCAACTTTTCCAAATCATGGATCTTCTACAAGCTTTTAGTGTGTCATGGTATGCGGACCATGTGAATTTTCTTGCAAGTGACATCACTCCCCCGGGCCGCTCTTATCAACAAAGGAAGAAGTTCTTTGCGGATATCAAGCACTATTTTTGGGATGACCCGTTGTTGTTCAAAAGGAGTCCGGATCAAATCATTAGAAGGTGTGTGATGAGGCGGAGATGGAGAAGATTCTTGAGCAATGTCACTCTTCACCTTATGGAGGTCATTTTGGTGCAGTGAAAACCGCATCAAAGGTTCTTCACTCGGGATTTTATTGGCCCACTTTATTCAAGGATGCTCACACACTTGTGTCCAAATGTGACCGATGCCAACACCTAGGTAATATCTCTAATCGAAATGAAATGCCTTTAAATTCTATTTTAGAAGTGGAGATATTCGATGTTTGGGGTATTGATTTTATGGGACCTTTTCCATCGTCATTTTATAATCAATACATTTTAGTTGCGGTGGACTATGTGTCAAAGTGAGTAGAAGCGGTAGCACTCCCCACCAATGATGCTCGAGTAGTGGTGAACTTTTTAAAGAAAAACATTTTTTCTCGTTATGGCACCCCTTGAGCTATCATTAGTGATGGAGGAAAACACTTTTGTAACCGCCTCTTCGACTCACTTTTGACCAAGTATGGAGTCAAACATCGAATATCCACTCCTTATCATCGACAAACAAGTGGGCAGGTAGAGATTTCAAATAGAGAGTTGAAGAAAATTCTTGAAGTAACGGTGAATGCCTTGAGGAAGGATTGGTCCAAGAAATTGGATGATGCATTATGGGCATACCGCACCGCCTTCAAAACCCCCATTGGTATGTCTCCCTTTTGCCTCTTATTTGGAAAAGCATGTCATCTTCCGGTTGAGAAAAGACTACTCCAACTCAATGAACTTGACGAGTTGCAACTTCAGTCATATGAAAATGCTCGGATTTACAAAGAGAAGATAAAGATGTGGCATGACAAGAACATTGTGAAGCGGGAATTCCAAGTTGGGTAACAAGTACTTCTTTACAACTCAAGACTTTGATTGTTTCTCGGTAAACTCCGCTCTAGGTGGTTGGGACCCTTCACTATTGCTCAAATCTTCCCACATGGAACGGTTGAACTTTATCATGGGAGCAAAGGGAACTTCAAAGTCAATGAGCAACGCTTGAAGCCATACTTGGGAGGTGATTATGAAAAGGAGAAGTCATCCATCCCTCTTGCAGAGCCGGAGTAATCGTATCCAAAAGTCGAGCTTACGACTTTAACCAAGTGCTTTTTGGGAGGCAACCCAAATTTCTACTCTTTTGCGTATTTGTTGATATTTACTTATTGCATGTTTATTATTTCTAACTTGGTTAATCATTAACTTTGTAGGTTCCATATTTTTGAAATCCTAGGCAACCTTGTCCTCAACAAGTTTGGGGGAGATTTACGTATCAAGAGAATCAAAGCTTAGGTCAATTTGGAACATCATTCACGCATCAATCCGGGGAAGTTCCATCACCCATTCCTTTCTTTTTATAATGCTATTGTCAACATTGAGGACAATGTTTGATTTAAGTTTGGGGGTGTTGGGATCATGTTGGTATATGAACATTTTACATTGCCTTGCCTACCCTTGGTGTTTTGATGATTGAAATTGTTTATTTTGTTTGAAATATTGACATGCTAGATAGCCTTGCCGGCTTATAAGATTTTGATGTTTGAAATAGTTGTTAATTCATGAGTTATGACCAAATTTTCTACTTGTGCTACTTTCTATAAAATGCTTATCCATGTAAGATCCTATGTACATTGAGCACAATAGTCATGTTTAATTGTCGGTGAGTTTGGAAATTGTTGAAGGGAGAAGAGGTTAAAGGAGTAGATGAACTAGGTCGTGAGCTTGTATTTTTCATTTTTATCAACCTATCAAATGTTTTCCAATACTCTAAATCTCTTGATCCTAATGTAAGATAAGTTTGGGGGTGGTCGACCCGGTGAAGGAGATGGTCTAGACGTGTGGTGATTCTAAGCATGTGGAAGTAAATTTTTGTGTGGAGTGTATTTCGCCAAGTATAATCTAAGTAATGACCATATGCTAGAGTTCTAAGCCCATTTTAATTTTTACATTGCATTACCCTATCTCAAAGCCTTTTTTACTCGAGTTATTAAGCCCTTAGGAGTATCTTGAAACTTGGTGCCTTAAGTTTGAAACTTGGGAGTCACCGGCCGAAAGCTTGCTACATGGGTCAATTAGAAAGCTTAATGAGTAGGGTATTCACACACACACTTGAAAAAAAACAGCAGCACATTATCATTGCATTCGCTTAATAAGTCTACCCCACTTCGTAGCCTTTTTGACTCGAGACCGTAGGGGTATTTTGAAACCTGGTACCCTTTGATCTAAAAAAATTGGGGAGCTGCCGACCTAAAGTTCGCTACATGGGTCAATTAGAAAGCTTAAGGGAGTGTGAATAGGGGTTTGAATTTCTTCATATAAACTTGAATGTTGAAGCACTCATTAGTGGAGAATCATTGCATTTCTAGGTTGTCGAGATTATCGGTAAAACACACCCAAACTAGAGTGGAAAAAGAGAAGAGCGATTTGAGAGTACCCTCTAGAATTGCATCCCGGGAGAGGAAAGAAAAATATTTATTGGGGGATGAATGTTGTTCGCTACAAACACACCGCAAGTGCACGAGTCGCATATAAGTGATAGTGGACTAATTGAGTCCGGTTTATCGATCTCATAAGGATTGTGATGAGGTTCGAAGCGCGGAAGAAACGCCAGAAAGTTCCGAACTCAGGTTGTGGTTGGACGGATGAATCATGACCTGATATTCACGACGCGATGGCTCGACGATGCGGAATAAAGAACCACGACTTTCGAAACGCCACAAGGATTTGCCCAATCTCCTTGATAAGTCTCTGATTTTCAACGCCACAAATACTCTCGCGAATATTTGATAAGTTCTGGATGACCGCCACAAGATAATCAATCTTGATAAGTTTGGGTTTGTAATGTGAATCCACACAATAAACAATTGAAAAACATTCAATCATCAAAGTCTTAATTTACAATCAATCAAAAAGGCGTATAAATAAGCAAAATAAAGCCCTAATCGCTAATTTACTCAAAATAGAATTCTAACTAACCTAAAATAGCTAAAACTGATAAGGAAATAAAATAATGAAAAATATTTAAATTCCATCAGCGGCGCATGTCCAGGAGCTGTCTTACAGCCGTGAGGGTCTTCATTTACGGCCGTGAATTGTGTAATTGAATTATGTTACGGCCGTGAATATTTTTGTTACGGCCGTAAATCCTTTTATCCGGTTTATGAATTAGACAGAGAGCATGTTACGGCCGTGATCCTTCAAAAGTTACGGTCGTGACCAATCCATCCACGGCCGTGATTTTCGGTTCTTTTCGACACGGTTTGATCTTCAAAGCTCGTCGAACCTGCTGAATTCTTGTTTTTGCTTGAATATTTAAATTTTCCCGTCAAGCCTACTATGACTCCGATTGTCGAGGGTCCGGATCACATTATACCCTCCTTCTTTAGGATGATTCGTCCCGAATCATAGCTTTGTTCCTGGTTTTCCACTTCACCTTCTGGATCAAACGGAAAATTTCTGCTTCCATGCCATGAGTTCAATAAATTGGAATCCTTTGATTTGCTAACACGGAAGAGATGAAGCTTGAACTTCCTTTGCCATTTGTATTATGGTTGAAGCTTCCAGTCATAGTTAACCTGCAAAAAAGATTTAAACAAAATGGGGAGGGACATGTTAGCTTCATGAGGTACAAGGTATGGATCCTTGTATTCATGACAAACCACCACCAACTCCACTTCTTGAACCACGAGGCTCTTCTCTTCGCCTCTTTCCTCCTTTGCAATTTCTTGTTCGATTTTTTTATCTTTAAACTCAACCACATCTCCGACCACCACATTTGAATCACCATGTTCATGTACTATCTCATCACTACCAAAATGTGGATCTTCCAATTCAAAGCTCAAAATTTGAACTTCTACCCCAACTTCTAATTCCTCATCATATTTTGGAGTTTGTTCACATAACTCCACGTTTTCAACTCATACCACAAAGTTCAGGGTCTCTTCAACTAAATCATGTCTCAAGCCTCCCTCCTTCTTTTCAACTTTCATATCCCGAGGCTCAACATGATTTTCACTCTCTTCTAAACATCTAATTACCGCCTTTCGTTTCTCCTCCTTCTTTCGCAATTTAGCCAAATATTTTCTTTCTGCCTCCTGTTCACACCTCAATCTTTCCTCATAAATTTATTTTTTAATTTTCAAAATTGCTTTTGGATCAATCTCAGCTCCTCTCTTAACCCCGATTCCATCCCTAGGTTTAGGATCATGCCTATAATCACTACGATTTGCTTGAGATCGCCCCTTTTTCAATTTCCCTTCCCTTTCATCTAGTTTATCCAACCTCATCAAAGCTTCATTCAAAAATCTCCACATACGATCTTTGACGTTTTCATGGGAATTGAACATTGTAAAATTTATGTGGAATGACACAGAAAAAGAATAATGAAAACAAAGGATCAAGAAATTCAAGAAAGTGGTTCTTGAATGGACTCGCTTTTTTTTTTTTTTTTTTTTTGAATTTTAGGATGAATTTTCGGAATAAATAAAATAATAAAAAAAAAATTAAATTTTTTTTTATAAATTCGAAAATTCGACAACGAACACAACAAAACAAACGGAACTTAATTCGGATAAGAATTAAGCAAAACAAACACTTTTGAATTTTGTTGGATTTTTATATGGATCAAACAAAGAAAAAAATTTACTGGCACGAAGAACAAGAAAATCAAGAAAAAAAAGACTCAACAACAAGATATGGATGATTTTTATGGGACTCAATGATAGACATAAAAATCAAACTCGATAGAAAAACCTGAATTCAGAGTCCAGCTCTGATACCAGATGATGAGGTTCGAAGCGCGGAAGAAACGCTGGAAAGTTCCGAACTCAGGTTGTGGTTGGACGGATGAATCATGACCCGATATTCACGACGCGATGGCTCGACGATGCGGAATAAAGAACCACAACTTTCGAAACGCCACAAGGATTTGCCCAATCTCCTTGATAAGTCTCTGATTTTCAACGCCACAAATACTCTCGCGAATATTTGATAAGTTCTGGATGAACGCCACAAGATAATCAATCTTGATAAGTTTGGGCTTGTAATGTGAATCCACACATTAAACAATTGAAAAACATTCAATCTATTTTTATTCAATCATCAAAGTCTTAATTTACAATCAATCAAAAAGGCGTATAAATAAGCAAAATAAAACTCTAATCACTAATTTACTCAAAATAGAATTCTAACTAACCTAAAATAGCTAAAACTGATAAGGAAATAAAATAATGAAAAATATTTAAATTCCATCAGCGGCGCATGTCCAGGAGCTGTCTTACGGCTGTGAGGGTCGTCATTTACGGCCGTGAATTGTGTAATTGAATTATGTTACGACCGTGAATATTTTTGTTACTGCCGTAAATCCTTTTATCCGGTTTATGAATTAGACAGAGAGCATGTTACGGCCGTGATCCTTCAAAAGTTACGGTCGTGACCAATCCATCCATGGCCGTGATTTTCGGTTCTTTTCGACATGGTTTGATCTTCAAAGCTCGTCGAACCTGCTGAATTCTTGTTTTGACTTGAATATTTAAATTTTCCCGTCAAACCTGCTATGACTCCGATTTTCGAGGGTCCGGATCACATCAGATTGTCTATTTCAACTACACTCTAGTATAATTAATTTTAACAAGAAACACACACAATAAAGGTTTGTTTTGGAAAAGTTTTCGTACTAGAATTAAAGTTGCAATTATAAATAAATAACTAGAAAAATGGTGATGAATAGATGATAAAGGAGTGTTGGGATTCTTGATTCCACTTGACCATTACCTAATTGAATTATCAACAAGCAAATAGAAATGCAATTCATCAATCATGTTAGACCCGATTTTCCAAGTTTAGCCAATTACCTCTCTCGAGTGAAATCAACCCTAATTAGTGGCATTAACCTACTATATCTCTATGTCAATTAAAAACACACCAATTGCATTAAACCTTTGTGAAAATAGCTCAATGGGTCATCTAGGGTTTTAGGTACATCTCTATCCTAAACAAGAACCTAGAGCAAATATTGTATTGATCTAGAATACACAATAATTTCTCAATAATTGCACATTTCATGAAACCTAAACATAAATGTGGCCACAATAAATGTTAGTCAATAAATACAACAATAAATGCACAAGATAATAAAAAGCTTAAATTCTTAATACAAGCATTAAAATTAACTAAGCTAGGTCAAGCTTCATCAACATCCCAACACAAAATAGTTTAGCCCATGATGAAATAACAATGAAATCCAAGAATTAAATACATTATTTCAACAATGGATTAAAGTAAATAGAGAAATATGAAGATTAAGCAATAAATACTTCCCTCAACCAATGATTCAAGCTTCAAAATATCAATATTCTTCCACAATGACTTTGGTATTTCTCCCCTTAATCAATATTCATCAACTACACTATACAAAATCAAGAGAAATTACAAGATGAAAATGGGATAAAAATAGAGAAAGAGAGACCCTAGGGTTTCTTTGGTTCAAAAGTGGGAAAAAGTGTTTCAAAATAATACCAAAACCACCTCAAAAACCCCCAAAATTCGTAAGATCCGCGTGTTTCAGCATTTGGGCCGAATCGGGTCGCACCGGGTCGGCCCAGAATTTATTCCAAAATTTTGGCCACGCGATCGCGTGGTTGACTGGAGTGATGATTTTGCAGCCGATCGTCTTTTGGTGATTTGCAATTAGGTCCTCCATCTTTCAATGTAGATCATCTTGGTCCTCATACTTCGACTCTTTGATGAATTTGACTCTTTTCTCCTCAATTTCTTCAAGTATTCATCCATTTAGCTTCTTTCTTGTGCTTTCTCCAAGAAGTTGATGGTTAAACCTATTTAACCACAAAATATGCACAATTAAGTAGGTATTTGTCCAAATTAATCTAAAAGTATTACTAAAAATATATGAAATATGCATGTAAAATGCACTCAACAAATGTCACGAGTGGGAAAGAAAAGAATTGACACTAATGGTGGGTTGGTTTTGACTTGAAACTTCTCTACTCATCAACATTCTTGAATCTTATTGACGATTGAAAGGGACTATGCACACACACACACCGATCAAACATCGGATAAGCCAAACTCATTTTCGTAGCATTATTTGGAACATAATTGTGAATTAATTATGCAATTTCACACTCATAGAAGATTGCAAGTTATCTAGCATTATTGATCATTATGTTATTATTTTTGTAGATGCATGTAAATATTCTTGCTCGGGACGAGTAAGAGTTTAAGTTTGGGGGTATTTGTTGAGTGCATTTTATATGCATATTTCATATATTTTTGGTGATACTTTTTGAGCAATTTGGACAAATATCTATTTAATTGTGCACATTTTGTGATTAAATAGGTTCAACATTCAACTACATGGAGAAAACACAAAAAAGGAGAAAAATGGATGAATAATTGAAGAAATTGAGGAGAAAAGAGTCAAATCTTTCAAAGAGTCAAAGTTTGGGGACCAAATTGTCACTTTCGAAAAGTTGTGGATCGCATTGCAATTGATCGAAGGACTAAATTGCAAGTTTCCAAAGTTGAGGGACTCATATGCACTTTTGGAAGGGCTCAATTGAAAGAAATCAGAAACTTTGGGGACCAAGTTGATCTACATTGAAAGTTGGAGGACCCCAATTGCAAATCAATGAAGGACAGAGCTGCAAAATCGCGCCCAGGTGAACCACACGATCACGTGGCTCTAACAGGTCGCCTTCTCGAATCAGGCCAAAAATTCAACCCGAGAGTTATCAGCTCAACCTCAACACGCGATCACGAGGCATTCAGCTACGCGATCGGGTGGTCAAAAAATTGAACGTTATTCTGGGCCGACCCGGTTCGGCCCAAACACTGAAGAACATGGATCTACGGGAAATTGGGTGTTTTTTGGGCAATTTTGGCTAGGGTTTAGACATTTTTTCTCCAATTTTCATTCGAAAACTCATTTTCTCTCTTTTTTTCTTCATTTTCTTGCTAATCTCTTGTCATTTTCTCTTGTAATTAGCTAGTATAGTTGATGAATGTTGATTGAGGGGAGAAATACACATGCCATTGTGGAAGAATATTGACATTTTGAAGCAAGAATCATTGGTTAAGGGAAGTAGTTATTGCTTAATCCTTATATTTCTCTATTTACTTTAATCCATTGTTGAAATGATGTATTTAATTCTTGAATTTTATTGTTATTTCATCATGGGCTAAACTATTTTGTATTGGGATGATTGATGAAGCTTAACCTAGCTTAGTTGATTTTAATGCTTGTATTAAGAATTTGGGCTATTTATTAACTAGTGCATTTATTGTTGTATTTATTGACTTGCATTTATTATGGCCACATTTATGCTTGAAATTCATGGGATGTGCAATTATTGAGAAATTGTTGTGTATTCTAGATCAATACAATATTTGCTCTAGGTTCTTGTTTAGGATAGAGATATACCTAAAACCCTAGATGATCTATTGAGTTATTTTCACAAAGGTTTAATGAAATTGGTGTATTTTTAATCGACATAGAGATATAGTAGGTTAATTCCACTAATTAGGGTTGATTTCACTCGAGAGAGGTAATTGGCTAAGCGTGAAAAATCGGATCTAACATGATTAATAAATTGTATTTCTATTTGCTTGTTGAGAATTCAATTAGGTAATGGTCAAGTGGAATCAAGAATCCCAACACTCCTTTATCATCTATTTATCATCATTTTCTAGTTATTTACTTACAATTGCTATTTTAGCTCTAGTATTAAATCATTTTCAAAACCAAAACTTTATCGTGTGTATTCCTTGGTTAAATTAATTAAAACTATGGTGTAATTGAAATAGACAATCCTTGTGGGATCGATAAACCAGACTCATTTAGTCCACTATCACTTGTATGTGATACGTGCACTTGCGGTGTGTTTCTAGCGAACAGTTAGCGCTATCAGTTCATAAGAATTACACAACTGCAGTTAAAAAATAGAGTAACATAGCAAAAAACCAAACTACAGAAAAATAAGTTAAACTCTGAAGCCGAGGCCTATTTTCAACACAGTGTCCTTAAAGAAATATTCGCCTTCTCGTCGAAGTAACTTTGTGTGCCTGCTTCCTAGGGTAGAGCAGCGTGAACTGCAGCTTCAGAGTCGAACTGAAACCAATGCCGGAACTAGATCGCCAAGCAGGCTGGAATAAGACTGGATTTTGGCATAATATAAGAGCGAGGAAGGGATGATTTTCGTGGTCGATTTTATGTTTGGACTGTGGGAGATGGCAGTTGAATATATAGGCACCGGAGGAGCCTCTATAATTTTTACTACCATTACATAATTGAAGTGCCATTACATAGCCATAACATGTGTCATTATACAGTCTCATAACCTTCAACTGTTTAGATGTTTTGGAGTAATGGTTTCAAATGAAAATCGTAAAAGAGAATTATTAAAATGTGGTCTGCACTTTGTGGCCAATTTCGGTGTGACATTTGTGTATGCAAGTTGCTCTCGCATACGAATTCCAAGGCCCGAAGTGTAAATCAACTCGTGATTTGCACCATGCAAGCGTGTAGGCCACGGAGAAGTCTCTGTTCAACAAATGATTACACCTTGCAAATTGTTAAACATATTTAAGTTGGTCCACAACCATTTCTTTTTTCCATGTGAGATAACAAATCAAGTCTTTCCTACATTGCTACATTTCTTTTTTCCATCTGAGATAGCAACTAATGAAAGAAGATAAATAGAGCTAAAACTACCAATCTGTTCAAAAGGGATTGAATAAGTTCATACCTAAATGTTCTTTAGTATTTTAATCTCTTTAATCACCTCCACTGCTTCCTTTCCTTCCCTCACTTTTCCTGCCTAGAGATGAAATTATGCTTTGCATTTTTATGAATCCAAGTTGAGTTTTTGGATTATTCTTCAAGACTTTTATCCTGATGTGCACTGCATTATGTCATCTTGTTTATTCTGCATCATCTAATATGAACTTTTCTTCCAAAGTACTAATGTTACTCATGTTTTTAGAAGTGTCCTACAAAATCATAAGTTATGTTGAATGCTGATGCTCTTTCAAATATAGTACATCACCTCGGATTTTGAAGGATTTTGTATGAAATATGTATTAACTTCGTTTATGCTATTCAATGATCGGGAGAAGTCCAATAGGTCAAAGTCTAGTGGGAACACTAAAAAACGAAGTGGATCAGTTAGAGAGAATGTAGATGGATATGAGCTAGAAGTGTGCAAGCGTAACATTTCACATTTTTTCTTAATTTTCAGAAAAATCAATTTTTTAAAAAATTAAAGCAATGTATCGATACATGTTCGTGCATTAATACATGCAGGAGGTTTACTTAGGGTTTAAGCACGTTTTTAAAATATGTGGCTCCTAATTAGCCACCCTAGCCTCCAATCACAACTTGCCACCTATCCTAGCTGGATTGAGCGACCACATGCAAAGGGACAACTCCTACTTGTAGGCTCAGTAACTCTCCAAATCTATCTAGCCAATGATTGCCTAGAGTTAATATTTTAATCTAAAACCACCCAAAATCTTGCTGTATATATAGGCTCTAGTTCAAGGATGAAAGAGCACAAATATATAACAAAGAAAAAAAATTTTAAACACCTTTCAAAATCATATTTTTCAAGTTTTAAAGGTATTCCGTCCTTTACACATTCGATTCTAAATCAGAGCATGTTAATGCAATAGCATGACTTTGATATGTTTTATAATATATTTGTAGAGATTCTGCATCATTTGTTTAAAGAAACATTAAAAATCAGCCATGATCAAAATGTGATTACAGATACAGAACCTAAAGCATTGATACCATGTATCGATACATTAATGTCTGCAAGAATATGTATCAATACATGATCACCATATATCGATACATTAAAAAAAAAATTAGTAAAACAAAATTATATTTTTTTTATTATTTTGCTATTTTCATGTCTCGGTAATTGTAAGTAACACTTGTTCTTGTGTATATGCTCTTAAATGCTATTTCGTGTTTTAAACTTGTAGTTATTGGAATGACAAATATTTGAAGCGATGTTGACGGGATGGAAAGTATCACCGGATGGATCAAAGTATATGTATATTGTCGAGACCAATATATGGAGTAACCTGCTTGACTTTCCAACCTCTATTGTCATGAGTTCTCCCGGATGCGTATCGAATACTACCATGCAGTTTCTTTTTAGTTTTTGTATGCCGAAAGTTGTAGTTTTACAAATGGTTAGTATGTTTTTGTTTTTGTAACATGATACTCTCGGGATCTTTTGTTTAGCTCGTACTATCCCAATTCAACTTTTGTACTTTTGTAAACTAATTTGGCATATAATGTTAAGTTTTTGAAGACTTTACTTATCAAGACTGTATTTATCAATATGTATCGATATCTTGAGTATAAATTTCTGTTATTTTCATAAAACGGACATTGGCGCCAAATTTCGAACTTAAAAACCAGGGCCGTGACTATATGTATCGATACTAGTATATGACAGTTTTCAAAGCAGGATTCAGCTTTCTTCCTCTTTCGCTCATAAAGTCGATTCATTTCAACTATTTGTAAATAATAATGCATATGGAACCTTAAGCTTTTACTAAATTAATATGTATCGATACATCCTTTTTATTTTTAAACATTGGTGCCAAAAACCAGAAATTTAACTGTCACAACTGAATGTATTGACACATGTAGAGTTATTTTCAATATTACAGTTTTTGAATTTAAAAGTTGAGATGATATCGACTCTCATATATAACTCTTTAAATATTTAATTTTCCCTTCCGATCTACTCTCTTTATGTTGTTTGCATTATAAAAAGAAAAAAATTATATGAAAAACTGTGCGCTACAGTAAGTAAAGACTTTTAACTTCTTCTTAATTATTAATTAAAAAATTGACTTGAGATTATAATAACTGATTTAATAAAATATTATCGAATTACGTGATATTAGAAATTTTAAATAGATTGGGCTAATTAGCTCTTTTTAATCCATTTTGAAAGCCCAAAATAATTTTGAACATTATGAATATATAACACTTCTCTGCTTCTCTTATTGATATTGACTAAATTCAACAATTTTAAGCCTTTGTTTGGTAAAAGTATTTTGTTTATAAATAAAGAATTTGTTATTTTCAATGTAAAATATGTAGTTGAAAAGTGATTTTAAAAAATATATTTGGTTAAAATGTAATTCGAAGAAAAGTATTGTTTACAAACAAGTTATCAAACAAAGGCAAGCCTTCATAATAAGTCTTTAGGGGCTCTATGGTGTCATGCAATATCACTCACTCATAGAATTTTAAAATTTGTGCTTAAAAAAAATTATTTATTTACCTTTGTCCAAAATTTATGACCGAGTTCTATCTGTATTTTGTTTTCTATTACATTTTCGAAAATATTTTCTGTTTTAATTTTCTTTTTTCAAATTTACTGAAAACGCGTTTGGTTTGCCATTTCAAAAAATTGTTTCTTAAATTTAAAAATCGGAAAACACGTTCTAGTTGAAATTTTACAAAATACTATACTAACTATTTGTAATTAATTTGCTTGTCTAATTTTTGTTTTGATAGCCATTCTGTGGGATTTCTCACTTTTTTCTGTAGAACTATTGGAAAAATTGAAGATTTCAAACTCGTGCATTTTTTCTCGATTTGTTAATGACTTGCAACCATCCGTCCCAACAACGAAACTTGTTTTAAAACAGGTTCATAGATTTGACGTGAAACTCGAAGAATATGTCTTGTTTGGTCAAGACTTTAAAAAGCATTTTTCTCCAATTGAGCAAAATGATATGATACAAAACTCGTGCATTTGAATAGGATATAGAGATAGATCAAGTGATACACTCTCTCCTGTGTTTGATACAAATTATAGTCCATAAAAAATTTCTGCTAGTAGAGTGAATGCAGAATACATTACTGGGTATATCTACGAGATTCCAATAGTAAGTGAGAAAGAGGAAAGCAAAAAATAGCAACAGATACATAAGTGTCGAAAATACGAACAATAATATTAGAAATGCGAAGAACTCAGACATAGATCGTCCTGGGATTCTATACGATCGATCTTGTTTCAATCAAAGAAGAAAAATATCACATGAACGACGAGGATATCACGATCAATTGGCAAACGATGAGAATAATGCCACTATTCACGAAAATCATCCACAAATAGTATAACCATTATCCCGTAAATTTAGGAGATCCAACCTAAATTGATTACAACTCTAGATTTTGAGGAGATCTCAACCCCTTAAATTAAGGGGACTCGCTCCTATAAATACTCTCATCCTCCAAAACATTGAGGTACACATCGTTTTATATTCAAATAGAGAATACTCTGCAAGATTATTTTCGATTCCCTTACTGATTATCACGCTGGAGTTAAAACGGAGGAAAAGTCCCTCTTTTTTAGGTTTCGGCAATCAAATCCAGATCGTGGGGGAATCCAGGAAATCCATTCCGCATCATTTGGCGCCGTCCGTGGGAAAATTTTTATCGTTTCTAATCTCATTTGATATTTAGCCACGTCTCGACGTAATACTAGAGAGCAAGAACCAGTAGCTCCGGAAGAAGAAGTCCCGACTCCCGAATGTTCCTTATGTAACTCAGGAGCAATTTCATAATCTATAAACAAATATCCAAATGTTGGTGGATTACATCTAGTTAAACGTTCAGCAATAGAATGCACCCCAACAATACAATGTTCCCCAAGGGAAAAACTTAGAACATGCGGCACAGGCAGACGATCAACATGATCAGACTGCCAGCGTGCACACACATCGCAGGCTGCACAATCGTCACAAAGGGCGAGCACTCAGTTAAATGACATTGTGTTGTAGGCGAGGCTTGATTCCCTCGATCGAAAACTGGATGAGGCCTTAAGGCCACACCATGACAGGTGTTGATTAGCGAAGACCCGTTCGTCCCCAAAATCATGGCAGTCCCACTACCAGACTCTTTTAAATCTCCTTGAATTGAGAAATACAATGGAACGACGGATCTGATCGATCTTTTGCGCACATTCCAGTATATGATGCACCTACATGACATACCTGACACCATAACATGTCGTACATTCCCTCCCATGTTAAGGAAACAAGCCAGGGATTGATATGACACCCTTCCCCCAAGATCGATCTAATCATTTTCAGATTTCGCCACCAAATTTGCAGCTTTCTTTGCGAGTAGTTCTCGATAAAAGAAGAGTGCTATTGGGTTGATGCAGATCGTGCAACACAAAGAGGAGTCACTAAGGGATTATGTCACTCGATTCAATCGAGCAGCTTTAGGGGTCAAGAATTTGCAGATGCCTTCGGTGATAATGGCCATGATCAATGGATTGGAAAATCATGGGTTAAGGACTTCTCTGTCGAAAAGGGAACCGAAGACAATGACAGAACTTCTCTAGAGGAGTGAAAAATATATTGACTATGAAGAGACATTGAACGTCACAAAAGGATTTAAAGATCATGTTTCAGAAAGTTCAAAACGCAAGAGAGAAAAAGGGAAAGAGCCTAGGGAAGCAAGTCCAAAGAGAAGAAGGGATTATAATTTTAGGCCAAATACAAATACGGCCACAGCTTCGAATGATAATACCCCTTTGAATGTTCATCAAAATACGAAAAGACCTGCATTGGCCACGACCAATGACTACACCGTAGCATTTGCGGGATAAGTCAAAGTTTTGTGAATTCCACAAAGATCATGGGCATCGTACTAAACATCGCAAGGTTTTGAGAGATGAGATTGAAAGGTTGATTCAACGTGGATCGTTGAAAAAATATGTGCAGAACCAAGAGGTTGAAGAAAAAGCTCATGCTCATGTCGAAGGAGAAGGATCTCGAGCAAGTGTTATGAACGTGATTTCGGGAGGACCAGCTTCAGGAGGAGACTCAAGGAATTCGAGGAAAGGATATGCACGATCAATTGACATCAACGCAATAACCGCTCTATCACATCAGTTAATGGATATTGTGTTCATAGAAGATGATAAGAAAGGAGTAGCCTATCCCCACGATGACGTATTGGTCATAGTGGGAGACATAGTGAATTATGATGTAAAGACGGTGCTTGTAGACAATAGAAGTGCAGCAAATGTAATGACGTTTGAAGTTTTTAAACCTTTAAAACTTCAAAGGGATGATTTACGACCGGTAACAACTCCGTTGCATGGATTTGGGGGTGCGACAGTGAAAGTTGAAGGATCGATTAAGTTCACTGTATGTGTTGGATCATACCCTACAACCAAAGCAATTCAAACCAAATTTTTTATTGTGGACGTGAAAATGGCATACAACGCAATATGCATTCGACCTTTCCTGCATGCTATCGAAATAGTAGCATCAACCTATTATCAGAAAATCAAGTTCCTGATGACTAGAGGGGTTGGAGAGATTAAAGGAAATCAGCATGATTCACGAAGGTACTACTTGGAAAGCATTAGTGTGATGGAAATTGAGGATTTGGGACTAGGGATTGTGCCTTGTTTCGAATCGGTAGATTAAATTGTAGAAAAGGAGATTGAATCAATGAAGGTGATCCACCTTAGTGGTACGTTGATGGATAATGAATCAAAACAAATTATAGATCTTGTTCGAGAAAAGAAAGATGCTTTCGCTTGGTCAGCATAGGAGATTGAAGGGATCCCTAGGATGATTTCACAACATTACTTGAATGTGTATCCTGAGTCGAAACTAGTGAAACAAAGAAAATGACACTTTGCACCCGAAAGACAACAAGTCATAAAAGAAGAAGTGGATAAGCAATTAAGGGCAAAATTCATCAGGGATGTCGAATATCCAAGTTGGTTGGCTAATGCGGTGCTAGTAAAAAATTCCAATGGCAAATGGAGAATGTGTATTTATTACACATACTTGAATCGTGCATGCCAAAAGATTGTTATCCTCTACCCCGTATTGATGCACACATGGATGCGACAACAGGAATGGAAATAATGAGTTTCTTGGATGCATTTTCAGGATACCATCATATACGAATGGCTGAAAAAGATGAGGAGAAGACTTCGTTCATCACAAATGAAGGAACTTTTTGTTATACTTCTATGCCATTTGGACTAAAAAATGCAGGTGCAACCTATCAAAGAATGGTCAACGAAGTCTTCGAAAAAGAAATTGGGAATTCCATCGAAGCATACGTTGATGATATGGTCGTTCATAGTGAGAGAAGTAGGGATCATATCTTAAACACATTTTCGACACAGCCACCGCTCATAGGTTACGATTCAACCCACAGAAGTGTGTGTTCGAGGCAAGTGGAGGAAAACTTTTGGGATTCATGGTATCCCAGAGAGGTACTAAAGCAAACCCAGATAAATTAAAGCAATTTAAGAAATGGAGAGGTCTCAGAATGTAAAAGATGTACGACGATTGACAAGAAGAATAGCGGTGCTTAACAGGTTCATGTCACATGCAACTAATCATTGTTAGCCATTTTTGGAGCCATCCGAAAGGGGAGGAACTTTGATTGGAATCAAGAATGTGATGATAATTTGAGCAAGTTAAAAAAGGTCTTGCATACCCCACTTGTATTAGTACAACTAGTTGCAGGGGATCGACTTCGATTGCGTGCGGTTAGCGCAGTATTGATCAAGGAAGAAAATGGGGTGGAAAAACCAGTTTATTATGTAAGCCATATGTTCAAAACAACTGAGACATCTGGACGATTAGTTAAATGGTCAGTAGAGTTGGGATTACACGACATTGAATACAAACCTCGACCGACAATAAAGGCACAAGTTTTGACAGAATTCATTGCTAGTTAACACCAAAAGGGGAGGAACAAGGCGTGACACATCCTTGGAAGGTATATGTTGACGGATCATCGAGTCAAAAAGGCGCAGGAGTGGGAATATTTTTGGTATCTCCAGATGGGACACAATTTGAATATGCAATACGGTTGTTGTTCAATGCTACGAACAATGAAACAGAATATGAAGCCATTATCGAAGGGTTGGAAATGATTGTCCGAATGGTAGCTTCGTTTGTGGTCATGTACAGTGATTCACAACTTGTGGTAGGGCAGGTCTCGGGGAACTTTGAGATAAAGAATGGTCGGATACTCAAGTACGTCGTGAAAGTGAGAGATCTATAGAGGAGATTTCAGCAGTGCTAGATCGAAAAAATACCAAGGGAATCGAATGTGCATGAGGATCAATTGTCAAAATTCTCAAATTGGGAATCACTGCTCACAAGTGTGAACGTGTGAGCTTTATCAAGGCCAAGCGTATCATTGATCGAAGCAATGGACATATGAAACGGAACATGGATGGATCCAATCAAGGCATACATCCTTTTTGGATGGACGCTGGACGATCGAACAGAAGCCAAGAAATTACGACTACAGGAAGCTAACTTTTGTATGATCAAGGGAAAATTATATAAGAAAGGAATTTTCGTGCCTTATTTAAAATGCATTTCAGAGGAAGAAGGCAAACAAATATTGGAGGAAATCCATTCAGGCACATGTGGGAACCATTTGGGAGGAAACATGTTGGGATTCAAGACTCTGAGGAAAGGTTACTTTTGGTCTACTATCAAACAAGATGCTCGTGAACTAGTGAAACAATGCGAAACTTTCCAGAAGCATGGAAATTTGATCCACGTTCCAGCTGAAGCAAAACATGCCATGTTCGGAGTTCGACCATTTTATCAATGGGGACTCGACATAGTGGGACCCCTCCCTATTGCGAGAGGTTAAAATAAATTCTTACTTGTGGTGGTCGACTATTTCACTAAATGGATTGAAGCAGAAGTCCTCGTTATCAAATCTGCTCGAAAGGTCTTCGTCTAGAGATATATCATACGTCAGTTTGGAATTCCCCAAGTGATCATTTCAGATAATGGGAGACAGTTTGATAACAGGGATTTCAGAAACTTTTGTGCAAGTTACAAAATCGAACTTCGATTGGCTTCAGTTTCGCATCCTCAAACGAAATGGCAGGTTGAGGCTACAAACAAGAGCCTACTTTGGGATCTAAAAACAAGATTGGATGGAAGAGGAAGTGAATGGGCTAAGGAGTTGCCAAATGTTTTATTGGCGTACAATACCACTCCCACAGAATCAACGTTGACGACTCCATTTAAAATGTACTTTGGGTTGGAGGCTGTCGTGCCGCAGGAGATTGTTGCTTCGTCATCCAGAATTTCGGTTGATCCTATCGACTTTGGATATCATAAATTTCAGTTTGATACAATCAATGAAGAAAGGGACGAAGCTGAAAGGAGAATGCTTCAGCTCAAGCAGAAGTCGCAACATGACCACAAGAGAAAGGTGAAACACAGATCTTTTGAGAAGGATGACCTTGTACTTCGATCGGCTAGTGCAGCTGGACATCATTCCACAAAATTGGGACCTAAATGGGAAGGCCCTTTCCAAATCGATGAAGTGTTGGGCAATGGGCATATATGTTAAAAACGATGGATGTCACGATACTGGCGTGACCATGGAATGTGGAACACTTGAAGAAATTTTTCTAGTAAGCTTGAATAGCTAAAGTTGATTTCTACTTCGATATAATTTTTCTTTTACGATGATCAATAAAGGCGTTACTATTTTCTCAAAGAAAAATGATCATATACAAAGATTTCGTCACGCGCGAAGCATTAGATCGCTAAAAAACGATCATACAAAAAGACTTTGTCACGCGTGAAGCATTAGATCTCTAACAAATGATCATACAAAAAGATTTCATCATGTGTGAAGCATTAGATTTCTAACAAACGATCATACAAAAACACTTCGTCACACGTGAAGCATTAGATCACTAACAAACGATCATACAAAAAGACTTCGTCGCTCGCAAAGCATTAGATCTCTAACAAACGATCATACAAAAAGACTTCGTCGCTCGCAAAGCATTAGATCGCTAAAGACTTCGTCACACGCCAAATATGAAAATGGCGAAAAAGATTCTCCCGTATACAGGATGACCTCTATTTAATAGCGTTTTAAGTGGAATAGTCAATTGGATTGTAATAAATGCAAAATAAAGATTCATTCGAATTCAAAATAGATTACATTGATCGAAGCTACATAAAAAGTAATCGTGGCTAGGGCATCATGAAAGTTCTACAAAAAAGGAGCTTCAGTGGGGTTTTTCCAAAGAGAGCTTCAATGGTCATCACCACGAGAAGGAGAACGATTTGATGCCTCTCCACCATCTTCGTCGAGTGCCTCAGCCTGGGCAAAGCCTCAAACTCGCTCAAATCAACCTCATGATGATCATTCGAAAGCCATTCTTTGACCTTCTTTGACCTCAAACATTCCAGCAATTTCAAATTCAGGAGAGGTCTTAAAAGCTTCAACAGCTTCACAACCATGATCATTAAGCATTAAGCTTGAGCTCATACTCCTCACGCATCAGAGACAACTCTGTTTCCTTTAACAAAAGGGACTTTTTCAGCTCATCGTTCTCCCTTTTGAAATCAGCATTTGACTTCAACACCTCAGAATAACTTTGTGATGTAGATTCCATGGACTCCATTAAAGCCTTCTCCACAGCTAACACCTGAGGATAATTGTGAACCCAACACGATCAAACTTACAATCGAGAGATCACTATTAGATTGATCAAAAAACTATGAACTTACCCTTCTCATTTCCACCGAGAAAGCACGATGGAGCTACATAGTGCTTCTCTTCTTCATCTCTTCAGATAGCCTTTGATCGACCTCATCAGCAATTGCCTTAACATCTTCATCGACATTCACGACGGATCGAGCAGAAGACTCCTGCCCCTCCCTACGAGGACTGCTCAATGTTCGAACAATAGGAAGAATCTCGAAATCATTAAGTTGAACGAATCGATTGATTGGAGGGTTCTATCGTCAGCTTTCCTCTTCGTTCCTTCACTTTTTTCAGCCTTCAATCTCATGAGAGCTTCGACCTTGTCAACATTGAAACTCATATCGTCTGAAACATGAAAAGGTTAGAGATCTTTCAAACGATTACGACGAGCCAAATTAAAGTATAAATAGTAGTATTACCCTTAAGACGGTTAATATATTCGATCAAAATGTCATCTCTAAGAACATTCTTTTGAGAGGATTGAGACTTTGCAAAATAATGATAGATTCTTCTTCGGTTTCAAAAAGACTTGTAGGGCAGGTTAAAACATCAAAGTTCGGACTATTCTTCTTCAGTTTCAGAAAGACGGGATCTTGAAAACATTTTTTTGTGTTGAAAACAACTAAACTGTTATAGTTACGATGCGGCCTCATATCGAGAACCGATAGAAGAACATTCAACGAAGGGATTATATTATTTTTCAAGCAAACTAACAAGAAATACACCAGAATCCTCCAAGCATTGGGGGCGAGTTGAGCTGGATTGAGATCAATAAAACAAAGAAGAGAAATGAGGAAAAGGTGGATGGGGAACCTAAGAACCCCTTAATCAAATCCAGAAATACGGTAACCTTGCCATCCTCACCCCCTCCAAGACGCTTGTCATCATGAGCAGCACGGTAAGTATGATCAGGGAAAAGGATGAAGGGATTTAAGACCTCTACAAGTCTTATTTCTTTGAGGCAGCTTTTATAGTCATGGATGATCAAGGCTTCTCTAGGTTGACGGAGTGGTCGTGTTCGAGCCAATTGTTGCTGCATTCAAGTGGAAATAGGAAAAGTGTCAGAAACGGTATGATCAGAAGAAATGGAAGTAGGAGACTATTGATGATGGCTCGATGCACAATTCAGAGATACATTGATAGAAGAAGATGAAGAGTTGGAGTTAACCCCACTTACTTGCAAAGAAACCCTAACTTCATCACACTATCAATAATGAGTATGTGTTCCATTTTTGATAAAAAGAATGGCAAGATGGACAAATAAAAGAGTCAGAAAAATGTCTCTCAAGAACAAGAGGAATCTATCCAAAAATCACTATAAAGTCTAAAGAGTCAGGCATGACGCATGGGGGCCAGACCAATGATTTGACGACACATAAATGCCAGCTTAATGCCTGTCTCACCTCCCAAGAAACTGCGACCATTCATATATAGTGCAATGACAAAACGATCATGATTCATTAGCATGAGAATCCTGATCACTGGGGGGTGACTATTGATACATAAGTGTCGAAAATATGAACAATCATATTAGAAATGTGAAGAACTCTGACATAGATCGTCTTGGATTCTATACGATCGATCTTGTTTCAATCAAAGAAGAACAATATCACATGAACGATGAGGATAACACGACCAGTTGGCAAACGACGAGAATAATGCCACTATTCACGGAAATTATCCATAAATAGGATAACCATTATCCTCTAAATTTAGGAAATCCAACCTAAATTGATTACAACTCCTGATTTTGAGGAGATCTCAACCCTTTAAATTAAGGGAACTCGCTCCTATAAATACCCTCATCCTCCATAACATTGAGGTACGTATTATTTTATATTCAAATAGAGAATACTCTGCAAGATTATTTTCGATTCCCTTACTGATTATCAGGTCGAAGTTAAAACAAGGGAAAACCCCCGCTCTTTTTCAGGTTTCGGCAATCAAATCCCGATCGTGGGGGAATCCAGGAAATCCATTCCGCATCAGCAACCAACAGCAAGCTTGTACTTAATATGTACTCTTTCATGAATAATCTTCGACTAACTTGGTACTATTGTTGTAAAAATATCGCAAGTGCACGATATCGCGATCAAGTAGTAAAGTGGACTTTTTGAGTCCGAAATGTCGATCCCACGAGGACTAATTTACTTGTTACTAGGTTTGATTAATCAATTCCTAAAACTATAAATAAATGCAAAGATTCATTTTAAACTCTTAAACTA
The DNA here is from genome assembly GCA_963555705.1 of Ligustrum vulgare. Taxonomy (NCBI): domain Eukaryota; kingdom Viridiplantae; phylum Streptophyta; class Magnoliopsida; order Lamiales; family Oleaceae; genus Ligustrum; species Ligustrum vulgare. The sequence goes on along the minus strand of OY743186.1, from coordinate 29,352,131 downwards.
GTGAAAGCAATTAAATATCAAAATAAACTAATAAAGCAAATAAAGGATTTGGTTTTTTTTTTATGAATTAAAAGTGCTAAGACTCACAATTTCATCCTAGTTGTCGTATTCAATTTCTCATCTCATGTTTTCTTTTTAAACTAGTATTTGATCAAATTCACAATTGTATCTAAAATTTAAATTAGTTCTATTTAATTAGGTCAACCACATATCTCTATGTTGGTCGGAATAAGCCCTAATTAAATGCATTCAATCACAAGAATTCACAAAGATCACAACAACCACAACCATGTATCTCTACCCTTTTGTGAAATTGTCGAAATTTTTCACGTGGTCTAGAATGTTAACTCACCTCTCGGATTATGAAAACAACCCACAAAATCAATGAATTAATGGCCAATTAATTCATGCATTAAGATTGAAAATAAATTCAATACATCAAATTAAAGTATAAACGCATGAGAATTGAAATTGAATAATTAAACTAAGATTACATCGTTCGCCCCAACAATAGTTAGTTACACATAATTAAATAAATACAAGAAGAATGTAACAAGAAGAACATCACCAAATTCTAGCAATAAGTTGAGAAGAGGAAGGAATTCTTGCACCAAAATCCAATCTTCAACCCAATCTTGATTTCTTCTTTGGCTTCTTGAAAATTCCTTTGATTTCTTGTGTAATCTATATGAATTGGGGCACCTCCTTCTAGGTTAAAATAGGTCTTTTTATAGCTTAGAAGTCAAAAAATTGGTTTAATCCTTGTTGGGCTTAAAAACAAATGGAAAAAGTAAAGGAAAAAAATCAAAAAATCACGAAAAACACTACAGACGAGCCGCTGTCGGACTGCGAGTTGCAAACCGTGGTCAAGCCATGGAAAATAGTGCCCAAACAAAGACTGTGGGTCGGCAGTGGTTTGTAAACCGTGGTTGACCCATGGTTGAAATTTCTAGTCCGTCAACCAAACTTCAAACGCTCATAACTTCTGATCTACAACTTTGATTTGTGCTCCGTTTGTTGTGTTGGACTCTAAATTCAATTATATTTCCAATGATATATTATGGGCTCCATGGAGATATTTGTTCTAAAAGTTGTGCACTGATTTCTTCACATACTCCGCACATGAATCTCTTCCAAATTCGAGTTTTTCCTAAAACAATCAAAATAAATAAACAATTAAACAATATAAAACTCAAAAATACTCATAATTGTCTAAATCTAAGATCAAAATAAGTACAAAAAACGTACTTATCAAATCCCCCAAACTTAAACTCTTGTTCGTCCTCGAATAAGATAAAACATAGAATCACACAAACACAACAACACAATAAAATTCATGACACTAACACGTGTTAAATAACTTGTCGATTTGTTTTAGGATTTAAAACTGCAATAATCCCGAAAAAGTTTTCAAACAATGCTATACCCGTCTTAATTTAATTCATGCTCAATGTGTGTGTGTGTGTGTGTGTGTGTGTGTTCAATCAACTCAATCATTATAGTGCGCATAGGTGATCTCCCAATCCTTTGTGGTCAAATTTTGCTATCTCTCTCGTGAGATGCACTTCCCCCCAAACTTGTTGTTTTCTCTCTATCCCGGGGTATAATTTCCAAGGTTACTTCTTAAATCATTAATTATTTTCCCGCTCAAGTTTAGGTGCGTCCGACCAGAGATAGCTTCTACCTAGGGTTGCGATGATTCTCCTCTAATTAAGCACCCCAACCTTCAGACATCCACTAGGTAATTCAAACCCACTAGTTATCTTGATCCCAAATATTCAGACTATCAACTAAATTATATTGTCATGAAGTACCCTTCTCCATTAAGCTAATAGTGACCCATGTAGCTAGCTTTAGACCGGTGGCTCCCAAGTCAGTTGACCATAGGACACCTGGTTTTGAAATACCCCTACGGGCTTAAGTATACCTATATTACTGAAGTGGACAAATTATCTCTTTAGATGCAATGATGTTGATAATGCCTCAAAACTCAAGACCTACTCAACACGAAATAGAATTAGACTTAACAATAAAATGAAGCAATAAAAGATTTTTAACAAATATAAAAAGCAACTCAAACTAAATAAAAAAAAAATTCTTTCTTCCAGTAAAAACCAAATTCAGCATCGAATCATAATTTTACATAATGAGAAACACAAAATTTATATACAGTCTCATCCATTAATTCCAAATACAAGGTAGCATTAACATAATTAATAGAAACTTAACCATAATGGATCACGAAAAGACTCTAAAGAACCTAACACTAATTAGATCCTAGTTTGCAAAGAACAGACTCCAATTACAGAATGGTAATAGAATTACGAAATAACGAGGACTGTCTTAACTATAAGCACCCCCTCACCCCACTCCAAAAAAATAAAAATATCATCAATTAAACACTAGCATATATTTACAAAATAAAAATAAAAACGTCGATTCAACAATAGGGTTTAAGAAAATGTCATAATAGACATCTTTATTGAGACTGAGTTCAAAAGAGAAAGGAAAACTTCAGGCATTGGGATCTTGATCTGGGCTTCAAGATGCCGAAGATCGTGGTCTTTCTGGTAGACTAAGAGCTGTAGATGTATGCGTTGTTGGTAGTACTGCTGAAGCCCTTCTCCGTTGTTGCTGGATGGGCTTTGCTGGTTGTGGAGCTTCGCTTCCTCAGCCTTCTAGTTTCTATTGCTGTCGATTGGGCTTTGGTGGTGGAGAGAAGAATGAGGAGAAATCTATTGGTGCAGATGATTTGAATGAGAGGCCAATCACTTGAATCGCTATCTTGTTCTTGATCCAACGATATCTTTTTGATGTTTTTTTTTTAATTCATTTTGGGAAATGGAGAAGAGACGCATTTTCACTGTTTTGAAAAATAAAAACAGTAAACGGTCTGAAGCAGTAAAGAGAATAGGTCTTAAATATTTTTTCTTTCCTCTTTTGATTGGGGTGCACGAGTTTTACCTACACATCCAAATCTAATATCACAAATTAATTTCTTATTCGTCCCTGATACATAGAGTTTGCCGATTTCAGTCAAATCGTGATCTCACTACTCAACTTGTCGGTGTTAACGTCGATGAGTCAATCATCAAACCACCTCCCTTCTAATCATTTGCAACTCACAATTTTTGCAACTTTCGTTTTTCTCCCATATGGTCCGACTCTACCACTATACATAATATTATAGACTATAGTGGCTCCTAAGGTTGTAGTTCAACCTTTTTTTCAATACCTACAAAAAATGTATTTATATTTTATAATTAATTCTTGTCGTCTTTATTGTCATTGGTCTATCTACATCAAACAGATAGCCTAACATCTATGTACTACTATTTTATGGACAAGATTCCATGCTCGAGTGAAGTGCAGAGAGATACATAGGAGATTATCATTTTTTGCAAACAAAATGACATACAAATTTCCCACGTCTACAGAGAAGTAAACTCGGTTGCAGAATTACTTGCAAAGGAAGGAAGGAAGCTCAAAACACAAAGGGTGCTAAAGGCTAATGAAATCAATGAAAAAATCAGAGGTGCAATAACTCTGGATGTTGGTGGAACCCCAAATCTATGGGTTCAAGAGGGGGAAGAGGAGGAATAAGGCTTCTTATGGATGGTCTCACAAAGAAATCTTTTTATGGATAAAATTGGAAATCTCTCTGTACGCAATCAGACTACTTTTGGGTGTTTGCATGGTTTCTTGCATGAAAACACTTAAAACCCTCAATTACTTATGTGTGGGCTTATAATCCTTTGTCTCATTGCCTTATTGAGCCATTTTGACCCGTTAGCTTAGAGGTGCTGTAGTTTGTTGCTTTTTATGTATTTTGTTTTTTTTTGTTCTTTTGTGAGGATTTGTTCTTGTCCCTCTTCACTTGTTGGATCTTCCATTTGAAAATAATAAAAATCTAGTGATGGCAACGGGGCGGGTCGGCGTGCCCCACGCCCCGCCCCACCCCGCCCCGTCTCGGATAATTTGCCCCGCATCTGCCCCGTGCCCCACTTAAAGGCGGGGGGGTCAAAGCGGGGCGAGATGCGGGGCAGGGCGGGTCAACAAATTGCCCCATGTAGTGAACCATTTATATTAGCGGAATGGGGCGAGTTTCATAAATTAAACTATTTTGAATCAAAACCAAATCACGAGCTTCACACACAAAAAAAGTCCCTACTTAGTGTTAAAATTGGTTGTTGTCATTATACACTGCATCAATAAAATTGCTTGAAAAAAGTAATTAGCTATCTACATTGCAGTTTTTCTTGCTGCGATTAACAATGTTGAATTGGAGAGATATATAATAAATTACACTACACTAGAGAAGACTGAATTATTTTCTTTACGAGATTGACTTATTTTCTTTGATCTTTCTTGTCTATCTTATGCTTCCATAATTCATTTTTATGTTCAAATTCATTCCATTGGATGAACAATTTTGTCTTGTCATTCACTAAAAATGGAGGAAATGCAAAATAAAATAAAGATTGAGAATAAAAATAGTGAAGGATCCGTTGATTTTCACACGGCATTGATTTGTTAATAAATCAAGCATACCACTTTTTTAAAAAAAAAAAATTGGAGATTGGGGCGGAGCCGGGCGAAACGGGGCGGGACAGGGGAAAACCATCCCCGCCCCGTTTAGATTGGATCATAGTTTTTTTGCTCCGTATTCGCCCCACGGATCTATTTATGCGGGGCGGGGCTCCGCGGGTCACGATTTTCACAGTTCGTTTTGTCATTCCTAAAAAATCGCCACCTTGGAGTGGTTTTATTAAAAAAAAAAAAAAAAAAAAAAACATGCATGTGATGAGAAGGCATTTTAAATGTAGTTCTTAAAATCAAATTTTCAGTAAATTTTGATAAAAATTAACTAAATATGCGATTAAAAAATTGATAAAATCGTGAACGTGGTCGAAAATGAATTTGAGATAAAAATGAACTTTAAGAAAAAGAATCCAACAAAGATTTTATCTTATCTCTAACCCGTTATAGTCGTTAATTCAATATTTGTTGCTAAGATCTAAGCTACAGTTAAGCAACTAATAATGTCATAGTTAGTTGGTGCTAATAGACTAGTAAGTTATTCATGATCATCAAATTGTAAACCTATTTTTTACTTTTAAAATATTTATAAAAAGAAAATTCTCAAAATAATTAGATTTTTGTCTGCTCAGATATTAGACAAGAAGCTTTTGGGCCGGCACCTTTATGCGGTAGAATATATTTAATTTAATAATTTAATTCCTAGATTGTAACTATTTTTTTTCTATACAAGAAAAAACTTTGATTTGCAAGAATTGTAATATCCTATGGAATATTACCACATGATATTTGTCTTTTATATTGTTGCTAGCTTTTGTATTTTCAAATAATAAAGTTGATTAATAAATGAACACAAACACAATTGTTTCTTCCTGTCCTCTGAAGTTTGAATTTAATGGCACGAATGTTGTAATTTTGGTAGTTTTATCTTGTTTAAATTGACAATTGGAATGTCATGAAGTTTTTCGGCAAATAGAGTTTCATATCTTCATTTTGTGAAAATTGTCGTCCAACTTTCAATTCAATTGTGCTGCATGCTAAGCTAACTTTATCATGACAAAATGATTAGACGTAATTACGATCAACATTTGGATTGTATGTCAATGACACGACACGACACGACACATTACAATACATAAAAAATGTTAGAAGGAAGAAATATTAAGACGCAGAAAAAGTTGTTTAAAAAAAACGTATCCCGTAAATTAAAATCACTACATTAAAAATCATCAACCCAACAAAGTTAAAAAGTTATTTACAAATCAGAAAATCGAAGCAATGAAATGACTTGATCCCAATATGTCACACTGGAAGGGTTATTGAAGAGAAAGGATCAACTGTGACCTGTGAGAAGTTGAGGATAAGCTCATTTAAGAGGCGGTCCTGAGGTCGTGCGAGAGATGCGACGAACAGGGCACCAAAATTTTGGGCGGCACCAATATTGAAAAATATATTAGAACATATTATTTTTTTAAAAAAAATTATATTTTTTTATACCAGTACATGGACAGCAAAGGGACGAACCAACTATAAAATTTTCCCAAATTTTCATTTTTTCTTTTCACCCCTCGCCCCATTGTAAATAAAAAACCTACTCCTAAACGGTAGCTTGAGACTCTCCATCTTCCAAAACAACCTCATTTCCTATGTAAATCAAACCTCCCGAGAATAGAAGCCAGATTCCACTTTCTAGAAATAAAAAATCTGCTCATTGCGTCTGCATCACTGTCTTCGTTACAAGAAAATTCCGGATTCATCACTCGGCTCCGTCTCATTGACATTGCCTATCTGTCGGTCTTCCAAGTTCTAAAACGGCAAAACCCTCCATCGTCGCGACTATGCTTCAGCTTCTGCCTTCATCACGTGACTCTGCAGGTAAAATGTTAGATTGCTTTCAGCCTTAATGAGTGATGAATTTAGACTTGTTGAATGTTGATGCTGAATTTTGATATATTGATGTTGAACCCGAATCCCAGATTTCCAATTGAGGTTCAAATTGTGTACAGTGACGGTGGGTTGGTTCGTTGACTTCATTCAGTGCAGTGCTCGGTTTAGATTCTCTTCTTAGTCGTTTCTAAACCAGGTTATATTTTTCTGATAATATTTATCTTCTCTTCTCTTTCGTTTGTTTTTTGTTTGCGATAAAAAGATTAAAAATGTTTTATAGAAAACAATTATCTAGATGTGATAAATGAAAGAAAAAGAGAAAATGTGAAGAGTTAATACAATCTCAAAAAGGTGCTCTTGATAGATTCGTGGTTGGATGATTGCAAGATAAAGATACTATAATTGACACGCCAACGGAAGATTTAGCTAATGACCAACAACTAAATCACGAGAAAAAATTTGGACTCAATGAAAATAATAATAATGAAGATGGTCACGATGAAACAAATTTTGTAAGTGATACAAATGAAGTACGTGATGAAAATGATAGAAATGAAGGTATAGATGATTTAAGTGATGTAAAAATAACTAATTTTAAATGATTTGTTGCATTTCAAGAATTACATATGATATTATTTGAGTAGTTTTCTTTCTTTTTCAGGTCAACTCATATTGGCTATCAAAGATATTAGTAATTTGGATGACGCTTTCTTATGAAAGTTCATGCTTTTGGATGTTTTGAATGTTCTACAAGACATAAATTTAGTTTTTTAGTCTATATTTTCTTTATGACATAAAAATGATATAAGAAAAACATTGAAAACGACATTTTTGTTATGTGGAATTTTTATTTATAGTGAGTTTATATAAATAGTTTGTTTTTTTTCTCTATACGCATACTTTATAAATAAAGAATGAGAGTACTTTTTTAACATTCGCACAGGGGCACCCAAAAACATAGGGCCGGCACTAGCTCATTCACATGGTCAGGGAATTGCTCTGGATGACTGGATCAATATTATGAGTTCCTTCTGGTATATATGTCCAAATTGGTTACAATTTCTGTTGGTAAAAATTAAAGTGCATAATTATATTTTAATAACGTGCATTTTACATGCATAAATTGGACATAATTTCGACTTATCAAAATCGAATATATGAAGTAGAAAATAAAAAATGTATGAATATGAATTCGGTCGAGGCAAACGTTGGACTATTTGTTCTTAAGACAATAATACCCTGCAAGGTGCTAATGGTTATCCAATATTCGTCTCCCAAAATACAACGACCACGTCCCGCAATAGGAGCACTCCAAATTACGTAGACCAACGAACCTTCTTAATCTTTTGAACTCTTTTCATATGAAACTCGACTCCAAATAAATGCAAAATTTATTTCTAAGTGAAAATGCATCAACATGATATAATGGAAAAATGAATTGAATGATAAATCCAAGCATAAATGGTTTATTTATAGATGTTGAAAAATTGCTTCTCAAAAGACACAACCCTTTCAAGAGACACAAAATTTGAAATTTCTCTCTAAAATAAAGAGACACAACTATTGAAAAATAGCAAATTCAAAAGTTACAATTTTTCATATATGAAAATGCACATCTTTTCATTTAAATTATTTCTAAAATATTCAATAATATTCTAATAATGTTCCAACAATGTCACATTTTTAAGTGACTTAATTTTCCATTCACCGACTATTAATTCCACTTAAATAATCACATAAATTGGTCAAAACCAATTTTCTATACAAAGTTCCAACAATTTTTTTTTTCATTAGTAAATACACCAAAAATTATATTTTTTAATATATAGAGAGTCCTAAATCGGTTCAAAGTCTAAGGCCCCATTCTCTTTGCTGTTTTGAGCCTGTTTTGGGTTTTCGATTTTTGGAAATATCGAAAACGCGTTCACTTTGCCCATTTTCAGAAATGCGTTTTCCAAAACATCAAAAAAAATATAAAGGAAACTCAAAACGATTTTTTTTCGTTTTGAATATTTTGTGTTAAAAAGTCCAAAACGACCAAAACACGCGTTTTGGATATTTTTTTTTTTTTTTTTTTTGTAAATGTGAAATACTTCCTTCACTTGAAATTCTTATATTATTGATTTTTTTTTTTTTTTGTAATTTTTTTATTTATTATTATTATTATTATTATTTAAAATGTGAGACACTTCCTTCACTTTAAGTTCTTATATTATTTTGTCATTATATATAGATCCATGTTAAATTTTTTTTTTTTTTTTTTTTTTTTTTTGCAAATTATTTTTATTTTTACTTTTTGTAAAAGTGAGACACTTCCTTCACTTGAAGTTTTTATGTTATTTTGTCATTATATATATAGATCAATGTTAAGTTTTTTTTCTTGTAAAGTTTTTATTTTTATTTTTATTTATTTTTTTGTAAAAGTAAGACACTTCATTCATTTGAAGTTCTTATATTATTTTGCTATTATATAGATCCATGTTAAGATTTTTTTTTTTTTTTTTGAATTTATTATTATTATTATTATTATTTTTGTAAATGTGAGACACTTTCTTCACTTGAAGTTCCTATATTATTTTGCCATTATATATAAATCCATGTTAAGATTTTATTAGTATGAGGTTAAATTTTTGTTTAGCTGAAACAATATTAATGATGAATTTATTAACATAGAGAACTAACTGATTTATTAACATTAAAATTAATGTAATTCAACAAATCAACCATTTTTTACATATAAAATATCACAAAATAAATATATCAAAAAATTACAAAGTAAACACATTTTTCAGTTTTTTATTTTTGAAAACAGTTTTCCAAAATCACAAAGAGAACATGTTTTCAGCAATCCCAAAACAAACAACCAAAATCCAAAATTCAAAACAAAATCCAAAACTCAAAATCCAAAATCGAAATACAAAGAGAACGGCCCCTGAAATTTCAAAAAAAAAAAAAAATTCTCAATGAAGTATCATAAATTAATTGATTTCTTTGACTAAAAAAAAATAAATCATAATCTCAGAAAAATTAATAACTCAAGAACAAAATAGTGATTTCACATGTTGGAAATGGGTCAAGTTTGACCAATAATTCGGGTGGGACCCGATATCCATTTTGTACGGGTCAATGGTCAAACACATTTTACTCCGCGAGTAGATATTCGTGATATATTTAATATTCGTTGACAACTTGAAAGTGGAAATATTATAATTTGGAAGCGAGTGTGGAAACTTAATCCCACATAGGAAGTTGAAAGAAATTTGAACCAATTTATATACCTCAAGTTTGGATATGATTTTGGGCACTAAGAAGTACCAATAGTCTTTAGAAGGGGGAAGTCTTAGACAATGCCTAGACTAATCCAAAGCCCCCGCGCGAGCCACGGGCATGGTAAGGGCTCGGGGCGGGTCATGGGTCGTTCCTATATTATTTTTGAACAAAATAAATTAAAATGACTTATTTAATTTATGTTTATTTATTTCCTAATTTCAAGATTAATTAATTGAAAAGATGTATCTTTTCAAACCTATTCGAAACTGTTCGGATTAAAACAGATACAAACTAATAGTTGTGTCTATTCAGAAATAACCTTTCAAGGAGTTGCAACTCTTGGTCTGCAACTTTTGGAAATCCATAAATAGGACCCCCCCCAATTTCCAAATTTCATCATCATATCATTCTTCATTCTCTATTCTTACATTCTGCATATCAAATTAATTTTCGCCCGTTGAGAGAGTACGAAACTTTTATGGTTCATCATTCTTGCTATTTGGAGGGCTTCTACACCGCAAGAGAAAGATTGTTGTATCTTGGGAGGCGATTGACGTCAACTGTAAGCACCGTAGCAGGCCAAAATAGTTTTAAGGAAATAGAGTCGAACTCTAGCCTCAATCTACTGTTTTCTGCAATTTCATTGAACATTTATTCGGTTTTCCATTTCATTCTCTTAATTTCTGATTTTGTTACATATCTCGCATGCTAATTATAATATTTTTAACAATCTTAAGATGATTTTGGCCTGTTTTATTATTTGAATGCGTTTATATAATTTATACTTAACTTGACTTTGTTCATTTTGCATGTATTTATTTATTATAGCATACATGCATAAACTGATTATTTAAAAATTATTTTTTGCATATATTCGATTAATTACATAATATATTTAATATATAATATTATTGTGTTCTTGGATCACTTATAGTTTGACCCAATCTTATACCTTTTATAACTTTAAATCTGTTATTAATAATCATTGTCTACACATTGATTATACTTTTTTATCTTCTGTTTTCGTAACAGAAATGGATGTCACAAGTGGAAGTAATGTAGTTCCCCCCAATGGAACCAACAACACTACGGTTCCACCAAACACTAGGGTTCTACCAAGTATTACGGTTCCACCTATGATCGTTTCTATTCAAACCACTCCGGTTTCACATGGAGAAAAATCGGAAAAATTTAGTGGAATGGACTTCAAGAAATGGCAACAGAAGATGCTATTTTACTTAACCACACTGAATTTTGCGAAATTCCCAACTGAGGATGCTCCGGCGGTTCAAGAAGGACCAAACAACAGGGAGTCCCTTATTGCCTTGGATGCATGGAAGCACTCGGACTTCCTATGCAAAAATTATATTCTTAATGGACTGGACACCACACTATATGGTGTTTATAGCGCCATGAAATTTGCAAAAGAACTTTGGGAGTCTTTGGAGAAAAAATACAAAACGGAGGATGCTGGTACAAAGAAATTTATTGTTGGAAAATTCATCAACTACAAAATGGTGGACTCCAAGACTATTATTAGCCAAGTTCAAGAACTGCAGGTTCTCCTTCATGATATACATGCTGAAAACATGAATGCCAGTGAATCATTCCAAGTGGCTGCCATAATTTAGAAACTCCCTCCTCTGTGGAGAGATTTCAAAAATTATCTCAAGCACAAACGAAAGGAAATGAACATGGAGGAACTAACTGTTCGGCTAAGGATTGAGGAAGATAATAGGAAATCAGAAAAGAAATCTGGAGGACAATTTGTGAAAGAGAAGAAAAACATGGTGGAATCTAATTCAAAGAATAACAAGAAAACGAAATATTCTGGTGATGCTCCTGAAAAGGACAACAAGAAGAATGCTAAGAAGTTCAAAGGCAACTGCTACAACTGTGGAAAAACTGGACATCGTGCAAATGAATGTCGCAATGCAAAGAAGCAGAATGCCCAAGCACACCTGACTGAAGGAGATACTTTATCCAATGATATACAAGAACTGAACATTGTTTGTTGTTGTATCTGAATGCAACAATATTGAAAATCCCAGGGAAGGGTGGGTAGATACTGGAGCTACCCGTCACATTTGTGCCGATAAAGGGATGTTCTCAAATTATAATACCATCAATGGAGAGCGTTTATTCATGGGAAACTCATCAAGTTCAAAAGTTGAAGGACAAGGAAAGGTGGTGTTGAAAATGACTCCGAGCAAGGAACTCATCCTCAACAACGTATTGCATGTGCCCGTCAATCGCAAAAATCTTGTATCCTAGTCTTTACTTAGTAAACATGGTTTTAAATTAGTCTTTGTGGCTGATAAATTTGTACTCACCAAAAATGATGTATATGTGGGGAAAGGTTACTTAAGCGATGGGATGTTCAAAATTTTATATGGCACAATCGATTAGGACATGGAAACTTTAAATTTGTGCATAAATTAATGAATTTAAATTGACTACCTTCTTTACCATTTGATCCTAATCATAAATGTGAGATTTGTGTTGAGGGTAAATTAGCCAAAGCTCCTTTTCATTCTGTTGAAAGGAGTACTACACCATTAGAATTGATTCACAGTGATATTTGTGACTTAAAATTTGTGCAAACTAGAGGTGGTAAAAGGTACTTCATTATTTTTATTGACGACTACACAAAATATTGTTATGTCTATCTTTTAAGAAGTAAAGATGAGGCCTTAGATGATTTCAAACATTATAAGAATGAAGTTGAAAATCAACTTAACAAACGAATAAAAATTATTCGAAGTGAATATGGAGCACCATTTGAAGAATTTTGTTCTACTTTTGGAATTATTCATCAAACAACGGCACCTTATTCACCTCAGCCAAATGGCGTTGCTGAACGTAAAAATCGAATACTTAAAGAGATGATGAATGCTGGGGGGAAGCTATCCTCTCTGCCAGTATCATTCTTAATAAAATACCTCAAAAGAAAAAAGATAAAACTCCTTATGAGCTATGGAAAGGTCATAAGTCTAAATATAAACACTTAAAAATGTGGAGGTTTTTGGCTAAAGTAAAAGTACCAAAGCCTAAACAAATTAAAATTGGGCCTAAAACTGTTGATTGCATATTTATAGGATATGCTCATAACAATAGTGCATATTGGTTCCTTGTTCATAAATCAGACATTCCAGATGTACATAAAGGTACTATTATTGAATCTAGGAATGCTGCATTTTTTGAAATTATATTTCCATGTAAGGAAAAGAATGAAACAAGTTCAAATAAGCGAACTTATGATACTGCAAATAATTAACATCTAAACAATGAAGATGAACCTAGACGTAGTAAGAGGACTAGAACTTCTACATCCTTTGGTCTAGAGTTTGTAACTTATATGGTAGAAAATGATCCAAAGACATTTAGTGGAGCAATGTCTACACCAAAAGCTTCATTTTGGAAGGAAGCTATTAATAGTGAGATAGAATCTATCATCTCAAATCACACTTGGGAATTGGTTGATCTTCCGCCTGGAAATAAACCTCTAGGATGCAAGTGGATTTTCAAGACAAAAGGATCTATTGATAAATATAAAGTCAAAAGGATCTATTGATAAATATAAGGCCCGATTGGTAGCAAAAAACTATAGACAAAAGGAATGTCTTGACTTCTTCGATACTTACTCATCAGCTACAAGGATTACTTCTATTAGAGTCCTTAATGTAATGGTTGTATTACATAATCTTGAGATTCATCAAATGGATGTTAAAAAAACATTCTTGAATGGTGAGTTAGAATAAGAGATTTATATGGAACAACCTGAAAGGTTTTAGCCCCTGGACAGGAGAAAAAGGTGTGTAGGCTCATTAAGTCTTTGTATGGGTTAAAACAAGCGCCAAAGCAATGACACCAAAAGTTTGACAAAACAATGCTATCAAATGGTTTTAAAATTAACGAGTGTGATAAATGTGTTTATATTTAAAACACACCAAATGCATATGTCATTGTGTGCCTATATGTCCATATGCTAATTATGGGTAACAACCATACTATTATCATATCTACTAAGAAAATGTTGACAAAATATTTAGACATGAAGGATATGGGTGTAGCAGATGTAATTTTAGGAATTAAAATCTCTAAAACACCTAATGGACTTGTTCTATCACAATCTCATTACATTGAGATTGTTCTTAAAAAAATTGATATCTATGATGAAAGTCCTGTTAAAACACCTGTTGATTTAAGTCTACACTTGGACAAAAATAAAGGTGAACCCGTGTATCAATTAAAATATTCTCATATTATTAGTATTCTGATGTATATTATGAACTGCACGCGTCTTGACATTGTGTATGCAGTTAATAAACTAAGTAGGTTCACTAGTAATCCAAGCAATGGTCATTGGAAGACATTGAATAGGGTACTTTGATATTTAAGATATACCTTAAATTTTGGATTACATTACACCTGATATCCAGCAGTACTAGAAGGATATTGCGATGCAAATTGGATATCTGATACGAAAGATTCTAAATCCACAAGTGGTTATGTTTTTATCATTGGTGGTGCAACTTTGTCCTGGAAGTCCTCAAAACAAATATGTATAGCTTGATCAACAATGGAATCAGAGTTTATAGCTTTAGATAAAGCTGGAGAAGAAGCAGAATGGCTTCGTAACTTCTTAGAGGATATTCCATGTTGGCCTAAATCGGTACCTGCTATTAGTATCCATTGCGATAATCAATCGACTATTGGAAGGGCACAAAATAGTATGTATAATGGTAAGTTTAGAAATATTCTTCGTAGACATAATACCATTAAGCAGTTGATCTCAAATGGTGTTATTTCTATTGATTATGTAAAATCAAAAGAGAATCTCGCGGATCTGCTTACGAAAGGCTTACCAAGAGATCAAGTATACTGCTTATCGAAGGGAATGGGATTAAAAGCCCACTACGCATGAAATCTTTATAATGGTAACCCAACCTTGTTGACTGAAGATCCCAAGATCTTGGTTCAATGGGATGTTCGCTCAAAATAGTGTACCGCAAGCGCACGGGTCGCATACAAGTAATAAAGTGGACTTTTTGAGTCCGGGTTGTCGATCCCACGAGGAATGTATACTCTATTATACTCTAGTTAATTTAATCTTAACAAATAAAATACACAATTAAAAAGATGGATTTTTGGAAATTCTAAATTAAAGAGACTAATTTTAAACCAAATTAAAATAAGAAAAATGAAAGATAAAAGAGTTGGGATTCATGATTTCACTTAACTCTCGCTTAAGTAATTTCTCAACACGTGCAAATTAATAAATTACTCATTTACAATGTTAGACCCGATTTTCCAAGCTTAGTTAATTACCTCTCTCGAGTGAAATTAACCCTAATCAATTGGTCTAACCTGCTATATCTCTATGTTGATTAGGGCACAATCAATTGCATTAACTCTTTGTGAAAATAGCCCAATGGATCATCTAGGGTTTAAGGTATATCTCTATCCTTAACAAGAACCTAGAGCATTTGTTATTTGGTCTAAAATGCATAATATCTCTCGATTATCATACACTTCACAAAACACATATTTAGTGATCAATCAAACACATGGAATAATCTCAATAACAAATACACATGAAATAAGCTCAACATTAATAAATAAACATTAAAATTACTTAAACTAAGTTAAGCTACATCAATCATCCCAACATAAAATAACTAACCCATTATATAAATATTGCACAAAAGTTGAGGTTTACAAAAATACATCACAAAATATAGAAATCAAAGATTAAAAATACAAGATAATGAAATAAATCATTTCCCTTGATTTTTGCCCCAAAATTTCTTGAACTTTGATTTGTATTTCCACTTGACTTCTTGCTCCTTTGATCCAAATGGTTGCTAGTAACTTAGAAACAAAAATAAACTACAACTAAATTACAAACAAAATTAAAAACAAAGAAAAGAAAAGAAAAAGAAAGAAGAAGAAAAGAGAAAAGAAGAGAGAAAAGGGGGCTAAGGTTTGGTGAGGTGAGTTCTGTGATGAAGTCAAGAAATGGGAGTATTTATACTCCCAAAAATCTGACCTAAAATAGTCCAAAAAACGCGCCCCAAACGAGCCAAACACGCCCTTAACTTAAAATAAATAAAAAAACAGAAAATAAAATCCAGTATTGGCCAGAAAGTTGCCTACGCGATCGCGTGGCCGAGTGCCTCGCGATCGCGTGGTTGTGATGAAAACTCTCGGGTTGGTTTATGGCCTGACTTCGCGAACGCGAAATGGTCGAACCACGTGATCACGTGGTTCACCTGCAGCTCCGTCCTTCCATGATTTTCAATTTGGTCCTCCATCTTCTGGTCTTCTTCAATTTAGTCCTCGCATTTTGACTTTTATTACAAATATGCCCTTGAAATATTTGCAAAGTAGATCCTCCATCTTTCTGAGATGTTGCAATTGAGTCCCCGAACTTTTGATTTCTTTCGATTAGGTCCTTGGACATCAAATTTGCTCATCTTTTAGCCTGATTGCACTCCAATCTTGTCCATTTGCTTTCCAATTGAGGTTGTACCTAATTGTACAAGATACACACAAAATATAAGTAGATATTTGCTCAGTTTGTCAATTAAATTGTTTATTTAAAAGCACAATAAGTATATAAAACGCACACTTATCATGGGACAACTAAGTTATGAAGATTCAGTTGAGCACTTAGGAGTAAAAAAAACCCTATCCATTCCTATGATAAATAAAAGTGCGTTCTGCAGACTATATAAGGTTAAGTCTTAATTTTTAATGATTCCTATAATTTGAATATATCAAGTGGAGTAAGGCAGAATACTCTTAATAGGAGATTACCTATATAAGTGAGAAGTGGGGCCGCTTCTATGAGAATTATGGGGCTTAAATTCTCTAAAGCACTTATGAAACCCCAGAGTTGTTCAAGGCCAAAATGAACACAACCGTGAGAACCTAAGAATTGTTAGGAAGGTTATTGTGTGGGTACTATTGTCTTAGTTTACAACAACGGCTGGACGGTTTTGCATATTTTTGGTAATTTCTATTTATGTGAGGGATTGTTGGAAATGTGTTGGGAAATAGGTCAAGTTTGACCAATAATTCGAGTAGGACCCGGTATCCGTTTTATACGGGTCAATTGTCAAACACATTCTACTCCGAGAGTAGATATTCGTGATATATTTAATTTCACAAAACCATTTCCGGATGAATGAGAAATTAATGCTAGAAGTTGGCAACTTGAAAGTGGAATATTGGAATTTGGAAGCAAGTGTGGAAACTTAATCACACATAAGAAGTTGAAAGAAATTTGAACCAATTTATATACCTCAAGTTTGGATATGGGTTTGGGCCCCAAGGGGTACCAATAGTCTTTAGAATGGGGAAGTCTTACACAATGTCTAGACTAGTCCAAAGTTCATGGGCGTCGCTGCCACCGCCCATCGGACCGACCAGCATGGCACGAGCACGAGCTCGGATTGGGTTGTTCCTATATTCATTTTGGACAAAATAAATTAAAATTATTTATATAATTTATTTTTATTTATTTTCGAATTTCAAAATTAATTAATTGAAAATGTGAATCTTTTCAAACCTATTCGAAACTGTTCGGACTAAAACAGACACAAACTAATAGTTGTGTCTATTCAGAAATAACCTTTCAAGGAGTTGCAACTCTTGGCCTACAACTTTTGAAAATTTATAAATAGGACCCCTGATTTCCAAATTTCATCATCATATCATTCTTCATTATCTATTCTTGCATTCTGCATATCAAATGAATTTTCGTCCATTGAGAGAGTACGAAACTTTTCTGGCTCGTCTTTCTTGCTGTTTGGAGTACTTCTACATAGGAAGAGAAAGATTATTGTATCTTGGAAGGCAATTGGCGTCAACTGTAAGAACCGTAGCAGGCCAAAATCGTCTTAAGGAAATAAAGTCGAACTCTAACCTCAACCTACTGTTTTCTACAATTTCATTGAACTTTATTCGGTTTGCCATTTTCTTCTCTTAATTTCTGATTTTGTTACATATCTCGCATGCTAATTATAATATTTCTAACAACACCTTCTTCGATTTCTCTTACAATTATTTTCTATTTTTTACATTATGAATTTGTTGATTTGTTAGTTAATTGTTTACATATTTTCAAAACATTTAACTTCTTATTAACATATTATTTCTTTGTGACACCAGGACCTGTTTTTCAATATTCAAAGGGAAATTGGCGCATTTAGTCCTTAAACGTTTGCCTCGTTTGTCTCTTTGTGCAATGGGTCCTAAACCTTTCATTTTTGGTTCTAAAGTCCTTAAACATTGTATTCTTTGGTGCAAAAGGTCATTTTGGATGATTTTCTTCCATTTCAATGATAAAAAATTAAGGAATGACGAAAATGCCTTTATACATATTGGCGCAATTAGTCTCTGAACTTCAAATTTGGTGCTGAAGTCCCTAACCTTTTAATTTGATGCAAATAGTCCCTAAATTTAGCCATTGTTAAGCACAATAAGGTGGCGTTCTGTTTGTATTTTATTTTGTATTTTCATTTTCGAAAATGTTTTGTGTTTTGTGTTTTCATTTTTGTTTTCAAATTTGCTGAAAACGCGTTTGGTTTGTCATTTCTGAAAACTGTTTTTGAAAATGAAAAACTGAAAAACACGTTCTGTTTGAAATTTTGCAGAACACTATTTAAACTATTTTTAATTAATTTGCTTGCAGAATACTACTAACTCCAACTCAAATTTCCTTTCACAATACACTAAAAATATGGTTACATGCAACACACTAATGTGAGCATTAATAGTCTATATTAACACAGCTTGGTCAGGTTCGGGACTTGAGAAAGCTCTACTTCTATTAAAATCCAGAAAGTGCAAGTTCTTTCAAAACCACCAGAGTCCATTTATCATTGCATTTTTTGAAATATAACAACAAGAATTCTCATTAAATTTTTTTTTTGTAATGTTGATATTGAATTCAATAAAACTTTATTTAAATTAAGTTCCAAGTTAGGATAATTCTCAAAAAAAAAAAAAATTTATTTATTTAGGCTTAGTTCCAAGGTAGGATAATTCTAAAAAAAATAAAAAATAAATAAAAACTTTATATTAAGATAATTCTATAAAAAAAAAAAAAAAAGTAATTCCCAAAACTCGTTTTTTGCGTTTTGGACATTTTTTGTCGAAATACATACAAAACGCCCAAAACGATGT
Organism: Ligustrum vulgare; assembly: GCA_963555705.1. Lineage (NCBI taxonomy): Eukaryota > Viridiplantae > Streptophyta > Magnoliopsida > Lamiales > Oleaceae > Ligustrum > Ligustrum vulgare. Next base: position 29,333,240 of record OY743186.1, on the reverse strand, counting down.
TTCGGACGTTTTCCGTTTTGTGTACAATTTTTTTTTTTGTTTTCCAAAATGCGTTTTCGAAAATGGTAAAGAGAACGCGTTTTTAGCGTTTTCGAAAATAAAAACAGAAAACGACCTCAAAACAGCAAAGAGAACAGGGGCTAAGTTTCTTCTTTTCCTTTTTTGCTAAATTTTGTTGAGAGATTTACACACCTAGTTTGTAGGCGGCTAACGTAGTGTAATATGAACCGAAAATCAATTATATCTTGGAAATCGAACATCGATCAAAACCTCGTGCATTCCAGTAAGGTGGCGAATTCTATTTAAAAAAACTATGAATACACAGGCCTTCGGCTTGGTTTGATTCTCTAATATTTTCCCCACACAAGCTTATATCGAATTTCTCTGTTTTGGAATTTTAGGGAATTTCTAGTTATTCTTTTCCATAAGTTTCTAAATGTTTGTTGTTGTTTATATTAAATTGGTGGAAACTTTTTAACGAAAGAACTATGCTAACTATGTATTTTCGCATGAATGTTATTAATGACTTCGCTAGGAGTATAAAAATTCTCCTAAATATTTTTTCTGGTGGATTGTGCTGCACATACATGAATTGCAATCAGATTTCAATCAATACTTCTATTACTAAAATTTATCAAATTTTATTCTCTTCTTTAGGTTTCTCAAACCTTTCATCATTTTATATTCCCTTTAATCTTTTTATTTGTGTTTTGTAACTCCAATTTCCAATTAGGTGTTTGAAACTATTTAGGTGATTATTAATTGTATTAGATGAATGCGACGCCTTTATCTACTGATGAGTTTATTTTTACTCTGGATATTAATTTTATGAACATTCTATGCTTTTATGTTCTTGCAAGATTTTTATGAAGATCGTAGTGCAAGAGACTGAAACCTTGAATGTTTGTGACAACCTGGCTGATCACATGGTAATTTTCCTTTTTTTTTTTTTTGGTTCATTTCAAAATGGACGAAATTATGATTAGGTTTTAGTTGGTTCAAGTACGGTTTGGGCGGATTGACAATATAGATCCATGAGTACGGGTTCGAGTGCTAAACCCTTATTAAGCCTCTATTCGGATCTTCTTCAAAGATTTTAAACCAGATTTTTATTTCAGATTTCGAGATAAGATGTGTGGTTAAAAATTAAAGAGAGAAAATATGTGTGGTTAAAAGTGATTTGAGAAATTGTGTCGATTGTAAACCGGTTTATAATCCCATTACCAAACAAAGACTAAATCATCAAATCATTGGACTTAAAAGAATAGAATTGTGCTGTTGATTAATTGAAATAGCTATATTGTTTCCACTTCTGATTGAAAAAGTGTTGAAATTCTTCTATTATTACATAAAGATTCTTGAAGTGGAATGGAACAAAGAGCTATGCCACCTAACCATAATTAGAAATAAAGCATGTTATCATCTTTCCAGTTGATGAACTTTTTTATAATTGTGATGTGATTCAGAAAATTGTATTTTATTTCCAGAAGGAACACTTATAGAATTTACTTGGTATGCAACGCAACTCACTGGTAAACCTTTTTAATTAGTCTCACTTAAGTGGAACAGTACTCCAGAGCACCTCAACAATACTATGTGTATCACTTACTACTCCCATATTCACACAAAACTTATATATATATATATATATATATATATATATATATTTTATTGTAAAAAAAAAAACTTAGGTGGCGTTCTGTTTGTATTTTATTTTATATTTTCATTTTCGAAAATGTTTTGTGTTTTGTGTTTTCATTTTTGTTTTCAAATTTGCTGAAAACACGTTTGGTTTGTCATTTCTGAAAACTGTTTTTGAAAATGAAAAACTGGAAAACACGTTCTGTTTGAAATTTTGCAGAACACTATTTAAACTATTTTTAATTAATTTGCTTGCAGAATATTACTAACTCCAACTCAAATTTCCTTTCACAATACACTAAAAATATGGTTACATGCAAGACACTAATGTGAGCATTAAGAGTCTATATTAACACAGCTTGGTCAGGTTCGGGACTTGAGAAAGCTCTACTTCTATTAAAAACTTTATATTAAGCTTAGTTCTAAGTTAAGATAATTCTATTAAAAAAAATAAAAATAAAAATAAAATAAAATTTTCCAAAACTCGTTTTCCGCGTTTTGGACATTTTTTGTCGAAATACACACAAAACGCCCAAAACGATGTTTCGGGCGTTTTCCATTTTGTGTACAATTTTTTTTTACTTTTCCAAAATGCGTTTTCGAAAATGGTAAAGAGAACGCGTTTTTAGCGTTTTCGAAAATAAAAACAGAAAACGACCTCAAAACAGCAAAGAGAACGGGGGCTAAGTTTTTAACCTTTCAATTTCGTATTTAGGTCCCTAAACATTGTATTATTTAGCGTCACGTATTCTTTTAGATGATTTTCCTCTATTCCATCTTTAAAAATTTTATTTTATTTTTATCAAAAATATTAAAATGCTCTTATATTAATAAATAAATAAGCATTTTTTTGGCAACTTAAAAATTTTGTTTCTTGCTTTGTCAGATTCTCTTCTTCCGTGTCAATTGGGCTTCCTATAAAGGTTTTTACTGTACTAACACAAATTCCCTAATTTACCACGTTTAAAAATTCAATTTTTTTAATAAAAGAAAGTACAAAAAAAAGGGCTTTACTTATTTGTTTAAGAAAAGTGATTTTAGATAAATTTCATTTTTGTTTCTTTTTTTTAAGATAAATTTCATTCTTGTTTCTAAAAAAAATTAATTTTCGGTAAATTTTATTTTTTAAATACTCATAAAGGTGGTAAATTTTTCATAAAAAAAGAAACAAAAAGAGACTTTATTTATTTTTTTAAGAAAATTGATTTTAGATAAATTTCATTTCGTCTCTTTTTTTTTTTTTAGATAAATTTCATTCTTGTTTCTTTTTTTTAGATAAATTTCATTCTTGTTTCTAAAAAAATTAATTTTAGGTAAATTTTATTTTTTAAATAGCCTTAAAGGTGGTAAATTTTTCATAAAAAAAGAAACAAAAAGAGGCTTTATTTATTTTTTTAAGAAATTTGATTTTGAAAAAAGAAATAAAAAAGAAATTTATCTAAAATCAATTTTCTTAAACAAATAAGCAAAGCCACTTTTTTTATATTAAAAAATTGAATTTTTAAACATGGCAAATTGGGGAATTTGTGTTAGCACAGTAAAAACATTTATAGGATGCCCAATTGACTTGGAAGAAGAGAATCTGATAAAGCAAGAAACAAAAATTTTAAGTTGCCAAAAAAATGTTTATTTATTTATTAATATAAGAGCATTTTAATATTTTTGATAAAAATTAAATTAAATTTTTAAAGATGGAATAGAGAAAAATTATCTAAAAGGATATGTGACGCTAAATAATATAACTTTTAGGGACCTAAGCACCAAATTGAAAGGTTAAGAACTTATTGCGCTTAATAATGGCTAAGTTTAGGGACTACTTGCACCAAATTGAAAGGTTAGGACTTAAGCACCAAATTTGAGGCTCAGGGACTAATTGGGCCAATATGTATATGGGCATTTTCGTCATTCCTTAATTTTTATCATTGAAATGGAAGAAAATCATCCAAAAGGACCTCTTGCGTAAAAAAATACAACGTTTAAGGACTTTAACACAAAAAATGAAAGGTTAGGGGACTCATTGTACAAAAAGAAAAACGTTTCACCAACCAATGGTTGATTGCTCAAGCAAAACTCCTAGGTGTTGGTCCCAAGTTCAAATCCCCATGTTGACCCCTCTCTTGGTTAAATAAGTCATGATCTATAAAATATGTGATATTTAGTTGCAATCAATTATTTTGATAATTTTTTTATCGAGAAATAAATAAGTTGTGATTGATTTAGTTTAATAGCCCTTGTTTGGTTTTCTTTAAAACTTCATTTTCTTTTCCTACCATATTCAATCTCAATTATCCATTAAAAGTCAAGTCTACAAATTTGACTTTTCAACAAAATCTCAACCATTTACTCTCCTAAAAATCACTATTCAATTAAAAAACTCCTTTTAAAAAATATCAAATACACACGAAATTTGTGACCGTTGTAACCTATAAACTTTGTAGTTTATATCGAGAAATAAGTCGTGGTGGATTAATTTGATATTTTGTGATCCAAATTTTACGATTTGTGACTGATTAATTTGATGATTTGTGACATATACAATTTATGATTTGTAATTAACAAATAAGTCGTCATTGAACTAAAGTAAAAATATTTACACAATTAAAGTAACATATATTAACGTTAAATAACCAATACGAAGCAAATCGATAAACTTGGTGACCTACCCGCAGGGCACATCTCTAGGTGGAAAGTCTCCAGCTTAGCTTGTAGCTGTCGTGGCGATAGTTCGAATCTTGAAATATGGATGAAGCCCTTGGTAAGAGAAGCTAAAAGGCAAGCCTCCCACTCTGCACCTTTGGAGACATATCATGCGATTTACCTTTTTAACTAAGATCCAGGACATGGTAGGTGGGGCCCCTAAAGTGTGGGCTAGACCTTTTTAGATAAATATACTAGTAATCGCACCCCGTGTGATGCACGAAATATATAATTGAAAATTATTTATTGAATAAGTTGTAAAAATACAAAGTCCGACAAAAATAACACAATGAAAAAAATAAAATAAAATAAAAAAATAACTTGCACACACAAATTGTAAATAATTTGTAATTTCATTTTTTCCTATAAGATTTCTTACTTTAATACATAAATTATGTATTCAATTTACAATCAAAATACCAAAAAAAAAAAAAAAGAAAGAAAAAAGTAAAAAAAAAAAAAAAAGTTATGACTTTCATTTTTTATTTTAACAGTTAATTGTTCATTCTCTAATTTTCTTAGTTTATTTATTCATATAGAATTTATTATTCAAAAATAGTTTTTTTTTTAATGTTCATTCACAACTACATATTATTTAAAAACTAATTTTCACAATTGCACATACTATTTTTTAACCACACATTCTAAAAAAAGAAAATCAATTTTCAACTACTCAATTGATTGATTTGACAATTATTTTATTTTTATACTATTTTCTTTCACTTTCAATCACACATTAAAAACTATTTCTATAGTCTCTATCAAACATACTCCTATTCAATAGTTTCCAATGCAACGTGACATTTTATTTTTTACTAAGTATTAAAAATGGTCATATTACAAAAAAAAAAAAACAATAATAATAATTTTTTGTTCATGTTAAATAAATGTATGATCATATTTTATTTTTAAATAGAATAAGTTTGCTAAAACCTTATATTTTTTTTTCTATATAATTCAATGAATTAATTATTAAAGTCTGTAGTATATATTTTACAAATCGATGTTATTTTAAATTTATAAAATAAAAAAAAAATAGATAAATGAAAAAAATGAGTAAATTTGTAAAATTAATTTCAAAATTACCAAAGTGTATATCGAAACCTAAAGTTGTAGAAATTAAAATGATTTAATTAAATTTACTTAGAAAGATCGGATATCTATTATTTCTTTTAATTTGACTAGAAAAAAGATTTGAAATTAATCATTTATGTCAAATTGAATTTAGGTAAGAAATGATAGATATCATTTATGACTTAAATGAGATAAATTAAAATTAAAAAGATTGAATATTGAAAAAAGTAAAAAGTATAAGTAAAACTTTTACAAATCGATGTTATTTTAAATTTATAAAGTTAAAAAAAAAATAGATAAATGAAAAAAATGAGTAAATTTGTAAAATTAATTTCAAAATTACCAAAGTGTATATCGAAACCTAAAGTTGTAGAAATTAAAATGATTTAATTAAATTTACTTAGAAAGATCGGATATCTATTATTTCTTTTAATTTGACTAGAAAAAAGATTTGAAATTAATCATTTATGTCAAATTGAATTTAGGTAAGAAATGATAGATATCATTTATGACTTAAATGAGATAAATTAAAATTAAAAAGATTGAATATTGAAAAAAGTAAAAAGTATAAGTAAAACTTTTACAAATCGATGTTATTTTAAATTTATAAAGTTAAAAAAAAAATAGATAAATGAAAAAAATGAGTAAATTTGTAAAATTAATTTCAAAATTACCAAAGTGTACATCGAAACCTAAAGTTGTAGAAATTAAAATGATTTAATTAAATTTACTTAGAAAGATCGGATATCTATTATTTCTTTTAATTTGACTAGAAAAAAGATTTGAAATTAATCATTTATGTCAAATTGAATTTAGGTAAGAAATGATAGATATCATTTATGACTTAAATGAGATAAATTAAAATTAAAAAGATTGAATATTGAAAAAAGTAAAAAGTATAAGTAAAACTTTTACCTTTATTATTTGAGACAATTTTACGAATTATATATTTAGAATTTGCTTTCATTTGTTAACTTGTATTAAATTTCTCGTTAAGTTCTTGGATTTGACTCATTTATTGCATATTTTTTGACTTCAAAATATTACAATAATTATCAAAAGAATAAAAATAATATGCCATTTGACCTTTTTATAGATGTTTTATTTTTTACAAATCAATAAATTATTTTTTACTTGTCACCTATAATTAATTTTGCATTAATTGAACTTTCATAATTTAGTTATTAAAATAATTTATAAAATTACAAAGTTTTCTAAAATAGTAAGTAAAAATGACGGGAAACTATGTGCGAATTTATGTAACGACTATGTTATTATTAAGAAATATTAAGAATTAAAAATTAAGATTAAGACTAAATAATTAATAAAATTACAAAGTTTTCTAAAATGACAAGTAAAAATGACGGGAAATTATGTGCGAATTTATGTAACGACTATATTATTATTAAGAAATATATTAAGAATTAAAAATTAAGATTAAGACTAAGGCGACCTCTCCGCTCTCCCTTAAAACTATTTCTTAACGTAGTGCCCGTGGACAATATTAACGAACGAACGAACGAGTCACAATATTAAAGTACTGATGGGTTTTTTCCTGTTTAAAAATTATTATTCACGTTATTCCTGGACTCTTTCCTTGTTCCTCGTCTTCTCTCTAGCTCTTTCTTGAACCAGATTTAAATCCGAGTTTATAGTGTGGATGAGTCATTTTCGGTTGGTAGGTTTGTGAAAATTTGACTGAATTTTTTGGGTTTGAACACATATATAGATACATGATGTGGATGTGGGTTTTCAAGAATTTGTTTTTCTGAGGTATAGATCTAGATCTCCTTTTGTGAACCTTCAAATTTTTGGTTATATAGATGTTTATATGTTTCTATTCAAAGTTTTATTCACATTTTATCATTCTTTTTTACTTTTAACACTGCTGATATACAAAGAGCTGAAAATTGTGTAGATTCAGTGGATTTTGGGCGTTCTGGGCTCAAATTTCTGGGTTTGCCTCATCTATTTATGTATTTATTTTTCTTTCTCAGTGACAGTGTGTTAGAAGAATGGGGTTTTTATTGATTTTGATGATTTCATAATTTGGTGAAATTGTTATTTTCGAATTTCTGGGCTTTATTTCAAACTAAATATAATTAATTACTGTGGTTCTTGCAGATCTCTGAAGAAACTATGAAGCTTGGATTTACTTACAGCCCTTTTAGCAGGTAGCTACTTTTTTTGTTGGTGATACTTTCGAAGTTATTTTTTTCAAATTATTGTTCCATATTGATTTTTCAGAATGATTTTTAATTTTCTTGAATCTGTTTCAGAGTTAATCTTAAGCTCCCAAGACTGTTTCCTTGTCTCTTTGATTTAGCTTTGTATTTGTGGGTTCTTTGTACTAAAGTTGCAAATCAATATCATAAATACGTGCAGAAAAAATTCCTAATTCATGGGTTGATATAGATGCCATAGAGACCAGATAAGTATAGTTAAATTAATGTATGGATATAATCCTGCATAAAGTAGACCTTGATTAACTTGTTTTATTCTTTTAGTTTTTCTTCTGCAAGTGGAAATATGAGAACTAAGTTCACTTTAAGAACTAAGAAAAGCTGTATCAAACAAAATTTATGTGATTGAACTTTTACTTTAATGCTTTTTTTTTTTTTTTCCTTTTCTTCTTGGCTATGTATTTTTGTCTGAAAATTATTTTACTTTTGCTCGTTTGCAGACAAAAAAAGATGTCAATTGAGATTTAATTTATTGGGCAACGACTTGTAAAATACTACCAAAGATCAGGAAAGTGAGTTATATACGTTCAGGCCTCTTGGTTCAATTTTGAGGTTAGATGTCATTCCGCAGCATAGCTCGGGATATACGAGATAGTTTTGGGAGCTTATCCCGGCGTAGTTTTGATGTAAGGCTGCCTAGTCATCATAGGGGAAAATCACACGGTTCATTTCATGATCTAAATAACCAGCCTGTGGTAATTCAGAATAGTCATTGGGCTAATCTCCCGTCGGAGTTACTTTATGATGTGATTAAAAGGTTAGAAGAGAGTGAGAGCACGTGGCCTGCTCGGAAGCACGTGGTTGCTTGTTCAGCTGTTTGCAGGTCATGGAGGAGCATGTGCAAGGAAATTGTCACTGGTCCAGAAATCTGCGGGAAGCTTACTTTTCCAGTTTCTTTAAAGCAGGTGACTTTGCACTCCTTGTCATGCTTTGGTATTTTATGAGTTTTTCTAGAAAATTTCCGCCCATTATAAAATCATTCAGTGGTACAAATAAAATTGTTTAGTAGCTACCTGTTACAAGATTATGCATTTATTGACTAGTTCTATGAAAGAAAATATTGAATCATGCTTATTTTCCTTCGTAGCCGGGGACTCGTGACGGAAACATCCAATGCTTCATCAAGAGGGACAAATCCAATTTAACATACCATCTTTTCTTATGCCTGAGTCCTGGTATGTATTGTCTAGACCCTGAGAATGCTCCCTTTAATATTTTGTATTTTTAGTATTGGGTGTTTAAATGGTATTTCATCGTCAATCTTTCCTTTCTTGACCATTTCTTTGTACGAACTACCTAAGGAGATCTCTATAATGGCGTGGACACTTGCTGTTTGATTACTTTTGAGTACGTGTATTTTGCATCATGTTAGGAGGTGATAGATACCATATGCACGTAAGATTATTAAAAAATTTTCCCTAATTTTATTTGTTTGGCTAATAAGGGATTTTCTGATATTATTTTACAAACTGAGAAAGAAAAGTTTGGTTGGTCTGCCAATCGTCATATAGTCTAACATCCTAGACAAACATGTAGGAAATAAACCTCCCACACCGTAGAAATATGATAAGGGCCCGCAGAACTGCTACCGTATTTGTGTCGTAAAACAAGACCCGAGCATCAACACACAAAGGATTATACAATTTATAACATTTCTATTGGAAAATAGGGGGTTTCCAAGTCCATGGCCAAGTACTTATTACTTTTTGATTAGAAAATAGGCAAATATTAAAAGGAATAAATACTCGATTAATCTGTAAATTACCCATTTTATAAAAATAAAAATAAAATCATTGAAAGAATCTACACAAATATATTTTTATCTATAATTATGGCTCTATTTGTTAAATTTGTTGTATTCAAAACATTTTTTTTTAATTTTTTTTTAGGTAAAATATGTGGTTAAAAAGTGGGGAGAGAAAATATGTGTGGTTAAAAAGTTGTTTGGGGGAATTGAGATGTTAAATAACATGTTTACCAAACAGATGCTAATATTCCCAGAATGAAGAGAAATTTATTTCTTGAATCAACCAAAAAATTATGAATAAATCCATTTACAATTGAAGTGCTGCTTTTCTGAATAGATTATTTTATCTGGAGAATTATCAACTTTTTATGACGATATCACAATGATGCTACACTTGTTTTTTATGGAAACTCCTGTCCTTGATATTGATTCTACTGTAGTTCAGTAAAGTTAGCAAAAATATCACCTCTTTGAGCACTGTGGGTTTAGCACACAACAATTTATAGTTAGAACTTACAAGTTTAAAACAAATTTGTTGAAACGTGATTGCAAATCTGAAAATTCAATTTCATGTGCTGTTGACAAGTATTAGTTTTCCATAGCACTTTATGTATGGTCTAATTGCGCTGCCAATTGTTATCATATGTTTACATGACTTCATAAAGGGTGGATATATTGCCACCACTAAAATTAATAGATACACCACAATTTTAAATATTTTTTTCATTTATAAAAATTGACATAGATAAAAAGACATCAATATCGTTCCTCCTCAAATCTCATTGATTCTTACACCACACTCCGATTTCTTCTTTCTAGTACCCTTCTTTTTCTACCATCACATTTAGGGGAAATCGTCCCAGACTCCCAGTAAGACTCATTCTATGCGTATAACAAAAAGGAGCTCGGAACACGTATTGGCACCAAGCTAGTGAAGAAAAGTTCATATTCTGCCACACCTCAACCTATCTGTATTTCAGATTTCTTCACTAAACTTGGGAAGTGGGTTTCTTATATAACAGTTGAAGTATTTACGGATGCACACAAAGAGAGTGAAAGTGTACAGCTTCCTCCAACTAATTAGTATAATCTATGTTGGAAAGAAAATAAAAAAATGGCAATAACGCAGTTTAATTGCCATGAATTTCTGTAATCTGTACGATTAAAATTGGTGCCAAGGGGATGATGACTTATGTCTCCTCACTGAATTATTATCGTACTACCGAGGAAGAAACCCTTAGCCGCTTGTCGAAAGAAAATTTGGGAGGACTGAAAATGGTTTTCTCTGTGAAAATCTGGAAGGGCTAAAATCAATTTCTATCACTGTAAAAAATTCAATTTCATAGAGATGATTTTGTAATGGGTGTTACAAATTTTTCCTTTTTTTTTTTTTTTACGCCGAAAAATGCAAAATGGACGGTGAATTCACAATGCTGGTAGCCGGTTGGGGCCTTAGACCTGAGGGAGAAGGAGACTCAAGGTTATGGTGTACATATTTCATTTTTTTTTAGACAAAGGGTATATTTGTATTTGTTTTGTGGTGTATTTATAAAATATATAATTTATTAGTGGTATTAATATAATGTGGTGTATTAAGTATATTTTGTAGTGGTAATATATTTTCCCCTGCATAAATAATATACACGAAACTTTTGTATCTATGCTCATTATGTTAACTAGCTTTTTTTCCCCTCAAGGTAGGATTAGTTCGGCTATTTATAGATTCTTCCATTTTTCATAGTTGCGAAGAATATTATCATGAACTGAGACTTTTTAGTGTTTGTACTACCTTCACTCGTGCTCTTTTGATCATGTTTCTTATATTATTTGTAATTTAATTTTATCAGCTTTGCTAGTAGAAAATGGGAAATTCCTTCTTTCTGCAAAAAGAAATCGACGAACTACTTGTACAGAGTATGTTATCTCAATCGGTGCAGATAATATTTCTAGATCAAGCAGCACATATATTGGAAAACTAAGGTAACATTGAATATAATTTTTTATTTTTATTTTTTATATATATATATATATATATTATATAACTTCGTGTGATTACTTTCTCTCATGTTAGATCAATATTACTTGGGAATTCTATTATTTGTCGAGAACATTTACTGGAGAAAAAAAAAATTATCATTGGGGTACATACTCGAGTAGAAAATTGATATTCTACTTATAGGAATTTCTTATGAGTTATTGTTTTTCTCATGCTGAATAGAGTTATATACTTTTGTTAGCGATTTTACATATTTTTTAGAATACATACAATGCCCCTGTTTGATAACTCTATTTTTATTTTTTTTTTAAATCCAAGTGAAAGTCAACAATTAATTGTAACTACACATTTCGTAGGCCCCACAACTTTTCAGCCACACATTTCATCATCTTTTATCAAAATATGATTTTAATATCTATCAAACAAGGGCAATATAATGAAACTTAGTATTCAAATGCAAATGCAAATGCAAAAGTAAAATAAGAAAGTGCGATTAAAAAATAATTTGTAGCGTGTTCATTGCCCTAAACAACATGGACATTAAAATGAATTTGTTGTGTACACACAACAAACTGTTACAAGCATAAAACTCTGGAGACTGGAGATGTGCACAACCTCCAACCTCCTCTTGGACACCGTGATTTGAGATTTTATTCGACACTTCTTGAATGCTTTATCCCATGTGGATCTTCCGGCATGAAGAATGTGAATTAGTTACAACTAATCTGTTAACGTAACATTGAAGACGAATGAGATTTAGGGGTTCTTTGACCCAGCTTCTGATTTAAGTTTTAGCATATTTTGATAAAAGTTGATGAAATATGTGGTTTAAAGGTTGATAAATATCGTGGATCCCATGAAATGTGTGGTCAAATTGACCCTTTGAAAATTTGATAACATTCAAAGTTTTATCAAGCACTGAAGCAAGCACTTATTAAGTAGAGAACTAGAGCAAAAGGATGTACGAGAGTAACATAAGAAGGGAACAAGAAGACAAATGGGAATTATCATGCTTTCTTGGCTTATGTGCTAAAGGTTATTCTTTGCGATTTTAGGTGGATGAGAGAATCCATATTAAAGCAACTTTTCTCAAAAGTTCGTTATTATAATATAATTTCTTGAAAAGTTCATCTGTCTTGAATTATGTAGCTAACGAGTCAATGGCAAGAGCAATATACATAAAAGTTTTCTCAGAAGTTCATTAGTGAATAAATGGAATTAATCTTTATTTTTTTGCCTTAATGTATATGTTTGGCTTGCCTATCATCTTTATCATTTTTTTTATCCTTAAAAATAGGCTTGGATTCAGTAAAATCTCTACTTGCATATTTATGTAACCTGGCCCCTTAGATATGATCTTTTATATTGTGGTCCATGTTGTCGTGCTTTTTAATTCAAAGGTCTTGATTGTACAACAGTACAAGTTCAGTTTATGCTTTCTTTTAGAGACTAGCGCTTTTATCTTGTAATCCGTTTTTGCATCGGTCTTAAATAATAATTATATAGCTTTTCTAGATTATTATTGTTATTAAACCTTACTGCTCGTCGCAGATCAAATTTTCTCGGCACGAAGTTCGTAATGTACGATACCCAGCCGCCTCATGCTTGTTCACACGTTCCTCCGCCTGGGAGAACTAGCCGTAGATTCAACTCCAAGAAAGTGTCTCCCAAAGTACCTACCGGCACTTACAATATAGCCGAATTCACGTATGAACTCAACGTGCTTGGAACGCGGGGACCGCGCAGAATGAACTGCGTCATGCACTCAATACCTGCCTCAGCACTTGACCCCGGAGGTGTGGTACCTGGACAACCTGAGTTCATGCCAAGATCCCTCGAGGACTCGTTCCGGAGCATTTCTTTCTCAAAATCTCTGGATCAGTCGACCGAGTTCAGTAGCTCACGTTTTTCTGATGTGGCCGGTGTGTGCAATGGGGACGATGATGGTAAAGGGAGACCCTTGATTCTCAAGAACAAGGCACCAAGATGGCATGAACAATTGCAATGTTGGTGCCTCAATTTTAGAGGACGGGTAACAGTTGCATCTGTGAAGAACTTTCAGTTGATCGCCTATACACAACCGCCTGCTGCCACTACTGATGCGCCGGCTTCTCAGTCGACCCAATCTGACCACGACAAAATCATCCTCCAATTTGGCAAGGTCGGTAAAGATATGTTCACGATGGATTACCGATATCCCCTATCAGCTTTTCAGGCTTTCGCAATCTGCTTAAGTAGCTTTGACACCAAATTGGCTTGTGAATAGAGAAAGTGTACGTCTCTGTCTGTTTACCAGAATGCTTAAATGTCTAATACAGTGCCTCTCTATTTTCATGATTGCATTTTATTCTCCTCTTCACAAGAAATGGAAATTGTTCTTAATTTCTTTATGGTACTGTAGAACTAGATTATAATTTCAACCTCGGTACTCATGGCGAGGTTTCAACCTTGTGAAAAACTAGATTATTAGGAGTCCATTTTATTACTCTGAATCTGGTGGTTGACCTTGCTCTGAGCGATATTCAAATTTATATCTATGTAGTGGCATGTTGCTAGAAAAATAATGTTTCTAGTTTCTTCAGACTCACAGTTGTACACACTCAGAAAAGTAAATTGCTAGCAGGGTCGAGGAACATGTTGAGAGACCAAAGATCATCCATCTGTTAAGGGTATTTTGATCACTTATTTAGTATGTAAAACTAAGCAATTGATTTGTTGTTTTATAGTTTTTCTGAGCTAAACGGAGAAAAATCAAGAGTAAGGACTAAATTTCATGAATCAAAAGATGCAGAGTTTACATGCAAATAAAACTTGAGGACTAAGGAGGCTGAACTGAGAAAATGACCCAAGCGATACTAAGGGCAATTTCAATCGGCAGAACAACTTTGACTATCCCTAAAAGCAATTGCCCAGGTCAAGTCCAAGCGATCGCCTGGGCAAAACGGACCCAGATTATGACGCGATCCCACTCGAAAATTTCGACGAAAACGTGGAATAATGAATTGAAAAGGTAGGAAAGGTCTAGACTCAGCAACAAACACAAGAAATAAGAAAATAAATTAACTGGAAAAGATAAAATTGACGATAGGACCTTGACCCGACAATCACAACGTGAAGATTCGATGATGCGGATTGAAGATCCAATGTTTTTGAAAGCACCACAAGGACTTGTCAATTTCCTTGATAAGTTTCTGATGGGGCACACCACAAATATCTCACAATATTTGATAAGTTCAATTGGTTGTTCTTAAAGAACACAAAAGGGAATTCACAACCTTTCAAGGAGAACACTCTCAATTTCATTCAATAATATCAAAGTTAATGTTTACAATAGAAAAAACTTGATAATATAATGTCAAAACGCGCCTAACTCTAACCCTAGTCGCTAAGAATAAAAAAAAAAAGCGCGGTTGGATGTCGATCGATCGAATGGTTGAGCGCTGTAGCTTCTACCTCGATTTTGATGCGATCGCGACCCAGGCTTTACCAAGCGGTCGCATGGTTGACCTGGCAGCAACGATTTTCGTCCCCTTGAAGCAACTCGATCCGATTTGATCCTCGACTCGAGCCCAATACAAAAGTTACTTGTTTTTCCATGTAGATTGTTATGACATAGCCCGTATCTTGGTTTTGATCTCCTACCTCGAATCACATCAGATTATGTTTCCTTAATCGATAAGGATTCAACTAGGTGCCCGTATCTTGGTTTTGATCTCCTACCTCGAATCACATCAGATTATGTTTCCTTAATCAATAAGGATTCAACTAGGTTTTGTTGGGCATCGACTCGATTCTCTTGACAATATTAATGCCAGAGGCACGAAATTAAAAGAGATCCCCAGGGAGCCTACTTTGGGTTAAAGAATAAGAAAATTGCACGGTTTGCATCTAGACTTCATCCAATAATGAACAAAAGTCCTATTTCCGAGTGGTGAAATTAAATTCTTTTTGTTTATTTCAATTATGATGTCAGGGTAAATACTAAATTGTGTCAGGATCACAATGAGCTCTTATTTTAGATTGTTAAATTTTGTTTTTTGTTTGAAGTTAAGATAATTTATTTATTATGAGCAATTAATATTATTCTTACATGCATCAATAATTATGTGCACATTAATGATATGATATATTGTGGCTTGTTTTTAGATTCGAAAGATTAAAAACTAGTTAGACATATATTAATTGCCATGAAGTATGATAGAGTGATAGAAATATACCTCTATATTTTTTGTAATATCTAAATATCCATAAATTGATTAGTGATTTCTTAAATGTTTGCATTCGTCATACAGATATAGACGTATAACATATAGAAATAATTTTAATTCTACTTGAGAGATGGTCTTTGATAAATTTGGAACATTGATCTCCATTAACGAGAAATTGTTATCAATCAAATAATCCAGAATTAGTGATATAGAATAAAAGTGGATTTTAGATCTTAGCACTGCGTTCATGAATTTAATCAAACCAATCATTCAAAGCGATTTGCAATTGTTCAAAATCCCATTCATAACTATTTTAATTACTTAGTTTAATTTTATTTCATAGCTATCAATATGGATATTACGTGTTTCGGTTAAGACTAGGAACTTGGAAAATATTTTATCACAATCCCTGTGGGAACGATATATAAACTCATAATCTATTTTATTACTTGTGTGATCTGTACACTTGCGATAGGATAAATATACAACATTATTCGAGGGAACTCACTCATTCGGAATAATTCGAAGTACCCAAGACACTCAATATTTGGCAATTGGATTGCATTGAGCCTCAAAATTTGGAATAAATGACAAGCTTCCTCCATGTCCAACTGGAAGTGACTTCTGTAGTCAATCAACATGTGTCTTAAATTGCAGTTATGGTCATAGAGACCCACCACAAGTCTAAATATAGTAATCATCACTTGTCACAGAAATGAGGAATAGTTAAGCTTTTTTGCTTGTGATAAATGTCTCATTTTGTTTATAAGTAGAACGAAAATGTTACAATAGAGGGACTAGTAAATAGAGGAAGAGTTATCCCAAAACTACTTGTAACATCACTTTGTAATCTCAAAAATATTTTTTCAATATACGCTTAAAGATCAGCTCTTAAGCCCGGATTTGTATCTCACATCAAGAACCCACTTTCCATTTTTTTCTTACCTCTTATGTTGATTAAGAGAGCGACACTTGTCCATGTCATTTTTTTTACATCAATAGTTTGACTCTAAACGAAGGAATCTCCTAAAACGAGGTTCTCCACAAAACAACAAAAAGGAATTGAGTTTTTCCTTAAAAAACCACTCATGAAATACCTCTTCAAAAATACTTGTAAGATTCTACCAAAATGAGTCCAAGAACACTCTCCAAAATTAGAGATGGCAACGAGATAGGGCTGCGAAAAATTAGCAAAATCCGAACCCGCCCCTACAAGCCTCAAATTTCAAGATGGGGGGTCAATTGTCGAGGCAACACTGTCTCACTGTTTATTTTTCTTTCCTTCTTTTTTCCTATACTTTTTTTTGTTCAAATAATCATTCAAGACGAGTTGGGGCAAATTCGGGCGGGATGTCCAAAACCTGCTCTGTCCGCGACCCATTCAAGTTTTCCTATCCCGTCTCAAACCTGCGGGTTGAGTTTTTTTGGCCCCATTAGAGTTGGGGCACGTCGTGTTTGGAGCGGGTCAGATATTTTGACATCTCTACCAACAATACTAGAACAAGGAGTCTTGACATTGAAACTCCTTAAAATTTTGGGAGAAACGGTGGTGAGTCTTCGTGAGGCGCTATGGATCCTCGTATGAACTTGTTCAAGGACAAGGTAGAACACAAACAAAAACCCGCATTAAGAAAAACCAACCAACAAATTGTACGCCCAATTCCAACAGAAGTAGAAGTCAAATTCCCAAACCGGAGGAAAGGAAATACTCGTCACATAAGGAAAGTCTGAGCCAGTTCATGCGTGTCAGAATTAGAACAACTCCAAAGGAATGTCTTGTATTGATTAAGCAAGGATAAACATAGTCCTTGAAAAGTTACCTTGATAGAATCAAATAATAGAAGGTTGAGATTGAAAATGTTTTCCACAAAGCCGCCCTTATGGCTATACTCTCTAGTCTATGACTTAGAACGAGATGCTGGTTGTCCATACACGAAGATGGCCCAACTGTTGGGAATTTCGACACGTCGATTCCCACTTTACTTTTCCCACAGGATCTTTCGATGTTCAAAATAAAATAAGCAAACAAGAAAATAAATACGAACACAGAAATTTACGTGGTTCAGCAAAATGCCTACGTCCACGGACCCTCGCCAAAGCTTTTCACTATATATTAAATTGTTACAAATATATAGACTTTCACTCACCAACCCAATCCCACAGACCACAGAGAAAATACTACAAACGAGCTTTACCGCATATAATTTCTACCCTTTGACTTACACTACAAAGAGTTACAAGAAACTTCACAATATGTTAGGCTCACAATTTTCTCTCTTTGATCACAATGTGACACTAATTAGCACTCTCTCATATGTTTGTGATGGTGTCTTACTTCCTTGAATTCCTTCTCTATTTATAGAGAGGATTCTACATGAAATTCTCTTAACACCAAAACATCATGATTAGTCAAAACTAATCATCATTCCAAGACATCATAATTAGTCAAAACTAATTATCATTCAAAGACATCATAATTAGTCAAAACTAATTATCATTCCAAGACATCATAATTAGTCAAGACTAATTATCATTCAAATACCATAATTAGCACCACCATCTTTTGTTTCAACTAGGCACTCATTATGTTTCACTAGGCACTTGATTAATTTGGAATTAGCACCACCATCTTTTGTTTCAACTAGGCACTCATTATGTTTCACTAGGCACTTGATTAATTTGGGTCAAATACCCAACACCAACCCCTACCGCGAGTTCTTGACCAGAGCTAAAAAATATAACGATGTGGAAGATGTCACGTATGATGAGGTCACCAAAACTCAAGAATGAGCAAAAATAGGAGAAAAAGAAGTAAAAAAGACAAGGCAACAGATCGGAGAAGAGAAAGATGGGAAAACCTCAGACCCATGCCATTCCTTGAAAGGTTTCAAGACTACACTTTGTTAAATACCTCACTGGAAGATGTTTTTCTCCAAGTAAATGAAAAGAAAATTCTCAAGAAACGTCCTCATTTGAAAAAAAGTTCCTCAAGTCTCAATCAACAGAGATACTGACATTGTTACTGGTCTGGGAGTCATGACACATACGACTGTAGAAATTTGGGGGAAGAAGATGAAGCTGTCATTAGAAGGAACTACTTGTGAAAGTTCGTCATAAATCCAGAGGAGGGAGGAAGATAAGTCGCCAAAACACCTGCCCCACATTAGTAGGGAGGACAAAGAATTCAACAAAGAGCTAAGGTCAAGATGATGTAGAAGGAACTCAAAACATGGAAGGATACAAGAGAAAAGAAAAAGATTCGCTCACGACACATATATGTACACTCGCAAAGGGAAAGTAAACATAACTTGGTGTTATTTTGAACTCAAACCACACAGTGATGACTGGTAATCATTGTTCGCTTAAAATGTGTGTACTGCAAGCGCACAGATCGCATACAAATAATAAAGTGAACTTTTGAAATCCAGAGTCCTACGAGAAATATGTACTTTATTATACTCCAGTTAATTTAATATTAACAAATAAAACACACAATTAAAAGATGGATTTTGGAAATTCAAAGATAAAATAAACTAACCTTAATTCTAACAAAAATAAAGAAAATAAAAGATTAAATAGTTGTGATTCATGATTTCACTTAACATTTGCTTAATTAATTTTTTAATATGTGAATTAACAAATTACTCATTCGCAATGTTAGACCTGATTTTCCAATTCTAGCTAATTAACTCTCCCTAGCGAACTTAACCTTAATTGATTAGTCCAATCTACTATATCTATGTGACGATTAAAACCCAACCAAAAGTATTAACTCTTTGTGAAAATAGTTCAATGAATCGCTTAAGGATAGGGGTATATATCTATCTCCTAAATTATAACCTAGGAAACTTATTATTTGATCTAAAATATCTCTCGATCATCGTACACTTCACAAATCACATATTTGGTGATTAAGAAAACACACGAAATAATATCAATAACAAACACACATTAAAATAGATATTAAATATCAATAAACAAGTATTGAAATTACTTAAATTAAGTTAAGCTACATCCATCATACATTAAACAACCAGTCCATTGTAAAAATATTGCACAAAAAATTGAGGTATATGAAAATACATCACAAAGTAAAGAAATCAAAGATTAAAATACAAGATAATGAAATAAATTATTTCCCTTGATTTTTGCTCCAAAATTTCCTAAACTTTGCTTTGAATCTCCACTTCAATTCTTGCTTCTTTGATTCAATGGACGCTACATGATTGAAAACTAAAAACTAATTAAAACAAAGAAGAAAGAAAAGAAAAATAAAAAAGAAAAAATAAA
Organism: Ligustrum vulgare; assembly: GCA_963555705.1. Classification (NCBI taxonomy): domain Eukaryota; kingdom Viridiplantae; phylum Streptophyta; class Magnoliopsida; order Lamiales; family Oleaceae; genus Ligustrum; species Ligustrum vulgare. The sequence continues at coordinate 29,313,344 of OY743186.1, read as the reverse complement.
GAGAGGCTAAGGTTTTGGGGATGAAGATGGATTCTAACCTAATTGTTTTGAGAGAAGTTAGTATATATACTCCCAAAAAATTAGACCTAAAAATGTTCCAAACATGACCTTAGGTAAAAATAATAAAAACATAAATTGAATTCCGCCAAGGTCGAAAAATGGTCCAGTACGTTATCGCGTGGGCAAAATGCCACCGGTCGCGTGGGCCAAGAAAACGGCCACTGCTCAAACTAGGCAGTGGCAAGCGACTACATGGGTGGTTAACCACGTGGTCGCGTGGTTCAACTGTTGGTTGATTTTAACTTTTTCAATTAAATGATCGATTTTAACCTGCCATTAGAATGTGTAAGGACCATGTTTAAATTTCTTTTTTCCTAGTGACTAAAAATTCTTGCACGATACTTCTCTTAATTGCATGATTCTTCATTCTTCTCATTGAAAAATTTATTTACTTGATATCTTTTTTCTATTATATGAAAATGGAGAAATTTATAAATCAAATTCATGTAAATCAAATGTATATAAAAGATAATCGGAATTTATTTGAAATTTTAAAAATACTTTGTTTCTGTGTTTATAATCTTTGAAATTTAAAAGATATTCTTTAAACAATATATAGTCTAAAAAAAAAATTTAATTATAATGTATGCCACACATAAAAACATACATCATTACAATCTTTTTTTTTTTTGATCGTAATACAATCATTGTCTTCTTTAGTATTTGGCTAATTGCATAAACGCAAAACAACAAAGTTCTTTTATAAAATGATATACAGATTTTGAGATGTATATGAAAATTATGAAACAAATGTTTATCGAACACCTAACTGATTTACACTAACTGAATTCATTTTTCCTGAAGTATAAAAAGAACCAAAATCACCACTGTTCGGTTAAATACCGCATGGGTACAAGATCGTTGACAAGTAATAAATGTGACGAGTTTAGAGTTATCGTCCCACAAGGAGTAAGTTCTAGTTTTAATTGTCAGTTTACTTTCGATTAATTAAGTGGAACATTAAAAAATGATTTGTTTATCTATTCTAAAATTTGTCAAAAAATGTCGTGTTGTAAATATAAATGAGAGACATGTATTGAATTCCAAATCAACTAATTATTATCTATCGCAATTCAAAAATTTGTATCATTTGCTTGTTTCTTGACAATCAATATCTCATTCAATTAATTTTCTTTCTTTTCCAAAACAAATTAAATTTATCTTAAATATTAACCGAATATATTTCTATTCCGAATACAAATATTTAAAACGCATTAAATCACACAAGTATCATAAAGATTGCACGTGTCATAGTTTTATTCCTAACATCTAGGGCTCATATGTTTAGTTATGCAATATTCTAATATATTGTGAGTTTCCAAATACTATAATAAACAATAATATATCCAATTATGGCCAATCAATAATAATAATAAATCATGCAAGATTAATCAAGAAAATATAAGAAATCTTTAAACTACTAGTTCTTGAATTGAAATAAATAAATAATGAGTATCATCTTCATCCAATACATGAGATAGATCTAGCCAAACATATTTCTATGTAAATCACACAAAATAAATGGAGAAAACATCACCCAGATATTAGAAATAATGAAAATGATGCAAGAGTTGAATCATTCTCCTTGAATCTTCAATCCGGATGTGTGGATCTTTAAAATTTGTTGGATGAATTTGTGAATAGTGACGCCAAAATAAATAGAATGATAGTTTGTAAATCCGTGCCGAAAATTGGACAGAGTAACGGTAAGGAAAATACAAACAAGAAGAAGAAGAAAAATAGGGACAAAGTCGAGGCAAGAGTTGGACTCTTTGTCCTTAAGTCGAATTTGCCCCACAACGGTACCTACAGATTCCGGAAATCGACTCCTAAGATACAACGGCTTCACTTGTGTTTGTAGCACTCCAAAACACAAGTACAACGAACCAAATTTTGGCTTATGTACTCCAAAAATGAAATGAAAGAAAATAAAAAACAACAAATGCTATGATTTTGATTTGGAGAGAAGAGAGGATGATATATGTTTTGTATATCAAAAAATGTGAGGAATAGGACACCCAAAGGGTCCTATTTATAGATCATGAAAGGGCGTGGACGAAATGGTTGAGGCCAAACCATGCACCTTTATGAAAAGGTGTCTTTACACCGGACAATTGTGCGGCCGCACGGTTATAGTTCGTGAGGTCGCACGGTTTTACTCAAAAACCGGAATTGAATTTGACGTGTGATCGCACGGTTTCCTAACCATGCGGTTGCCTGGTCAAATATTTTGACCTAATTTCATCATTTTTCGTAATTTCTCATTCATCAAATATTGGTTTTCGAAATACCAAATATACCCTTCAATACATGCAGAGAAATTTTGCCTAAACGGCGAAGTCGAAGCGGCGAAGTGGCCAACAATTTTTCCTAAACGGATTGAGTCGAGTTTTTAAGTATTTGGTCGAAGTTGACACGAAGTCGCTTTAGTCAATTTTTCGATACTTAATCAATTTCTTGATTTATCGATTTATTAACCAATATCCATCAAAATTGATGTATGATCTTATTCTATTTGCGCAATCTCTCTCAAGTTGTACCTCTACTTGATGAATTGTTAATGAATATGGTTCAAACCTAATGAATTTCGTATCCCTCAGGCTCACATGTATGCTTAGTGTAAAAACCTTGTCTAATTATACTAGGTTACCCAAGATTCAGAAAAATAAATAAAATTTGCGGCGCCCAGAAAATAACAACGCGATCGCGTGGTTTTACTAGTAGGGATCGCGCGGTTATGCTCATAACCATTCCATTGATTTAAAAGGGAACTGACGACAGCGTGATGTATACTGGAGCGACTGCGTGATTCTAGCGTTTTTCTATCTTTTGGCTTCTACAAGTTGGTCCTCTATTTAATTACACACTCGGTCCTTTAAGTTTTCGTCTTCTTTAATTGAGTCATAATAATTGACTTTCATTTCAATTTCACCCTTTTTATTTGTATCTCAAATCTTACAACTTCTGGAAGTTTGCATTTTAGCCTCTGTTCGGTAAGTTTGAAAAATTGATTTTTAAACCAATTTATAATCTACACAATTTTTCAAACCATTTTTTAACCCTACATCTTTTCTTTCTCCAATTTTTAACCATACATCTTACCTCGAAATTTGCAAAAAAAAGCAGTTTATAATCCCAGCAAATGATCCGAACAGAGGCTTAGTCCACACTTTGTCATTTTTGTATGATTTCAGTCAATTTTCTTCGTTTTATCTTCAATAGTATTTAAAGTCGAGTTTTTTTTTCCTAAAACAAGCAATATCAACACATAATTTATCAATATCACACCCTAAAACACTTACAATTGTTCAAATTTAAGTTCAAGATAAGTTCCAAAAACGTACTTATCAACCACTCTTGACAAAGAGTTGATTTAGCATCTGTTTAGTTACTTGTTTATAAATAATTTTATAAACAACACATTTCTATAAACTACTTTTTAATTATAAATATTTTCTCAAATCACTTTTCAATCGTATACTTAATCTCGAAAATATCACATTCTTGTTTATAAACTGTTACAAAATATATACAGGATAATGAAAAATCAAACAGTAATAAACTTCGAATAAAATCAAAAACAAAATACTTTTAACAAAATCAGAAACTTGAAACTGAGGCAAAATCAGAAACTGGAAATTGATGCAGTGTATACAGAATCTGAGGACCGAGGTATGTGTACACACAGTTTCCTTAAAATAGATTCGCCCACTCACTAATTTTTTTTGAGGAAATAAGAGTGTTTACTTCACATAGAAGAACAAGCAGTGAACTTAGCACAAAGTTGCTACACTGACGAATTAAATTGTTGCCTAAACAAAATCACAAAGGACACTGGAATACAGAGAAATTGAGAATTTCTGGAGAAAAAGGGAGGAGTCTGAATGAAATTCGTGTATTTTGACTATTGAAACAAGGCCAATGTAAATAGGTTCATTGGTTAGTTAACAACCCGAGAGCTATAGGTATTACAACCTTTAACACACAATTTAATGCTACAGTTAATCTCTCGATTAACATGTAGGCGTTTCAGGAGTTATAGAGAAAATTAAGAAAAAAATTTATTTATAAGGAATAATAACAAAACTTGGACCACGCGATGAGACTTTTTTTGGTACATTTGGTCAGACATTCGTGTACGTAGGTCGCGCTCATACATAAGTTCAAGATTTGAAAGCAATTTCAGTCCATGATTTGCACCCCATGCAGAGAGAGCATCTATACCACACATGATTACACACTTTTCAAAGTGTAACCATATATAAAGTGGTCATTATTTTGTTAAACTTTCTATGTGGAGCAAACATACTTTGGAGTGGGCATTTTTCCCCAGGACCGGTGGAACCGGTCGGTCCAGATCGGGTTCGACCAAAAAATAAATCAATTTTGGGACTTATTGGTGGGAACCGGAGGTTCTGGTTCGATTCTCGGTTCTTTTTTTTAGAACTGAAATTTAATTCGGTTCTTAGGTTGGTTGTTTAATTTTATTTATTTATTTATTTTTGGTAAAATATTAAAAGATCATGATTCAGTGATTCACGTCTTTTGTCTTCCTCCAATTTAGGGTCTTTTTTCATTTTTTATCTCCAACAGATTCCTTCTTCTTTTTATTTTCTTTAATTATTTCTTAATTCCTTATAATCAAATCAATTAACATATTATCTATCAATTCCCAAATACCAATTACCAAACCAAGTCTGTAGGCACTACCTAATTATTTCTTTAATTAATTACCAATTCCTTAATTTATTTAATTATTTCTTATTCTATACATGCATGATTTTCTATTTTACTTTTAATATTTGTAGTTTATAAAGTGGGTGCAATCTGGCGTGTCACATTTTTTGATATTATGCCATTGCATGTTACATTAAAAGTATAGGCAGCTTCCATTCTCGATCACAGGCAACTTCTAATTTTTAGTACTAAAGAATATTTTATTTTTGTATAAAAAAAAAAGAGAGAAGAGAGACATTTTATTTTAACATTTTCAATGTAAAGAACCAGACTGAACCGAACCGAATCAATTGGTTCGGTTCCATAATCAAATTTGGAACCATTGGTTCCCATTACTAAGATTCCCATTGGTACTTGGTTCGGTACGGTTCCTTTCGGAATCGGACCTAACCGAACCTCGCTCACTCCTAAACATACTTGTTTCTCTCCAATTTCATAAACATTATCCAATTAATCAAATCTGAGCTCCAAATTCTCATTCATCCAAGCATCAATTTTGACAAATGAATATACAATTTCGTTGTTTTCGTGGAGGAAAACTCAAATTTACTTTGATATTTCACAAAGAAAGAGTTGATCACATCCAAAATGATGTCCAAATATCTCTATTTATAATCCATTTTAAACTCAATTTTCTGACATTTAAAAAAAAAATACTTTTACCAAACCAAGACTTCGTAATTAGTTAAAAGAAAATACTGTATTGAAGAAAAGAGAAGAAAATATTTTTGAGAAACAAGTTTCAATGATTTTATGAAAATTAAACATTTTAAATATTCTTGTCATTCTACATTCCTTGAAAAAAGTTCTCAATCCAATAGAAATGTTCAAGATATGTTATTAAAATAAAAAAAAAAAAAAATTAATAATCTTTATATCGATAAAAGTAGAAGTGTAGCTTGCCGTAGAAGCTATTGTTTTCCTGCCTAAAGTGCACATCTCTTATATGGTTTGGTTAGCGTGAATGCAAAACGATATTAATGTGAATACAAAATAGTTATACGCCAAATGTGAATGCAAAATTTAGATAGATATGAATGCATTTATTGCCACACACACACATACACACACTAATAGTCTACTATTGTGGTAAATAATGGTTAATATTTTTTAATCATTTTTTTAATTTTAATAATTGTACAAATATTATATGATATAATAGTTTTTTGATCTTCAACGTTGTTCAATTGTCGTATATTAAGATTAAACACGTACTTTTAATTATTGTATTGGGGTTTTTGAATGAAAATTGAGAAAAATGTTAAATATGTGATGAGAATGAAGAAATTATTTTTATATCTTTTGCATTTGTGTTGATTATGTATAATTATTAAATTTTAATGAATACTTATCGATATTATGGATAGCAATTTTAGTTCATTGCACTTGTGAAAATCTATGCTATATATGAAATTAGGATAGTCTGACAGAATTAATTCTTAAATTCTTTATGTTTTAGTATTATAATAAAATGTATGGTTGAGAAAATTTTTGGAGAAATATATGTGATTAAAAAATGGGTTGAAAAAATGTGTTACTTATAAATAATTTATCGAAAAATTTATTGAACGAAGGTTAATATTGAAAAGTTAATAATTTGATTTCTTTTAAGATAATAATATTAATACAATGACTAATATTTTTTAACCATACTTATTTTTGATAAATTTTTAAAGGTTACAGGGTATTAGATTTTCGGTACAACTTTACTCAATTGTCGTATCATCATAATTGCGAGATTTTCAAAATTATTATTTTGACTGCTTATTTTTGTAAATAAAGTTTTATTCTTTAAATTCAAATATTTAAATATATAAATTGACGTTTACTATTCAAATATTTTTTAATATTTTGAATTAGGTATATTATTTTTTAAAGTCTAATAATTATTGAAATAAAAAATTATTTTTTATGCATTTATATATGTGTTGATCATGTATAAGTATTAAAATTTTATAAATACTTATTAAAATTGATATTGTGGATAACAACTGTCGTGCATCGCACGGGTGAAATATTAGTCATATATCAAAGTAGAAGTGACGAGAGAGAATCATTAAATGCAATTTTTCCTCTGAAATGCACTTACATTTTTGGAATAAAATTAAAATTAAAATATAATAAAATAAAAATTTGTGTAGATTAATGTTGTATTTAAATTCATGTTGATTAATGCAATTTTCATTTGAATTGACGTCGTATTTAAATTTGTATAGATAAACATGGATGAAAAATGTATTGTTTATAAATAAATTTATAAAAAATATTTAGACCTCCTTTCAAAAGTTGTGTTTTTTGTTTATAAACAAAAATATTGTTATTTTGTCTTCGAGCTATGTGATTAAAAGTGTTTATGAAAACAATGTATAGTTAAAAAATGGTTTCAAAAAATATGTATATTTAAAAATTGGGTCAAAAATATATTATTTGTAAATAAATTTATAGACAAAATTATCGAACAGATGCTAATATCTATATCTATACATATATCTACATTTATTCTATATATCTATTTATTAAAGTAGAAGTGAGAAGCATTAAATGCAATTTTCCCTCCAAAATGCACTTACATTTTTTGGGGGAAAAATTAAAGTAAAAATACAATAAAATAAAAATTTGTACAGATTAATGTCGTATTTAAATTCATGTTGATTAATGCAATTTTCATTTGAATTAATATTGTACTTAAATTTGTGTAGATATATATGGATGAAAAATGTGTTGTTTATAAATAAATTTGTAGGAAATACTTAAACCTCCGTTTGAAAGTTACGGTTTTTGTTTATAAATAAAAATATTGTTGTTTCGTTTTCGAGTTGCGTTATTGAAAATTGGTTTAAAAAAATATGTATAGTTAAAAAGTGAGTCAAAATATATTATTTGTAAATAAATTTATAGACAAAATTACCGAACGGTGCTAATATTTTTAATCATTCAGAATTTTAATAATTGTGTAAAGATTATATGGTATAAGATTTTTGATATAATTTCTTGATTTTCCACGTTGTCTAATTATTGTATCGTGATAATTGAAGATTTTTCGTAATTATTAATTTAAATTCTTTATTTTGTAAATAAAAGTACAATTTTATTGATCAAATATTTATAAATACTAGCCACGTTGGGAATAAACACACATTTATAATTTTTTTGAATGAATGTTAAAAAGAAAATGTTAAATACAAGAGGCAAATATAGAATTAATCATGTAGATTTGCATTTTCAATGAAGTTAACAATAACTTATAAAAACTATTCAAACATATGATCATTTATTATTTAAATACAAATTGACATTTTATTATTTAAATATATAAATTAGCATATACTGTCTAAATAAGTTTTTAATAATTTGGATTAGTTAATTTTACAAACTTAAGATTTCTTCAATTCATTCATCATTTTCACATTATTTTTATTTATTTATTGATTCTGTTCATTTGTCTATTTTCCATTATAAATTTAAATAACTAAAATATGCAAAAATATATTACAAAATTTAATAATTAGTTCATATAATTTCTATTAAACAATTGAAAGATCAGTAATTTTTATTAAAATAATAATGTAACAATATAAATAAAGAAATCGTCAGTATTAAGAAAGAAGAATAAATTAAGGTAACAATATTTATTAAAATTAATGATTATTTTTTATAGAAAAACACTTGAAATTAATAATTAATACTTAAAAATCAAATTATATCAAAAAGGTCTATCATACATCTCCTTTTGGGAAGAATATGATTAAGAACAATATATGAAAACAAAAGCGTCGATCTTAAGGAGAATATGAAAGTTGAGTTTTGCACATGTATTGTATGAGCCTAATTTTGTAGTTCAATTTTTTTTTAAAAAAGAAAATCTCATTTATTGAACGTTAATTTTAGAAATGGAGTTGATATGTTCACGGTATAATCTCTAAAACACTTAATTCATGGTCTATTTTTTTCGTAAAAATAATAAAACAATTCAACGGTTTACAATTTTATTAAAATATTTAAAAGATAATTATATGCCGTAAAAAATGGTGAAACTTTATTTCTTAATTTTATTAACATATATGGACAAAAAGACTTAATATATATATATATGTGTGTGTGTGTGTGTGTGTGTTAATAATTTTTTATTGACATATAATTAAATATGCATTTAATTATGTTCAATTAAATGCATCGCATTTAAAAATTTAAAATTATTAATCATGCGAAGTATCTATTGAGCTAAATTCCACGTTCGTGCACCACAAATTTTGAGGTTGATTTTCACCTTCATGCATCGTCAATATTGCTTAATTTGTTACATTTATTTATACATAGGACCGCATATATTTAATTTGTTACAATTACTTTATTTTATAATTATAATATTTCGAGGGTTATTATTTCTGTTGAGACCAAGCCCAAAATGGAGTACAATGAACCACCAGCGAGGGCTCAATAAACCTTGGCCCATGGCTGAAGCTTAGAATATTTCCTTGGGTCAACTGCCGAGGTGGTACAACGCATGAACTTCTTTAGCCAGACTGGTTTATGACCAGTCGATGTGTTTTATGTTTAGCTGAGGCGCTCCATGGTAGCGCCTCGGATGAATGATGGGACAATGGATGGAGTCAGAGATTTGACACTGCTTTTATCAAAAAGTGACAGGTGCCCATCCTCTACCAAACGTAACAATGATTACTGTCAAAAAGTAAGATCCGTTTCTTCAAAAGCTAGGGTAGATACACGTGTAAAGTCCGCCACGTGTCGCTAAACTAAACAGTAACTCCCTCTATAAATAAGACACTACTTTCATCCAAACGGGGTGAGCAACCTGATACTCTTGACTAAATATTTTATTCTCACTCCCTTTTCTCTATTTTACACTCTTATATTTCTCGCACCCAATTTATATCTGCTTGAAATGGGCACTGACTTTAGCACGGAGTGTAAACGGGAGCCACCTCGGCTCCCTTTGCAAACTGATTGTTTGTCACAGTGCGCAGGAGATCCACGTGTTCAAGATGGAGGAGCTAAGACGTGTTGGTCCAAGGTCTAGTCGGATTTTGTGGTCAACATTTTGGTGCCGTCTGTGGGAAACCATACTGCTAACCACGAGAACGCATGGTAAAAAGCCGCACAAAAAAGAAGAAACCTTGAAAAATGGTTGATAACCTCTTGGAAAAGAGTGAAGAATCACAAAACCTTAAAAAAGGTGAAGAACCTCTTGAAAAAGAGAGGAGAAATATTACACAAAACCTTGAAAAAGGGCTGATAACCTCTTGGAAAAGAATGAAGAACCACAAAAACCTTGAAAAAAGGTGAAGAACCTCTTGAAAAGAGAGGAGATATATTACACAAAACCTTGAAAAAGGGCTGATAACCTCTTGGAAAAGAGTGAAGAACCACAAAAACCTTGAAAAAAGGTGAAGAACCTCTTGAGAAAGAGAGGAGAAATATTATAAAAAACCTTGAAAAATGGCTGATAACATCTTGGAAAAAAGTGAAGAACCACAAAAACCTTGAAAAAAAGGTGAAAAACCTCTTGAGAAAAAAAAAAGAAAGAGGAGAAATACTACAAAAAACCTTGAAAAATGAAGGAAACATTTTGAGAAAGATCGGTAACAAATGCCTTGAAGAAAGGCCTCCCCGAAAGAGGGACTCTCCTTATTGCCCTAAGTGGCATGGCCCCTCACATTGCCTAAGTGGCATGGCTCCTCTTATTGCCCTAAGTGGCATGGCTCAAGAAGCTCTCACATTGCCTAAGTGGCATGGATCCTCTTATTGCCTAAGTGGCATGGCTCCTCTTATTGCCATAAGTGGCATGGCTCCTCTTATTGCCCTAAGTGGCATGGCTCAAGAAGCCCTTACATTGCCTAAGTGGCATGACCCTCACATTGCCTAAGTGGCATGGCTCCTCTTATTGCCCTAAGTGGCATGGCTCAAGAAACTCTCACATTTCCTAAGTGTCATAGATCCTCTTATTGCCTAAGTGGCGTGGCTCCTCTTATTGCCCTAAGTGGCATGGCTCAAGAAGCCCTCACATTGCCTAAGTGGCATGGCCCCCATATTGCCTAAGTGGCATGGCTCAAGAAGCCATCCTTATTGCCTAAGCGACATGGCTCATACCTCTTCCAAAGGACCTCTTCCATGGACCCCTTCCGAAGCACCTCTTCCGAATGACGTCTTCCATGGACACCTTCCAAAGTACCTCCTCTTCCGAAAGACGTCTTCCATGGACCCCTTCCGAAGCACCTCTTTTGAATGATGTCTTCCATGGACCCCTTCCGAAGCACCACCTCTTCCGAACGACGTCTTCCATGGACCCCTTCCGAAGCACCTCTTCCGAAGGACGTCTTTCATGGACCCCTTCCAAAAGACTCCTACAAGGGACTTCTTCCAAGAGAAGAACTACGTCAATTGACACCCTGAAAAGGGAGACCCCTGAACAAGGGATTTTTGAAGAAGAACACCCTGAAAAGGGAAGCCCTGAACAAGGGACTCATGAAGAAGAGAACCTTAAAAAAAGGGGGAGATCTTGAAAATGAACACCTATGGAAAATTTCCCCCCTAAAAGAGGAGCTAACGTCTCATAAATGTCGCAGCAGCACAGTGTCAAAAGACCCCTGTAGTCATGTCTGATTTAAATGTCGCGGCAACGCAGACTCATGAAACAATAAAAGCTCTGCTTATTTCCAACCCACCTTTATTGTGCCAACATGGCAGGACTCAAATAACAATATTATCAAGATCGGATTAAGTGTCTCCACGACACATGGTCTCAAAGACCCTATATTATTAAGTTCGGCTTAAGTGTCTCCACAACACACGGTTTCAAAGACCCTATATTATTAAGTTCGGCTTAAGTGTCTCCACGACACACGGTCTCAGAGACCCTATATTATTAAGCTCGGCTTAAGTGTCTTCACGACACACGGTCTCAAAGACCTTATATTATTAAGTTTGGCTTAAGTGTCTCCACGAAAAACGGTCTCAAAGACCCTATATTATTAGGTTCGGCTTAAGTGTCTCCACGACACACGGTCTCAGAGACCCTATATTATTAAGCTCAGCTTAAGTCTCTTCATGATACACAGTCTCAAAGACCCTATATTATTAACTTCGGCTTAAGTGTCTCCATGACACACGATCTCAGAGACCTTATATTCTTAAGCCTTGGCTTAAGTTTCTCCGAAATGACACGGCTATAGGAGCCCTACCCACTCGTCTCCAGAATGGCATGACCTTAGAAGTTTTTCCTGAATTCACACCGGATAAAACATGGACGAAGTAATATGCCAACGTGATTTAGTCCGAACCTGATGTGCCGAGGTAACACCTTTACAAGTTATTAAAAGAATAAGATCATTGATCTAAGCCCTCGCTAGGGGTTGCTAACAAGCATAATTCCAAGTAAACATGAATAGCTTAGCAAACCTCCACAAATAAGGGATTTCGCCACTCAGTGGAATCCACCCTGGACTAACAAACTGAGTACTTACGAACGAGGCTATAAGGCATGAATACATGGGACTCCCAGGTGGATGTCCTCCTTTAACTCCGGAGTGAATATTCTATTAGATGAGGGCGAAGCATACTTGGTTGATAAATCTATGAAGCAACCTGAAGAAGAAATTGGAATCAATTAAAGAAACAATGGTAAATGAACTTCCATGAACCCTATGGGGAATCAGAATCACCTTGCAAACCGCCACAGGAAAAACTTCATTCTCACTGACTCATGGGTCAGAAGCAGTATGTCCAGTACAAATTGGAGTGTTTTCACCCAGGACATTTCACTTCGATAAACAATAAATGAAGAAAACTAGTAATCAATATCGAGAAAAGATGGTCTAAATACTTTTAGCATAAAAAAAGATTAGTCCCAAGTTACAGTTATTAAGGGTTGGTTAAACTCGCACCGGAATGAAAGTGAAGTTGTCCATGATTATCGCAATGCTTAGATCAGATGAACCCATTGATAGAATGACGAAATATAGCTTGAAGCACAAAAGGTTCGTTCATGCAAGGGACTCCGCCACTTGATGGTTAGTATCCCGGCGAAGTGGTACCTATGAAATACATTGATCAATCTGGAGAGTAAAACTTACGACTTGGTCAAAAGAAACCTTTACCATTTAAAGGCATATCGCCCGTGTTAGATTTTTAACCAAAAATGGCCCCGACATAATCACCCCGGACGTAAATAGGTGACTCACGGGGAAGTAAGGGTTGTGACCCATTCAGTCAAATCTAAGCGATGGACATAAATGTCTTAAGCGCTTAGATTTGAGGGACTATCACATCCACCAGTGACTCCAAGGACCGGCACAAGCTTCGGACTATCCTATATTAAACTATGTTCATCCTATGATGGACCATCTCATATTGAATGATGACCATCTTACAATACGAACTACTTATGTAGCAGAGCAATATGTAAAATTCACATATAAAGATCAAATGTGAAGTAGATAAATATTCACAAAAGACAATGACAAAAACAGGCATCCTAAGCAAGAGCGCGGGAAAGGTCAGCGTCTTCAGAAGAAGGGCCACCAGTGACGTCTTCAAGGGGACTTTCCTTACTAACATCTTGGGACTTTAGGTCCTAACTGGGAAGACCATTACAAAGTCGCCTCCAAGGTGGTACCCGGTACGTACATGATCGAAGACCTATCTGGGGTACCTTAGTGCAATCCTTGGAACACATATCATCTTCGTCGTTATTTTCAATAAAATCAAATTCCTCTTCGGTGGTCACAACGTCTCCATATAATTTAATGAAAATCTTAAATGAGTTACGTTAAGGATTGCACCAAGTGCTATCGGTAAACATAACGGATAGTAAAAATGCCTAAATTATTTTGTTCATAGGACAATACATCTCCACTATGCTTGAACTTTGTTAAAACAAGGGACTCTTATAAGTCTGCACTGCGATCACTGCGTATGGGTTGAACGTATTAACACCATCAATAGGAGTTCATCCAAACTAATAAATGCAGGTGTTACGGAGTATAAATAAAAAAATGTTCAAATGTTTGTCAAAATCAGATCTAACCAGCAAACATGAATGCCTTAAGCTACTTAGATCTGAGGGACTATTCACATATCTTCATACAATGCGTTTAGGGGGCGTTCGTGTTTGGAAGCATTCACACCCAAACAAATGACGTTGTCAAAAAAGCTTGTGTACACAACTATCGAATCTCGCAAAATGACCAAAACAGCGAGCTAATTAAATCATTACGTTTACAAATGTAAAACATCATTGCACTTACATTTTGAAAAAATATTCAAGAAACATAAAATATGCAGAATGGAAAAAAATAAATACAAAGAGGATTATGGGGGAGGGACATTTTCTGAAGAGTTCTTGCCACGTACATCCGAAGGATCAGCAGGATCATCAAGGGAATCACCCTTATCCGTATCTTGAGGTTCAGGGTACAGGGCTTCGATGGGGGACAGGTCCAAAGTTGGGAAAGCTTCCTTTACATCCCCCAAAGCCATCATGGCCTATATATTCCCAAAGACCCCCTGCATGGCCTCATACTCTGGCGTCTCTTCAAAAGTGTCTTTAAAATTCTGGATCGCCTCGGACACCCTAGCATTCAAAGTCCTTCCACTCGAGCTGTAATGGTCCGCTCCAGAACCTCCGTAATCCTGGACTACATATGCCGTTCTAGAGAGGCAAGATCCTCCTCTGCCTTTTTCCGAGCCTCCACCTCTCTCCCCAATTTTTCAGTGACTGCCGCCACCTCAGTCTCCAGCTTAGCTTTGGTTACATTGGCTGCTGTTAGGGCCTTGGAGTCGTCCAGTTTTTTACAAAGAGACGCCACATCTACCTTGGAAGCGTGAAGATCGTGCTTTAGCTTTTCATTGTCTTCCTGAAGGCATTTGGCTGTTACCCTATCTTCCGAGGAGGCCTTGCGTGCGATGGACAGATGCTCCTTGAGATCTTTAATTTTCTTCAGCATGTTGTCCGCATGGCGAAGTGTCGTTTGGGCCTCCTTCTTGTCCCGTTGGGCCTCAAGAATGGAAGACACCACTTCATTAATTAAAGCTAAAACCCTAACATTCATGGCTTTAGCGGCAAGCAGCTTCCGGGATGGTGGGACACTTGAGGAAAAATCAGACCAGCCCTCAGTCCAGAATCGACTTGTAGCTAGTGCAGCTTTGGCGGGTGGAGAGTTAAGGGAGTCAAGGAGACTGGAATCGAAATCCACATCTCTGGGAAGAACGCTGGCTTTAATCCCTACGAGCTTGTCAGCCACAGCCCGAGTCACTTCATATTGAAGGCTCGGAACATATACCTCGGGCTCATTAATTGGATCCGATAACTCCGGCGGAGGAGGAGGAAGTTTGGAAGAAGCCTCTATCCCCCTCTTTAACCTTTTCAGAGGGAGGATTTTCTCCTCTGAAGCGGACTCAGTAATGTCCTCGGAAGAAATGTCTTTTGAAGCGCCCTCCCTAGTCACCTTCTCCCTTCTGTGACCTCCTTTTTCTGACCTCTTTCATTTTCCTTTAGGGAGGCCCCTTTGGGGATCGCCTCCTTCGATAACGCTTGGAGGATGGGGGCCAATAGGTAGCGAGGCAGGTGGCGGCATCAGGGCAGGGAGGGAACCCTTTGGCTCTACAATAGGCACCTCGAAAACTTGTTTAGCCGCCTCCCCATGAAGGGTGGCCAACATTGATTTCTGTTTCTTTTTCACCTCGCTACCGTGACGAAGAAGGGGAGGGACCTTCTTAGCCATAAGCCCTTTTAAGGAGATTTTTGGGAAGTCCTTGGAACCTGCTAGGGATTGGACTGATCAGTCTTAACAAGTCAAAATCTGGAATGTATAAAAAATAAAATAATATATATATGTATATATACACACACACACACACACACAAATGTGTATGTATGCTTAACGTAACGTACCCATCGCACGCATAAGACCGTGCTTAACAAACAGCTTATTTTGCTGGATGACTTGCTGGAAGGTGCCTTTGTAGGCGAAGAGACGCCTCACCAGTGGTAAGTCAGTGTCAGAGAGCAAGGAGGCGAAGGTAGGCCCTGAAGTAATAAACAAAACAAAGAAATGCATCATATTATGAATAGAAGAGGAGAAACATGAATAGAACACCCATATAAAAACAACAATAGCAAATAATCATGACACAAGATGATGGCAACGTTGATGGTAAACTGAACGAAACAAAGTAAGACTCACGCGGAGAGGAAAGAGTTCGAGGAACGGTGATTTCAGGAGTAGGGTCAATGGGCGAGTTTTGTCACTCTCTTGTGACCCAGAACTACTGGCTCCTCCAGTTTTTTTATGGAGATGGGATGCCCAGTAATGATGGGAGGGTAGGAGCCTCGGGGAGATAAGTAGTATCCATCCTTTACGTTAGCCCTCACATCCTTATCTCTCTTGGCGGACTTCTTTAAAGTGTACAGGGTGTTGATGATGCTTATGGAGATGGGAGAATCTGGGTTGAGTTCTTGCCACACCAGCCAGGTACCAACTGCTTGCGTCCAGAAGTTTGGGGCCACTTGATATGGGCACATGTTATAGCTTCTAAGTAATGCCCTGAAGAAGGGGTGGAGTGGAAGCATCATCCCGCATGACAGGGCATCATAACAAATTGCCATATAACCTGGCGGAGGACTACAGGGTCGGCAGGAAGGGGTTTGATGTACCAATTTGATCTCCTCAGGTAACATAAACCTTGAAAGAGTGCCCACCAAATCAATGCTTCGGATTTCAGACACAATCTCGCTACTCTCCCAAGAATCCGGGTTTGGTTCAGGGTCCACGTGGTACCCCGACACCTTGTTCACATAATCCACCCACTCCTCAACTTGCGTGATTTCCTCCTCAGATAGCCCCATTTCCTCTCCATGCGCCCTAAAAGGGGCCCTTACGCCTAAGTCAAGATCATGTGGGTTAGAAGAAGAGCCAGCTGTTCCTTCTCTCCCCATATCTCTATTACGTTTGCTTCGGAGTTCTCTCAGCGCGGATTCCTCTTCAGCAGATAGGTGGGCCATGTAAGTTTGGTTCTCCTCTTCTTCGCTGTCAGAATCACCCAAATAAATTATACCACTGCATTTCCTATTCCTCCTCTTAATCTGCTCCCTAAAGAAGCGGGAACTAAAAATCGACAAATACAATGGGCAGAAACCTCTGACAGGAATCGCCATTGCCAACAGTTCCTGTAAACCCGTTCCCCCAACTCTTTCCATTTATTCTTAAAAATGGGCCAGACTCACCAAAAGGAAAACAAAATGCAAAACAAAATTTTCAAACCCACACTCGAAGATTAGAAATGAAAAAGTTTTCTTTGCACCTACAAAGGAAAAGAAATTTACCTTCAAAAACGGACGTTCAAGATTGTATACACGGAGCGAAGAACGTGCTAATGGAGAGTGTAGAATGATAGAGACGGGTTGCTGGGTAAAAAACCCTTGAAGAGATACTGAAAGACTTTTAATAATGAAAGAGGCGCTGCAACTTCTTGCGGAGGTGTCACTGTGAAAATTCTAAGAACACGGTAAAGGAGAAACAATGAGAAGAAGAAAGCTTTATAGGGGACCCAATAAACTAAGACCCTTGGCCTTTGAGCCGCATGATTCATATGGGTAAACCCGCGTCTCTTGAGAAATGGGCTAATCAAAGCGCCAACTGTCGGAAGAAGGAAGAAGATCATTCAGTTATCGCAGTGTGTGCCACGCGCGGCAGGGTGTCACCTCCCATCCCTTTCATATTCCTTGGAAACTGGTACTAGTAGCCTCCTTATATTAAATGCTCCGCCTAAAGAGGCATGCTAGTATACTACCGACTTTCGCCTGAGAGGGAAACCAGGAGTACGAGGTCGACTTTACTTTGAATCCGACCTTCCCCTAAGAAATGTCATTCCAAGCCTTAAGCTTGCAGAGCCACATGATGGCTCCTAGCTAAAGGGCGGAAGAATAATTATAAAATATTGGATGTAACAGATGATGAAATTTGGGCAAAACCGCAATCCTATAGCTGTCTAATTACAGAACGCTATTAGGACAAAACTAGTGCTTCGAACCCATGACAAATCCTATCCGCCCATGAATGACCGCATCTGATTTAAGGGACTAGTGTTGAGACCAAGCCCAAAATGGAGTACAGTGAACCACCAGCGAGGGCCCAATAGAGGCCAATAAACCTTGGCCCATGGCTGAAGCTTAGGATATTTCCTTAGGTCAACTGCCGAGGTGGTACAGCGCATGAACTTCTTTAGCCGGACTGGTTTATGACTAGCCAATGTGTTTTATGTTTAGCCGAGGCGCTCCATGATAGCGCCTCGGATGAATGATGGGACAATGGATGGAGTCAGAGATGTGACACTGCTTTTATAAAAAAGTGATAGTCGTCCATCCCCTACCAGACGTAGCAATGATTACTGTCAAAAAGTAATATCCGTTTCTCCAAAAGCTAGGGTAGATACACGTGTAAAGTCCGCCACGTGTCGCTATCCTAAACAGTAACTCCCTCTATAAATAAGATACTACTTTCATCCAAACGGGGTGAGCAACCTAATACTCTTGACTAAATATTTTATTCTCACTCCATTTTCTCTCTTTTACACACTTATATTTCTCGCACCCAATTTATATCTGCTTGAAATGGGCACTGAATTTAGTATCAGAGTGCAAACGGGAGCCACCTCGGCCCCCTTTGCAAACTGATTGTTTGTCACAGTGCGTAGAAGATCCACGTGTTCAAGAGGGAGGAGTTGAGACGTGTTGGTCCAAGGTTCAGCCGGATTTTGTGGTCAACAATTTCTATTCACGTTGGTCAGAAATATTTAGACGAAATTTTTTATTTATCTTATACAACATTTATTTGAAAAATTGCATTATTCAATTTAAATTTGAGCAATTGTTTAAATATGTTTTGTTTATAGTAAATTTCGTGTATCACACGGGTGTGAGCAACTACAAACTATACAAACAATGTATTATTTAAAGAGTTTTCCAAAATTGATGAGA
Organism: Ligustrum vulgare; assembly: GCA_963555705.1. Lineage (NCBI taxonomy): Eukaryota > Viridiplantae > Streptophyta > Magnoliopsida > Lamiales > Oleaceae > Ligustrum > Ligustrum vulgare. The sequence goes on along the minus strand of OY743186.1, from coordinate 29,294,554 downwards.
ATTGTGATTTATTTCTATTTTAAGCATTCGTTGACAGTCTGTATCATTAATCAAAGCAAATTATGTGTTCAATTTTTTTCCTATTTTGTAATGATATTTACAGTAAAATCATTTCATATTATTCTTCCGTGCAACGCACGGGTGTGATACTAGTAATAATAATAATCTTAATCTTAATATATTCTTAATATATATAATAACAAGATAGCTGCCCCAAGTTTTCCCGCTAAAACTGCTGACATCATTTTTTTTCCCGGTCAAAATAGGCATTTATTTGTCTGACTTAAGATCATTAAATATCAATTATATCAGCATCATTGCATTGACACTCATTCCCCACTACACGAGAATCGGTGTATTGGTACTAACAAATTATTTATTCAATTCTATAATACATTGATTCATTAGTTGAATCATTTTTATATGGATTTCAAGAACAAATTATGTAACATTCAAGAATGTAATAATAATAATAATAATAATAATAATAATAATAATAATAATAATAATAATAATAATAATAATAATAATAATAATAATAATAATAATAATTTCCTTTTGTGAAATAGAATTTTTTTTTATCATTATTATATTTTGACATTACTAAAAATATTTACAAAAATATTATTTGTAACGTTGAGCAACATTAACGCAAGAAATAAAAAATATTGTTATTTTCCATAAATAAATTTAATACACGTGCAATTCCTTTTCATGTATTGATTGATGTTCTGCACGATCTAATTGGAAAACTTTAATATCCTAAATTTTAAGGATTGATATAATAAAGTCCAATAAAGAAATTATATCTATTCATTCTTTGGGAAAACATTTTTTTCCTGTGATCAATCTTTGAATTATGTTTGGCATTCATTAATTCACATCTCATTTTTTAAAATTAGTTTTTAAATATATTTTATTAATGAGGTATTTTATACATGATATAAAAAAAATCTCCACTTTTTAACCATATATTCTCCTATAATATACATTTCTATACCACATTTTTTAAAATTGTATTGTATGTAATGACCATGAATCGTAATTGTTTAAAAATTATGAACCACAATTATTATTTTTAAAGAAGTTTTTTTAATTTACATTGAATTTTGTTATTCAATACTTTTTTATTTCTTCATATTCTTTCCCATAATATATGAATTTAATTGTTTTTGTTATATATTTTTTACATTTTCTTTAATTATTGAATATATTTAGTTAGTTATTTATTAATGAATAATTATAATTTTTTTTTGTGCAACGCACGAGTGCGAATATCAGTAATAATAATAATAATGATGGGGCAATGGGAAACAAAGCCAAAGTATATGTTTCAAAAGCAAAATAATAAAAGTGAAAAGGTTATGACACAGGTTTTTTTTTTTTTTTTACTTCCCAACATTTCCTCCTTATAAGCACTTCCTCTTTTTCTGAACCTGTTAATTTTTGTCAGACTAAAGGCGAGGAGCTTCAGGTTCTTCGCTTGTTTCCTTTCCTTTCTCCCTTCAAATATTCTATTTTCTCCCCTTTAAATTCTATATCAAGGTACAATCTTTCTTTAGTTTTCATCACGTTACTGCAGTTCTTAAATATGTGATTTCCATTTGGATTCGACCCCTGATTTCTTTAAGTTTTTGGAGTCCTTTCCAAGAGATCTGTTATTGAGATAATTCTTGATCTGGGTTTTGAAGATTGTCTAATATTATTGGATTTTGAGACTTTTCAACAATCTTGATATATTTGTATCGTGAATTTTAAGATTCGGTGATTATTCTGATTGTATTCGGTTGATTTAACTTTTAAGTGAATGTTCTGTCAATTTTGGTTTTGGTTATGATTACTCGAGCCACCTATTAAATATAATTTGATTTTTTTTTTTTTTTTTTGAAATAATATAATTTGATGTTTTTGTTCATGAAGAAAAGATTCGATTTGAAGGGGCGTTATAATTTTTTTATAATTTGGGATTTCATTGAAATTTTAAACTTGAGGGATTTTATATAGAAACTTGTGAGTTTTTTTTTTTTTTTTTTGCAGATTTTAATATGGAATTCAGTTGAGAAAGAAAGTGGTGATTGTAAATTTCTAGCTGTTGGTTATTGGATTTTGAAGATGTTTCCCTGATACTGAATCGAGGTTTGTCTGGTTTAAATACGGCTGGGTTAACGATATTTACTGTTAAAACACTCAAGGTGTTTGAGGACCTTTTTTCTGAAATGCCTTCATCAGATAATCAAAGTTCAATGTCTTTTGCTTCTTTTCGTCGCCCAATTTTGGGTACAAGAAATGATAATATTCAATCCACGGGATCAGTCCACGATTCTAGTGCTCAAGAGGTAGATTCATTTCAGAAACACGTTTTCTCCCAGTTCAAGGATCTCTCTGCAGTTAATCTCGAAGAACTTCTCTCCATATCATGGATTCAGAAGCTTTTAAATGCATTCACTAGCTGTCAGGAGGAGTTTAACGTTATATTGACCAACAATAAAGCTCAGCTCTCAAAACCGCCTGCAGATAAGCTTGTTACTGAATTCTTTGACCGGGCAATTAAGGCACTAGATATTTGCAATGCAAGTCGTGATGGTATTGAGAAGATTCGACTATGGCAGAAGCATTTAGATATCGTTACATGCGCTTTGGATGATCGACAGAGGATGACAGGTGAAGGTCAATTTCGTCGAGCAAGAAAAGCCTTGATGGATTTGGCACTTGTGATGCTAGACGAGAAAGATACGGGGGGTATTTTTTCGAATCGAAATAGGTCGTTTGGGCGCCATAAGGGTAAGGATCATCGTCATCGTTCATCAGGGCACTCAAGATCACTATCTTGGAGCGTGTCTCATTCTTGGTCAGCATCAAAGCAACTCCAGTCAATTTCTACCAATTTGGCTCTACCCCGTGGAAATGAACTTGCAGCCACTAACGGTTTGGCAATGCTAATCTATACTATGAGCTTTGTTCTTATGTTCGTTTTATGGGCTCTTGTTGCGGTATTCCCTTGTCAAGACCGTAGTATCCAAATTCCTTTTGCAATCCCACGCCAATTCTCATGGAGTGCACCATTTTTCTTGCTTCATGGTCGGATAATGGACGAGTCTAAGAAAAGAGAACACCGAAATTCTAGTGGATTGTTGAAGGAAATTTGTCAAATAGAGAAGTGTGTACATCAGATAACAGACTTGGTTGATTCTGCTCAGTTCCCACTGACAGAGGAACAGAAGGAAGACGCGAAAGAGTGTGCGCGCGAGTTATCATCAGTTTGTGAAGTTTGTAAGATTGGATTGGATCCACTTGAACGTCAGTTAAGGGAGGTGTTTCGGAAGATTATGAGTTGTCGTACAGAGGGTCTCGAGTTCTTAGGCAAGACGACCCAACCTTAGTGTGTTGAACCTTGAGCTGTGTGGGATGAAGTGAAATTGAAAATGCATATTTCAAGGAAGAAGTCAGATTGTGACCGACAAGAATAATTTTAGCAGGTAGCTTCTTGTACTTGTCAATATACGTTTGTAAAACAAATACATATTGTCCATATTCTGTCATCCTGTATCAGGGCTTTATCATCAGATATGCTCTCATTTGCAATTCTTTATATGATGTGTTCATCAGATATATTGATTTCAAACTGTATGGTACTTTTTATATGCATTCTTCAAGAGATTTGTTTGGTTAATTGGGAACATTGATTGCAAGGATATTGCTAGTTTCTTTTCCTGGTGACTAGCCTATTAATTGTCATCAAATTCCATGTCAATAAGCCTGGTACTCAGTCAAGGAATTTGCATGCCCTGCCAAACGAACTAGCCATTCGTTGGAGTTCACTATGAGTAGAGCGCCGATATCTCTACCAACCACTAGGTATGGATGAATCTATCTGCAGTTCCCTTTGGAATTCTTTCTATGTGAGGCTTACCCAGATGAATGTGTCAAAATCGTCATATTTTGCAAAATTTCCGTTTTAGCTACCGTCGGCAAGTTAGTGTTATAATAGGCACAATTTCCAAACTACTTATTTAACTACACACATTTTCTCTCTTCAATTTTTAACCACAAATTCTACCTAAAAAAACAAATAACACTAATCATTATATGTTATAAACGGACCTTTAATGATTTTAGGATGCTGAAGCAAAACTTAAGTCCTCGGAAATCTTTAGTATCATGTTTGATAGGGAGGATTTGATTGGTGGATTGGACAATACTGAGGGCATCTCCAATAGGGATGTGGATTGGATGAGAGAGAGAGAGAGAGAGAGAGAGAGAGAGAGAGAGAGAGAGAGAGAGAGAGAGAGAGAGAGAGAGATTGAAAGTAGGAAAAAAAAAAAAAAAAAAAGCGGGAAAAGTGAAAAAGAAGAAAGAGATGGATACAAATTCAAATTCAAATAAATTAATAAAAAAATAGTAGAGGGTGTGAAGTAGGATTTCGGATTGTAGAGGGTGTGAAATGGGAATATGAGAAAAAGAGAGAGAGAAGAAAAAAGAGATTACAATCCATGTTCGAAAAGGCGAAAATGGGTACTGAGGTTGTTTACGGTTACGAGGCGAGGCGTAACCTCAAGGCACTTTGAGGCGTAAGCCTCGAAAAAAAATCAAAAAATGAAATATAGCATACTTAATTCAATAGAAGTCTACTTAAAAAAAGAATAGTCAATAAAAATTAAAATCACAAAATAAACAAGTCATCAGTCTTAAAAATTGTGATAGGATCATCATGAGTCATCACTCATCGCTACTAGTGGCATCATCCATGGAACTATCATCATATCTAATTCTAAAATCATGTTCTTCATCTTCACCATCGATGTCTATCCATTCTTCTTCATAATCATCCATCAACTGCAAAAATCAATTCCCCTTCCCCATATCTTGCACCTTCCCCTTTCCCTTATCTTCTACCTTATCCTTCACCATATCGACGAAAGGGATAAAGAAAATAGAAAGAGACCATTAATAATTTCGTTACATAATTCGAAATTCTGTTTAATTGCAAAAATACTTGTAGTTGTACCTATTGCCGATAGTTTTCTTTTTTGTTGACTTTGAGTATTTGTAAAGCTTCCAACAACTTCCTCATTTTCATATGAAGGAACTTCATCTCCACTTTCACCATTATAATCAACAATTCATTCATCGTCAGATGGAGCCTCATCGCGAACCAAATGATCTACTACATCTTTTGGAGATGTCAATTGCCGACGTCGATCGGTGAGAAATTTACATAAACTGATTTTTCCAATCTCTTTGTTTTTTCTTAATTATTTGGAAGATTTTCATTGCAAAAGTCAATTGGGCATTCTGAAAAAATCTCGTCTTCTCCAATTCTTTTAATTTTCAGATTAATTACAAAAAAAATAAAAAACCTAGAATTTTAATTCGAGGCGCACGCCTCATATGCCTTGAGGCGGGCGATTTGAGGTGTGCGCCTCAACACAAAAATGCAAGCCTCGAAAAAAAAACCTCAATTGAGAAGCTTCAAGGCGATTTTATTGTGGCTCAAATTGAGGTGCACCTCAATTAGCCTTTTAATAACTGATTACGGTGGGATCTACGAATTTTTGTGTGTATATCTTTCACATAGTTTATAGCCAACAGTGGGTGAAGCATTAGAGATACTGTAAGAAGCAATTCTTCTTAAAACTGCTTGCCTATTATTATTTGTGGATAGTACGCCTCCGTTTGGTAATGCTGCGTGATTTATAAAATGTTTTATTTATGTTTTTTAGGTAGAAAGTAGTGGGTGAAAATTGGAAAGAGAAAATGTGATTAAAAAGTAATTTGAGAAATTGTGTAATTTATAAACTAGTTTACTTGGTTTACCAAACGGATGCTTATAATTGAGTTTCTCGTACTCTATATCACCAGATCTATTTAATTCTTTAAGTAATGTTGATCAACATTTGTTTACTTGTGAATTTTTTTAATGACACTGTCAACTTTGTCAATTAGAAAAGTTACTTTTTTTGCTCATCAAATTTGTGTTCACTTTTAGAACTTTCCGAATGCTCCTTCAGTTCTTACCTCTGTGATTGGTTCTAAATGTGATATTGATATGTTTTTTTGCAGGTAGTTTCTTGAGTTTCAAGTGTGGACCTTCTTAATATGAAGTGAACAACAAATTCTCCAGTTACAATTCCAAAGTAACATGTTTAATTCATTCGATGTGACTCGTACGTGTGTTTGCAAGATAGTGAAATGCATCTTATAGAACTTCTATGGTTCGTTTGCTAAGATGGATTGTTCTGTCTAATCTTATTGATCTTATCGTGTTTTGATACTCTCACCAAACATGCATTTTTTTTCACGTAGTATCCGTGTCAGTCATTGAATGGCCGAGCGGAAGCCAACAGATAGATTCGACACGTGGGTCGTACTTCTGTTGAGCTGCTGGGGCCATCGTCGCCTACATGTAGGGCTGCCCTCCACTCCCTTGCCAGGACGCTGCAATAAATTTGTTCCTTAATAATTCTTGCATGACAGTAAGTAAGTTGGGTTGCCATTTATTAGACAGCAATGTTGGCCCTCATTGTTGCTTGATAGGTGATGAAATTGGCATGTGCAAACAGACTGTACAAATGCAACAAAAAATGCAGTCCACAAATATTTTGTATCAAAACAGTCTATTAATCAACCTGGGAAAAGGCCTCAAAATGAATCATAAGCCATACACGTGCTATTTTTTTATTTTTTTATTTTTTTGGATGGCCATCAAAAGGGATTGAATCTGACATGTTTGGTGCACAGCATTGGACGTCGAGATGTTTAGTACAATTTCTCTTAGGCTCAACCATAGGATATCGACTCCCCTTTTGTTAATAAAACTTTGTTTTCTTATTTCTTTTATCTTTTTATTTTTGGTGGGAAGACGAGAATACACTTCACTTAACTTAGCGTTTGGATGGAAATGGAAGGAAATGACTTTTTCCGCAATAAAATGAGAAATTAAGATTGAAAATGTCAAAAACTAGATGGTAAATGTGTTAAAACGGACGGACCGATCAGACTCGTGAAAATTGGCCCGGATAGACCCGGAATCGCGAGCCGACTTGTGATCCGTGCGGACGGTTCATGGGTCAAAAAGTTGTAAATCGCGAGTTTAAGGGGTCAAACCTTTGGGGGCCGCGGTTAACCCGCTGGCCCGTGAATATATATATAATTGTTTTTATTAAATATGGTAAGATTGAAAATCTTCATATTTCTACAAATTCTAATACAACTTTTAAATCAAAATCTTATTTTTTTCTCTCTAATAGCTATAAAACGTAATGCTCTTTCATAATAGTAATTAGAAATATATTTAATATTTAATTATTATCTGTTTATATTTTATTTAAATTTGCAAATTTAGAAGTAATTCATAATCATATAACATAAAATTTAAATTTAAATTCTATGTAAATATTTTATGGTATAAATATGAATTTATCATTTTAATCATTTTGTATTTAGAATTTTTTTAAAATTTTTTTGCTATAAGTATAAAAAAAAATATATGTTTTTATTCATGTAGGCCAAATCAGAACGAACCGCGACTCGCATAGGCTAGCGGGCGGGCTTGGATTGTAATTCGAAATTTGTGGGCTGACCCATAACCGGCCCAAAACCCACAACGGGTGGGCTTTTTTTAAGCTGCCGTTACCAGGTTTTTATGTTAGCGGGTCGATCCGACATGGACCGCCCGATTTGACACCTCTACTAGAAGGTATGGACGTTTTGTCCAGTAAAAATGAAATAAAAAAATGATTAATTATATTATTGCTACAATTTTGTTTCATATATTACACTTTTAAATATTTTTCAATTTCCGATTATGGACACAAGTAACATGACATAAATTGACATAAATAATCACGCTTTTAAATTTTTATCTTGTAAACATAGAACTTCGTTTATTTCACCACAAACTCATTTTTTCCTTGTTGGTTCCTACGAACTGGATAAAGAATTATAGCAAGCATATGTCATCACCCCCAACTTATTTCATTCGTATGCATTGTACAATTCAATTGTGAAAATTATCGTGGAAAGTTTGAGTTGAATACAACTTTGAATGTTTCATAAACCCATTTCACAGTTTTAATAAACAAGAAACCTTGGGCTTTTCTATTCAAGTAATGCATTGCAATAAACCACAAACCCCTTTTACAATTTTAATGTTCGACATAAAAATATTTCAAAAGTTTGAGAGTTCCATACCTTTTCTTCCCGATTTTTGAAACAACTATAAACTCATTTCGTCATGAAACCAAAGCTCTGAATGTATTTCATTAAATGACGTTTTGTACTAATTACCCTTTTATTTTTATGAGAAAATGAGAATATTCTTCACTTAATGGAGTATTTGGATAGAAATGGACGAAAATGACGTTTTGCGTACTAAGATGTGAAATTAAGGGTGAAATGCCAAAAAATTAAAAGATATTGACGTTTTGCACAAAAAAGTGAAAAGTTTAATTATATATATTATTTATTGCCATCTTATGTAGACTATAACCAAAAGTTGCTTATTTTCACTAAAATTGAGCAAAAATGCTACTTGTACATATTAGCTGACATAAATGTTGACAAGTAAAATGATGTGAAAGAGCAGTAGTTGTTGATTAAAAAGATGATGTGATATGTAAAATAATAGAATTGCGCCATATATGCCTTATGTTTACCTATATGTGAACTAATATGTACAACGCGTCTGTTCGGGAATAATGGTTTATAAATCATTTACAATCACTCCAATTTCCAATAAAACTATTTAACCACACATTTTTTCTCTCTCCAATTTTTAACCCTACATCTATCTCGAGATCCACGAAAAAAACTAAAAAAAAAATAGTTTATTTAACCTCCGAATAGAGGCTTTAATTATCCGAGATTGTGAAATCTTGATTTGACATATAAGTTGTTCAAGAGCTCCAAAATATGAAAAAAAAAAAAGAAGGGGTCGTTCTCTTTGTGTTTCGATTTTGAATTTTGCTTTGAATTTTGGATTTTGATTGTTTGTTTTGGGATTATTGAAAACATGTTCTCTTTATAATTTTGAAAAACTGTTTTCAAAAATAGAAAACTGAAAAATACGTTTACTTTGTAATTTTTTTATATATTTATTTTGTGATATTTTATATGTAAAAAATGGTTGATTTGTTGGAGTACATTAATTTTAATGTTAATAAATCAGTTAGTTCTCTATGTCAATAAATTCATCATTAATATTGTTTCGGCTAAACAAAAATTTAACCTCATACCAACAAAATCTTAACATGGATCTATATATAATGATAAAATAATATAAGAATTTCAAGTGAAGGAAGTGTCTCATATTTACAAAATAATAATAATAAAAAATTACAAATTTTTTTTTAACGTAGATCTATATAATGGCAAAATAATATAAGAACTTCAAGTGAAGAAAGTGTCTCACATTTACTTAAATAATAAAATAAAAATTCAAAACGCGCATTTTGATCGTTTTGGACTTTTTAACACAAAATATCCAAAACGCAATAAACTCATTTTGAGTTTTCTTTATATTTTTTTTGGTGTTTTAAAAAACGCGCTTCTGAAAATGAGCAAAGTGAAGACGTTTTCGATATTTTCAAAAATCGAAAACTTAAAACGGGTTGAAAACAGTAAAGAGAATGGGACCGAAGCATTTCTACAACTCTTATCGTCTCTTCAAGGGAATGGACATCTTTTAGTAAAGATTTAAGTAAATTAACACCACAACAATCCAGTAAATCTGTTAAAATCAATCGGAACCTACGTAATTTTATGCTTTTACAAAATTTCTAGTAAAAATGTTGATTATATATCTAATCAACCCAATCCTTCTGAAATTTGGTTTCAAATTGGATTTTCATTGCAATTCCAATAATAAAGATATAAACGGATTTTGATTTGGATGCATTTCTTGTTAAAACTTAAAACCACATTCGGTGAAACTCGAGAAGTAAATATGTAGTTATAAGCTTACAAAATTCTTAACTCTGACAATGCTAGACACAATATAAACAATGATGCGTCGTCATTTTGTTTGTTCATTTTTTTAAAAGTCAAAAATGATGGGACGAGAATCTTTAACTAGACGAGATTATTAATTTTTAAAAAATATATATATATATATATATATATAAAATAAGATATTTTCACGTGTCTATTTAAAAAATAATAATAATAACAATTTACCAAACAGAGATCAAGTCTGAAATAAAGTGGAACGCAATTAGAATCATTACACTTCTAGTTATCAATAACCTAAGCAGATGGACAATTTTATTTTTGAAAAATTAATACTTAGCTCGGCCAAATCCCAATTTGAAATTATCCAAGCCCAAACTCGAGACCCATAACCCTAGTAGATATGAAAGAAGAATCTGCAAATTGTTATAAGTTAGGTAATATTAGGTAATATTAGGAAAAAATCAGTGAATGAAATTACTCTTATGCCCCTGTAAAATTTATATATTACGATTATGCCATTGTCCCCTCCTATAAATAGGGGCCTATATTCATTATGAAATATTAAGAATAAGAAATTCTCTCTGATTCTCTCTATATTATCTATAGTTTTACAACACGTTATCAGCACGAGTCTCTAGCCAATTGAGTAATAACGGGAGTATGCTCCACAGTTGCATCTAAATGATGAATCTCTATATCAGAAACCTGATTATTACTAATCAATGTTTCATTTCCTCTCGAACTGAAAAGAATGATTCCGACCAATCCAAATATCCGATCGACGATCAGCCACCGCCATCAGAACGAATTTGTCAAGGAGAAGCCTCGCCTGAAATTTGGAGATAATCCGACGGCTGAAACAGAAGATATCGACCGGAGAAGAAAAATTGAAAAAATCGAAACTTTCAACGCAAATTCACGCCAAACCATAAATCCAAATGACGATCGGACAACAGATCCATGACGACGGCGACGGGACGATCCTCCGGCACCGGCGCGTGTCGACGGCTCCGGCACCGGCGCGACGGCGCGTGAAGCCCACGAGCAGACGTCAAATCGGCGCGTGGCGGCGCGTGGTTGGGATTCCGGCGATGACGTCAACAGGAAGTTTGTTCATTTCGACGTTCTTGATTTTTCTATGGTCTTACTTTTCTGTTTGGTGCAGTTTTGGACATTTTCCGGTAGTCGAACGTGGCGGCGTCGTAAAAACTATTTTTACGGAAATTCCGGCGAGATTTTGAACTTCGGACCAAAAGTAAGTTTGTTCTAAATTAAATTTCAAACCTATTGACGATTTCAATTTATCCATATGATCAATATATTAAAATATGGACGATTTTTCCCTTAATGATACGATAAAATATATTAATCGTGATTTAACGAAATTGATTAATCATTATTAATGATATGATGATAAGTGTTAATAAAATATATATTCTAAATTATTTAACACTACTATGTAATCAATACGATAAATTAAAAGATTTAAAAGTAACATAATAGTTGCCATACCGTGATGGATTGAGTTTTATGGACTGGATTTAAACCTTAACTGGAGATGACTCATTATCGTAACGGATTGGACTATTATGAATACCTTGACTGGATTTGAAGATACGACTCACTCACTCATGAAAGATAATTATTTCATTATGTTGTTGTCACCTACATGGTTGGTTCTACCACCTACATGGTTGGCTTTATCAGTTTAATTATTTCATTATGTCGATTCCGCCTATATGGCCGGTTTAGCAATTGAATATATAGAATACTTTACATATATTCATATTTTATATTATTTCAGAAACACCTCAGTTGTTGGTTAATTCTAACATATTAGAGGATGTTGTCAACATATATACGTGGTGATATTATTATATACATGGTGATATTATTGTTATTTGATACTTCATCAAATGATACCAGAAGTTATCATTACCAAAAATTTGGTAAATGTTGATAAAAACATTTCATCCAATGGTACCAGAAGTTACCAATATCTGAATTTGAATGGGTGGATGAAAATTATTCAACAAGAGAATGTTGATGTATGATAAGATAATATCACATGATAGCTCGGATATGGCTAATGTGAAAATAATCTCATCGGTATTATGAGATGAATATTAGATGATAAAGTGTCTGGAAATGTTCTTGCACGAGCACTTATATATTCCAGAAAAAGTGTATATTTACTCCAGAAGAAGTAAAAATTATCATCTAAACATACTGAAATGATATTATTATTGCTCCTAAAGAAGCATAAACGAGACATAAATGCAAAACGCAAAAGGGGGAAACATTTATGATCCTCAAAATGAGAGATGTTTTTCGGGAGTAACCGTATCCTACCACCTCTGACCTTTTGAGGAAATAAAGAAAAATGTGTGTTTCAAGAGTAAGAAATACTTCATACTCTACCACCTTAAATCTTTGAGATACACAAACATAAACAAAATCCTAGAAATTTATGGTGTGTCTCAAGAGTGAGAATACTCCGTACTCTACCACCACCTATTCTAGGGTTCACAAAGATAAATTTACATTAACCGGACTCCATTTTCGCTTGATTCCCCTTCCTTGCGACCAATCTATCTTAACTCCTGCTGGATCTTGTATTGGAATATATGATTGCAACTTATCCAGCAGTTCCTCGATAGTAGGAGCAGAAATAAGGATTCTCCTAGAAAATGGAGAGATGAATCCCTGTTCCACAGCATAATCAAGAAATGTTAGCAAACCATCAAAGAAATTGTTTACATTTAAAAGCCCAATAGGCTTCGTATGGAGATCTAGTTGAGCCCATGAGGTAATATTAAAGATTTCTTCTAAAGTACCAAAACCTCCAGGCAGAGCTATGAAGGCATCAGAACCATATAGCATGCAAGTTATGCGTTCATGGATAGATAAGGTTTGTACTTCATGCCCTCGTGTTTTGCCTGCGATATCAGCTAAAGGAGTAGGTATAACACCTATCACTCTTACTTTCTCTGCTAGAGCGGATTGTGAAACACAACCCATCAATCCACTGCTACCTCCTCCATACACGAGAGTGATACCTCTCTCCCAATTTCTTTCCAAGATCCACTGCAGCTTCTAGATACCCAAAACCTTTTCCTACTTTTGATCCACAAAATACACAGATAGTTTTGATCTGTCGAAGTTTTGGTCCTTCCATCTTTGAAAGAATAAGGAAGGAAAAACTTACAAGAAAATGTTATTTTGGGATGCATAAACTGTGAAAATCAATGGCTTTTTAAACTTGAAAAACTTCACTATTTACTGCTCATGTTTTGAAAAAGTAAAGATTTACTTTTTACAAAATCACTATACTCACCTTTCGGTGATTTAATATATTTAACCAGCCTTTATAAAAACTCGTGAAAGGAAACAGAAAAATATTTTATATGTGCATATATATCAAATGATTTACCTTGAATTAATGCTGCATAGCCAAAACATCATTGTTTATAACAGCCTGGCAAACAGGATCTTTTGCTATTATATTCTTGAGACTATAACGCTCTTTATCGTTGATAAATTTAGCCCATAAAGATAGTAGCTCACGCTGTACATACCCACTAGGGTGCGTCTCAAGAGTCAATCGGATATCATCCAATGACTCCTTACTCAGCCCACCCTTAATGAAATCTATCTTATCATCTCGATTTATAGATGAATACCCTATTGACTTACAACGGGTATCACATGTCCATCGAGCACATTTGTAGCAACTATTTAATCTTTTTGCTCTTCGCTTCTTTGCAAAAGTACTCTTACCTAAGCCAGGCTTGTGCTTAGGAAATGAATCTGGTAATTCACCAGCTAATCGAACTTTCGCTTCGATCAACCAGCGAACATCTTCTGGGATGCCATGATCCATCAGCAACCTCAATCTTTCGAGCCTAATTCGATAAATTTTTCTCAAATCATTTACTGGAAGATTGGAATAATATTTGCGAATATTTGAAAGTATGATATCCATTTTTGATGCATCTAGCCTTCTTCCCAAATCATCTATTTAAATGCATTATTCAACGCGTGAAAGAGCAATGGCTCCGCGTGTCAGTGATAGTGATTCCATTAAGAGATAATGGGATAAATTATTGAAAAGGTGAGATAATGCGTCATTACCTTTTTCGATATAAGGGAAGATTTGGCGAAAAGATTGAGATTATGAGATATTTCCTTGGATATTGTACCTGATTTTTCCGGTATAAAAGTAATAAAGGTATGCTGATTTGAACTGTACAGAAATACGTACTGATAAAATGAATATTGTATTGAACCAGAAGATTGTTATCATTGCTGCTTGTTCTCAAAAGCAAATTAATTATCTCACTAAGAATATGAATGCCTGATTATTTGCTCAAGTAATGATATTACGAGCAAAGTGATAAATGCTAGCATGAATATATCTTAAAGTCATTAATGATTTTACAAATTAGTTGAGATAATAGAATATTATATTGCTAATGGTTTAGCAGATTAAAAGCCTCAAGTTATTTGCTATGAGAACAATTTGATTATGCAGCAATATTCTACATATAAACATGTCAATACGATGAAATAATGATTTGCTTGTGAAACTTTATGAAGTGCGATATCTATATACACTCCAACAATACGCACTTGATATATGATTGTATGACATGTGTTGCGGCATTTTAGCCGATTGATACAATATAAGATTTGTTAATATTATGGGGAAAACACGCTTAAAGCGTAATTATGCCTGAAGCATAATGAGAATCGATTCCAAAAATAAATATCTCTTGAATGATTGAGATGATCCCTTTGAGGCTGAATACTCATAGTGAGTATAAGGGACATAGTTAAAAGAGATTCAGGTACCTGATGATAGAACATATACAGAGATCTCTCTATGTTATATTGAGTTGAAATGGAATCGATAAATAAGTCGACTACATACAACCCTCTTATGAAAATGAGGTTGATGAAATTATAATACTTTGGCCAAGTATATAACCCCAATGTAGGGATTATTATTCAAGGACCAGAAGTCCAAATGCTTAAATGTGTAAAGCCAGTAATTATATGTACAAATGAAAAATATTTCACAGTCGTAGATGACGACTTGTTGCGCGCAAGATTTTTCATTGAACTGGCATGACATATGGTGGATGTGACTATAATCTAAATCACTAGCTTGAGCTCTTTGATATACCAATGAGTGAGATCAAAAAGTGTGATTCTCATCTCGGTATTTTGAGGGTATTCTTTGATGTACCAGTTGATCCGGTACGTTGAGATTTCAAGTAAAATGATTGTAGATTATATGTCAAAATTGATATCTATTTCAATGATTGATTATGCTCCTGCAAATTAGAAATTGCAGTTTATAAAGTGCAAGAACATACATGTATAAATCATTGAAAGATTCAATATGCCCAGATTAGTATCACTATAGGATGATACAAATGACCCCATAATATAATATGTTGAAATTGAAATTGGAGTGTACTATTATTATATTTGAATATTTGGGCATGCAATTGATTTTCAATATGCAAAATTATATTATCCACCGGAAATTGATTATTCACCAGAAGTGAATATGAAAATGAATATTTAATTATTCATCAGATGTGAATTCTAGATTTTGATAGAAGTGAATCAATTCTAGATTTGAGTAATGCAATCAGTCAACTAAATAAACATTGCTTGGTATAGCATGTTCAGTACATCATAAATAAACTATGACATCATAAATGAGCTATGAATGATTTATATAAAGCTCATCATGAATGATATGTTTTGATGAAAATATATGAGATTGCATCAATATACTTGTGATATTCCATGAAAAGGAATAATTACGCGTTGCACTCTTTTTCCATTAGCTAAGGTTTTTTCTACAGGGTTTTCCTAGCAAGGTTTTTAATGAGGCAACAGTTGAGGTGTATTAATGAAAACTAATGAGAATAATGTACTCTTTTTCCCTTCACTGAGGTTTTATCCCACGGGGTTTTCCTAGCAAAGGTTTTTGAGGCATCATCATAGCTATCAACAAGCTATAATTAACAACACATTGTTATACTGGAATGATATCAACAAATGAAGAAAATCATACACATCTTATGAAAAATGTTATGATATCGGCTACACACAAGAAGATTTTCATATATACATATTCCAGAAGTAAGATGATATCAATGTTCGAGAAGATCATGAATCCTCAATTGCACACTTCAGGGGGAGAAACATGTTGTACTCTTTTTCCTTTGTCCAGGTTTTGTCCTATTAGGTTTTCCTGACAAGGTTTTAACGAGGCAGCGGCTGTACTCTTTTTTCTTGGTTCAGATTTTATCCCACTGAGTTTTACTGACAAGGTTTTAATGAGGCAGCACTTCAGAACTTTAAGATTCAGTACATGGTTTGTTCTACTCGAACGTCAGATTCAATGATTTACCATGACCAACATCAGGGGGAGCAGCTGTACTATTTTTCCTTCGCTCAAGTTTTATCCCACTGGGTTTTCTTAGCAAGATTTTAACGAGGCAGACAGTTGAGCAAGCGAGTAATATTTCATTCAAGGGGGAGTGTTATAAGTTAGGTAATATTAGGTAATATTAGGAAAAAATCAATGAATGAAATTACTCTTATGCCCCTGTAAAATTTATATATTACGATTATGCCATTGTCCAATATTACGATTATACCATTGTCCCCTCCTATAAATAGGGGCCTATATTCATTATGAAATATTAAGAATAAGAAATTCTCTCTGATTCTCTCTATATTATCTATAGTTTTACAACACAAATAAAATATATGGTTGGGGCTAAAGTTTTATTTTCTATATTATAAAGTGATATTTAAATTAATTAATACAAAATATAAAACCGTTTAAATTTTAAAATCAGAAGTTATAACATCTCAACTCATTCTCTCTAAAACTTCTCCATCACCACGACCACAAAACTACTCTCTTTCGACCACGACCCTACTCTCTTCCTTCATAAATGATAAATCACTTATACTTTTTACATCATTTAGAAATCCAGAGAATTATGGAGGCATTAGCATCATTGACCAAAAGGAACCACATGTTTTAAGTTCTAAAATCACCGAAAATCATTGGAACCACCGGCGTTAACACCTATTCACCCTACATAGTCCTTAAGATAGTGTTAACCCGAATTGTTGATGAAAAAGCAAGTGATAAAGAGAAAGGAAAAAGAAAGATAAATGTTGAAGGATCATCTTCACACAAGAGATTTAAAAAAATTCCATCTGACGGGAAATCATTGTAAAAGGTGAAATCTCTAATTTGGTCTTCATTTTTTTGTGCAATTGCTCTATAGCAAGGTTTGCAATGTATGGTAATATGAGTTTGTAACCAAATTGTGGCAATTTGTGACTTGATTTTAGTGATTGTGACCTAATGTATTACGAAATGTGACATGATTTATATAATATTTTAATTTGACCTATTTATGTTATTTTATTACAAGATTTGTATCGAAGTCAAGTGTTAGAAAATGTTGTGTAATGTGAAAAATATTGAGTGTGTGTGTTACGTAAGTTCAGTCTTGTGACCTTGTTTTAATAATTTGTGACCACATGTTTAATGAAACGTGATCTGATGTAGATAATATGTTTCCTCATCTTGATCAACGTGACATGATTTAATTATATTTTTACATTAATTTTAAGAAATTAAAAGTTGTAGAATGCAGTAGTTTATGAGCTATTATGTAGAAATAGTCAAAAGTCGCACCAGGACAAGTCACAATTAGCATATATTTAGGTCACATTCACGTGTTTATGTTTGTGTCAAAGATCATAGTCACATGTCTAATGCACTATTTCGTGCGAGATTGGAAGTATTTGATAAAAAGAAATAAATGGTTTTCCAACTAATACATTATTACATTATGTATTGTTGTTGCAGGTAATAAATTATATTCAATTTTCATAGGCCGAGTTTTGTCCTGTGATTGTGTTAAGGTATGCGTGGACGGGGATAGGCGATGAAATGAGGTTTGAGGAACAAGCAATATTTGATTTTGATATGGATTTTCTTTCCTGTTTCTGTTAGTATCTATTTTAAAATTATATATTTATTCAGACTATATTATATATAATTATATTAGATTTAGCACCTGCTTAAAAAAAAAAAAAAAAAAAAGTGATTATATTGTCACCACAAAACTTAATTTCTACATCACAATTTTAATTATTTTGTTTATTTATAAAAATATTCATAAATAAAATTACATAAATAGCCTTATGATTTTCTCAAACTAATTATTTCTTACATTGCGTTATCACATCCTAAGCATATTCCATTGCCTTGGGATTCTTATGTGACCTACTAAAAGAGTTGGAACCCGAGACATAAATGGAACTTAAAAGTGTGGATTAATCC
Organism: Ligustrum vulgare; assembly: GCA_963555705.1. NCBI lineage: Eukaryota > Viridiplantae > Streptophyta > Magnoliopsida > Lamiales > Oleaceae > Ligustrum > Ligustrum vulgare. Next base: position 29,276,211 of record OY743186.1, on the reverse strand, counting down.
CCGACTGAACTTCAAAAACTGGGCTTCTTGCTTTGAAAGTTGATATGCATTTGTCAAAACTTCCAAAACGCCGAGCCTCCGGAAAGTGGGCTAATCATTGCTCTGTCATTAGTTTTAAAAGCTATCCACTCATAACCTTGTTCGCTTGCCTTCTTTATCAAAGGTCCATGAGATTATGACCAGCTGCCCTTCTTTGAACTCGTCGTCGAAAATCAGCTTGCAGGAGTGACCCACCACCTGCAATCAGCTGCTTCCTCTGGTTATGTGGATTAAAGAGTGGGAGTTCACTGTCCCAAAATTTTTGAACTTGTGATTTTGGATTGCAGAGGCGGATTGGGGTGATTGGAAGGGGATGTGGTGTACACACATATATTTTAATTAGATATATGGAGTGTATTTGTATATATATATATATATATATATATTGTAGTGTATTTATAAAAATTATATTTTATTAGTGATGTGACTATAACGTGGTGTATTAAATAAAATTTGTAGTAGTAATATATTTAATCAAAAAAATTAAGTTTGTTAATTATGGAAAGTGATCCTTATAGTGTAATAGATTAGTATTTTTCCCTAAACCTAACCAGTAACCCACGACCCATAGCCCATCAATCCTAACCCGTATATGCCACCTAAAATCCTAAAAATTAGAAAATCCTAAAATAAAAATCTAAAATCCTTAAATCCATCTTTCGATTCTTCCCCCAATCGATGGCCAAGGCAGCCGATAGGAGAATTTGAGAATCATTTTCTTCAATAGGCTAAGCATTGAGGCAGGAGAAACTGCAGTTCAACGAGACGCGTAAAAATGGCAAAAAAATCCGACTTGCCCTACCTCGAATCGGGAACGGGTATCCAACCCAAATGGGAAAAAAAAACTCGCCTCATGGGTTGCTGGACGAGTCGAGCAACCTGAGTGGGACGGGCCAAGTTTTGGCCGTTTGAACCCACCCCGAATGATTAACTAGGGGAAAGAAGGAAAAATAAATAAACGGGAAAGCGGGATTGACCCGCCCCGCCTCAAAATTTGCGAGACGGGGCGGGGGTTTGATATTAAAAAATTTCGGAGGGTGATGAACGAGTCGGGTACCATCGCAATTGTTTGCTTTGCCTGAACGGCTGAAATAATAGGCAGTAGCAGCTTTGGCAGGCGACGAGATTATTTTCTTCACTTTGATGAATTTTATGTTTTTAAACTGCGCAGGTAGCAATTTTTGTGAATAATATGATACTACTATTTTTGTTATATATAAGCTATTATATTATTATTTTTTTAGAATTCAACTCGACCCAACATAAAATCCAGAATCCACCCCTTAAATATTAGGACTTACTTTTGACAAAGAAATTTCCCCACTGAAAACCTAAACAAACACAGGAGAAAACAAATCTGCAACAAGAACATAACTTTCAAAATACACTGTTGTTTATACAGTAAAAAACGAGGGTCTGCAACCATAACATGTGCTTCTGATTCAGCAATCTAAGTACATAAACATGTTGCCGGTATAAGTTAGCCTATTTCGCCATGCAGTAAAGCTTTTGCTCTGTAAAAGGTTTTTTTTATTTTTATTTTTAATCTACAACACCTGACTGCAAATTAACTGCACATCTTGCAGTTGATGACCACAAAACATATCCATATAAACATCTGCTTAGATCACACTTAAGCTTTATCCCGGTAGAGACGAGCAGATTTTTTCCAGCATCAGAATGTCTTCCAGCAACATTAATTAAACTCGACACCAAACTAGGTTCTTCTGTACTTATTATCTATCATAACTTTGAGACTATATACCTAAAAGTTCATGGAACGCACTCTCCTCAAAACCCTTGGAGCTCTCTTCCCCTCTACCACTGGAATCAGGTTCTCCATGAGCTGCACATAAAATATAAAATGTAAACAAGAAAAGGGAGAGAGTTAAAAAGTTTTGGGAAAGAATCCAATGTGTGGTAGTTGAAGTGAATGGAAGTAGAATTACGAGTCGTTTGGTGTTGGAGTTTTTGGACGAATTTTGAGTTTTTAAGAGAATGTATGTATAAAAAGTAATTGAAAAATGATGAGTCTCATAGAAACGTGTGGTTGAAAAGTAATTCAAAAGTGATGGATCTCATAGAAATGTATATTTCAAAATTAATTTGAGGAAAATTTAGAAAAATTCAATGTTACCAAACAAGCTCTAAATATGTACACATATTTGGCGTGAGAAATCAGGAGATATTGACATCTCGTCCATCAAGATAAAATTCGAAAATTAGGCGCCAATCATAAATTCCGGATTAACAAAAAAAATTCACATCCTAGCAGATTTTTTCTTTCTATGAGTCACAATTCAGATCCATGGTTACAATGGATATCATGGAAGTTGGAACACAAGTTATCATCTACAACTATTTTCAGCTACTAGTTCATGCACATCTTGATATAACAATAAATGCTTATTGCAGACTAAAGTAAAACTACAGGGTGAACATTTGAGGAAAATGTGATTCATAATAAACGTAATTGATGATATCACACATTCACACCCTCCATCCAAATACAGATCAAAACTATCAGTACTACAAATATAGCCCTGTTTGGTGGAAACTAAAATCAAATTATTAGTACATTTTAATAAAAGTTAATAAAATGTGATTAAAAAGTTGTGGATCCCATGAAATATGTGGTTAAAATTGATTGTTGAATTTGACTTAAATCAAAATCTAGAGTTTAAGTTACCAAAGATGGGGCATAATGACCTGTAAAAGGAACTTAGATATTTTTATCTACAATAATTACTAGTCAAAGGCAAAATGAGATCATTTTAGTTTCCTTATTTTAATTTAATTAATTCCCAATATTGAGGCACAAAAGGTGGAAATATCCAACAAAACATTAAAAAAAAAAGAGTCAGCAATTGGAGTATTTTTTGTCTAATAAATTAAGGAAAAAGACAGTGCGATAAATTGTCTACAAACAAGTTCGTAAAGTGCATCCATAATATGTAAATTCACTTTTATACCATAAACTTGTTAAAAACTCACGGCTAGATCAACATCTACATTTGGCCCATGTTTGGTACCAATTAAAATCTAGATTTTAGTCAAAGTCAACAATTAATTTTAACCGCACATTTCATGACCCACGACTTTTCAATAACTCATTTCATCAAAATCTAATTTTAATTGCCCCCAAACAAGGGCTTGGTATCAATCAAGATGTAGTTCTTTAATATTCTCCCAAATATATATATATATATATATATATATCCTCGTCTCCACCAGCAGTATAAAAATTTGAATATACAGGATGACATTCATTAACATTCAAGGCACAGCATATTCCATAAAGAATCTTAAATTGTCTGGCAAATTTTCCTTGAAATTATTTGCAATTGAACAGGCATCTATTGCCCAATTCCAGTTAGGCAAAAGTAATCAGTCAGTAACAGTCGTGAAAACACATTTTCTCAAACGACACACATTTTCCGAAATTACTTTTTAACAACAAATTCGCCCTAAAAAACAAAAAAAAAATAATGGCCCGGCAGGCTAAGCTAAAAAGGGGGTTCAAAACAATACCTCTTTATACCTCTTCCTCTTCTGCTCAGCCTGTAGTAGAAAAATATTCATTAAGAACTTCCAAATGCTAGAAATCAAGATGAACAATTTTGAGACTTGAAACATAAAAAATGCTGATTCAGTAAGTCAATCCCTATAAGCAAGATACCTAGTGCTCAAAAGAGCTACCAAATCCATCCGTGCTTTGAAATGATGACTTATAAAATAAATTTGTGCCCTATATTCAATTTTTTCTTTTAAGTCTCCCATAATAAAAATAAATAAATTTGGTCTCCCGAGGCCTTGTGCGATCGCACCTCTCTCGCTGGCCGCAATCTTACCTCTTCTCTTAAAAGCCTTGCATTTTCCTCCTCTAGTTGTGACACTGATGTCTCCAACTCCACAGTATAAGCCTGTAAAATCATTATTATTATCATCATCATCATCAAATTACTCAAAAACATTCAGAAAAAATTACAATCCAAACAATAAAAAGAAAGCGAAGAAAAACCTGCTTCCGCTCCCTGGACCTGGCAGCAGACTCTCTGTTTTTAATCATTCTCCTCTGTTTCTGCTGAGTGGCTTTATCGAGCACAATCTCTTCCATGGCCCTGCGTTTCCCTCTACCTTTGCCGCCGCCGCCGCCACTCAGTCCCAGAACAACCATTCTATTTCCAAACTCCATACCATACCCTCCGCCTATTCCTATTGATCCATTCTGCATGCACCCCGACGAAGCAAACTGCCCGGAACCCTCCACACAACTCACCGTCGCATCCACACCAAACGCCGCCGAGGCAGGCGGAGGCGGTGCCATTGTCACAACCGAACCCCTTACATCCTCCTCACTCACCGCCCCTGCCTTGGTCAGAAAATCCTCTAAAGTCATCGCGGGCTCCCCGCCCCCATTTCCACCTCCAATTACAATCTCCCTCCACACCTCATCCACCGTCCTATTCCCATCCCCACCACTACTATTTCTCATTCCTCCACAGCCGTCCACAACGGCATCGCCACCTTCGACGACGCCGTTTTTCTCCATGGCAAACGAATCGGAATCAGAGTAAATATTCTTCAATATTTCCTCCATACTCATGGACCCGAAATTCCGATTTTGATCAGTAAATGAAAGTAAAGAAGAAGAAGAAGAAGTAGAAGAAGAAGGCGAAGTTTGACGTGGAAGATCCGGATGAGGTGGTGATGTTGACGCCATCACCTTCGACGACGCCATTTGAGCCGATTTCTTCGGAATTCACACAGATTTTTCTCTGCGAATTTTTTTGCTAATGAATCTAAAATCAAAATCTTGTTGTCCTTGAGCAATTCACGACTCTGAGTTTTTAGAGAGAGTTCGAATTTATGCACATAGGCGTGCAGATAGATTAGAGAGAAGTGTTAGGTGTGTGTGTGTATATATATATATATATATATATATATAGAAAGAGGAAAGAGAGGAAAGTATACTAAACAAATGGCTGTATGCGCCAAAGGGAGTTCCAAGCTCGCATTCTTCGGACAAGCAATGGTCATAAAATCAAGGGCATATTTGTCATTTACATCATTGCTTCTTGATTTCTTTTTCATTATATTCAAAGCAAGCACTATATTTTAATTGCATTTTATTTTATGTCATGTTTCTTTACTCTCATTAACATTATAATAATATTTATACCTTTAATTTTATTTTATTTTCGTTGAATTTACACATTTCCTTCGACGATGATTTATATCAAAATAATTTATCTAAGTGATTGGATTTTATTTTATTTTATTTTTGTACTTTAATATTTTAATTTTAAGAATTATGATGTGAAAATAAGTTATTTTATGCTCTCTTAATAGACATTTGGACAAAAAAAAGTTATCGGATAATAGATGTACTAATTAATAAAAATGAGGATAAAAAAGTTTCCGAAAAATAAGGACATGAGTGTTATAATAGGCAAAATAGAGGATTTTAAACATAATTAAAATGTGGTGCAATTAATAAAATCGTGGTGTGAAAAAAAAAATAGTCAGACGAGAATTTTTTTATTTGGCTCACTTTTCCAAGTCCGACTTGCTAAATATTTATTTGCAAATGTGATTTACTTTTTTTTAAGAATAAAAAAAAAAAAATGTATTGGTTAAAGTAGAATAATGCTATTTAGTATTACTACGTGTGATGCCCGTTATTTTGAGATTGGTTTAAAATTTTGTAAAAATATTAAGATCGCTAGTTTGTCATAAGTTTGTTAAAAGTATGATGTAAATAAAGTAGCTAAGTTTGATTCTTCAGTTAAAAGAAGTACGAAATTTAAAAAATATGGCAAGATTGGCATCGTGAAAATGAATGGTTGACTTTTCAAAAGGCTCTTGGAATTATTGACGTTGGGAAATCTATTAATTATTTTTTCTACGATTGTACTGGTGCTAAAGTAAATATTTTCTTTTTGTTTGAACTCGTAATACAGATATTCTTGTTTAATGTTGTCATAATTTAGAGTAAAGAAAATTTTAAGCTCCCTCTCTATGTACTAACCCCTCATGATTAATAATTTTCAAAATTTTTAAATTTTAGATTGAAAATACTATCAAACATTGAATGATATTGTCCACGTCTTAGTAAAAATTGAATTATCTCAACATATAAAACCAAGTAAAATTATTATGTTTATAAAGACACTATATGTTGCAATCAACTTACATTACTCAAGCCACTTACGTAAGATAAGCAAATATTTACCCCATAGGTTGCAAATTTGCAATGAATTTACGTTACTCAAGCCACTTACGTGTTACGTAAGCAAATATTGAAATCAAGAAAAAAAATAAGTCATCAAAGATAAATTTGAATCAAGCTGTCTAAGTTCGTAATCGAAATCAGAACTTGTATTCCATCATTACGTGTTCCATGCATGCTATAAACTCATCATTTATCTATTGAGCAATGAGGAACATTCTAAAGGAAGGGCACAGATTAATCCACATTCACGCATGTTCTTCCAATTGTTGTCAGAATCGCCACAATCCTGTATGAAAAATGGATAATGCTACTTGAACAACAATAATGGACAACATAGTGGACAACACATTCGCATGAGATTGGTCAATGGTGGATTCCACCCCATTTGAGTGTGTTGTGCAACTATGTTGTCCAAGTATCATTTTCCATGAAAAATTGATCTAGACCATGACAAAATCGGTTTTTTTTATAGGATTTGATTTGATATTTTTGTATGAATTGGGCTGGATTTCAATTTTCACTCAAAACAAATAATTTTTTTTAAAAAAAAAAAAAAAAGTTGAGTTCTATTTTTCGTAAGTCAAAAGAAAAATTATTAAAAAAGTAAAGAAAATTAAAATTCAATCCAGAATGTCCTAAATAAAATCAAACTCCTCTATCATTCATGATAACCTTGGTTCTTAGTTCCCAACACAAGTGACTCAATAAATTGATTGATGTATCAAATAAATACTCCCTCCGTTCCATCTATGTAGGGTTGTTTGACATTTCACATAGATTAAAATATATATTTAATGTTATTGAAAATATAATTTTTGTAAAAAAAATTCTCAACTTACTCTTATTTAGTATTAAACTATTATTATTGGAATTAATAAATATGAGTACATTATTAGTAAACAAACAAAATAAATACTTCACAATAAAGAAATAAGACTATATAATTGGGACAAGAGATAAAAGAAAAACAGCCTATATAAATGGGACGGAGGAAGTATAATGAAAGATTAATTAATGAATTTACGGAAATAAGATGTATCAATTAATGAATTTAAAAAGTTAAAATTGGGAGTCCATTATTAATCGAGAGTTTATTAACAATAATATTAATTGAGACACAACTATAAATATTAGTGAGGGCATTATCATCTAAAAAATGATTCTCAATGCATATGACACTTTAGCCCTTGTTTCATTTTGATAAAAATAGATTTTTAGTGGATTTTAATTAAAATTGATGAAATACGTAGTTAAAAAGTTGTGAATTACATAAGACGTGTTGTTAAAATTAAATTTTGACTTTGCCTCAAATTAAAATTTGAATTTTTAGTTGTATAAACGGTGGGTTATTATTATTGTTGTTGTTGGTAATACAACACCATTTCCCCGTCTTCATTTTATAAAAACATTGCTAGTAAAAATATTTAGGATGTGTTTGGTAACCCTATTATAGTCAATATTTATAATAAACACATTTCCAAATCACTTCGAAATAATTTTTTAACCACAAATTCTACCTAAAAATATAAATAACACAAAAAATAATTGTGGTTGGTGCCGCTAAACAAAGGCTAATAACAACTTGTTTGGTTTTGATTAAAACTTGGATTGTTATGAAAGTCAAAGTTAACAATTAATAATAATCACATATTTCATGAGTCGCACGATTTTTAACCACACAACTCATCAACTTTTACCAAAATCTACTAAAAACTGATTTTACACTGCGTTCGACGGCCTAAGCCATCATTTTTTTTTTGTTTATTTTGGTATTTTCTGAGTAAATGTGTAGTTAAAAATTGAAGAGATAAAATGTGTGGTTAAAAAATGATTTGAAAAATTATGTTGTTTATAAACATGTTTATAAATAAAAAAGATCCTTTTACCAAACGGTTGCTTAATCTCCATCAAACATGGACTAAATTAATAAGATTTTTTTTCGTTAGATTTGAAAAATCACTCATAATTTTTACTCGTCACAGTAGTAAATAGACATGTATTATAAGTTTTAAAAGATTTTTCTCTTTTTTATTTCAACCATATATTTTCTAATAAGTAACATCAAACATAAATCAAAACATTTTTTCTTATTTTTAGCTACGTATTCTCTAAAAAATCATTTTACAATTTTTAGGATATTTATGTTGTTGTCCCTTTGAAAAACAGCTAAACTATATATATTTAAAAAAAAAAAAGCAACACAATGTATTAATAATTGATATCATTTGAGCTTATTAATTAGTCGTGTTGTTGATGGTAGCATGTGACATTCCGCAAAATACGAATTGTTCCATTGAAAAAGAATTTTTGTCCCATGTTTAAATGAGTGCATTTTCAGTGATCCAAACTCTCAACCTTAACAATTAAAGTTCTTAAGGTTGAGGTCTTAAGGATTCGAATCTCTGTGATGCACCCAATCAATTAGGACAAAGACAAACTCTCTTCACGAGGATAATTTGTGTGTTACAGAGTACGTCTCGGACTGCCATCAATCATAACGCGGGGCAAAAAAATTATAGGATTAAAATTAAAATATGTTTATACTTCGTTTTTTTATTTTCATTTTGAAAATCGAAGAGCTCAATTGTTACAATTTGATTTCGATTATGTCGGCTCAATTCCAATTATTTTGCCAATTGCTAATATTCATATAGTTGTACTCAAAACTCCAAACTCTGAATTTGTCTCTTATCGAACAATCACTTTTAGTGTGTTTCCTAACGTAATCATTACTGTTTATGAACCAATTTATAAACAATACAATTTTTTAAATCACTTTTTAATCATTCAAATTTTCTCTCTCCACTTTTCAAATACACATCTTACTTTTTAAACAGTGAAAAAATTAAATCACATAATAAAATGTATCGATCAATTTATTAAAATACTTTACTCAATTTTTTTTTCTAACCATTTCGTCTCCTCGTTTTGATATATTACAATTTAGCCTCCGTTTGGTAAAAAAAAAATTATTTATAAATAGAAAATATAATATTTTCGAGGTAAAATTTCTATCTGAAAATTTATTTGAGAATATGTGTGCGGTTTATAAATTATTTTTTATATAATTTCTCAATTTATTTTTTAATTACACACATTTTTTCTCTCTAATTTTCAACTCATATTTTACATTAAAAAAAACCGTGTGGAGCGTCGCCGAACACTCCATTAATTATAAATTTCAATATAAGCTATCCGATAAATACGAAACAGAAAATGACTGTAATAATTAATAATTGAAAAAAAAAAAAAAAGTTAGGATTGGATTGAGTTCCCATCTTTCCGAAATTGGAGTTGGTGGAAGCAGGATTTTGTATTCATTCATTGTAACAGGGGAATCCCAAATTGGCCGACATACACCCTAGGAAGCGAGTGTAGCCGAATTGCTGTCATTCCGCCAAATGGTATAAGCGTTAGCAAGCGCGTGCATTGGCACTTCCGTTGACTTTATTTTTTTAAACTGTGTATGTAAAACATGTCGGCAAGAGATGTCGGTTCGGTCCAAAACTGTTCTTAGTAGAAGTGTCGGACACTGATTTTGAAGATTCGTGAAGAAGAAATCGGGTCATTTGAAAAATCACTGGGAATCGACCTTTCTGGCATCTTTCAGTAAAGCAATTATTATTTATTTATAAATTAATTTATAAATAATGTAATTTTTCAAACATCTATATTCCATAAAATAATGTATTCGACAAGTTAGTGTTATAATCAGCACAATTTGTAACACTATTTTTTAATCACATATTTTCTCTTTCTCTAATTTTTAACCACACATCTTACCTAACAAACACAAATAACACCAATAATGAAGTGTTATAATAGTTGTCGAACAAGTTTTTTTGTTTATAAATAACACACCGTTCGGCGGTTACATTGTTAGAATTTTTTTTTTTTTTTTTTTTTTGTATTTTTAGGTAAAATATGTGGTTAAAAATTGAAGAGAAAACATGTCGTTAAAAAGTGGTTTGAAAAAATGCATTATTTATAAATTAGTTTATAAATTGTAATCATTTGGTAAAAGAACGCACCGTAAAGAATGTAATATTTTCGATGTATGATTTTGGGAAATGTATGTAAATAAAAAATGGTTTGAGGAAATATATTGTTTTTAAATTTATTCTAAACAGTTTAGCAAACGAAGGCCAAATCATTAACATTTTCTATATGTACATTTTTTTGGGACATGCTGAGATGAATCATCTGCGTTGGATAATGAAAAGGTGAGTCATATGCTTCATTACATGGACACATCTTCGTCATTCAATCAATAGGAGTTATATTTGCAATGTCTCATTTTCATGTCCTAAAAAAATATCTATACAGAATTATGTTTTTTAACCACACATTTTCAAAATCATATGTTAACCACATTTTAACCCAAAAAGATTATTTATAAATTCACTCCAAGTTTTTGAACACAGCTTAAAGATTTTGAAGGACCAAGAATCACCTATAACACGACATTAATATTTTCACGCATTTGATAACAATATGCGGAGATATTATATCAACACTATTTTTTCATCAGCTCGACATTTTTATTATAATGAGTCGCCAATTTATTTATTTTTTTACTTATATTCACAACTTTTTTCATCGCATTATTATATCTAATTGTTAATCAATTAGTACATCTTATCTCTAATTACGATTTTTATCCTCTATTACTATGTACTGAAATGAGAAACAAATATTTTATCAAATTTAATATTTATTGTTTATCTAAATATGTAAGAGGCAAATGAGCTTTTCCACGCACTTCTAACAATATTTTTAGATAAAAAAAACAATCGAAGATACAAGCACAAATGTTAAGGACGTCTATTGTTACAACTAAAATGTGTTGTACAATTAATAAAAATTATGTTGTTAATATAATATTTCTATATATATCCAAGAACTATACGTATAACATCTTTGTTATAAATATCTAAGAGAGTTGTGTTAACTAAAAAAGTATCAATATAAAATCTTACTCTAAATGGTTGTTTTCATTAAAAGTGGTCCAATATTCGCATCATCATTGAAGAAACCATTATTTACAACTTCTATCATTTATAGAAGGTTAATTTAGTGCTTTATTTTGTACAAGTAAAGATATTCATTCATGAAATGTATACCTTTAAAACATGTGCCTAAAGCACCTTTTACTTTATTTTGTAACTCCCAATATATGCAATAATGAAAACAAGAGTAACCGGAAGTAACAAAAAGTCTGCTTGATAAGAAATACGAGATATTTAGAACGGATTGAAAAAACCGGCTCCGCAAGTTGAGATGACAAAAAAACACCCCTCTCCCCAAACCCAACGGGCCCCAAGCCTAATGGGACAAAAATAAACTTGCCCCGCAAGCAAGTTTGGGAGGAGCGAACTAGAAACCTTCCCCGACCCTGCCCTCACGGAGACGCGATACCCACCCTACTATAATCCCTATCTCAAACAAACACGTCATGCGGACAAACATGTAAATCTCATGCACTCATTTATTCTAATTTTGTCAAAGAGTTCAATATGTTTACTTGCATTAAACCGTTAAATATCCTTGCAAAACATCTACAAGAATTGACTTAAAACCATTCAGATACATGCATATATCTAGTTCGACTCCCCTCTTCATTCAAACAAGATAAAGAATAACAACAAAATTGTTAAATGCTTAAGTGTGCATATGGGATCTTGGTTATTATAAAATAATAATAACAAATTATGTGAAGTGATTAAGCTCTCTAGGCCATTTAGTTCGACTCCCCTCTTTGTTCCAACAGAACAATGAATAATGACAAAAATAAATTGTTAAGTGCCTAAGTGTGCATATCTCTAGGCCATTTTACACTCGGTGAAACGAATTTGCGCTGAAAATAACTGCCAAATTACCAGATGGCTACCGAAACAACTAGATTATCTTAGTCCTCGTCAAAGCCAACATCAAAACCCTCTCCTTCTCCGGCGTCTCCCCAGTCATTATCCTCTGGTAGTGCCTGGTCGACATTGCCAGCAAACCCATCAATGGGTACATCCACTTCCATATCATCATGAGGAGCTTCGGGTCCCTCTTGCATGGATTCCTTTACTTCCATCGATTTGAGATTTGACTCACTGAAAAATTCATTGTAGGGCTTGGCAACCTGAGTGTTATCAAGAAAAAGGAGATTTTTCAGACACGGGAACTTTTACAATTATGCAACTGAGATCAAATCATGCTGTAATGAAGGAATTCAAGATCAGATCAGAGGCATTAGGAGATTCATACTAATTCGATCTTCTCTCCTCGAAGTCAAAACTAGGATTCGAAATAAACAATAAAATCAAACTTGGTGAATATGGCAAGAAAAAGTGTTGTTTCTTCACATGCATATACTGTGCAGGGATATCGCGTTCTGTGATAATTTGCCAATTTAAATAGATACTATACCTTGATCAGTACATTTCTCTGTTCTGCACTTTCAACCAGGTTCTTCCAATGGTCGTCTCTTTTCAACGTCGATGCAGAACCCACAACCTAGTACAGCAATAAAAGATATCTTGAAATCAAGGGACAAATTTCTGTGAATATGAGAGCCAATCATTTAATTTGACATAGCTATACCAGGATAGATGATCTGGCTCTAGTGATACCGACATTCATTCGGCGAAAATCAGAAACAAATCCAATGCCTTTATTTTTACTCGCCCGAACACATGAAAAGATAGCAACATCTTTTTCACGTCCCTGAAAAAATTATTTGTTCAACTTAATCAAGAATCATCTCTAGCACAAGAAGTGAACGATACAGGGGCTTAAGGTATGACCATCATCGAAATAAGGTCACACCAAATTTAATCCACATAATTTAACAATGAAATGACTTACCTGAAATCCATCAACAGTGTTGATATCTATTACTTTATCCGACTCCACGCCAAAAGTGTTACGAAAATTTTCTCTGAGAAGCTTGACTTGATGTCTATATGGGGATATTATTGCGAGTCGGGAACTTGATTTAAGTTCTGGATATCTGCTCACCAATTTACTATACAAAGAGAGGACAAATTCAACCTCATCAACATTAACCCAAGAGCCACTTCCTGACGGTTGCGACTCATTTCCATCATGAATGTCAAAGAAGCAAAAAGGTCCAAAGCATCGAAATTCATGCCACGAGCGCTTTGTCTGGTCTTGGACGTCAGATCCGTCTTCCAGCGCCTCATCATAAAATTCCCTTGAAGGAAAGCTTCTAATCTGCATGATAATTGGATTAGAACTGAGAGGTGCAATTATGAATTGGAAACTTGTAACAAACAGAAGACCAAATGTTAACCTGTAGAAGTAGAACTAAAATTATATGTTATCGATGAGGTTTAAAAATCTTAAGATATAATATGTTACCTCTGGATGCATACGATATTGGGTCTTCAGCATCTGTACTGGATAGCCAGCTTTCTGGAATCTTTTAAATAAGCTCATGCCATATCTACAACAAATTTCCAGAAATTGTAAATTTAAAATTAGAAATCATTGAATGTTTAGAAAATACAACATGATGCCTGCTCTTACCCAAATTTTTCTGCTATAGGGGAGATTACAGTAGCTGGCAACTGCACTGGATCCCCCACCTGGAACAAAGAGTGTTGAAAATGACATGGACAAGTTATCAAAGTAAACTTGCATGGACTAATATGAAGTTTAAATGCCAAAATATCCGAAAATAACAATATAACCATTCGGCATATATAAGTTGTTATACTGGGTCACTAGTATATACGAATTTTACATCTCAAAGTGTTTCTGATGTGGCCGAAAATTGTGATACTCATTTGGATGGATGTTTTCTGTGTCGGGTCTTTAAAAAACATTTGTCATGTACACAAAATAGCTCACAAACAGTTGGATAAACAATCTGAATATTTGAGCAGACGAAGAAAGATCAGGATATCAAATCCAAACTTCGCTCATAAATCTTGACTAGAATAATCAAGTCTTACATATCTTAGACACGTTAAACTGCAGTTCCTGGGACAAGTTAGAGAGACTGTACATTGTAATCCCCTTGCCAGTGGAGCTAACCTACTAATGCCAATCCTGTGCAACTACTGTTGCAGCCTGTTATCACGTTCCTGCAGCTCAAGGGCCAGACCAAGACGCATACAAGAGGAGAGAACTGGAGAGTTTGAACACCTGCATACGAGGACCAAAGGGTGGGAAATTGCTAGGGACAAGTGAGAAGGAAGGGTGTCAAAGCAAAGAAGTCAAACAGCTGCATATTGCACAACTTAAGTTTTGAGGTAGGATTCCACAACATTCTAGAATGTTCCACACAAGAATCTTCTAGAATGTTGTAAGGAAGTGTAGAAATATTGTGAATACAAATAATAGGATATTCTGGGTAGGAAAATTGTAGAGAGCACATAGAAGGTATCTCTCCCTCCATAAAGCAAAGGGTTGAACTACAAATAGAGGCCAAGGTAGCTTCATTTGAAACCAAGTTGGAGACAAAGAAACGAACTAAGATCTTAAGTAGGTGAGTTGTAAAAAGAAGCCTTTGATAATTGTAATACAAATTTTGTGTGTCTACTTAACTCCCTTGTTCATCTTCTAGCACTTGTGAGTTAGTTTCCTCTTTCTTGTCTTATTGGTAAAGTGGTTGTGCCAACTATTGCACACTATAGCACCACCAACTGTTGAAGGCTAATTTAACTTGGATTGCATGGAGCAGCATTTGAGGAACCAAATGTCTCACAAGAATCAAATCTGTCCTTATTGGTTAAGTAATTGGGCCAACTATTACACAACATAGCGCCACCAATTGTTGAAGACTGATTTAGCATAAATTGCAAGGGGCAACATTTAAGGAGCCAAATGCCACAGGAACTTAGAATGGTCAAATCCATTAAAACACGTTGCTTAGGGTGTCACTTTAATTGCTAAGATTGTTGTTACACTTCGATACGTTTCTATACAATCTATACAAATGGTACTTCTATGATTTCAACTTTCTACATCCTTATTTCCATGAAATATTCAGTGATGTGATAGACCCCTTGTTTGTTATAGATTCGAGAAGAGATGTCCATTTGTATAAAAATTAAAATGGTCCTCACTTTTCTCAAGAATCATTTGAGGCTTCCAAAGCCACTTTATGTGCATTTTAAATAGTTCCAATTACAATACTCTTTTTATCGAAATCTAAAGACCTAAACCAAAATTGACCTTTGACAACAAAACCTGAAATGACAATTAGCCCCTCGTTATTGTCACATTCACCCGCTACAATTTTAAAGATATTTGGAGTTAATGCAGCACTGACGTGCATCAAATTGTTGCATCTTAAAGATCCTCACATGTAGTATTTATTAAGAGTAACTCGTAGTGTATACTTGTTATTCAATGATGAATTAATTGTATATACCAGGAATACTTGTTTGCATCCATTGGCCAAAGGAATGAGTGTTGCCGGTTCAACCTGTTTTTATAAACGAAAGAGCAAAGAAAAACAAAATGAGAAGGGTAGTAATGATTGTAAATGTAACAGCACAAAGAACAAGATCCCAAAAAGGTCGAGAAAGCTTTATATAATAAGGCTAAGAGTGAAGGCTAAGTAACATTTATCCAATTTGTTAAATTCATCAAAATTAACTACAAAAATATATGGATAACATCATATGAATAGAAAACATAAGAGCAACATTATATCTACTAATAGCAATGTCAACTGTATGAAAAGGTTTAAGAACTAAAATCCATATTTCAGAATCGATAATGTATCTTACAGCTTGAGCAGCTTCATCAATTATGACCACATCAAAATCGCGATTTAATTTACTGAAGAGAGCTGAACCACTAAAGCTAAGTGTGGAGAACACCTGTCAGTAATCAACTTATCAACTTATACCCAAGTTACATAACAACCATAAGCTTCAATTGATTCAAAGTTTCAAAGGCGTAATTTGAAAAGAGGCCCAAACTGCATACAATCACTGCTTCATCCAGTATCGAAGCACGAACACTGTCTTTATCCTTCACCGCACCCCCTTGCTTTTGCTTGTCACTAGTTTGAGAGTCCATACCTGCAAGTTTTTGTTCCACCTAAAAACATACTATTTGTGCTTAACTCTATTGGACTGTCAAAATGCTGTGAAGAAATAATTAGGTGATTTTATAACTTGTTAAGGCAAGGTACATACCAAGTAATCCATGGAGACCGCTTGGACAGAATGGTGAGGTTTAAGACCAATACGCACTATTTTAGGATTGTATGCACAATCATTTTCATCACGAATGCCTGCAACATAAACAAAGAAGCTATAATTACAAACGAAAGATAATCTTTATTTCTTAGGGAAGAAACTTTGTGTTTAATTCAGGTTGTGCATAGTTAAGAAAAACTGAATAAATCAACTAGCCAGTTCATATTAAATACCAAACTAGTATTCAGTTTTCACATGAAATATTAGGGATGACCTTTCTGTGATACTAATTACATAAAAAGCCATTTCCATGAAAGGCTATTCCACTTTCTTTTGAGTAAGTGTTATTTCCACAGTGGCTTTCTTTGGGGGAATTGGTTAAAGTGAAACCTTTCAACCAGATTTCTCTCAGTATCAGTTCTCCACATTTTCACATTGACCCTCTTTTATTTGCTAACTCATATCAAATACCAAAGCATTCTTATTTTCTTTGTAAGAACATCGCCCACTTCCACCCTTCCAAATAACATGGAAGAAAGGAGGTATCCTCTAGTTGACTAAAGAATGCAACCTTTCCCATACACTGGGAAATATCCCCTCCAAGTTGCTCTATGTTACAAAAGTCGCAGATTTTTTACATATTTTCTCCGAAAAAGCTTGGAATCACGTAAAAGTTGATTTGAGGCAGAGAGAGTTTCCCAATTATGATACTGATTTAAGAGTCAGCAAACAAGATTGCATATATTCACATTCCAAGCAAATTAGAATGCATCGCATAAAGTAAATACTTGCAAAATAGATTTAACTCTGACCAGTGTTCAGGAGACGCAGCACAATCTCGTCGAGAGCAGAATTTGATGGAGCACATACTAGAACACGAACGCGATATTTCCGACTGGAGTTGACCACTTCTGGTTTCTGTATAGGAGTTTAAAATATAATGTAGATCTCCAAAATTATCCTGAATCCCCAGTTTCAGAAACTGAAATGGACATACCAAGTCATTGCCAGATGTTGGGAAGAATCCATCATCACCATTTATAGGCATCACTGCATCTCGAGGATTCATACCAGTCAACCATGGAGAAGCTCTTTCCCAGTGATTGTATCTGCAAATATCAAAATATAATTTCTCAAGAGTTGTTCCACATGAAATTTAATAATGGTTAACATGTGAATGTATTTTGACTAGGAATTGTTTTGCTGCAGCTAAAATATAATAAACATGTAAGAAAAAGGGGGGGAACTGTCAACTCGCCATAAAGCTTTAGAGAATTCAAACAAATGTCAAACAGTTGAGATATGGAATTTCTCACACAAAAGAAATTGAACAAGACTCCACCAGTCGTCTTTGATCTGATATTGAGAATGTTATAGGTCCTTTCAGAAGATTGGGAAGATACATTTGATTTCAAACCGCGCTAATAAGAGTAGAATAAATGTCGCACAAAGCTAATAATACATTTTTCTCCAAATCAAGTTTGAAACCAACCCTTTTATGAGGATGTTAAATGTTGGGAATAGTACAGTTACATTAAATTTATGGTGATGTTGGGATCAACTCTATGTCCTTGATGCAACAACGAAAGGGAGAAAAAAGCAACTAGTGGCATACATAACCTTCATATAAATCATAAGGTGAGCTCCTACTTATGTGGTCTATATAAGTTGTTCTTATCATGAATTCATTTCTGATCTAGATCATAATACATACTTTTATCTATCTTAGCGAGATATACCCCATCTATTTTATAGATAGGTAGAGTTTTTTAAATAAAGTACCCAAAAGTTTCTTGAAGTCATGTATTTAAACAAGACAAGCTAAATTAATTAATTTACGAATTTTTTTTATTTTAAAAAAAATATTTTTTTTTTTGATAAGAAACATAATTTTATTGAAGATAACTCAATAGATTACAATGATCATAATGGATGAGGCGTCCATCTCTACAATATGGTTTTGATTCTAATCAAGATCAACAAAAGATTTTCTACAAACTAGTCGGAACTAGAGTACGTAATGAACTGTGTGGGTCTAAACGAAACAAATAATTATCTAAGGTGCTGAATAGGCCATTCGCTCTTGCCCAAAGTCCTGTGTAAAATAGTATCGAATCCCAAATATCACCTATCGATCTTTCAAAGTTGTCAAAAATTCTCCTGTTTCTCTCAATCCAAATAGTCCAAGCTGCTGCCATTATAAGTAGTTTCCATATCACCTTCTTTTTTCCTTTGTTAATCCCAAAATCCCATTTGATAAGTATCAGGTCAGCCCATCGCCTAGGTAATGCTCCCCATAATCGAAACAAATACATAATTCTATCCCATATTCCTTTGGCCAGTTCGCAGTGGATCAGTAAGTGATCAATAGTTTCCTCCGCCTTTCTGCACATGATACAACATGATGGGGAAATGTACCAATTAGGCCTCTTTCGTTGTAACAAATCACAAGTGTTAACTTTTCCCAAAGAGATCAACCATGCAAAAACTTTGACTTTTGAAGGAAATATACCATTCCAAATAAATTTTGATTGGGGGAAGGTTGTGGTACAAACGGATTGAGAGAGGCTTTTGGAAAATGATTTACATGAAAAAGACCCGGATGGGTGGCCAGTCCAAATCCGTCTATCCAGGGATAATGGGTCTATAGTGGTGTTTTCAAGCAGATTAGAAAGAGAAGTAAACTCTTCAATTTCTCTATCATTAAAGTTTCTTAGGAATTGAAAGTTCCAGGTAGGTGTTGAACTTGATGGGTTGTGTACTATGTTACTAATGACAGAATTTTTGTTGTTTGATAGTCTAAATAATCGCGGAAAAAGTGTTTGGAAAGTTTGGTCACCCATCCATCTATCTAACCAGAATCGAATTTTATCCCCTTTCCCAACCACTAATTTGGTGCATGTCTCGAAAGTATTCCAAACTCTTGTAATGGATTTCCATGGTGCTCGAAAAGTGGATTTAACTTCAGTGCATGCATCCCAATTATTTGATTGAAGGCCATACCGACTAAGAATAATAGAATGCCAAAGTGAATCCAATTCAAGGGGAAACCTCCAAAGCCATTTACCAAGAAGTGCCAAATTTTTCATGTGGAGATTGCCAAACCCTAGTCCTCCTTTTTCCTTAGGTTTTGTGACAACTTCCCATTTTAAAAAAAATATTACCTGATAATGGTTTTTATTTTCACAAGAATCAGGATTAGCACTT
Organism: Ligustrum vulgare; assembly: GCA_963555705.1. Taxonomy (NCBI): domain Eukaryota; kingdom Viridiplantae; phylum Streptophyta; class Magnoliopsida; order Lamiales; family Oleaceae; genus Ligustrum; species Ligustrum vulgare. The sequence goes on along the minus strand of OY743186.1, from coordinate 29,256,561 downwards.
TCATATGGGTATTTCCCTAGCCACATTCTTTTATATGGGGGAAATAACCAGTGAATCAAGGGTATGCAACAAGATGCATGATAGGAGCCAGCGACACATACTCATGAGAAGTATAGGCATTGAATAACAATCAAATAAGTGACTAGGAGCATAAATGTACTTTTCATGGATAGGTAATTCTGTTCCACGTTTTACTTCAGTCATTTTGCCCCTGCAATTACAAAAAAAAAAAAAAAAAGGGACTAATTCATTACCACATTGAGCTAAGAGTACTCAGAAGTTGCTCTCTTACAACAATACAAGTAGCTAGAAGTTCAACAATCCATTTAATCAATCAAAACATAACAAAAAAGATGCTTACTTGTTTGATACTCTAGCTGGAGTAGCGTGCAAAATGGCACTGAGAAGACCAAGGATAGTTTGTGTTTTTCCAGTTCCCGGGGGCCCCTACAAAGGAATGTGCTATTAAAAGACATAATGATTGGTATTTACAAGAATTACTAGAATTGTTCTAGAGTGTCTGCGTTCATTTGTTTAGGCACAATTTTTTTAGCTCTGAAATAATCTATGGCTGTTTCAGAACACATTGAAGATGTGATTAAAATAGTGTTGACTACTGGAGTAATGAGATAATTAAGTGGAAAATGACAATTAGAAGCGGAAGGTTACAAGTCAAACCTGTATCAAAACAAAGGTTTTACGTAAAAGACCAGCCTGCAACAAATTTTGGGGGAGAGAAGCAAAGCTGTCAATTGTAAATACGCTACAAACTTTAAAAAAAAAAAAAAATGCGAGTAACTACAACAATATTTAATTAAATGCATATCTATCAATGTGACATCTCCACTTCATCTTGAATTGACAAAAGGAACTCAAATATCTGATAGGGTAAGAAATCAAGTTCAGGGTGAGTTGCTAAGCACTCACATGTATGGCCTCTAGCTGCGATTTGTTGTGATTGCCTTCAATAAATGCTGTTAGGGGTTTAGATATTTTCCAGGCCTGATCTTCAGTGGTATAATTGTTTTCAGCAGCAGTTAAAATCAAATCCTTAAATGGCAAGGAGCTAACTGACTGCAGAGCAACATATTCACGGACTATAGTTGATAAGCTGCAAATCTGCGCATCAATTACATGATGAAAAAGAAATAGTGTTAGGAATTCAATTTTGCATGTCTTTGAATGCCTACGTATTCTAGTCCATACAGAATCAAAAACAGTAAAAGGAGCTAAATCACCATGACCGTAGTAAATAAGAGAGCATAAAATTATCTCTTTTTAGATTTTATTAATATCAAGTAGATGAACACTTCACAAAGGAAAGGAAAGGAGAGGAGAGGAATGCACTGCTGAAAATAAGAGGAGAGACTCAGCCATCTTACAAAGCCACTGGCACACAGTTTCTCATGAAACGAAAATAGATGCTGCAGTCAATCTATAACAAAAGGAAACCTAATAAAAATTTCTTGACAAACTTGAGGGGATACAGTTTCTCATGAAACTAAAAAGAAGTTCCAGAAAATCCACATCAAAAAATTGTCGCATTTTTGCAACTCATTTGCTGCGAGCCGGTAATGGAGCACATGAGACTGTGCAACTGATGATTTGAAAATAAAATATCGAAATAGAATTACTTGCACATAGAACTCATTTTTTTAACTTACCATAAATTTGGAAGATTTACCTTCAGAATGTACAAGTATCTCTGAACTTCACTCACAAGAGGACGCATGTTCATCAGCCTTGAAGAAGTTTGAACATCATTTGTATTTAATCCTTTGAGTTCTCCACTTAAATTCAGCCGAAGTTTTATTTTATCATGTTGACAATGCTCAACTAGTGCAAAAGCATATGCAGTCGGGAGTACTTTACCCTCACCAAGCTGCAAAATCAATAAAGCATTCAATACATATACTTGCTCAAAAATAAATGTTTTGACTTATATAATTAATTAAACTATTAAAATCTCCAGAGTCCAGTTCACATGAACATATACTATTAGGTTAGGGATTAATATTCAACCCCTGTTAGTTGCAGTGTTCTAAAATGCGTGAAGCGTGGAGCCCGAGAGTCAAGTTTTTGAAGCTTAAGCGGGAGTAAGCGTTAAAAAGCGTTTTTCAATTCCTAGATATTTGATTTAAATTTTACCCATACTTGAATAAGTAAAAATAAAAAAAGGAAAAAAAAAAAAATTGCAGCTGCGAGCTTCGGACGCACTTAAGTGCGCATCGAGCACACTTCGGCGCTTTTTAGATAAAAAAATTTTAAAACGCTTTTTTCGCACTTTTCTCCAAAGCGACACGCGCACGTCGCGCACGTCGCGCATTGGCGCGCACAGTACGCGTTTTAGAACACTAGTTAGTTGTAACTAAAAATCAGCTTTTTAGTAGAGTTTGACATGAATTGATGAAATGTGTGACTGAAAAGTTGTGAATATCCTAAAATGTGTGGTTAAAATTAATTGTTGGTTTTGACTCGAATTTCTATTAGCCTTTTAAGCTACACCTAACAGGGGCTCAATAGAGGTTTTGCAAATGAACAGAAAGCACAGAACTGAATGTGAGTCTAAGCAACTAAATTCCAAATCACTATATAAAACAGAAATTGATACACAACCACCTCCTACCTTCTTATTAGAAAGCAGCAATAGATCATTCTGTGATACGGATTTTGAATCTGAACATATAATCATAGGTAAATAAAAACCATTGACTTCGCTGCATTCTGCTATAATTGCTTGTTGCCATTCAGTTTCTGTATTGTCAAAAAGCACATATTACATACATTGATACATGTCTATTCTATGCCCAAAAAAGGAAAAACCCAAAAATTGATCCAAAAACAATGAAACATCAATTCAAAATTTATTAAAAAAATTCCTTTTAAACTCGTACACGTTAAACTAAATACACTATCACGTTCAAAATCAATTTCAATTAAGACACCGAAAATCATAAATTTTATCATGGGTCATCTGGAAAATCCAGTAAAATTATATAAACTGAAAACATCTGAAATATACCGTCTTCCTCCTCTTTTTCCTGGACAATCTGAGCTTTCACTTCTTCGAAAAGTAAGGGCTCAAATGTTGAGAGATAATCATCAACATCTTTGTACGAACCCTTCACTTCCTTCAATCCCAGAGCACTCCCGTCCCCAATCTTTTTATTGAAATTCTTCTTCTAATTAATAAAAGAAAATAATAATCACAAAGAGAGCACAATACATGCATGTATATATAAGCAAAAACATAAGCATAAACAACCGCATATAAGCTTTTATAACTGCTACATTCAATTCTAATACAGATACCCTAATATCTATCTATCTATAGATAATAACAAAATACATGCCAAAAATAACATGCACATTGTTTCTCACCCAAAATCACTTTCTAAATCTGGAAATCTATGCAAAATAATAATAACAATAACAATATTAATAATAATGCAATAAACTTTTTTTTTAATTAATAGTTATTATTCTTTTGATAATTATTTTATTATATTGAAGTCGAAAAATAAGTAATATGAGTATCAAATCGAAGATCTCAAAAAAAAAAAGTTTAATACAAACTTACAAGTGAAAACAAATTGTAAACATATTGTCCGTAAAATAGTCTCAAAGATCAAATGTAAAAAAAAAAAAAAAAAAAAAAAAAAAATTATATTTTTTACTTTTCCTCAATATCTCATTTATTTAAATTATATTATTTAAGTTCTATAATACTATCTATAAACTATTTTTTGTATTAATTATTATTCTTTTAATAATTATTTTATTATTTTGAAGTCATAGAAATATGTAATATGGGTGTCAAATCAAAAATCCCAACGAGAAGTTTAATACAAGATCACAAGTGAGAGCAAACTAAAAATATATTGTTCCTAAAATCTTCTCAAAGATCAAAGTAAAAGTTTTTACTTTTTCCTCAAAATCTTAATCATTTTAAATTATATTATTTAAGTTCTATTAATTATTATTCTTTTGATAATTATTGTATTATTTTAAAGTCGAGAAATATGTAATATATGTGTCAAATTGAAGATCTCAACGAGAAGTTTAATACAAGATAACAAATGAGAGCAAACTATAAACACTTTTTCAGTAAAAGCATCCCAAAGATCAAATGTAAAAGTTTATTTTATATTTTTTTAATTTTCCTCAATATCTCATTCATTTTAAATTATATCATTTAAGTTATATAATACTCAAAATTTAGAAAACCTGAAATCAATTCGACTCGAAAAAGGCAACAGGTCAACAATCCAAAGGTAGGACCGGGTCGAACCAATTTTAATTAAAAAATTAATAATTATTTCAAAGATCACAAAATTTTCTATAAAAAAAAAAGGTTATTTTACAAATAAAGCAACATTTACTCATTTGAATATAAAATTAAATACAAAAAAAATAACAATAATATAAATAACCGTCACCATATTATGCACAAAATTTCCCGCCAAAATTAACTTGCCTTAAATAAATATAGATGTCGTATTTAAATGTGTGTTGATTAATGCAATTGTTGTTTGAATTCATGTAGATTAATATCGTATTGAAATCCGTGTAGATAATATTGAGATTATAAAATTACTTTTATTTTTTGAGAAATTATATGTTTTTATACTATGGAAAAGGAAGGGTTGTTCGGTTAAACTATCTATATAAATTTATTGTGTTTATATTTGTAAATTATTGTTCTCTTGAAATTCATATTTATCTATTATATTATTAATATTTTTTTGAGGTCGTGGAGATTGATTTCGTATTTAAATATCTTTCTTGAACAAAATAAATATAAGATTAATTTTAATAATTGTCTAAAAATTATATGGTCTAAAATTTTCGGTATAATTTATTGACCTTCAATTTTGCCCGGTTGCCATGCCATGATAATTGCAAAATTTGCGGAAGTATTATTTTAAATACTTGATTTTAAAAATAAAAATATAATTTTATTGATCAAATACAAATATTTGCTTGGTTAAGATAAAACACACGTTTATAACTATTGTGATTGATGTTTTTAAAAGAAATTTAGAGTAAATGATAAATACGAGAGGTAAATGTAGAAATTGCGAATATTATGGTTAAAAATGAATAATATATTTTATCATTCTTAATTTTAATAGTTGTGTAAAGGTTATATGATATACAATTTTCGGTATAATTTTTTGACTCCAACGTTGCCTATTGTCATCATGATAATTGCTAGATTTACATAATTATTATTTTGTCTACTTGATTTTATAAGTAAAAATATAATTTTATTGATTAAATACAAATATTTGTGGGTTTAAGACTAAGTGCGCATTTATAATTATTATGATTGATATTTTGAATGAAAATTGGAAAAACTTAAATACGAGAGGCAAATGCATAAATCATGAGAAATATATTAATATCTTCCACAGAATCAATTTTGTTTCCTCAGTATTACATCAAACATGATATACCATTAAATAAACTACTAACTGTTTTTTAAAAGTTTAGTGTTTAAAAATATGTTTTTTATCTTTTCTAGGTAAGATGTGCGGTTGAAAAGTGGAGAGAGAAAATATGTGTGGTTAAAAACTGATTTGGAGAATTGTATTGTTTAAAAACATTTTTTTTTTTTTTTTTGCTTTTGCCCAACAGAGGCTAAATTTGCATTTTCCTTTAAGTTAATATAATAATAACACATAAAAATTATTTAAATTAACAGTCATTTATTACATAAACATATAAATTGACTTTTACAGTTTTACTATTCAAATAAGCTATTATAACTTGAATTAGTTATATTGTTTATTAAATTTTAATAATTATTGTAATATATTATTATTTTTCATGCATTTTGGATTCGTGTTAATTATGTATAAGCAATAAAATTTTACAAATACTTATCGAAATCGATAATTTTGAATAGCAAATTCCGTGCATCGCATAGGAGAAATACTAGTTAGGCCGAATATGTTAGTGTATATAGAGTATAAACCTAAAAAAAAAAGTAAAAAAAAAATAACAAGAAATTGAAATAAGTACGCTGGATTCCTTGAGTAGGCGAATGTAATCCCAGCTAAGGACAATTTTGTAGAAGCGGAGAATGCAGGCTTCTTCCTCAAGCCGGTTTTTGTCCACTGCCATGTCTCATAGGCAGTACTCAGTTGTTTCTGGTGGGTGTGCAGCAATGGCGGATCCAAAATTTTCAACTAGACCGAGCTGAATTTCAAAAAGTGAAATGTATCAAAAGTTATATGTATTACAAAAATAGTAGTTGCATGGTAATGTTCAGTGAAATTGTGATGGACGAGGTTTCAAAGCATAAAATTCATTTATAATAGATTCTACATCTATTTTATTAACTAAACATTGTTCGAAGAATGAGGATATCATTAGTTTTGGTTTCTTGCCAGATTGTTGTTCCATTTTGCGGTTCTAAGTTACAACAAAGTTAATCAATACTCAATTCACGGTCTCCAAATTAATTAACATTATAATTTATAACACACATCACAATATCACAGTCACCTTCAAAGTTCACAGAATCACACTCAAAAAATCAAAACGCGAAATCACATTTTCACTAACCTCGCAATCACGGTCAGTGGCAACCGATTGTCCGATTCAATCTCAAGACTAAGCGCATATCAAGCAAGGCAGGCCAGCAGATGGTTCAGAATGCAAATCTGTGAAGTTATTAAAGTTAAAGGGAATTAAATTACACAAATTTAAATTAAAGCTAATATAAAATCTAAAACAAAAATTGAAAATCAGAAATATAAGCAGACGAGCTCAAATAAACATTGTTAATTTTTTAATTACCACTTAGCAGTCATAGGTAGGTGGCAGTGGGCGAGCGGGGGGGAGTCGCACTTGTGTCGGACTGCCGAAGGTATGGACGCCTGTCGCCTTCCGCCTGGACTCTGCGCAGGGGAAGGTTGCTGGAGACCTGGAGCCACAGCAGCCGCTGGCGTTGGACGCTAAGACTGGAGTGGCGCCAGCGTAGTGCAAGCTGCCGTCTACGGTGCAAAACTAACGGGAAACGGAGTAGGAGGGTCGGAGGGAGCAGCAGCCAGCAACTAAGGTTTGGAGGTGGAGCGTTTTTGGAGGTTTTTTGGGGTAGAGTCGTGATAGTTCGATTTTGGGCTTGGAAAACATTTTGGGCTGTTGGATTATGGGCTATTTAATTTTTTCCGTGGAAATTAAAATCACCCCTAATTTATATATCAAATTTATAATAAATAAAATCAAATTTGTATTACTTCAAAATTTAGGTTTTAATTAAGATTTTAATTAATTAAAAAAATTAAGTAATAATATTCTATTATTAAATTAATTACTCAATCCTATCTTTATTTCACACTACTTCAAACCCTAACCAAATCATTTCTCTCTTTCTACATTAACCAATACAATCTCTCTTCGTATTCTGTTGTTTATCAGACCACTCCTTCCCTGCCACAGTCACACCACATCCCCGTCGGAGTCCATTGTTGTTGCATCGTTCTCCATCATATGTTGTTTATCAGACCACCCGACGCGGCCACACCCCATCCCCGCGGGAGTCCGTTGATGAATCGAGTGCAAGTAGCAGCGCCGCTACTTTGTTTCGCCACTGCTTCTGTTTGCGATCTGCTTATGTGATGGCGGTGCTACTCGAATATGGTGGGTGGGTTTGTTTGGTTGCAGGTCTTGGGGTGGGGTTGTGCGATAGTGGTCGTCGGAGGTGTGTGGTTCGTATCAGTGGCGGTCCAAAATTTTATATTTGGCCAAGCTGGGTTTTAAAGTTTTCTTGGGGGAATACCCGTGATTTTTTGGGCCTGAGCCGAGCTAACTTATAAATTAATAATCTATATCACATTCTATAAAGTAGATTCTAAATCATAGAAAATTATATAAATTTATAATTTATATGACATTCTCAAAATCAAATAATTTAATATCTAAATCACATAATCTAGAATTGACCGATTCCAAATCATATTATCCAACTGATGAGGTTCGAAGCGCGGAAGAAACGTCGAAAAGTTCCGAACTTAGGTTGTGGTTGGACTGATGAATCATGACCCGATATTCACGACGCGATGGCTCGACGATGCGGAATAAAGAACCACGACTTTCGAAACACCACAAGGATTTGCCCAATCTTCTTGATAAGTCTCTGATTTTGAACGCCACAAATATTCTAGCAAATATTTGATAAGTTCGATATTTGAACGCCACAAGAAATATTCTTGATAAGTTCGAAAACATAGGAATTCACCTATATCTTTTATTGAATCATCAATAAAAACTGTTTATATAAAAATCAAATCTCAAGTCTCCATTACAATGAATGGAAATGAATATAAATAAGTAAAATAACCTAACCGCTAATTGACTCAAAATAAAATTCTAATTAGACTAAAATTCTAAAATAGGCAAACAAATAATTAAAAACAAAATTTAACCTAAAAATACGCAAAAACCCTAATTTCCGTCTGCATAATTGACTTGCTGTTTTGAAGCCCCAAATGATGGAATTTGGCCATAAAATCGGTCGGTGAGGTTTGCTTAGTGGCCCATTTCTACTCGAAAAATACATAATATGCATCTAATTTCGACATGGTTGACTGGATTGCACTTTTATTTGGCTTGAATATTTAACTTTTTCCGTCAAGCCTGCTATGACTTCGATTGTCGAGGGTCCGGAACACATCACCAACATTATAACTCACATCCTTAAATTCAAATTTCAAAATCACATTCTGAATATCAATATTAAATGACAATCTCTAAATCAAATAAGATAATATAAATTATATAATCTAAAAACTGACTAAGTCCAAATCCATTATCTAACATTATCACTCACATTCTAAAATCAAATTCAAATCTCATAATCACATTATCACTAAACCTAGCAAAATCGCAATCAACTTATCAATCTCAACGCATTGAAAAATTAAGATACTTATCCCTAACCTGCAATACAAATATGACTATCTGAGAATGAGGTTAAAGTCAAAGGGGATTAAATTATAAAAATTTAAATACAAGCCAACACATGTACTCCTAAAAAAAACTAAGAGTCGATTTCATCTATCAATTTGTTCTACAGTAAATATCTAGACAGACCTTGAATTTATTAACTCGATATTTAGCATACTTTTGTTTCTGTTGCTTATGAAATTATGATACTTGATGTTTTGAAAAACCACATGGAAAGAAGCATATTTGGGTATGACTTATTTCTAAAAAAAAAGTCGCAAACAATCTAAGGGCTATCAAATTTATATTCCAAGGTGTAATGGAATTTGGTTTAACTATCAAATAAGTGCAAGTTTCAATTTTTTAAAGATAATCCCACTACCTATTTTTTAGCAAGCCTTCCAAAATTTTTGAAATTTGTATCTACCCGACACAAATAAAATCTTATGTCACAACAATGACTTAATGAGGATGTACAAAATGAAATGTATTGTAAGCATATGAACATCCTTTCACAAAGGTTGCAAGTTGCAAAGATACCCAAAATCTACAGAATAAAAATAATGAGAAAACTGAAAGGGGGCTGTAAACATAAAGCATCTTAAGACTTGAATCGATGTGAAAAATAACCTCGGAGTCTCGATGTTAGAGAAGAAAGAATTTTAAAGGCGATTCAGCGACCTCCAGGCCTCAAGAATCGCAGATGCGCAGACGAATCTCAAAGAAACGCAATAAGTGGAGCATGTGGACTGTAGAGTGATTGTTAAGTGTGGTATGTGGTCTCTAGAGGCCGGAGGGCTAGAGGCGGGCAGCGGTGCAGGGGAAGGTTTGGGCGAGGAGGGTTTGGGGAAAGAGAAATATCGAGACTTCAATCCTCAATTGTGTCTACGGCTCTACTGTGATTTGCACCAGGTCCGGGCGGTTTTCTACTGCTAGTTTTATTGGTTTGGATTGGGGGTTGCAATTGGGCCGAGCTAGTTTCTCAGTGATAATTAGCTCACATACCACCCAGTATAATTAAAAATGATCTATACCGAATATTAATTGAAAAATACCATAAAATGAATACTAATCAGATGTTTACCACATTATTCAAAAAAGAATTCATGTTCATATAAACGGAAATAACTAAAAATCAGGAAATGGGGGATGAAATCAAAACTAACCCTGAATTTTCTCCCAACAATAATGATGTAGAATAATCTAATTCCAATTCAAAATTCATCATATCATCGTCCCCAATACATCCCATATGCTTCCGAAAATATTTATGTAAACAAGCCAATTCCAGTTCAAAATCCAACACATCACAGCCCAAATTCATCTCAATTGCTGAAGGATTTTATAACCAAATTGAGTCTCGATGTTTATATTTTCACAACAGTTGAATTGCAGAGCTTCAATTGCAGCGTGATACAACAGCTGTATTTGTTTCATCTCAGAATTCATTGTATGAGCTTTTGTCCTGTTACTTTCAATTGAATTCCCCGACACACCTTTTGAATGCCGATTGATTGATGACTGTCCACAACAAACTAATGGGTGGGTTCATATATGTGTGATTATATATTTTTTTATTTGGGTTCCTTTAAATTTACCCTCCTCTTAATGTATATTAATTCGTTTCAAAAAATATGTGCACACACTTCATGGTGATAAGTGTGCTTTACACACTTCATGGTGATTATCAAAATGCTAATTTAGGAAGTAAATAAGTGTGTAAAGCACACAATTAAATGGAGTGGGATAAAATTTATTCAGCAATGCGCTATTCCATAGATTGGAGGATAATCATGTAAATCACGCCCATCATTTGTTTGATTTTCGTATACTCGAGCATCTTAAAAAAAAAAAAAAAACACTATGCCCGAAATCTCAAATCAATGTAGCAGATTTTTCGTTGTTGATATAAGAATCTTCCTACTCGTCACGCCTTGAATACCAGATCAATGCAATTTTTCAATGTTGAGATTCGAAGCTTTAACTACTGGACATTGATCATCTTGACAATGTTGATGCTTAAGGCTTAAGGTTTTGAAACCGTATACAAGTTATAAAACACTGGATGGAACTTGCAGATTCAGGCAGGTAGTGCACTATATGCATTCTTTTCACTATGATGTATACAAATGGATTTTCACTCGAGCATGATGGCAGCACACTCATATTAGTATCAGCTCTTACACTCAACAATTGTATTTGCACCTAAAATACATTTCCATTTATCCCAAGAAGATACCAGTACTTGGTACTCAAAAAAAAAATAATGGTTTTTTCATAATTACCTGTTTACAGCACTCTGAATTGGTAGATATATCGGACAAATATGAGTACTGAACGAATCACAGCAGCACCAGCACCAGCAGAAACAGCACCAATAGAAAAAGGAACATCAGTGCAATATTACCAAATAAGAAAGTCTACTGGACTGGAAATCGCACAACACTTTTAGCAATTTTATTTTTCAGCTTACGTTTTTGTTGTTCCAGTTTATTTCTTTTCATTGATGAGTTGTCACTCAATTACTGGGTCACTCTTTTCCTTCCTGCATTTAAATACTGGAACGTTGTTCATTTTTGCTTGATTTTTCCGAATGAATAAAATTTATTTTCCTTCAACATCTCTTAACTGCATTTTGCTCATGGTATCAGAGCAGAGCTGAAGATACCTAGAACTGACCACGAAATTCATTTGTTGAAGAAGATATGGCACACACGAATCCACCGGAGATAATCACTGGGGATGGAACAACAGAGAAGGAGTATTCAAACAAGGATCCGTTAGATCTGCAAAATTCAGATCATCCTGGTATGCTTTTGGTTACCTCAGTTTTAACAGGCAGAAATTATCTTAGTTGGAGTAGATCTATTGTGATAGCATTGGGAGCTAAAATGAAATTGGGGTTCATTGATGGAAATTGTGATAAACCTACTGAAAATCAGTCTAAAATCGAGCAATGGATAAGGGTAGACTGTATGGTCAGATCATGGCTATTAAATTCAATTGATAAAGACATCGTGGAAGCTTTCATTTATACAAAATCAGCAAAGGATCTGTGGTTGGAATTGAAGGAGAGATATGGTAAGTGCAATGGTCCAATGATTTACCAATTGCAGAGGGAGATAAGCAGCATCTCGCAAGGAGTATTGACAATTGAGAAGTACCTTACGAAATTGAAGGAGTTATGGGATGAATTGGCATGCTTAATGCCAATACCGATTTGTACCTGCACAGCCTCAAAGGAAGTATCAGATCTAACAGTTTTCAATCAACTCATGCAGTTTCTAATGGGATTAAATGATACTTTTGACCACATTAGGAATCAGATTCTGGTAATGGATCCACTTCCTTTAATGAATAAGGCTTACTCCTTGGTACTGAGAGTTGAAAAACAGAGGGAAGTACACAACATTTTTCCAGAATCAAATGACCATACAGCTATGTTGGTTAGATCCACAGATTACAGAAAGGATAATGGAGGCAGAGGTAGTTTTGGTAGAGGATTTATGAAAAATAATGCTGGTAGAGGACAATTTAATTTAGGAAGAGGAAGTGGTCGAAGATATGGTTCTGAGAAAGAAAATGCCAATTGTGATCACTGTGGCACGAGAGGTCACACAAGAGATGGTTGTTTCAAGTTAATTGGATATCTCGAGTGGTATAGGATACCAAAAGAACAGAGATCAAAGGCTATGGGAGATGGACGTTTTTTGGCTAACATGGCTGAGACACCTTTTGATTTTAAAGATGATCAGATCAATAATGCCAGGAAGATGGATATGGCACTTCCCTCAGACTTAACCAATCGTGTTACACAAGAAGTCCTTAAAGCATTGAGGGGAAAGAAGCTGGCAGACTCTGAAAACAAGGTGAATTTTACACATATCAAGGAATATGCAGGTATGAGTTCATTACATTCTTCCTTAGCTGGTTTTGATCATTTGAAATCAGGATCTTGGATCATTGATACAGGAGCTAGTAACCACATCTGCACAGACAAAAACCTGATGTCAAATTTGACTTTGGCCACACAGCCTATATTTGTTTGCCTACCTGATGGAACTAACAAAATAGTTAATTACACTGGTGATGTCAAAATGAATTCTGAACTACTCTTAACTGATTCCCTATATGTCCCCAGCTTCAAGTTCAACCTACTATCAGTACCAAAAATCACTCAAAATGCAAATCTAAAATTGACCTTTTACCCTGATATTTGCTTGTTGCAGGACCTGCAGAGTGAGATGATATTAGCAATTGGCAAGGTTGTAGGAAAGTTATATCTGTTGGATGAGTCTTGTTTTATATCCAAGGATAGTAGCACTAAAGAAAAATTGTCTGCTCAATCTACATTTTACAACCGCACTAATTCTTGTAATCAGATTGTTGATTCTAATAAAATTCCTATTTCTTCTTCTGTTGATCAGTTGCTCAAATGGCATTTTAGACTTGGTCATGCATCTTGTTATACTATGAAATACCTGGAATTTCTCAAACATGTTCCTGATAAGTCAGATTTGATAAAACAGTGTGAAGTTTGCCATAAAGCCAAACAGCAAAGAAATTCATTTCCCACCAGCCTCATTCATACACAAACCACCTTTGAACTCATACATGCCGACCTTTGGGGACCTTATAGACAGTTTTCCCTTACAGGCACACCTTATATGCTGACCATAGTTGATGATTTCAGCAGATCCACATGAACTTTTCTTCTTGTACATAAAACACAAGTTACAAAAACTCTTGACAACTTCTTTAGAATGGTCCAAACCCAATTCAATAAAAAGGTCAAGTGCATTAGAACAAATCATGGCACTGAGTTTCTTGGCATTGATTGTCAGACTCTTTTCCAAACTTTTGGAATCATTCATCACAAGACTTGCGTATATACACCTCAACAAAATGGGGTAGTTGAACGGAAACACAAACATTTGCTTCAAATCGCTAGAGCCCTAATGTTCCAAGCAAATTTGCCAAGAAAATTTTGGACCTATTCCTTATTAATGACTACATTCATTATAAACAGATTGCCTACCCAAATTTTGAAGTGGCTTACTCCTTTTGAGAAGCTATTTGGACACAAACCTGACTATTCTCTAGTTAAAACCTTTGGTTGTCTGTGTCATATTGCAAATACCAAACCAAATAAAACAAAGTTTGATTCAAGAGCTCACACATGTATCTTCTTGGGATATAATCCTGGACAGAACGGGTTTAAAGTCTTTGATATAAACACAAAACAAATTCATATCTCAAGAGATATAGAATTTTTTGAGTCAACTTTTCCTTTCAGAAAAGAAGAGGCAAATTACTCTTATCCTTCTCTGCCATTAATTCAGCCTTTTGATGATGAACCAGTCTTACCAGAAGCAGTTATTTCCCCTTCTAGAGTTGCAACAGATCCTTTACATGTCTCACCTCAGATTGAAACACAACAAAATGATCAAAATTCTGCTGATTCATTTACAGATTCTGTTCCAGTAGTTCAAGTTCCTTTTCATGAACCTGAATCATTAACAGACACTGATCCTGCAATTTTGACTCATCCAAATTCACCAATTCCTACTTCTAGGCATAGTACTAGAATCAAAACACAACCTTCCTGGTTACAAGACTTCATCACCAGTATTACAGTCACACAAGATTTGCCAATTGCTGAAGCTATTTCACCCTGCAATAAGGTCTCTCCTACTCACAATAGATATACTCCACCAACTTTTCCCTTTATTGACTCTCCACATCTTATGCCTTCTTATAGTGCATTTTTAGCAAATGTATCAATTGTTCAAGAACCTGATTCTTATAATCAAGCAAGCAAAAGCAAGGAATGGAATGAAGCTATGCAGTTGGAACTTGATACATTGGAAGCCAACCAAACGTGGGATTTGACTGCACTTCCTGTTGGTAAGAAGGCCATAGGCTCAATGTGGGTATATAAGATCAAATTAAAGGCAGATGGCACAATTGATAGATTAAAGGCTAGACTTGTTGCAAAGGGGTACCATCAATTGCAAGGCGTGGATTACTTCGATAACTTCTCACCAGTTGCTAAACTTGTGACTGTTAGACTATTTTTGGCTGTTGTATCAGGAAAGGGATGGCCTTTGCATCAGCTGGACATTAATAATGCGTTTCTACATGGTTTCCTAGATGAGGAAGTGTACATGTTACCCCCAGAGGGATATAATAAGGCTTTACCAAGACAGGTATGTAAGCTGAAGAGAAGCTTGTATGGACTGAAACAAGCCTCGCGTAAGTGGAATACAGAACTATGTCATAAACTTCAAACTTTTGGTTTTCAACAATCAGCACATGATCACTGTTTGTTCACTAAACATTCTTCACATTCAACTCTTTTCCTCCTTGTATATGTTGATGACGTACTAGTCACAGGTTCGAATGAAGAAGAAATTATTGACACAAAGAAATTCTTGCATCAAGCCTTTACTATAAAGGACTTAGGATGTGCAAAATATTTCTTAGGATTGGAAATTGCACGAAATCCAGATGGCATGTATATAAATCAAAGGAAGTATATAGTTGATCTTCTTCATGATGCAGGAATGCTTGGAGCTAAACCAGTACATGTTCCTATACCTAAAGGCTCAAAATTTGTTGCTCAAGCAGGAACATTACTTGATGATCCAGAGAAACATAGGAGGTTGATTGGGAACCTTCTTTATTTAAATCTAACCAGGCCTGATATCACTTATGGAGTGCAGCAGTTAAGCCAATTTGTTCATGCTCCATGTCAGAAGCACTGGTAATTTGCCTTAAATCTGCTTAAATATCTTAAAGGGTGTCCCTCCAGAGGACTTTTCTTTCCAGCTCAGAATTCTTTTCACTTGGAAGCCTACTCTGATGCATATTGGGGTTCGTGTCTTGATACATGAAAATAACTCACTGGTTATTGTATTTTCATGGGCTCTGCCTTAGTTTCATGGAAAACAAAGAATCAGGCAACCGTATCTCTATCTCGGTCTTCAGCTGAGGCAGAATACAGAAGTATGGGTAGCACCGTTTGCGAATTACAGTGGATTAGTTACATCCTCCATGATCTTTACATTCCTATATCTACACCTATTTCATTTTGGTGTGATAATAAAGCTGCCTTACATATAACAACTAATCCAGTTTTCCAAGAGAAAACCAAACATTTGGACATTGATTGCCATGTCGTGCGGAATCAATTCAAGTCTGGCTTCATTCTTCCCAAATTCGTGCCATCAAATTTTCAACTTGCAGATGTTTTTACTAAAACGCTTGCTGCTCCACAGTTTGTTCGGATTATTTCCAAGTTGGGATTGGGTGATCTCCACCAATTTCAACTTGAGGGGGGGGGGATGAACGAATCACAGCAGCACCAGCACCAACAGAAAAAGGAACAATAGTGCAATATTACCAAATAAGAAAGTCTACTGGACTGGAAATCGCACAACACTTTTAGCACTTTTATTTTTCAGCTTACATTTTTGTTGTTCCAGTTTATTTCTTTTCATTGATGAGTTGTCACTCAATGATTGGGTCACTCTTTTCCTTCATGCATTTAAATATTGTAACGTTGTTCATTTTTGCTTGATTTTTCCGAATGAATAAAATTTATTTTCCTTCAACATCTCTTAATTGCATTTTGTTCAACTGCTTTTGATATTTTCCAGTTTTATAGGATGATAACTGAATGGATGATTATGGACAGACCATGGTGATAAGTGTGCCTTACACACTTATTTACTTCCTAAATTAGCATTTTAATTGACAAATTGAGCAAATTTCTACTTATAAATTGTGTTTATCTTGTACAATTAGGCACAACCTCAATTGGAATGATAATAGACAAGATTGAAGAAGAATTGAGCTAAAAGAAAAGAAAATTTGATGTCCAAGGACCTAATTGAAGGAAATCAAAAGTTTGGGGACTCAATCGCAACATCTCAAAATTCGAGGACTAATTTGAAGAAGATCAGAAAATGAGGGGCTTGACTTGCAATTTGTTAAAAGAAAAAGAAAAAAAAAAGGAAACAAAAGAAAAAATAATATATATAAATATAACAAGGTATTGCCTTGTTTGTGGCAATGCGCACACCAAGTGCCCAGCAAAATTGGACAGAATGTAATTATGTCTCCCACGTTATCGCGTGAGTTTGGTTCACGCGATCGCGTTAGCCAATTTTGGCCCAACTGGATTATTTTTTATTATTATTATTTTGCGTTAAGGGCGTGTTTGGCTTTAATTTTTGGCTTTTTGAGACCTTTTTAGGTCAAATTTTTGGGGGTATTTATACTCCTACTCCCCTCTATCAAAATCAACATTTTTTCTCTCCAAACCCTAGCCTCTTATCCCTTTTCTTCTTCTTTCTTTTCTTTGTTTTTGCTTTAGTTTGTAATCACCAGTACAAAAATATCAAAATAATTAAATAACAAATTAGCGTCATTTTTCAAGGAAAACGACACCTGTAAAAAATGCGGTGGCAAAATCGCAAATAAATGTTTAATAAAGGCGTCGGTTGTTAGGAAACAACCGACGCCAATTAACCGGGTCGAGTAAGGGTGTAGGTTCTTACATAAGAACCGACGCCTATAAATCAAGTATAGGCGTCGGTTCTTAGAAAGAACCGTCGCCTTTTGATAATAGGCGTAGGTTCTTATAAAGAACCGACGCCTATACTTAGGCTTTATTTTCACGCTTTCACCAAAATTTCAGGCATTTCCCTCATTTCATCACCAAAATTTCCAGCTCCAGCCACTTCCCGCACCATTTTCAGTTCAACCGAGGTCACCATTGCCCTACCTTCTCACGTCACCGCCACCGTACGCCACCAACCCTCCACTCGACGATCTCTCTAGCACCCCACCGCCACCATCTAGCGACCTCAGCCTCGCACCACCAGCCTGAGGTTCCACAACCCACTGCACGTGCCACCAGCTCGGGCTCCTTCGCCCCCGCGCGCCATAGCACCTGCGCCCGCGCCACCATCCACCCAAAACCCGCGCACCATCTCTTGATGATAATTTTACTGGTGATTTTAGTGTGTTTCAATTTAAATAAGAAAAGGATGAATGTCTTGATGATAATTTTACTGGTGATTTTAGTGTTTGAAGGTAATTATTGTGAAATAGCGTTTTCCACCACTGTAACATACGATAGCAAGGCATTGGTTATTGATGGAAAGAGGAGAATTTTGCAGTCAGGGTCTTTTCATTATCCACGAACGACGCCTGATGTGAGTTTGAATTTTATTTGTCTTAGGTGTAGTAATATTGATTCAGAGATCCATTATAATCTGAAGGAACTTTCATATTTATCCGTAATTTTGGTTTTAGTAAAATGTGGGAAATCACGTCTGCTGTTCTGCTGGTGGTGAATTGTAGGTGTGGCCAGAAATTATCAGGAAGGCAAAGGAAGGAGGATTGGACGTGATTGAGACTTATGTCTTTTGGAATTATCATGAGCCTGTCCGAGGAGAGGTATAAAAGTTGCATTGTGAGTTTATTTTAACAGTAGTTTAGTGAACTCCTTGGTTGAATTTCGATGAAACTTTAAAGCCAAATCTTGTGGTTTACTATGCGGAGTCTTGAGTGAATAAACATTGTTTACTTATAAGTTCTTACTGTGTTGAAATCTGGTCTGTATTTGATTTAGTTCTGCATTAAATGATCAGTCAAACTAAATACCAGACTGCCAAGGTCTTTACTCTTTAAACCTTCTTGAAATAGTTGCATAAAGCTAATGTGCATATGAGAACTAATGGTTGTACGTGAAACAATTTCTGCTGACTTTTTAATTTTAACAGCAGAACTTTATTCTATTGCTGTTTGTTTCCATTCCTTGGCAATGAATATTGGCAGGCATGGAACCCCCAGATTATAGAATCTGCTGTATCAAAAATAATCGAAGGCCAAATTTTTATTCCTAAACTGTCCTGAATTGCATCAGCTGTGACCTTAATGCGGAAAGGATGATTTATTTATTTTTTACGTATATTTATAATTTAATAATGGTGCAATTTCATTCCAGGAATCACTTCTATGAGTAATACAGCCTATTTTTCATCCTCTTTCCAGTAAAGCTAGTTTAAGTTGGTTTGTAATGTTTGCTGGGGTTTCTTGCCTCCATTGCGCTGTATTTTATCACAAGTCAATTACTATTGATTGTAGAATCCTCTTAATGTTCCTGTGCTAGCTAATTAGAAAAAAAAATTATTGCTTGGAGTAACCCCAACTCCTGAGCACAAAATGACTTTGTTTGCAAATATTATTTCTTCATTATTACTATAATTTCAACTCTGTTAGTTACTCTTTTTGAAATTTGTTGTACTACTTTGAAGGCAGATTTGACCTCGTACGGTTCGTGAAGACAGTGCAAGATGCTGGCCTCTTTGTGCACCTGAGAATAGGTCCCTATGCTTGCGCAGAATGGAACTATGGGCCTGTTTTTTTATTGAATTTTTTTCTATAACATAACCACCTTGATGCCCAGTGGAGTAATGTGGGGGATGGGGGGCTAGACTCTCTTTCTTAAAGTCCCTGTTTACGCTATCCCAAAAGAGTAATTTATTTCTACTATCTCTCATCAGGCATCTCAGTGCAGTTCTACGTCTCCTAGCCTATCTTTGTAGTTTTTTATTAAGTAAAATTGACACCTGCCTTCATTTGTGTCTTATTTAAATATTCCTTTAGAGCTGTTTTCTTGAAAGAAGAAGATTTAGAGGCTACGCAATCTCAAAGTTATATTCTCAAATAATCAATCCCCTCTATAATATGCATTTAGCTACGTCTAATGTTGTTTACTTAATTCTTTATTTTTGCATTTCCTGCATCAGGGGATTCCCAGTCTGGTTGCATTTTATTCCAACTCATTTTTTTACAGTATTCAATCTACACAATAAATATTCACTTTCATTAGATTATTAATAGTAGTTTTAATTTTGAATATTCAAATTTTAGTGTCCTCAGCAACCTAGATGAGATGAGTGTGGCTATTAT
Organism: Ligustrum vulgare; assembly: GCA_963555705.1. Classification (NCBI taxonomy): domain Eukaryota; kingdom Viridiplantae; phylum Streptophyta; class Magnoliopsida; order Lamiales; family Oleaceae; genus Ligustrum; species Ligustrum vulgare. The sequence continues at coordinate 29,236,620 of OY743186.1, read as the reverse complement.
GTTATGAGAAACATGTTCGAGATAGTCACAGCCCATTCTCAACTTACTTCTCTACACGAGGTATAAGTTATTGATGATAGTTGTTTAATTATGATTTATATATGTAATTGTCATAATAAATATTAATTCTTATTAATTATTTTTAGGCATTTCAAGAATTTTATTCAACAGAGGAAATTGACGAGGTTCGAAATTTATGGGCCAAATACTTCGTCGAAGAGTGTATGTAAATTTGGCTCATTTTATGTTAACATGTACAAATTTTTTTAACAATATTGTGAATACAAAATTAATTATTTCGAAATTCTGTTTATTGAGTTATTAAGTTTTGTTTTGTATTCCTCGATTATGTATTTGTTGAAGATAATTAGTTGATGTGTATGTGATTGTTATAGTGTATATAGGTATAATGGAAATATAAATAAATGAATAATTAAAAAAAAAATTCATACTAAAAGGCGTCGATTGTTGTTGAAAATCGAAACCTATAAGTATGACTAAAGGCGTCGGTTGTTTATAACAACCGACTCCTTTAGTCATATAAAGGCGTCGGTTTTCATTCAATAACCGACGCCTTTATTTGACTTAAGGCTTCGGTTGTTACTTAACAACCGACGCCTTAAATTAAGATAAGGCGTCAGTTTAAAATCGACGCCTTAAGTATACAGTTTTAACGTCGCTACAATAGGCGTCTCCTATACAATCGACGTCTTTTCCGCTTTACAACCGACGCCTTTGACTCTTATTGTACTAGTGAATTTTAGTTTGTAATTTTGTTTTGTTTCCAAGTTGCTAGTCTCCATTGAAGCTATGAAGCAAGATGTGAGGTGAAGATTCAAAGTATTGTTGAAGGAATTTTGGAGTAAAAACCAAGGGAAGTAATTTATTTCATTATCTTGTATTTTTAATCTTTGATTTCTATATTTTGTGATGTATTTTTATAAACCTCAACTTTTGTGCAAAATCTATACAGTGGGCTAGTTGTTTATGTTGAGATGATTGATGTAGCTTAACTTAGTTTAAGTAATTTTAATATTTTTGAGATGTATTTTTATAAACCTCAACTTTTGTGCAAAATCTATACAGTGGGCTAGTTGTTTATGTTGAGATGATTGATGTAGCTTAACTTAGTTTAAGTAATTTTAATGTTTGTTTATTAATTTTGAGCTTATTTCATGTGTGTTTGTTATTGAGATTATTCCACGTGTTTGATTGATCACCAAATATATGTTTTGTGAAGTGTATGATAATCGAGAGAAATTGTGCATTTTAGACCAAATAACAAATGCTTTAGGTTCTTGTTAAGAATAGAGATATACCTTAAACCCTAGATAATCCATTGTGCTATTTTAATGCAATTTATTGAGTTTTAATCGACATATAGATATAGTAGGTTAAACCAATTGATTGTGGTAGTTTCACTCGAGAGAGGTAATTAGCTAAACTTAAAAAATATGGTATAACATTTTAAATGAGTAATTTATTAATTTGCATGTGTTGAGAGAATACTTAAGCAAGAGTTAAGTGAAATCATGAATCCCAACTATTTATCTTTCATTTTCCTCATTTTAATTTAGTTGAAAATTAGTTTCTTTAATTTAGAAATTTACAAAAATCCATCTTTTTATTGTGTGTTTCATTTGTTAAGATTAAATTAACTAAAGTGTAATTGAGTATACATTCCTCGTGGGATCAACCATCCAGACTCAAAAAAATCCACTTTATTAATTGTACGTGACCCATGCGCTTGCGGTACACTATTTTAGCTAACAAATTTTTGGCGTCGTTATCAGGGACTGTTTTTACTTTGATTATTACTTTAATTAATTTTAGTTTTAGCAACTTGTAATTATTTTTGTTTTATATTTTATTTTGTTACATTTGGTTAACCACCACAATTCTAATATTTCTTGTGTTTGTTTTTCTTTCTATGCATATTTGATTCTAATATTGGCAAAATAGGAAAGCAATTACAATGAAAAATCTCAACATGGGTGATGAACACATGCTTGAAGAATATTCAAGATGTGAAATTTGTTACAAGATGCATTGTAATGGACAATGTTTGTTTTCGAAAAATAGTATGATTACGTCGAACCTTATTAAGTTTAGACAATATTTGAAATGTCGAAAACAAGCAAGTGATACATTGGATGTAAGTTACATGCTCTTGGGAGATTGTGTACCGGATGATTGGGATGAGAACATCACTCTTGTGGGAGATGGTCCTCCACTATTAAATGAGAAGGTACTTTCAAAGTATTACAACGAGCTTGCCAAATAGGATGAAGATGATATGCATATGGGAGATGTCATGTATTGGGAAGGATTTCGAATATGGGGGTATAATCCACTCTTGGGGATTAATAGGAAAAACTTTCCATTGTCCATAGATTCAAATTTTGGATCGATCATTCAATCCGAGGAGACATCAACCAATGGAGACGAGGTTGAAGAGAATGACAATTTAATCACAAAAGAATCACATGGGGGAAGTGATAATTAATGAGGAAGAGATCAAATCAATTTTTCTCAATTTCATTGATTGTCCAATAATTGATTTTGTGATTAAGTCACTTGAGGAGGAGCAAGTCTACATTGTTTAGTTTGAATTGGATAAAATAGGCAAGTCCCATGACATTGGAAGGGGCAAAGTGCAAGTATTTCGAATCAATGAAGAGTGGAGCAAAGCCAAAATAAGCAAAATGGGCAAGGCATCAAAAGCTATGTTTAGTGCCATGAAGTACTTATGCGGAGAGTCGAGCTAATGACTTTAAAATAAGTGCTTAATGAGAGACAACCCATTCTCTATCCTTTACTTGATTTACTTTTACTTTTATTTTTATTTTTGCATTTCATTTACTTTCTTGCAAATAAGTTAGTTAGGCCCAAGTCTCCATCTTCCACATTTATTTCCCTCAAATTGGGTAGTGTGAAATAGTTCCAATGCATTCTTATTTAATTCTAATATACACTCATATCAACCTTTCGAAGTCAAAAAATTGCTTAACACTCAATTTTAAATCATATGGTGCATATTGTATTTTATCTTGAAGTGTGATTTAATGTTGAGGTTGATGGGTAAATTGTATTGGATTTATGTGTTAGAATTGAGATGTTGAATGTGATTTAAATTGTTGGGTCATTCACCACTTAATATCTAGTCTTTGCTTGTGTTCTCATAGGATGCTCACAAGGTGTTCGATGAAACGCCTCATTGGAGAAATTTGTGTTCAATCGATTGGAGGCTTCAACACAAGTTTGGGGGTGAATTGTTGGTGCTTGCAATGAGATTTTCACATGCCCAAAACTACTTATGAGTGCCCCACCACTTCTTGGGATGTCTAGTAACTTCTTTCCTCATTGATTTTATTTTACACATTGAGGACAATGTACATTTCAAGTTTGGGCTGATTTCTTGTGTATTGACATGTTAGATAGCCTTGCCGACCAGGATTACTTGATGTTTGAAATTGTTATTGATTCATGATTTATGACCAAATGTGTTACTTGTGTCATTTTCTATAAAATGCTTATTCATGTAAGATCCTAATTATCCTGAGCACAATAGTCATGATTGATTGTTGGTGAGTTTGGGAATTGTTGAAGAGTGAAGAGGTTAAAGGAGTAGAAAAACTAGGTTGTGAGCGTGTATTTTAATTTTTATCAACCTATCCATTTTTTTCTAATGCTCTAAAATCTCTTAATCCTAATGCAAGACAAGTTTGGGGGTGGTCGACCCGGTGAAGGAGATGGTCTAGACGTGTGGTGATTCCATGCAGTTTGGAAATAAATTTTGTGTGAAGTGTATTCCACCAAGTATAAGCTAAGTAATGACCGTATTCTAGAGTTCTAAGCCCATTTTAATTTTTGCATTGCCCTATTAGGAGCCTTTTTGACTCGAGTAATTAAGCCCGTAGGAGTATCTTGAAACTTGGGAGTCACCGGCCTAAAGCTCGCTACATGGGTCAATTAAAAAACTTAATGAGTAGGGTACATACACACTCTGAAAAAAAATTTAAAAAAAAAAAAAAAAAAAACACTTCATCATTGCATTTGCTTAATAAGTCTACCTCACTTCGTAGCATTTTTTATTCGAGTTATTAAGTCCGTAGGGGTATTTTGAAACTTGGTACCCTTTGATCTTAAAATAATTGGGTCGACCTAAAGCTCGCTACGTGGGTTAATTAGAAAGCTTAAGGGAGTGGGGAAGACACGAGCATTCATCACGTTAGTTGTTGAAATCATGCATTTGTACTTGCATAAGGGCTTAGATTAATAGTGTGCTTATTATAAGGTTGAATGTCGAATCACTCATTTAGTGGAGAATCAGTGCATTTCTAGATTGTTGAGATTACCGATAAAACACAAACAAGCTACAATGGAAAAAGAAATGAGTGATTTGAGAGTACCCTCTAGAATTGCATCATGAAAGAGGAAAAAAAAATTTATTGGGGGATGAATGTCACGAGTGAGGAAGGAAAGAATTAACCACTAATTGTGGGTTAGTTTTGACTTGAAACCTCTTTATTCATCAATATTCCTGAAACTTTGACAATTGAAAGTGGCTATACACACACATACACACTCTGATTGAACATCGGATAAGCTAAGCTTCTTTTTGGTAGCATTATTTGGAAATATACTTTTGAATTTATTATACAATTTTACACTCATGAGTAATTTGCAAGTTATCTAACATTGTTGATCTATATTCCATGTTACTTGATTGTACTAGTAGATAATTTTGCTCAAGACGAGCAAAAGCTCAAGTTTGGGGGTGTGATAAGTGTGCTTTACACGCTTATTTACTTCCTAAATTAACATTTTAATTGACAAATTGAGCAAATTTTTACTTATAAATTGTGTTTATCTTGTACAATTAGGTACAACCTCAATTGGAATGAAAATTGACAAGATTGAAGAAGAATTGAGCTAAAAGAAAAGCAGATTTGATGTTCAAGGACCTAATTGAAAGAAATCAAAAGTTTGGAGACTCAATTGCAACATCTTTGAAAGTTGGAGGACTAGAGATGCAAATATTTTAGGGGCATATTTGTAATAAAAGTCAGAATTCGAGGACTAATTTGAAGAAGACCAAAAGATGAGGGGCTTGACTTGTAATTTGTTAAAAGAAAAAGAAAAAAAGGAAACAAAAGAAAAAATAATATATATAAATATAACAAGGCATTGCCTTGTTTGTGGCAATGCTGGGCGCATTAAGGGCGCGTTTGACTTTAATTTTTGGCTTTTTGGGACTTTTTATGTTAGATATTTGGGGGTATTTATATTCCTACTCCCTCTATCAAAATCAACAATTTCTCTCTTCAAACCCTAGCCTCTTATCCCTTTTCTTCTTCTTTCTTTTCTTTCCTTTAGCTTTAGTTTGTAATTTTAGTTTGTAGTTTTGTTTTGTTTCCAAGTTGCCAGTCTCCATTAAAGCTATGAAGCAAGAAATGAGGTGAAGATTCAAAGCATTGTTGAATGAATTTTGGAGTAAAAACCAAGGGGAGTGATTTATTTCATTATCTTGTATTTTAATCTTTGATTTCTATATTTTGTGATGTATTTTTATAAACCTCAACTTTTGTGCAAAATTTATACAATGAGCTAGTTGTTTTACGTTGGGATGATTGATGTAACTTAACTTAGTTTAAGTAATTTTAATGTTTGTTTATTAATTTTGAGCTTAATTCATGTGCGTTTGTTATTGAGATTATTCCATGTGTTTGATTGATCACCAAATATATGTTTTGTGAAGTGTATGATAATCGAGAGATATTGTGCATTTTAGACCAAATAACAAATGCTCTAGGTTCTTGTTAAGGATAGAGATATAACTTAAACCCTAGATTATCCATTGAGCTATTTTAATGCAATTTATTGAGTTTTAATCGACATAGAGATATAGTAGGTTAAACCAATTGATTAGAGTTAGTTTCAATCGAGAGAGGTAATTAGCTAAACTTGAAAAATCGAGTCTAACATTGTAAATGAGTAATTTATTAATTTGCATGTGTTGAGAGATTACTTAAGCCAGAGTTAAGTGAAATCATGAATCCCAACTATTTATCTTTCATTTTACTCATTTTAATTTAGTTGAAAATTAGTTTCTTTAATTTAGAAATTTTCAAAAACCCATCTTTTTATTGTGTGTTTCATTTGTTAAGATTAAATTAACTAAAGTGTAATTGAGTGTACATTTCTAGTGGGATCGACAATCCGGACTCAAAAAAACCACTTTATTACTTGTACCGATCCGTGCGCTTGCGGTACACTATTTTAGCGAGCACAAGGCAGATAGAAATGGTGATTTATTTATGCAAATTATGAAATATAGATAGAAACCGGCTTCCACAAAATGAAGTGAAAATTTTAAATCGTAAGATACTCCTATTTTTTTGAAATGGTTTGAGAGTAATGGTATTTGATAAGTCAAGGTAAAATATTGTGTAACAGACATTCCATGTTTTGTTTCTATCTCCTATTTTCTCTCAGAATTTTGTTAAAATGGTATTTTACCAATTCAATTCTAATAAATTTGTATTTTTCATATATAAATATATTGGATGGTATATTTCATTAACAGGTTTATTTATGTGGTATCAGTCCTATTTCCCCAATTTCTTTTTGAGGAAATTACACATAACCCTGTTAAATAGGAATCAAATTCAAAAATAAGATCGAACTTATAAAACTTCAAATTTCTGGTTTTAATAAAATTTTAAAATATATTTAATTTAATAAATTATAATAATCTATAATCTATCCTAATCAAAATATCAGTTCAAACCCTACTACCTAACAAACTCTCTACTCTCTCCCTTTCCACACTTCAATTCACTCCTTCGACGGTGGCGGGGCAAACTCATCTGGCGATGGCAGTCCAATCATCCACCACACTCCACCCACCATATCTCGCAGCCACAGCATCGCCGCACGCAATTGTACAAGATCTCGCTGCAGCTTCCTTGAATCATGAGGTAAGATCTCGACCGCAGCGTTGTCGTAATCCAGCCAGACGCTGTATGGTGGTGTTGGTGATGTTGAGGACGGTGATGATAATGTGTTGTTGAATGCTGCTTCACGTGGTGGTGTGAGTGTTTTTATGTAGATGTTAGGTGCGACTTTGGTGTGGCATTGCCGTGGATACGATGGTGGTGGTGGTGGTGTGGTGGTTTGGTGGATGCGATGGTGCCGTAGTGTGCAGCGTTTCATGGTGGTTGATGGTGATGTTTGTGTTGCAGTGTGGTGGCGATTTGGTACTGTATTTTTGTCATTTTTGTTGTTGTCTATTGCTGTAGTGTTGTTGTCTGTGTGCTGTGGTGTGGTGTGCAGCGTTTGATGGTGGGTTGTGGCGGTTTGGTGGATGCGGTATTTCGTTCTTTTTTTTTTTTTTAAGATTGAGGTTGAGGGCTGTGGGGAAGACGATGTGGCGAAGGCGGTGGTGGTCGGAGGAGGCGATTATGACTATGGCCTGGAAAAAAATTGTGATCTTAATATTTTTGTGGTGGTGCACGTTAAACTAAAATTGTAACCTATATAAATTTTTTTACATGTGACCTTAAAATTATTACTTGTGACTTTAAAAATGGTGATTGTGACCAGAAATTATTGGATTGTAACCTAATCGTGATTTGTGACTCCAAATAATTTGTGACCTAAACACCTCATTTATGTATTTTTCCCTTTCTTTTTTGGACCAAGCTAATTTTTTTTATAGGCATCTGGGCTTTACTTAGGTCGAGCTATAGCTTAGTACGGGCCACATGTAGATCCGACCATGTTGGTAATGGTGTTGTTTGCGGTGGTGGTGTTTTGTATGCGGTGGTGAGGGAGAGTGAAATTTTGGTTTTGAAATTTGGACATCATGTGCAATTTTGTTGATGGTGGTGGAGGTTGGCGACAATGGCGACGACAGCGAAGACAACGGTGGTGTTGGTGGTGGTGAGGTGGCTGGAGATGTTGATTGTTCAAGATATTGACATGATAAATGTGACTTAAAAAAATGTGACATAATAATCGATAATTTGTGACGAAGAAATTATATAACTGTGACCTAATAATTTGATAATTGTTACTTAAAAGATTTGGGACCTAATAATTTGATAAGTTGTGACCCTAAAAAAAGTCGAGATTGACTAATTTGACATTTGTGTGACCTGCTGATTTAGTAATTTGTGACCTTGAAATCAGTTTTGAAACTTGTTATCTAAAAGTTGTGTTTGTGACATGAATTTATACAATGTTGTGATATATATATATATATATATATATATAATTTAACATAATTAATTAATATTAATTACAACCTGATTTTTGAATAAATATAGGTTTGATCTTATTTTTGAAATTTGTATTTTTAAACCCCTTATTTATGTATTTTTCCCTTTTTTCCTGGGTGTTTGCACAAGTTCCCAACATTTAGTATCATAATTAAAAGTGTTAATTACATGTGAGCTGATTTATAGATGGACAAATTCACAATTCAAGAATACTAGTATTATATTCATCTATCAGGTGGTAAATAGAATTTATACAATAATTATTAAATTATAACATAAATATAATTCTCTCTCTCTCTCTCTCTCTCTCTCTCTCTCTCTCTCTCTCTCTCTCTCTCTCTCTCTCTCTCTATGCCTCTGTCGTCAATCCACCACTGCTTGAATTTCAGTATATCTACGCAGCTGCTAGATGAAATCATCGGCGTCGCTGCTTCGATCTAGCAGTGACGCTACTATTTCCATCTAGTGGTAGTGCGATTCATTTTGATCGAAGCAGCGATGTTCTGGTGGGGGAAGTGGTGGTGCGGTGGTGCGATGGTGAAGTAGTGATGCAGTGGTTTCAGTGATGGTGGTGGGCGAAAAGATTTGATGGTTGTGCGATGATGTGGTAGTGTTGGTGTGGTGGTGGGGGCAAAGTTGGTGGTAGTGTGGTGGTTTCAGTGGTGGTGCGTTGGTTTCAAGGGTGGTGCGGTGGTTTCAGTGGTGGTTGTGGTGGTGGAGGAGGTGCGGGTGGAGGTGGTCTTGGTCATTTGCTGATTGTGGTGGTCGTTCATTGTTCTGTTTGGATTTGAGGTGGTGGCAGTGGTGGTTTGAGTTTTATTGTTGGGTGTGGTTGTGGTTGTGATGTTGTGGAAATGAAGGTTGTGATTGTTGGTGGTGGTGACGATGGTGGCGACGACAGTAATGGTGATGGTGGATGGTGATGATGAGGAGAAGAAGGGAATGCACAGACTATGTTACGTAAGAATTGTATGGAGTTGGGTGGGTGGGATTTTATAATATATTAATTAAATTATTTAACACCTGGGGTTTGAATTTTTTAAACTTTTTCTGTAGCTTTGAAATGTTGTAATATAAAAACTTGTTTCATGTATTTTCCCCTAATTAAAACTTATTTCATTTTTAAGAATCACTGATAAATACTTCAAAAAAATTTTATTAGAAAATACTGTTTTCATCACCAGTATCAAGTATCTTATGATACATTTAAAATATCACAACATAATATTTGTGATACTTTCAAATTTTTGATATCATGACCTGGAACTTTTCAAATGTTTATGATACTTAAGGTAGAATCTTGGTATCACACATTGATACTTTACAAAATTGTTATGATACTTTGACTCAAATATAAAATCAAACACTTCTCATGCATATATTAGGGTTTCTAAAATACTTCAAGTTTCTAGTTCTCGGTTTTATCTTCCCTCCCAACATCACCATTGAAAACTATACATCATCAATTATCCAGCCATAAAACCAAATGATTTCTCTAAAGCCTCTAAATTACACATTAAGCTACGATCAATCAACCTTATACACAAAAATATAAAGTCAAATGGGACCTTCAAGAAAACATCATCCAGCTCCCGGAAGCTGGATTCATCGGAGGAAGGAGATGAATTGACACTTACAGTAGCCATTTCCCGCCTGTCCATTTTCAGATAATTGCAGGAACGATGTTAGCCTATCAGTGGTGAAGTGGCGCAAGAATATATGCAATGCGCAACAACGGTGGTGGCAATCGGGAAAGAAGGTGGATAGTAATTGACATATTTTTCATTTTTTTTGTTAAGACAGTGATTTGTGTAATATATCCTAAAAAGATAGTACATGGTGCAATTATCCCTTTTTCATTTCATGAAAAAGTACGCAACTACATAATTAAAATTATCTATATATATACATTAATAAAGCCAACTAAGATCCTGACCAATTAATTTTGATCAGAATCTCAATTGGTAAAAGAATCTTAAATAATATTTTAATTTTTTTTCTTGGCAAATAAAATTACAGGGATGTTAAAAATTATTGGACAATTTTCTTATTTAACCTACCCACTTACAAACCACTATTGCACCCATTTTGAAATGCGAACTTCCTCTTGGATATGCTTCTTTCTCACTTGATTAGCAACAGAGGATGTAACTTCTTGCTTACCATCATGCTTCAGAATTCGTACATTGAGATTCGTTCATTGCTTCAGAGCTTGTACATTTCAAAGTTCATACCTTGCTAACTAGGGAAATATGTCCAAATTTGTTTACTTGATTTATGCTTTGGGTATTGAAGGTTCTTCATTGGTTATTGTTCACCAATATCTCGCTATCCCCGCAAGTGTACGGGTCGTGAAGAGTAGTAAAGTGGACCTAGAAGTCCGGATTGTCATCCCTCAGAGACTGCTTACTAAGTATCGAAATATGTAAATTCTTATCCCTATTTGAACAAATGAATATGATTGGTTGTTTAAACTAAAATTGAAGAATTAAACTAAATAATTAAAAATTTGCAGAAATGAGATGTCAAAATTGCTTTTGTTTTTAAATATGATTGTAAGGTAGTTGGGATTCACGATTTCACCTAGTCAATTAAAATAACTCCAATTCTATGTTTTATTTTCTAAATATGTGTTCGGTCAAATTCACTAATTTAAATTGAAATTCCTCTCTCGAGTTTAAATCAGTCCTACCTAAATAAGTCAACCATGTATCTCTACAGCGGGTCTGAATATTCCTTATCTAGATACATTACACACAAGAATTCACACACGACCGCAATAATAACAAGAGTATATCTCTATCTATCGTTCAATTTCCGGATTTATTACCTAGACCTATGTTATTAACTCACCTCTCGAATTATGGAAATAACACATTGAATCATGAATTAGTAGCCAGTTAACTCATGCATTAAACGCAATAATAAATCAGCACATGCAATGAATCATTAAAATAAGGAATATGAAATTAAAATAATCAACTAGGCTACATTGTTCATCCCAACATTAAAATTAGTTACACATCATGAATAAAGAACAAAAACGATAAAAATAATAACAACTCATAGTGGAATTTATGAAATTAAACAACAAGAAAAGAAATATTGCACTAAGAGTTGAATTTCTGTGTTAATCGTCAAATCTCCACCCCTTTTGCCGTTCTTGAATCTCCCAATTAATTGATGTAGAATCGCCAAGAAACTGTGTTAGGAGGCTGAGCAAAAGTCCCCCCCCCCTCTTTGCCTCTCATGCTGTATATATAACTTAGGGTAAATACCAGCCAAAATTCTATCAAAATCGCGCAAAACAGCTCAAGTTTGGCCCAGTCAGGAATCCACGCGATCGCGTGGTCTTGAATCCAGCGATCGTGTGGAATAGCTGTATTTACTTCTGTTCTAAAATTATGCATGAGTGGCGATCGCGCCTAAGTTAAGGCAGCGATCCCGTGACAAAAACTTTTTGCCGGATCCCCATCTTTTCTTTGCCTGTCAAGTCAGTCTTTGAGTTTTATTTGCGCAGTGCGTCCTCAACTTCTGATTTGATCAATTTGACCCCAAAACTTCTAATTCTCTTCAATTGTGTTTAACTTGACCTTTATTTCCCACAATTGCTTCCTTTTCTATATTTTTGGATAAAATCTGAAATAACAACAAAGAAACACAACTTAGGTAAAATTTATTCTAAAATCACAATAAAATATCCTAGTTTTGACATATCCCTTAGTGTATAAAATACACTTATCAAATACCCCCAAACTAGAATCATTGTTCGTCCTCAAACAAACTAAATAATTTTTTTTTGAATTAAAATAACAATTTGCATACCATAATGCCTCCGGTTCGTCTTAAACATCCACCCAGGGAGAAATAATTAGACAATATGATAAAATCATTTTTTACTTGCTTCATGTCCAACTTATTATGTGTGTGTGTGAATATCCAAAATTAAATATGTACTCATATCGAGATCCATTCAACACAGTGTGGCTAAAATTACATAAGCCCTGATCCCAAGTGGTTAGACAATGCTACTCTATCAATCTCTTGCATCTCTCAGGTATGATCACTTTCTCATTGCTTTTCTCTCTAATCCCAAGGTTCCTTCTATTCTTGTGGTTTCTAAACATAAAACATTTGCATTTTTCCACACCAAGCGGTCAGAATTGGCTAAGTCTGCCTAAAAAATCAATGCTAAGCGGTTTCCTAATCCATGCTTTTTGTATCAAAGTCTCAACCAACAAGCTTATACCATGTAAAAAATTTTTAAGGACGACTTTTTCTTTCATATCCATGTCTTTTACCATCTTTGTGCAGAACTTTTCATACTTGCTTTCTATATGATCCCTGTAGCAAGCTTTAGGTCGGTGACTCCCAAGCCAGACGACTTTAGGACACCAGGTTTGAAGGACACCTCAGACTTAATTACTCGAGTCATAAAGGCTTAAACAGAAAAGTTAAAGATGTTTTATTGTCTTATGTGTAAGTCCACTCTCCTTACTTGCTTTCTAATTGACCCTTGTAGCGAGCTTTATGTCGATGACTCCCAATCTAGACGGTTTTAGGGCACCAGGTTTGAAAGACCCTTCGGACTTAATTACTCGAGTCAAAAAGGCATTTGAAGAGCAGAATAAGACCTTCAGCATTTTTCTATTTTTATGCTGGAAATGGTTTGTACCCGTTGACCAAGACCTCTTCAACAAATGACACATTTCAAGAACCATAGACCATTTAAAGTTCAAGCCTACCTTCACCACTTCTCCCCACCCCCAAACTGCTCTTGAGCAAGTTTAGGTTCTAAGTTTTAACGGTTGGGATGTCTATATCTAAGTTCAGGAATCATATAGTCAAACCTAGGTCGAAAAATTTAAAGTTACTCCACATATATTTAATAAATCTTTCCACGAGTAATTATTCAATCCTGGCTATGTGCTCAAATATAGACAAGTCAAACATGAAGAAATAATTCTCAAAAGTAGTTTAAGTAAGCATGATGTCCAAAGTTTAGCCCCAAGCAGAAAGTTTTACACGAACTACAACATAGGTTGTAATTTTTTTTTTTTTTTTTTTTAAAATTGAAAGCAAAAGACAAAAATATCGAGCCAAGTTGTTGCATTAACCAAAAAGAGTTGAAGAGTTACATAATAGCAGTTAATACAGACCAATAAAAGAAACAAAGGAAAAATAGCCTAGTGTCTATACCAAAAACTACCCCCAAACTTGGAAAATTACATTGCCCTCAATGTAGTGATAAAACAAATAAAAAGAAAAAAGTAGAAAGCAATGTAAAAAGAAAAAGATCTAGAACTTCTCGGGGGTAAATCTCACTGCTGTGTCTGTAAAGGTCCTGCTGGGTCCTTATCCAACCGATGCTCTATCCTCTCCAATCTGCCCTCTATACTCTCTAATCTGCTCTCCATGGAGAAAAGTCTGGCTGATACCCGTGTTAGCTGGCTGCTGAGCTCAATCATCGTATGGCGCATAATGCGTTGCTCTCTAGCTATGTCAGCCTGTACAAGACGATAGATTTGTTGTCCCATCTACCTCTGCTCAGCTGCTTCAGTCTCCCTCCTCATGCTTAATGTACGTGCCATGTCAGTCAACTCTAATAGCATCTGCCTCAGGAGTCTCTCATCACCTGGAGGTGCTGGGATATGCACAGGTGCTGCTGGCGCTATGGGGTCTACTGGAGCAAATGGTCTGCTAGGGCTAACGGAGGAGCTGGTGGTCCTCGAAGCACCTTAGGCCTCGTGCTCTCTCTTGTCCTTATGTTAATAATAGCTCCAAGTGGTGCAGGCTCTTCATGGGGCGATAGCTCCACACCCTCTGCCACGCAGATAGCGCTGATCAAACATGGAAACATAATCTGGCGGCCCATGTCCAACTGGGAGGCAAGTGTGATGATGAAATAAAAAATATGTCGTCCCAAATCCAACTTGCGCCCCTTGGCCAGATGGTGAATCAGTCGAGCCCTATCTTCATTGAATTCAGTCCTGTGCGAGGTAGGGTCTATGTTATGGCACATGAAAATATGCAAAATCCTAATGCTTTCAGTGAGTTCACCATGCTCAAAGGGGCTAGGCCTTTACAATTCAACATTTGCTCTACCATAAAGGAAGCTAGTAATCAGATCGATGTCTATATCAGTTGGGACTTGCTCAATTCCCTCTCTCGTCAACTCTAATACCCTTTCAATGACAGTCGGTGAAAATCGGATCCACTTACCCCTAACCCAAGTCCTAAGTCTGTGCGATGCACCTTCTGTTTCTATAGCATGATTGAAGTTGGCTAGGAGCTCTTTGACCAACATAGGATAAGGCTTGTGAGGCGTGCCAGCCAACCTGTGCCAACCTGCTCGCTCTATCAAATGGGCTAGCTCAGTATCAGGGAGATTTTCTACGATTACTTCCCTTTCAATCCATATCTTTTTTCCTCTGAGCAATACTTCATACCTCTGCAATTCCTTGCTTCCAAGAAATCTCTGAACATTACTCACTTCTCCATGATGTGCTTTTGGATTTATGGTCGAAGCTCCTCTTCACCTCTTAGAGGGGCCAGCCCTTTCCTTCCTTTTTTATGAAGCGGTAGCTTTTGGAGGCATAATTATACCTATAATGAACGAAAATTGTCTTTAGAATCAATGGTTGAGTAGAAAAATACAAGAACAATTGTAAACACCCCCAAACTTGTGAAAAATTGCAAAATAGACGTGAAAAATGAAGAATTGACTGGTGCTTTTCAACCTCGGTTATTGTGTAAAAAAATACAAGATTTTGAAAAGTGTTCCAGGCACAAGGAAGTACTTCACTTCATGAACAACATATTGAAATTTGAGATCAAATGGAGAACAAATGACTAGTGAAATGAAAGGACGAAGTGGTGACGTGAGCTTGCGATGGCCTTGCAGCGGCCTTGTAGTAGTGCTAGAATGTCAAACATGCATTTTTGTGTATTTTAATGAGCCAAAATACGAAATTATAGCTTAAATCCAATGAGAAACATGTAATAAAGATGAATGCTCGAGTGGATTGCTCAATTTGAAGCAAAGTTTTCATTGGGGCATTATTTCAAACACTTGAAATGCATAAGAAAATCAAATGAAGAAATCATGACATTATTGAAATGGAAGCCTCCCAAATTTGTTTACCCATCATCACAACACACCAACCATCCAAAATCTAACCTAGCCCATTCTCCAATCGATCAAAATCTCGAATTTTTCAAAAATAGGGTAAAAGAGAAAATTTTCAAATTCTTGTGACTACATACCTTAATTTTGTGTTTTGGAATGCTGTAGACCTTGATGTTAACCCTATTTGGTGATGCAAGTGTGATTCGAGTGATAAAAACACGAAGGCAAGAGATATGGCGATGAGCGGTTTCGGTTGCTGGGAATTTGAAATGAAGGTTTGGGCGCTGGATTTGTCTCAGTTAAACCCGCATTAAGATCACCCACGCGATCGCGTGGTGAAAACACAGGCGATCTCGAGGTTTACGATTTTAAAAACTATTGGATTTTTAGTGCAATTTTGCGATCACGCCTGAGTATATAGCGCGATCCCGAGTTTTACCTGTGAAACCCCTTGTTTTCAATTTTTTGTTTTTTGAAGTTTGTTTTGAAAATCAGAATGGACTCTAAAATGGTTTATAATGTAAATTATTATGATTTTGACACTTTAACCATGTTCGACTAGTGAGTGGTAGTTGGGAATGACGACTAAAGCCTACACCACTAAAAATTTATTAAAAATATAAAAATGTACCTAAAATACCTAAACAAGCACAATGATGCTACTATTCAATGTGAGTTGTGCACAGACATATTAAAATCCGATAATGCAAAATAGACCTAACAAATGTACAAGTTATGTATGAATTTATGATAAAATAATGAAATAACTGAATAAAATAATGAAAAACGAAAGCATAGTAAATCAAAGAGAAGAAAAATTGGGTTGCCTCCCAACAAGCGCTCCGTTTATAGTCTCAAGCCCGACTATTTGTGTTGGTCACTCTGGAGTGGCAATGTCAATATATGACTTTTCCTTTGCAAAATCCACCTCAAAGTAGTACATGATTCTCTGCCCATTGACTTTAAAATGCCATTTTGTTGGATGATGAAGCTCAAACGTGTCATATTGGAACACTTGTGCAATTGTGAATGGTCCCGACCATCCAGACCTCAATTTTCCCGGAAATAGCTTTAAGCGGGAGTTGTACAAGAGCATTTGATCTCCCAACTAAAATTCTCTCTTGTGAATATGTCGATCATGTCACTTCTTTGTCCTATCCTTGTAGATTGATGCATTCTCATATGCTCCTAGACGAAACTCATCCAATGCATTGAGTTGCAAAAACCTCTGATCTTTGGCCAAGTCCATATCAAGATTCGATTGTTTTAATGCCACTAAGCCTTGTGTTCAAACTTGACAGGTAAGTGACATGCTTTCACAAACACCAAATGGAATGGTGACATCCCAATAGGGGTTTTGAAAGCTATTCTGTACGTCCGCAAAACATCATCCAATTTATTAGCCCAATCTTTTCGAGATGATTTTACTATTGTTTCCAAAATCCTTTTAAATTTTCTGTTTGATGTTTCCATCTGCCCACTAGTCTGCGGATGATAAGGTGTCCCAATGCGATGATGAGTCTCATATTTAGCCAAAACTGCCTTGAATAACCTATTGTTAAAATGAGTCCCTCCATCACTTATGATTGCTCTTGGAGCTCCAAATCGAGTAAAAATGTTTTTTCTGATAAAGTCAACTACAATCCAAGCATCATTTTGATGTGTTCCGGACCTTCGAAAATCGGAGTCATAGCAGGCTTGACGGAAAAAGTTAAATATTCAAGACAAATAAAAGTACAATCCAGTCAACCATGCCAAAATTAGATGCATAATATGTGTTTTTCGAGTAGAAATGGGCCACTAAGCAAAACTCATGGGCTAAAGCCTTGAGCCGATTGATTTTATGGCCAAATTCCATCATTTGGGGCTTCAAAACAGCAAGTCAATTATGCAGACGGAAATTAGGGTTTTTGCGTATTTTTAGGTTAAATTTTGTTTGTAATTATTTGTTTACCTATTTTAGAATTTTAGTCTAATTAGAATTCTATTTTGAGTCAATTAGCGGCTAGGTTATTTTACTTATTTATATTCATTTCCATTCATTGTAATTCAGACTTGAGACTTGATTTTGATATAAACAGTTTTTATTGAGGATTCAATAAAAGTTATAGGTGGATTCCTATATGTTTAGAACTTATCGAGAGTGATTCTTGTGGCGTTCGACAATCGAACTCATCAAATATTTGCTAAAATATTTGTGGCGTTCAAAACCAGAGACTCATCAAGGAGATTGGGCAAATCCTTGTGGCGTTTCGAAAGTCGTTGTTCTTTATTCCGCATCGTCGAGCCATCGCGTCGTGAATATCCGGTCACGATTCATCCGTCCAACCACAACCTGAGTTCGGAACTTTCCGGCATTTCTTCCGCGCTTCGAACTTCATCATCTGGTATTAGAGCTGGACTCTGAATTCAGGTTTTTCTATCCAATTTAATTCTTATGTTTATCATCGAGTCTTTCATAAGAATTATCCATATCTTGTTGTTGAGTTTTTCTTTTCTTGAGTGTTCTTCGTGCCAGTAAATTTTTTCCAGTTTGATCCATATAATAATTCAATAAAAATTCAAAAGTGTTTATTTTGTTCGATTCTTATCCAAATCATATTCCGTTCGTTTTGTTGTGTTCGTGTCGAATTTTCGGATTTATTTTTAAAAAAAAATTATTTATTTTATTTTATTCCGAAAATTCATCAAAAAAAAAAAAGAATTCATTCAAGAACCACTTTCTTGAATTTCTTGATCCTTTGTTTATTGTTCTTTTCCATTCCGTTCTACATAAATTCTATAATGTCCAATTTTCAAGAAAAATATCCATCTAGAAGGGGGAACGATAATGATAAAGATCGTATGTGGAAATTTTTGAATGATACTTTGATGAGGTTGGATAAACTAGATGAAAGGGAAGAGAAATTGAAAAAGAGGCGATCTCAAGCAAATCGTAGTGATGAGAGTTATTATAGGCGTGATCCTAAACCTAGGGATGGAATCGGGGTTAAGAGAGGAGCCGACATTGATCCAAAAGCAATTTTGAAAATTCAAAAGGAAATTTATGAAGAAAAATTGAGGTGTGAACGAGAGGCAGAAAAAAATATTTGGCTAAATTATAAAGGAAGGAGGAGAAACGAAAAGCGGTAATTAGATGGTTAGAAGAGAGTGAAAATCATGTTGAGCCTCGAGATATGAAAGTTGAAAAGAAGGAGGGAGGCTTGAGACATGATTTAGTTGAAGAGACCCCGAACTTTGTGGTAGGAGTTGAAAAAGTGGAGTTAGGGGAACAAACTCCAAGATTTGATGAGGAATTAGAAGTTGGGGTAGAAGTTCAAATTTTGGGTTTTAAATTGGTAGATCCACATTTGGATAGTGATGAGGTAGTGTGCGAACATGGTGATACGAATGTGGAGGTAGAAGATGTGGTTGAATTTGAAAGAAAAAAAATTGAAGAGGTGGATGAGCTAGAAAATCTTGAGTTAGAGGAAGTAACCGAGCTTGAGAGAAAAGAGATAGAGGGGGGCGAGCAAGAAGTTGCAAAAGGAGAACGAGGTGAAGAGAAGGGCCTCGTGATTCAAAAGGTGGAATTGACTGTGATAATTCATGAATACAAGGATCCATACCTCGTACCTCATGAACCTAACATTTACCTCCCTGTTCTATTTAATTCTTTCTTGCATGTTAATGGTATGTGGAAATTTGGGCAACACCACCAATGTCCAAAGGTGTTTCAACATCAAGTCATTCATGTGACCCCCGTTGTAGAATATTTTTGGTTGATCATGTGCAATGGCAGGAGAAATTTTCCGTTTGATCCAGGAGGTGAAGTGAAACAACAGGAACAAAGTTATGATTCGGGAAGAATCATCCTAAAGAAGGAGGGTATGATGTGTTCCGGACCCTCGACAATCGGAGTCATAGCAGACTTGATGGAAAAAGTTAAATATTCAAGCCAAATAAAAGTACAATCCAGTCAACCATGTCGGAATTAGATGCATAATATGTATTTTTCGAGTAGAAATGGGCCACTAAGCAAAACTCATGGGCTAAAGTCATTGAGCCGACTGATTTTATGGCCAAATTCCATCATTTGGGGCTTCAAAATAGCAAGTCAATTATGCAGACGGAAATTAAGGTTTTTGCGTATTTTTAGGTTAAATTTTACTTTTAATTATTTGTTTGCCTATTTTAGAATTTTAGTCTAATTAGAATTCTATTTTGAGTCAATTAGCTGCTAGGTTATTTTACTTATTTATTGTAATTCAGACTTGAGACTTGATTTTGATATAAACAGTTTTTATTGAGGATTCAATAAAAGTTATAGGTGGATTCCTATATGTTTAGAACTTATCGAGAGTGATTCTTGTGGCGTTCGACAATCGAACTCATCAAATATTTGCCAAAATATTTGTGGCATTCAAAACCAGAGACTCATCAAGGAGATTGGGAAAATCCTTGTGGCGTTTCGAAAGTCGTGGTTCTTTATTCCACATCGTCGAGCCATCGCGTCGTGAATATCCGGTCATGATTCATCCGTCCAACCACAACCTGAGTTCGGAACTTTCTGGCTTTTCTTTCGCGCTTCGAACCTCATCAACATTTGTTGGACATGCTTTTGCTTCCACCCACTTCGACACATAATCTTCTACCACCAGTATATACCTATTGTTGTATGAAGGCGGGAATGGGCCCATGAAGTCAATTCCCCACACGTCGAACACTTCAACTTCCAAAACAATGTTAAGTGACATCTCATGCTTTGATGATATATTTCCTGTTCTTTGGCATCTATCACAAGCTTTAACGAAAGAAAAGGAATCTTTAAATACAATAGGCCAATAGAAACCACATTGCAATACCTTCGCTGCTATTTTTGTAGCTTCCATGTGTCCACCATATGGAGATGAATGTCATCTTTCAAGGACAAAAATGATTTCCTCATTTGGAATACACCGTTTGATTATTTGATCCGGTTCCCTTCTGTACAAAAATGAGTCTTCCCAATAGAAGAATTTTAGATCATGGAAAAATTTATTCTTTTGCTGGTATGAGAAATCAAGTGGCAAAACATTACTGACCAAATAGTTTACATAATCTGCGAATTAAGGACCCTTATCCTTTTCCACCTGCATCATGTGAGCTAAAATCATCAACTATTCATCTGGAAACACTTCTTTTATTTCCTCAATAGTCCCCTGATCTACTTGCTCCAGTTTGGATAAATGGTCCGCAATCTAATTTTCTGTACCTTTTTTATCCCGAATTTCAATATCAAACTCTTGAAGCAGTAAAACCCATCTGATCAGTCTAGGCTTTGCATCCTTTTTCCCAGACAAATACTTCAATGCAGAGTGGTCTGTGTAGACAACCACTTTCGATCCAATGAGATAAGACCTGAATTTGTCGAAGGCAAATACAACTGCTAGCAGCTCTTTCTCAGTTGTGGCATAATTGATATGTGCATTAGTCAATTTTCTGCTAGCATAATTTAATACATGGGAAATTTCATCCTTTCTCTGCCCCAATGCTGCCCCTACAGCATAGTCACTTGCATCGCACATGAGCTCAAAAGGTAAACTCCAGTCCGATGCTATGGTAATTGGCGCAGTAGTTAATTTTTCTTTGAGTGTATTAAAAGATGATAAACACTCTTTAGAAAAATTTAAAACAACATCTTTCTCCAACAAATTACACAAGGGCTTAGTGATTTTAGAAAAGTCTTTTATAAATCTTCTGTAAAACCCATCATGACCCAAAAAAGTTCTTGCCCCCTTAACTGAGCTAGGTGGTGGTAATTTTTCAATTACTTGAATTTTCGACCTATCCACTTCAATCCCTTTTTCTGAGATCCTCTGACCTAGAAATAAGTGATGTAGACATTCATCAAATGAAGATCCAAAAACTGAGAAATCATCCTTAAATACCTCAATAAAGCGTTCCACCATATCTTAAAATATTGCCATCATGCATCTATTAAATGTAGCCGGAGCGTTACACAGCCCGAATGGCATTCTTCTGAAAGCAAAGGTACCATAAGGACAGGTAAATGTTGTTTTCTCCTGGTCAACCAGAGCTACCGCAATCTGTTTGTAGCCCGAATATCCATCCAAAAAATAATAGTGTGAGTGACTTGCTAGCTTCTCCAACATTTGATCGATGAATGGTAGAGGGAAATGATCTTTTCTAGTTGCAGCATTCAATTTCTTGTAATCAATGCACACTCTCAACCCTGTTATTGTCCTCGTAGGGATTAACTCATTATTTTCATTTCAATCACTATCATACCCCCTTCTTTGGCACTACATGAACTGGACTGACCCAAGCACTTTCTGGATTTGGATATATGATACCAGCATCAAGTAGTTTCAAAATCTCCTTTCGAACCACTTCTGTCAATGTAGGATTTAGTCTGCGCTGTCCTTGAACTGAAGGCTTGGAATCATCTTCCATCTAAAATTTTATGCATGCAAATAGCTGGACTAATACCTTTAATGTCTGCAATAGTCCATCCAATTGCAGTCTTATGTTCCTTCACCACCCCCAGCAACCTTTCTTCTTCCAACCCTATCAAATGGCTGGAAATGATAATTGGAAAAGTTGATGACTCCCCCAAGAATGCATAACACAGATGTGCTGGTAAAGGTTTCAACTCCAAAGTGGGAGGATTTTCACATGATGGTAGAGATTTTTGTATATTTTCACCCAATGGCTCAAAATAACGACCTCCTCTGAGTGTGAACTTTGGTGATGCTTCCAACTCATTTTCCATCCTTGCCACCTATTCTTTATCTGATTTTATAGATTCGGATTGAACAATACATGCCTCCAGTGGGTCTTTTGGATGCTCCTCATCATATACACCATGTACTGCTTTTTGCACAAGATCGACCTTGAAGCAAGTATCCAAAGATGAAGGATACTTCATTGATTTAAAAATATTGAAGGTGGTCTTCTCCTCATCCACACGAAGCACCAGTGTTCCTTCATGAACATCTATCAATGCTTTTCCTGTTCTAAAGAATGGTCGTCCCAGAATTAGTGGGATTGTCTTGTCTTCCTCCATATCTAGAATAACAAAATCTGCAGGGTAGATGAATTTTTCCACTCTTATCAAAACATCTTCAAGTAGTCCCCAAGGGTATTTTATCGAACGATCTGCCAACTGCAAAGAGATTGTAGTTGGTTTTGCTTCCCCAATCCCAAGCTTCCTGAAAATAGATAGAGGCATTAAATTAATGCTAGCACCTAAATCACATAATGCAGATTCAAAATCAATAGAACCAATAGTGCAATGGGTTGTGAAACTCCCTGGATCTTTCAATTTGGGAGGCAACTTTTTCTGTATTATTGTGCTGCATTCTTCAGTAAACATCACTGTCTCATGCTCAACCAACTTCCTTTTATTTGTGAGGATTTCTTTCATAAATTTTGCATAGCTCGGGATTTGGGTCAAAGCCTCTACAAAAGGAATGTTGATGTGCAATTGCTTGATCTTCTCGATGAACTTAGCAAGCTGCTGATCAAGCTTATGTTGGGAGGTACATATGCTTTAACTGGTGTCGAAGTCTTCTTCACCTGACCATCTAAACTTTCTGATTTTTCTGGTGGGTTTTCTTTCTCATTTTGATCTTCCTCCTCTTCAGCTGCCTCTGTCAAAATTTCCGATTTATTTGTCCTTTTTACATTGAATTCTGGCAGCTGGACCCCACCTCTGGTTGTTAATGCATATACTTGCTCTCTTGGGTTTGTTTCAGTATTACTTGACAATTTTCCTTGTTGTCTTTCGGATCTGTCAATTGCTAACTGTCCCAATTGAATTTTTATTTCCTTAATATCAACTTGATGACTTTGCAGCAGTTGTAATATCAATTCTTCATTGGAAGGCTTTTTTACCTGTTGTTGTTGTTGTTGCTATTGTTGTTGAAATCCGGCGGGCGTTGGACATTTTGATTATTTTCCAAAGAAAAATTTGGATGCGTTCTCCATTCAGGATTGTATGTTTGAGAGTAAACATCCCCTTGTTGCCTCTAATTGTTTCAAACAAAGTTAGCATGTTCCATATCTGGTTGACCTAGATGTGCCATAGGACATTCTGACAATGCATGATTCCCAAAACAGTAATCACAAACTAAGGTTGTTTGCACTGCATGTATTGGCTCTTGATTCATACTATCAAATTTCTTTGTCAACGCGTCCAATTTAGCATTAATAGCTGTAATTTCATTGACTGAAGATATACCACCAGACTTCTGTGCAGTACGATCTAAGTACCACTGATAACTGTTTGCATCCATTTTCTCGAATATTTCTGAGGCCTCTTCATATGTCAAATCCATCACTGATCCACCCGATGCAGAATCTGCATGCTTCTTGTTATCATTTGTTAGTTCGTTGTAGAATATTTGAATCAGGATCCAATCAGCTATTCCATGTGTAGGACATTGTCGAACCAGCTCATTAAATTTTTCCCAAGCCTCAAAAATTGATTCCCCTGGCTGTTGACTGAATGAAAGAATTTCACGCCTAAGCTTTGACATCCGGTCAAGTGGGAAGAATTTGTCAACAAACTTCTGGCTCATAACTTCCCAAGTTGTAATTGTGTGAAGAGGCAATGTGTAAAACCATGCTTTTGCTTTATCTGTCAAAGAAAATGAAAATAATTTCAACTTCACGGCATCACCTGGAACGCCATTCATGCTCTACATGTCGCATAATTCCTGGAAAGTCTGTAGGTGTGCATGTGGATCTTCAGACGACAGCCCATGAAATACGGCAGAATTTTGGATCAAGGAGATCAAAGAAGTTTTGATCTCAAAATTATTGGCTAGAATAGTAGGGGGTACTATGCATGTTCCAATATTCCCTACATGAGAAATCATATAATCTCTCAATGCTCGCCTCCCATGATTTGGTTGATTCTGCTGCTGTATACAAACATCTACTGGCAGATTATCCTGATTTGCTTGATTATTCTAAATTCTGTTATCTGCCATAGCTAAATCTGTGTGTTGAGCTGCTTCCAATTGTTGTCTGTACCTTTTTCGAAAAGTGCGTTTGATTTTTGTATCAAAAGGAAGCAAATCAAAAGGTTTAGTTCTTCTTAACATGAATTAATTTAAACAAGAACTAAGTATAAAACAAAAACTAAAATAAAGCAAAATAAAGTTCAAATTAAAGTAAATTCAATCCCCATTTGAGCAAATGCATATGATTGGTTGTTTAAACAAAAATTGAAGAATTAAGCTAAATAATTAAAAAATTGCAGAAATGAGATGTCAAAATTGCTTTTGTTTTTAAATATGATTGTAAAGTAGTTGGGATTTACGATTTCACATAGTCAATTAAAATAACTCAAATTCCATGTTTTATTTTCTAAATATGTGTTCGGTCGAATTCACTAATTTAAATTGAAATTCCTCTCTCGATTTTAAATGAATCCTACCTAAATAAGCCAACCATGTATCTTTACAGTGGGTCCGAATATTCCTTATCTAGATGCATTACACTCAAGAATTCACACACGACCGCAATAATAACAAGAGTATATCTCCATCTCTCGTTCAATTACCGGATTTATTACCTAAATCTATGTTATTAACTCACATCTCGTATTATGGAAATAACACATTGAATCATGAATTAGTGGTCAGTTAACTTATGCATTAAATGCAATAATAAATTAACACATGCAATGAATCATTAAAATAAGGAATATGGAATTAAAATAATCAACTAGGCTACATCGTTCATCCCAACTAGAGGTGTCAATCCGGGTGGTCCGGGCCGGGTCGGTCTGCCAACGTATGAGCCCGGTAACGGCCCGTGTAGAAAAAAGCCCGCCCGCTGCAGGTTACGGGCCGGTTACGGGTTGGCCCACAAATTTTGAACTACAACCCAGGCCCGCACGTTGGCCCATCCGGGTTGAGCCCATACGGGTCGTGGTTTGTTCCGGTTTGGCCCGTATCCGTATGATTGTTCATTGTATGAATAAAATTATAAAATTATAGAATTTTTCATATTTATAGCAAAATATATATATTATATTGTAAAATCAAAAATGTAAATTAAGAAATGAACAAAATGATAAATTCATATTTATACCAAGAAATGTTTACATAGAATTCAAATTTAATGTTACATGAATTATTTATAACTTTGCAAAGTTAAATATAACGTAAACAAATAACAGCTAAATGCATTTTTAAGTACTATTATTAAATATTTATAGCTTAAGTACATCCCAACTAGGTTGACACCTACTTTTACTATAATTTATAGTTTAAGTACATCTCAACTAGGTTGACACCTACTTAACTATAATTTAGCTATTCAAAAATTATATATTTGTTTCCTAATCAATCTTCACTCTTCAGGAACTGCAAGATTTTTGAAGTCTTCAGCAATATCATCAATGATTTTATCTTGCATCCTTCGATCAGCGAAAATCCAATCTTTCACGCAAATGAGAGCTTCCAAAATATCTTCTTTAAGTCTAGATCTTCTTTCATCCAATACCCTGTTACCTGCACTAAAAGCAGACTCGGATGCCACTGTTGAGACTGGAACTGTTAGTAGATCTCGGATGCCATTCGGCTCTCTCCCTCCTTTTTTAAAAAGTTTTTTAAATTTAATTTAATTTTTTTTTTCACGGGCCAGCGGTTAACCGCGGCCCGTGAAGGTGTAACTCGCGAAACCCGCGGGTCACACTTTTTTTGGCCCGTGAACCACCCGCTCGGGTCCGGGTCGGCCCGCGGTCCCGGGTCGTTTCAAGCCGGTTTTCGCAGGTCTGACCGGCCCATCCGTCTTGACACCTCTAATCCCAACATTAAAATTAGTTACACATCATGAATAAAGAACAAAAACCATAAAAATAATAACAACTCATAGTGGAATTTATGAAATTAAACAACAAGAAAAGAAATATTGCACTAAGAGTTGAATTTCTGTGTTAATCTTCTAATTTCCACTCCTTTTGCCGTGCTTGAATCTCCCAATTAATTGATGTAGAATCGCCAAGAAACTATGTTAGGAGGCTGAGCAAAAGTCCCCCCCCCCTCGTTGCCTCTCATGCTGTATATATGACTTAGGGTAAATACCAGCCAAAATTCTGTCAAAATCGCGCAAAACGGCCCAAGTTTGGCCCAATCGGGAACCCACGCGATCGCGTGGAATAGCTGTATTTACTTCTGTTGAAAAATTATGCACAAGTGGTGATCGCGCCTAGGTTAAGACAGCGATCGCGTGACAAAAACTTTTTTCGAATCCCCATCTTTTCTTTGCCTGTCAAGTCAGTCACTGAGTTTTATTTGCGCGGTGCGTCCTCAACTTCTGATTTGATCAATTTGACACCAAAACTTCTTATTCTCTTCAGTTGTGTTTAACTTAACTTTTATTTCCCACAATTGCTTCCTTTTCTCTCTTTTTGGATAAAATCTGAAATAACAACAAAGAAACACAACTTAGGTAGAATTTATTCTAAAATCACAATAAAATATCTTAGTTTTGACATATCCCTAAGTATATAAAATATAGTTATCAGTTATATTTGCATTTCACCGAATTAATTAATTTTATTCCTAAATTGATGATTGGTAACGGCCTTATACCCTCATATCCTTACTAACATCCATCTGAATTTTGAGTCATTTTTCTTTCTTTTCTTTTTTGGAGATTATAATAATGAACGACGCTTTCAGCCCTGGAAACAAATTGTTTAGTGAATTCTTTGGATTTCTAGCAGCTTTTCTTTTACATTGCACAATAACTCCTTGACAAGATCCATTTTTTGTGTTTGATATTTTAAATTAACTTTATACAAATTATAGCAATTTCTTCTCTGAGGAAACATATTGACAATTATATCAAGTGCGCACAGACGTATGATCAAAAGAAGCGAGCTTTACTTATAACTTTTTGAATTCAGGCTCAATTTCTCCTTTTTAGCTTCTAATTGTTGTGACTTGTGAGACACTGTTTCCCTGCAGAATCTTAAGCGAAGGCAGTATCAATGCAGAGGGAATATGCAACTCTTGACTCTTGAGAACCCAAGTCAATTTATCGATGATGGTGTCCGTACAGAAACTCAAGGAATAGGTGGCTCTTAGATATTTAATATATATATTTAAAGTATTTTCGTTCGAAATTTAAATTTAAGATTTTATATTTTATTTTGTGGCCTTCGTATTAAGATTTAGAGTTCCATATTGTAAGATTAACTAGTGGGATGTCGTGTGTTGGCGCCACCAGCCTTTGAGATACTTACGGCTCGGCCAACACACGGATTGTCTACCGCGTGGTGTGGATTTGTTCTACGCGAGGTGGACGCGTTCCCAGAAGGTTTCGAACCTTGAACCTTTGGAATATATGAATTCGAAAGGCCTCCCTGGTACCACTAAGCTAAGCGTTTTTTATGTTGACGCTACCAGCCTTTGAGGTACTTACGGCTCGGCCAACACACGGATTGTCCACCCCGTGGTGTAGATTTGTTCCACGCGAGGTGGACGCGTCCCCAGGGAGTTTCGAACCTTGAACCTTTGGAATATATGAATTTCAAAGCCTTTAAGGTACTTACGGCTCGACCAACACGCGAATTGTCCACCGCGTGGTGTGGATTTGTTCCACGCGAGGTGGACGCGTCCCCAGGGGGTTTCGAACCTTGGACCTTTGGAATATATGAATTCCACACCACGCGGTGGACAATTCGTGTGTTGGCCGAGCCGTAAGTATCTCAAAGGCTGGTGGCGTCAACATCGTGCGTTGCACGACTATGGGCGTTATGTTCGATGTGATATTGACGTTATGTTCGATGTGATATTGACGGAGGATAAGATTTTTTATGGTAAAAGAGTGAGGTTTCCATTAAATGAATTGGTATTTATATTAAATAATTGTTTGAGTTCATTTGCCACATACTGAATATTATGAGCAACTACGTAAGATTGTTGGTCAATAATTGCTATAGCATCAGTCTCCATAAATTGCAAAGCTGTAAACAAAAGTTTGTTTGTCGAATTAACATACAAGCCAAGGTGTTTTCCAATGGTCATTGGACAACCTTGAGAAATAAAAATAAGTTTGGTATGCAATATCTAACATCGCCACACAAGCCAAAAATGGACTTTTCAAGGTAATCTTAACCCCAATAAAAGGTTCTCCAGCAACCAGAAGGAAATGAAAATAGAGAATGATAACATAGTTGATAGCTTCATAATAATTCAATTAAAGATGGGGTCATGGTATAGGGCCGAGTTCTATACTAATAACTACCTGAAAACAAGCCACCTTCCTGAGTCCTAACACCATTTCTGGCGCGCGCACATTTATCTATCTATACATATATAATAATAAAATAATTGTCACTATATCACCCGCCCATTTTCACTTGCCATTTTAGGAAATTTCTTATTTTTATCAATTTATTTTAATACTTGAATTAGGAAAGTTCAATTAATACATGTACTAAATACTAAATGTAAAAGTTTTACTTATACTTTTTACTTTTTCCAACATCCAATCTTTTTAATTTATTTCATTTAAGTCTTAAAATGATACCTATCAATTCTTACATAAATTCAATTTGACCTAAATGATTAATTTTGAGTCTTTTTCTTATTAAATTGATAGAAATAATAAATATTGGATCTTTATAAATAAACTCAATTAAATTATTTAATTTTCTACAACTTTAGGTTCCTATAAACTCATTGGTTCAATTTGTAAAATAGAAGGTGTTAGCAGAATTATTCTATTTAAAAATAGAATATGGTCAAAACGTTTATTAACATGCACAAAAATAGTAAATGCAATTGTGAAAAATAAGTTTTAAAGAATATGTGGTTGATAATGAACATTTTAAAAAAATTATTTTTAAAGAATCAAATATATACGAATAAGTAATAAAGTTTTATGTCTTATGGGTTAAACCCCCATTTATAAATTGAGATGTATATATGATTTTTTGTATATATAAAGTTAATTATATTTGTAATATTCATTCAATAAAATTTAATTAAAATTTTTATTTCATATTATTTATTTGTTACATTCATTTAAATATTGTCAAGTGTAAGTTTAACAAATTGCAACATTTAATTTAAGTTTGAGAAATTTTTTATTTTTTAAAATGTTAGGTACATTTGGTCGTAGTCTTTTTTTTTTTTTTTTATATGTAATGAAATGAAGTATTTGTTTAATATATTTAAATATCAATTATTGCATTAAAATAGTTGGTACAAATTCTTATAGCGCTACATGGTGAGTCGATAAATTAATTTTGTAAATATCTATTAGTCTCCTTATTTCATTTTACGATTTCAAAATTGTAAACATTTCAACTTTTAGAAATCAAATAACTGTAAGCTCGACTTCATTCATCAAATCAAAATTGTAAAGTACAAAATAAGTCATATGTTCATATCTTACTTCACCTAAATAGACTAAGAAAACTAGAGAATGAATAATTAGTTGTTAAAAGAAATATGCAAGTCGAGATTTTATGTTTTACTTTTTTTGGATATTTTTCATTATATATGAATGCACAATTTATGTTTGGTATTATATTTTTACAACTTATATTCAATAAATAATTATTAATTATATCTTTCGTGCATCGCACGAACGCAATTATTAGTGTGTGTAACTTCCCACCACAAGTAGTCAATTTAAGAACATATTGGAAGTGCAAATAAATTGATTTCTAATATACAAAGTTTCACATTGATGATGAAATCCATGCCATGCCTCAACCATGAAATTTTGAGGGCCCTTTTAAATTGTGATACCAATGGATTCCATACTTTTGATTATGCTAGGCATTTTTTGTCATGTTGTACGTAGTAGAATGCTTGGATTGGAAATCAAAGAGGGGGTATAATGGTCTTGATTATTATAGTAGGACTCTTAGTATTAAAATAGTGGAAATTAAACCTAACCCTACATTATAAGATTCAAGTTCAAAAATAAGATCAAAATTGTATTATTACAAAATTCAATTTTTAATTGAGATTTCAAATAATTAAAAAATTTAAATAATAATATTCTAGAATTAAAATAATTATCCAATCCAATCTTTATTTCATACCACTTCAAACCCTAACCTAATCATTCCTCTCTTTCTACATATTAACGTTTTCTCCATCATTAGAACTCCAATCCGCACATCCCCTTCGCGACCACACCACAGCCACGTCGAAGTCCCCACCGTCGTCACAAGACCTCGTCGGCAGCGACGATATCAAGGGCAGCGCTGCCGCATCGCGCACAAGCAACGACGGCGTTGTTGCTACATCGCGTGATGAGAAGCCGGAAGCACTGTCGCTGCTTCGATCTTTCGATCTGTTTGCGATCTGGCTTCTAAATTGGTAGGTGTTTGTGATTTGATTCTATGTTGGTGGTGGTGCTCGAATCTAGTGGTGCCTTTCGCGATCTGGCTTTTAAATTGGTAGGTGGTGGTAGGTGTTCACAGTTTGCTTGTGTAATGGTGGTGGTGCTCGAATCCGGTGGTGGTAGGTGGTGCGATCTGCTTCTTCGATGGCAATCGTTGGAGGTGTGTGGTGTTTGGTGGTGGCGTAAGCGGCGACGACGGGGATGGAGGTGACGACGGCGATGGTGGGGTGGCTGTCGACTTGATAAATGTGTATTTAAAAATGTGACCTAATAATTGATAATTTGTGGCAAAAAATTAAAAAAATGTGACCTTATAATTTGATAATTGTTACTTAAAAGATTTGTGACGTAATAATTTGATAAGTTGTGACCTAAAAAAAAATTATGATTTACTAATTTGACATTTTTGTGACCTAATAATTTAGTAATTTGTGACATTGAAATTACTTGTGATTTAAAAACTCCGTGACCTAAAAAAATTTGTGTTCGTGACATAAAATTATACAGGTTGTGACCTCAATATGTTTAATTAATAAAATATTTTTAATTATTTAACATAATTAACTAATACTAATTACAAACCTCATTTTTGAATATATATGGGTTTGATCTTATTTTTGAAATTAGTATTTTGAAACCCCTTATTTATGTAATCTTCCCATTAAAATACTACTTGTTGGAATTCATATGGGCCAGATTAAATCAATTATATCGTTGTCGGACACTACAAAGAAAATTAAGGAATTGAAGGAAAAGTATGACGGGAAAATTGTGTTGTTGGGTGTGGATGATGTGGACATGTTTATGTTGGGAATTAGGACGCAACTAATCCCGCCCAGGATCGATGTGACACAAATAAATTGGACTGAGAAAATATAAATACGCAAAAATAAAATGCAAATACGAAACACAAAGATTTACGTGGTTCAGCAATTTGCCTACGTCCACGGACCCACACCAATATATTTCACTAACTCGTAAATGAGGAGTACAAAATACAACACTGTATTTTTATCTGCCTATGCAAAGGCTATTCTCTCCAACTCACTTTTCTCACTATTTTGTGAAATGCCTCTCTTGTGTTGCTCTCTACAAACACTCTTTGTTGTGGTGTTGTTTCTCTTCAACACTTGAGCTCTATTTATAGGAAGAATTAGGATGAATTGGGAATAACAAATTTCACCATCCTTACCTACTACCAAAACCTACCAACATTCACCTAATTATTTTCACCAACTAATCTTCCACCTAATAGTCTCCATCTACCAACAATCTCCCACTTGGAGACTAATGTGGCTTCCCTTGAGACATTTCCTCCTTGCAACTCCTTTTGAAATATGGTGTGAATCATCTGCTGTCTTCACCTTAGAAAACCAATTGAAGCTGAGCACAGCTCCAATTTTTCTTTAGTTACCGTCTTAGTCATCATGTCGGCTGGGTTCTTGCTACCCTGGATCTTCTCTAGTGTTAATACTTCATCCTCTAGAAGAGACCTGATGAAGTGATAACGGAGTCCAATGTGCTTGGTTCTAGAATGAAATGCTGAATTCTTTGCCAGATGTATCGCACTCTGACTATCACTGTGCAAAACATTCTTCTCCTGACTGAATCCCAATTCTGCCAACAAACCCTGTAACCAGATCATTTCTTTGCTAGCCTCGGTTACTGCCACGTACTCTGCTTCTGTAGTGGATAGAGCAACAATCTTCTGTATCTGCGAAATCCAGCTAACTGCAGTAGTACCTACTGTGAAAACATAACCAGTAGTACTTCGTCTGCGATCTACCTCGCCAGCAAAATCTGCATCTACAAAGCCTTGTAGAGTCACCTCGCCTCGTCCAAAGCATAAGCATCTATCAGTAGTTCCCCGTAGATATCTTAATATCCACTTTACTGCTTCCCAATGCTGCTTTCCTGGATTTGCCATAAACCTACTCACAACTCCCACTGCATGAGCAATATCTGGTCTGGTACAAACCATGGCATACATTAAACTTCCAATGGCTGAGGCATATGGTATTTTAGCCATGAAGTTTATCTCGTCCTCTGTCTTAGGACTCTGATCACTAGATAGACGGAAGTGATTAGCTAGTGGCGTGCTGACAGCCTTCGCACTGCACATGTTAAATCTCTGCAGAACTTGACTAATGTACTTGGCCTGAGATAACTGCAAGATACCCTTCTGCTTATCTCTGAAAATCCTCATTCCGAGAATCTGCTTCGCTGTACCCAAGTCCTTCATTTCGAATTCTGCTGACAGCTGCATCTTTAACTTCTTGATTTCGTCCATATCTGAGCCTGCTACTAACATATCATCGACATAAAGTAGCAAAATTATATAACTGGACTCGAATCTCCTGAAGTAGCAACAATGGTCAGCATTACATTTGAAGTAGCCATTTTTCTGCATAAATCCGTCGAACTTCTTGTACCACTGTCTCGGGGCTTGCTTTAAGCCATACAGGCTCTTCTTCAATTTGCAAACGAGCTTCTCCTTTCCTTTGACTGAGAATCCTTCTGGCTGCTGCATATATATTTCCTCCTCAAGGTCACCATGGAGGAAAGCAGTTTTTACATCTAACTGCTCCAAGTGCAAACCCTTTGCTGCAACAATACTCAAGACTGATCTGATTGTTGTCAGCTTCACAACTGGCGAAAATATTTCCGTGTAGTCAATTCCTTCTTTCTGCTGGAAACCTTTGACCACCAACCTCGCCTTGTATCTCTTTGATCCATCATGTTCCTCCTTGATTCTGTACACCCACTTATTGTGTAGAGCTCTCTTTCCTGTAGGTAACTCGGCTAGTTCCCACGTCTGGTTAGAGATGAGAGACTTTATCTCATCTTTCATTGCAAGCTCCCACTTGCCAGAATCACCGACCTGACATGCCTCATGATAGCATTCAGGTTCACCTGCATCAGTAAGTAACATGTAGCTCATGTACTTTCTATTTGGAACATGAGGTCTGGTTGACCTTCTAAGAACAGGAACTGGAGACTGTGATGCATCAGTCTCTAGAACAGGCTCCTGTAACTGCAGATCCTCCTCTGTCTGCTGCGACGTACTACTTTCTGGAGCATCCAACTCAACATATGTTGGATCATCATGTTCTGTGTCATCGGACTGCACTGCATTTCTGTCCTTGTACATAACCTTCTCGTTGAATATGACATCCCTGCTTCTGATGACCTTTCTGTTCTGGTCATCCCATAAGCGATAGCCGAACTCATCTCCGCCATATCCAATGAATGTGCACTTTAGTGATTTGGGGTCTAACTTGCCCCTTGCCTGGTCACTAATATGTGCATATGCGACACATCCAAAAACTTTCAAGTGGGAAAGTTTTATTTCTTTTCCGCTCCATACTTCCTCCGGTATCCTGTACTCCAACGGTACCGAGGGTCCTCGATTGATCAAGTACACCGCTGTGTTGACTGCTTCTGCCCAAAACTGTTTGGGCAAGCCTGCATGTAACCTCATGCTTCTGGCTCTCTCCGTTAATGTCCGGTTCATACGTTCTGCAACTCCATTTTGCTGTGGAGTCCCTGGCAACGTCCTCTCCATTTTGATGCCATTCTGGTAACAGAACTTCTTGAACGCCATATCCGTATATTCTCCTCCGTTGTCGGACCTCAGCTTCTTTACTCGCAATCCTATTTCATTTTCCACCATGGCTTTCCACTTCTTGAACACATCGAATACTTCGGACTTGTGTCTCAAGAAATAAACCCACACTTTTCTTGAGTGGTCATCAATGAAAGTCACAAAGTATGACTTTCCGCCAATAGATGAAACTGCGGTTGGTCCCCAAACGTCTGTGTGGACTAACTCAAGTTTCTCTTGCTTCCGAGTTCTGCCACTAGTGTTGAAACTCACCCTGGTCTGCTTCCCAAAGATGCAACTCTCGCATAAGTCTATATCAGTAGACTGAAGCTCTGGTAGTTTCCCCTTTGCATGCATATACTTGAGTCCCTTCTGACTCATATGCCCAAGTCTCTGGTGCCACAAGTTTGGGTCCTCCTTGCTTTCAGCAACTGCAATTGTCACACAAGCATCCGCCGTTGTGTAGAGGGTGCCAGTATCCTTGCCTCGAGCGATAATCATGGCGCCCTTGGTGATCTTCCAGTTATCACCAGAGAAGGTGGTGACATATCCTTCTCCCGACAATTGCTTGACGGAGATCAAGTTCTTCCTCAATTCTGGAATATGTCTCACGTCCTTTAGCTTCCACACAGATCCATTGATCTTGATCTGTACATCACCTTTTCCGACCACGCCACACGGTTGATCATTACCGAGATATACTCTGCCAAAATCACCCCGCGTATAGTTTACAAAAAACTCCTTGTTTGAGGTAGCATGAAAAGATGCTCCGGAATCAATCACCCAGTATTCCGTTTTTCTCTCCAAAGAGCATATCAAAGCATCGTCCGCTTCCTCTTCCACAACATTAACCTCCGTCCTGTTCTCCTTTTCTTTTGGAGGTGTTGGACACTGGTTTTTGTAATGACCGGTCTTGCCACACTTCCAACATTCCACAACCTTTGTCTTGTTAGGATTGTTTGGATTTCTGGACCTCGATCTACCACTTCTGAATTTGCCGTTGCCCCGCCCATTTCCTCTGTTAGAACTCCTGCCTCTGCTTTCCACGTTCAACGCCGATCCTGAAGTTGAGACACCTTCTGACTGTCGTCTGATCTCCTCCGTTAAGATCATGCTTACGACATCATCGAACTTCAATTTTGACTTTCCGGCAGAGCCACTAATTGCTGTGACTGTACCATTCCAGCTGTCTGGCAACTGCCCAAGAATCAACAGAGCTCGAACTTCATCACTAAAAGTGATTTCGACTGTGTTTAGCTGGTCCGTCACTTCATTGAATTCATTTAGGTGCTCCCCAAATCTTCCGCCTTCGGCCATCTTCATATTGAACAACTTTTTAATTAAGTGGACTTTATTTGCTGCAGATGGCTGTTCGTACATGCTAGAGAGGGCTGCCATGAGAGACTCTGTCGTCTTCTCATTTTTTATGTTGAAGGCCACTGACTTTGACAACGTCAGCCTGATTGTGCCGAGTGCTTTTCGATCAAGCAACTCCCAATCCCCCTGGCTTATATCTTCTGGCTTTTCTTTTAGTGGCTTGTATAGATCCTTCTGGTACAAATAGTCCTCCATTTGCATTTTCCAAAATCCAAAATTTGAACCATCAAATTTATCAATTTTGGATATTTTCTCATCTGTCGACATTGCTCCCACTCGATCACAAAACAGTCTAAAGAAATCTTTTCTGATGTGGAAGATCAGTCAAAGCTGCAACCACAGAGCATACTAAGAATTTCAAAAGATTTTAATGAGCCAAGGCTCTGATACCAATTGTTGGGAATTAGGACGCAACTAATCCCGCCCAGGATCGATGTGACACAAATAAATTGGACTGAGAAAATATAAATACGCAAAAATAAAATGCAAATACGAAACACAAAGATTTACGTGGTTCAGCAATTTGCCTACGTCCACGGACCCACACCAATATATTTCACTAACTCGTAAATGAGGAGTACAAAATACAACACTGTATTTTTATCTGCCTATGCAAAGGCTATTCTCTCCAACTCACTTTTCTCACTATTTTGTGAAATGCCTCTCTTGTGTTGCTCTCTACAAACACTCTTTGTTGTGGTGTTGTTTCTCTTCAACACTTGAGCTCTATTTATAGGAAGAATTAGGATG
This sequence comes from Ligustrum vulgare, assembly GCA_963555705.1. Taxonomy (NCBI): domain Eukaryota; kingdom Viridiplantae; phylum Streptophyta; class Magnoliopsida; order Lamiales; family Oleaceae; genus Ligustrum; species Ligustrum vulgare. Next base: position 29,200,106 of record OY743186.1, on the reverse strand, counting down.
AATTGGGAATAACAAATTTCACCATCCTTACCTACTACCAAAACCTACCAACATTCACCTAATTATTTTCACCAACTAATCTTCCACCTAATAGTCTCCATCTACCAACAGTTTAAAGGTATTGGTTTGAAGTTTGAAGCTTTTGGGCAGCTTTTGGACGATAATCCGAGATGTAGGGGAAGTGTTGTTTTGGTTCAAATTATGAACTCGTCGAGGAGTGAGGAAAATGATATCCAAGAGGTTTGGAACGAGATTAATAAAAGTTGGTACAGAAGTTAATCAACGATATGGCAATGCATGCCATGAGCTCGCAGTTGTGATTATTCAAATGTGTTTATCTAAGAAATTTTATCAATGAAATACGTTCTTGCATCACATGGTGTGAAACTAGTCACTTTTTAAAAGCTTAACAAACTTAAAGTTTTTTTTTATATATATAAAAATTAAGATGTTAAATAGCAGTCACTTTTTAAAAGCTTAAGCAACTTAAAGTTTTTTTTTTTTTTTTTTATAAAAATTAAGATGTTAAATAGTAATTAATAAATATAGTATAAAAATAATTATCATTTATACATTAAATTAAAACTAATATAATATCTATCTAATCTAATCTAAATCTTCTACTATATCTAAATCTAATCTAAATTTAATCTAAATCTAAACTATCTTAAAAGTGTGTATAGGAGAGAATCTTTTGATTGACAAATTTATCCTTACAAATTTTCCTTTAACCCAAATTTATCCTTTCCCGTAAACAAAACGTCACTTATCAGTTATCGCCGACTCTCCAATTCACTTCAGAAGCTGAATGAAAACCTCAAAACCCCCCTCCGTTCACATCCTCCTCCCTCCATCCATTTCTCTCTACTATATACATTATTAAAGAAAACGCTCACCTGATTTTTCGTGATTAAAGATGTCAAATATTTGAGTATGATGGAGAATTCGGAGAGGGTGTGGTCAACGGTGGAGATGATTCCTGGCGAAGGATGTCGCTATGTATTGCTCCCCATTGACTATGTCGTCGTGGTTTCGCCGAAGGTTATTCCAATCCAAGATGCTGCCACCGTCTATCGTTGAAGAAATCGAAGCCGGCTTAGGGACACAGATCTTTACCGTCATCGGAGGATGGCAAACGCTCTAGCTAGCTTAACTGGAGTCACTGAGTTACGAAGTCAGAGATGGGCCTGGAGCTGGAAGAATTAAAAATCTTACTATTTGTCACCTGCTCTTGTTGTAGGAGAAATTGAAAGATGAACTTTGGGTACAAATGTTTGGACCTTTTTTTAATCACTTTGGCTTACTTAAGCCTTTGTTTGTTAAAAGTTTTTTTGTTTAAAAATATGTTTTTTTATGTTTTCTAGGTAAAATGCGTGGCTGAAAAATGGGGAGAGAAAATGTGTATGATTAAAAAGTGATTTGGGGAATTGTGTAGGAAATAACATGTTTAAAAATATGTTTGCCAAATGGAAGCTAAATTATCGTATTCGTTGACCCAGATGAATAGTGGAGTTTACTCTTTAACCATTCTATTACCTTTTCTTTCACAAAACACAGTCGCCATCATTCTACCGCACGACACCACAGGCTTGTAGCCTTCTTCTCTAAATTCGATGCTCCCTGTGCCACCTGTCTCTGTGGCCTACAACGAGCCATGAGGGATTTTGGCTAATCTTTGTGAAAATCTCTATTTTGGATATCTTTGTGATGTCTCTATTTTGAATTCGATGAAGCGTTGGAAATGGATATTTTAGTAGTACGACTACTATAGTTTTTCATTCTCTGATTTTTTTTTTCATTCTCTGATTTTTGATTCTACAGACTATCACTGTAGAGTGCAGATTCAAACTATAATGGCTTCAATTTTGTGTTTTGTGTTTTGCCTTAATTGTGAATTTATGATTGTTGGTTCAAGTCTTATCAAAATAGCAAGAGTTAAGTGGTACCATAGAAAGTGTTTCCTTTTATCCTATTCGTCCGTTGTCTCTCTTCTCATATCTTGACCAAAATTATCTGTGTTTTATAGCCTGCTACAAAGTAATATATTATTTCGAGACAAACACATAGTCAAGACTTCGAAGGAAATTCACCACCAAAATTTTCAGAGCTGAAGGGAAATAACATTTTCAAGGGAGAGGTTCCTCCAGGTTCAGCTGAGAAGTTATTGAGTACGTCTAAGCTGTAAGTAATGAGTGGCAATGATATTTTTGTGGATGGCAAAGTATTGAAAGACTACTTTTGTGGTGTCTGCCAACCCCCAGGTGGCAAGAGAAGCATTGCCTTGATTTAGCCAATGGCACAGCACTTCTTGCTACTTACTCTGGAATTATTTACACAATTTATTTCAGCTCGATTAGTGGGTTTTATGGTTCCTAGGGATCAATCATGATTATAAATTTACTGGAATAGTAAAATCTATGAAGTATCGAACTAGGTTGTAGTTATTTAACCATTTGATCTCAACGTGGATGAATGTTGCTTGGAATCAAACCCAGTTCCTCTGTTGACTTCTTTCCACCAGCCGTTCAATTGTGAGACATGAGTAGGATCAAGTATTTCCATGGTATTTGCTTATTTTGGCATAACAAGAGGCAAAATTGAACTATAAAATCTATTGTAATATTTTGTACACTAGATGAAGCTAGATACTATTACTGTTACGAAAGAAATCTCAAGAATTTTAGCACTTCTTGAAAGGATTCTTACCACTAGGACTCCTATCTAAAAGAAATAATTTCTATGCAAAGTGTTTCCAATCATTTTAACTACTTGTGCTAAAACCCCTACATGTTCTTTTAGGATATGTGGTAATTTTATGTTGTTTCATGCAGCTGGCCTCTTACTGTTCTTGGAAAACTAATCCTGATAATGGTTGGAATTGGAGTTGCTGGATACTGTTATAGAGAAGAAGGTGATAGATTGGTGAGAAAGGGTTTGAAGTAATGAATTAGGTATATATAATATTATTTTCCCTAAAATAGATTATTACCTCAATTGCCTTAATTTTTTTTTTTAATTTGTCTTTAACATTCTCAATTACCTCAATTTTAATGTATTTTATTTATTTTTATTTTTATTATTATTATTATCATTTACATGAGACGTGCAACGCACATGCTTATAATTAGTTAAATAAAAAAAACTTAAATAATACTAACAATAAATCCGTTCCAATTGTCCCACCAACGTCCACCACTTGGCATCCATCCACCCCACTCCACGAGTCATATTTCAGTATAATTACAAATTTAGTCAAAAATTTCACCCCACTCCACTCCACCCCACCCCACCCTATCCCACCAACCAATTCACAGTTGGTCACACAAAATCACAGTTCAATCAAAAATAAAAATTTAGCACAAATTACCCTGCAAAGTAAAGTTGGTCACACAAAATCACATTCAATTACAATTATAAATTTAGTAGCAAATTTCACTCCACCCACCCCACCCCCACCACCCCCACCCCACCCCACCTAGTCACATTTGGTCACATAAAGTCATAGTTCGATCACAATTATAAATTTAGTCACAAATTTCATTGCAACTGTTAGGTTAGAATCGAGCCTATTTCACGTAACTAATGCGGATAACATTCATTAATCAATCAAGAAAATGAAATAAACGAAAAATAAAGAACAAGACAACCTGATTTGGTGACCCAGTTCGGTGTATAACACCTACATCTGGGGGGCTCAGGATCGAACCCTTTTCCACTATCAAATAATCTTCCAAGATTGTCAAAGATTACAAGAATCACGAACCAATTTCAGCCCCAAGAAATTACCGAACGGACTGCCCTATTCTCGCAAATACTACACCAATAATCGCACAAAACCAACCACAATATATTCTATACAAAGACCCAATCACTAACTTCAAGTGATTACAAATTATTGGTGGAATAAATGGATCTTCAACAAAGAAGAAAATGAGAAACTAATCGCGACAGAGAGAGGGAGTTGTGCGTCTTTGGAGAGAGTCAGAGATATGCCTTTTTGTCCAGCTTCTGCCAATGAAGACCAAAATCAAGAATTTAATCCCTTTTTAACACATATTTTGCACATGAGGTCCTCAAGGTTCATTGGTTGCCATAAGTTGGCTCTCCAAGTTTGAACTCTTGTAATTTGGGGATCACACTTCCAATAAGCTTCACCTTGATCGCAAAATTCCAATCTTTAACGCTCTTGGTTGCTATAAGCTAAGTGGGTAGGCTCGGTCTTTACCATCATTCTGTTGCGGTGTATATTTAACAGTTCTGTGTCTTTCTATTCCATTTTTCTTACAAAAGTTGTCAAATTCAAAGTTACAAAACTCAAGCCCATTATCCGTTCTTAGAGTTTTTAACCTTCTATCCATTTTGTTTTCCACGACATTCAACCAGACTGTAAACTTTAGAAATGTTTCATGTTTGGCCTTTAATGGGAATACCCATACCTTTCTAGAGTAGTCATCAACTAAGGATAGAAAATATTTGTTCCCGCCGAATGTCGGATGTTTTTCAGGCCCCCATAAATCTGCATGGACATAGTCCAGGGGTCTCTTAGAACAGTGGGAACCAACTTTAAATGACATTCTATGCGACTTGCCGAGAACACATGTCTCGCAAAAGTTTATGGGTTCAATTACTTCTTTACCAAGTAATTTCTGTTCATTTAAGAACTTCAACCCTTTATTTCCTATATGTCCCATCCGATTATGCCACAACTCAGACTTACTCTCAGTCACTGTGAAGGAATTGCAGTTCTGTGAAGACATAACTTCACCTGCAAAGTAGTATAGCCCATTTCTCTTAGGTCCCTTCATAACAACCATTGAACCTCTCAACACTTTCAAAGTGTTCCTGTCAGACTTAAATACATGTCCCTCATCTTCTAGAACACCCAATGAAATGAGGTTCCTTTTTAGATGTGGAACATATCTGACATTATGCATGGTCCTGACAATGCCATCATGCATCCTAATAGCAATGTCACCAATGCCAATAACGGTCTGGGTATTATTATCCCCCATGTACACTTTTTAGGTTCAATTTCTTTATAGTTGTAAAACCATGACCTAACAGGACACATATGGAATGTGCATCCTGAATCTAGAATCCATTCCTCACTCATGTCATTACTCGTCACGGTCATGACATGTAGACTATCTAAGTCTAGACCAACAGCATTATTACTAGCTTCTTCGCTACTTTGGTCTCTTTGTTGCTTTCGTTTCAAATACGGCAATCTTTCCGAAAGTGTCCTTCTTTCCCACAATGGTAACACTTTCCATTAAACCTCTCCCTTGATTTAGACCTACTCTTAGATTTACCTCTACCTTTCTTAAAGTGAGGGTTCTTGTCTCTTTTGTCGGGTCTACCTCTAACAAACATGCTCATGACTCTATGGCTAGTTTTTTGTTCTTTCTTCATTTCAAATTCTTTTGATTTTATAGCATCTATGACAATAGTTTGAGTCAGTTTGTCCCTAGAGTATTTTATTGCATTCTTAATTTCGCTATAGGATTCGGGTAACGAATTCAATAAAATCACCGCTAAGTCCTCGTCGTCAAATTTTTTATCATTATGGGCCAGACTCTTCACTATTATGCTAAAGTCACTTAGGTTCGATTCTAGTTCCTTCCCAGGGTCCATTCTAAAACTGAATAACTTTTCAAGAAGGTAGATCTTATTGGGCAAGGTCTTAGATAAAAACATGGTGTCAAGAGCTTCCCACAAGTCTCTAGCCGTCTTATGTTCATCTACTTGTCTAACGATATTATCAGATAAGTGCAAGATAATGGAACTATAAGCAATCTCATTCATATCAGCAATAAGATCCGGTTTAGCTTTAAGTTCTTCAGAAAAATTATCGGGATCTTCAATAGCTTTCGCTACTCGTTGTTGAACCAAAATGGCCTTCATTTTCTGTTTCCATATCGAGTAGTCACCCTTACCATCGAATTGTGACAATTCGACCCTCGATCCCATAATGGGTTCGGCAAATGGGGAATGACTACTAGATGCCATTCGTGAATTTATAATTCAAATTCACAAATCAACAGAAAAGGTTTTTAAAGAAAAATTTCAAGATTCACGAATAATTTTTCAATTTTAAACAACAATCCAACACTTATCAAAACAAGGCAGCCAAGTAATTACAACATGCACAATTCACAAATCACAATTCACAATTTATGAACTAATCAAGGAAAAAACGCAGATTATTGCATGCCAAATAAACACAATTACTAAATGCCCAAATTCCAACCAATACTAAGAATTTAATTCTTAAAGGGGTGAATTGAAACAATCTCACCAGTAATCAAGACAAGAAGACTAATCAAGAATGAAACTGCATGCACTGTCCAAGTTCAGCCACTTGAAGTTTTCTGGAAATAATTCACAAAAAATCACACAATCAGTGCAATACCAATTCAGAAACACAATTAATTCCAAAAACAGAAAAATGCCTAATTTTTGTGAACCCTAAAAAATCTGCAGAGAACACAAAAATTAAAATGGTGGCTCTGATACCAGTTGTTAGGTTAGAATCGAGCCTATTTCACGTAACTAATGCGGATAACATTCATTAATCAATCAAGAAAACGAAATAAACGAAAAATAAAGAACAAGACAACCTGATTTGGTGACCCAGTTCGGTGTATAACACCTACATCTGGGGGGCTCAGGACCGAACCCTTTTCCACTAGCAAATAACCTTCCAAGATTGTCAAAGATTACAAGAATCACGAACCAATTTCAGCCCCAAGAAATTACCGAACGGACTGCCCTATTCTCACAAATACTACACCAATAATCGCACAAAACCAACCACAATATATTCTATACAAAGACCCAATCACTAACTTCAAGTGATTACAAATTATTGGTGGAATAAATGGATCTTCAACAAAGAAGAAAATGAGAAACTAATCGCGACAGAGAGAGGGAGCTGTGCGTCTTTGGAGAGAGTCAGAGATATGCCTTTTTGTCCAGCTTCTGCCAATGAAGACCAAAATCAAGAATTTAATCCCTTTTTAACACATATTTTGCACATGAGGTCCTCAAGGTTCATTGGTTGCCATAAGTTGGCCCTCCAAGTTTGAACTCTTGTAATTTGGGGATCACACTTCCAATAGCAACCCCACCCCGTCCCGTCCCTCCCCAAGTTATAGTAGGTCATACAAAGTTACAATTCGATAACAATTATGAATTTAGCCACAAAATCACCCCACGCCACCCCACCCCACCTACCCCAACCCAACCCAACCCACAAAGTCATATTTGGTCACACAAAGTCACATTTCAGTTATAATTATAAATTTAGTCGCAAATTTCATAATTGATCGCACAAAGTCACAGCTCGATCAGAATTACGTAATTATCATAAGTCGCACAAAGTCACAATCGACACAATTTTTCCTTGGTCACAATTACAAATATAATTGCAATCAAGATTTTTAGTCGCATACTAATTGGTCACAACTTACTCATTTTCTTGGTAACATTTGTGACGGTAAAATTTTTGTAACATATAAATTAATTCAAAGGGTCATGTCCAATGATCACACAAGGTCACATTTGGTCACAATCACCCATATAATTGGTCACATTTGTGTCTAGAAGGGTCACACAAAGTCACGCTTGAAGCAAATCAAACGGTCACACTCCATACTTATCACAAGTTGTATAATGTCACATTTAGTCAATGTTTTGGTCATAATTACATAATAAACAAATTATATTTGTAACTAGAAGGGTCATACGAAGCTACAGTTGACGAAAATCAAACGGTTACATTTCATACTCGTCACAAGTCACACGAAGTCACAATTAGTCTATATTCTAGGACAAAATAATCGATGTAATTGGTCACAACATATTTTTTGTTTACAAACCATAAATTTTATGGATCGAAAATTATCAAGTTGATTGTTTAAAACATTTTAGTCACAAATTATCATATTAATTACTGATACTTAATTTTTGAGTCACAACTCAACAAATAAATGATCACAAATACTCCAATAATTGTCATAGTCTACCTTTCCACTCCCACGACTCACCTCATCCCAACCCAAACCCAACAAAGTCCCAATCCCACAAACCAACTTTCACCGTCGGCCCCGGCACAACTCAAGAGGCCTCGGATTCCCATAGCCCACTCTAACCCCATCACTATCGTTGCTATCGGAGCTTCAAATCTACCACCACCATCACCTGCTCCACACAACCAAAACTCACTATTGGCTGCAGGCATCACCCTAGAAGCATCAGATCACCCTACCCCCAACCACTGCCACCCCGCCACCAAAGCCTCAAATTATCCATGGTCTACCACCACCACCAAAAACTACCTACACCTCCACAGATTGAGGCCAATGGAGATTTCCAAGAGTCACCATCAACAACTCATCGATAAGGAATTTACCACCACCAACCACCATGCCACAACCACCTGCACTACCATTCCACCATTTCAATCAAAACACCACCAACCAAAAATCTGTTATATTCACCACCACAACTAACTATATCTACACCACAAAAATCACATACTAAGGCCAATACAAACTTCCAAAAGTCACCACCACCAGCTCACTGGCTAGAAATCCACCATCACTACGTTACAGCGAGGCGGTAATACCACCACCAGCCATACATTTACCAGATGTACCACCTCCGAATCATCTCTATTGAGGTGACGTCAAAGACTGACATGCAACGGTGACCACGTCTATAGTGGCGATACAAATCCTGCAAAGATATGCTGATGTGCTGCCGTCAGAGGATGGATATCTAATGGTAGTGGCGACGACTTCACATCTGATTCAGTAACTGCGCTGTGAGCACACAGGATTCGCTGTGAGTGTCTCCCGGTACTTCTTCATCGATAGCCTCTGGTGATTAATGTCGGGTAGTGGGAGAGAAAGAAAGGGAAGGAGAGAGGAGAGGAGAGAGAGAGAGAGAGAGAGAGAGAGTAAAATTGGAAAGAGAAAAAAAAAGCACTCCCCTCGGTATTCACCTGGGGATGACCCCCCCTAACTCACATGGGTGTGGAGATCTCAGTCTGTGGGCTCCACACCCATGTGAGTGGGGGTCATCTCCGAAGTGAGCGTCGAGGGGATTCTAGCATAATTCTGGAAAAAATTGGGTTTGTTTAGGTTGGTGGTGTAGATATATTTTAAATTATTATTATTATTATTATTATTATTATTATTATTATTATTATTATTATTATTATTATTATTATTATTAATAAAAAAATTGAATTAACACCTAATTTGTAAAAAAAAAATATCTATACCTTATTTTTAAAATTGATACTTAAAATATAGGTCCGTGTGTCCAGTAGCAAGGAATGGTCTACCAAATATTAGAGGCACCTGGCTGTTCTCCTCTATGTCCAAGGTCACGAAGTCTGCAGGGAAGAAAATTTTGTCCACTTTTACTGTGATGTTCTCAACTATCCCATGTGGATATTGTATTGATTTGTTTGCTAGCTTCAACATGATGTTTGTTGGTTTAGGTTCCCCCATACCAAATTTCTTGTACACATAAAGAGGCATGAAATTAACACTGGCTCCTAAATCACATAAAATATTTTCAAAACTCAAATTACCAATAGTATAAGAGATAGAGAAACTCCTTGAATCTTTCAATTTCTGTAGTAATTTGTTTTGTAGGATTGCACTGAACTCCTCAGTCAAAGCCACTATTTCAAATTCCTCCAACTTTCTCTTCTTGGACAATATCTCCTTCATGAACTTCATGTAAATAGACATTTGAGCTAGAGCCTCTGCAAATAGGATGTTGATGTGAAGTTTCTTGAAAATTTCCAGAAACTTGCCAAACTGATGCTCCAGCTTATGCTTGATTACCCACTAAGGATATGGTATTGGTGGAACATAAGCTTTTACTAAAGGTCGAACTCGAACTTTTTCTTCCACATTTTCTTCAATGTTTGGATTTGACCCCTGCTCTTTCTCACTTTTCTGCTCCTTGACAACATTCTATATCATGTTATTTTCACATTCCTCAATGGTTATTTCATGTAATTGAACCCTACTCCTAGTTATTATTACATTCACATGCTCACGAGGGTTAGTTTCAATATTACCCGGTAACTGTCCTGACTATCTTTCTGATCTGCTTGTGGCACAATTGCCCCATCTGATTTTTTAAATCCTTGATTTCAGCTTGTTGATTCTGTAACATATCACGTTGACTCTTAACCAGCTTAATTATCATGTCTATGTTTTCCTTAATAGTAGTTTGGATTTTTTGCTGCTATTGAAAACCTGGTGGGAGTTGAACATTCTGATTGTTTGATCATGAGAAGTTGGGGTGGTTCTTCCATTTTGGATTGTAAGTTTGTGAATGAGGACCACCCTGTTGCCTATTTTCCAAAAAATCTACTTGTTTAGAATTTTTTTGACTTCGATGAGCCACTAGACAATCTTTTAAAGAATGATTTTCAAAGCAGAAATGACAAACTAAAGCAGTTTGAACTACATGACTAGTTGATGACTCAAACCGTCAAATTTCTTTGTTAGTGCATCCAGCTTTGCATTTAATGTTGTAATATCATTAACTGTCACACTTCCTCTAGATTTTGGTGTAGAATGATCTGAGTACCACTGGTAACTGTTTGTAGCCATTTTCTCAAATATCCTGAAACTTCTTCATTTGTCATGTCCATTACCGATCCACCAACTGATGAATATGCATGCTTCTTGTTATCACAAGTCAACCCATTATAGAATATTTACACCAATATCCAGTATGTGATTCCATGTGCTGGACACTTTCGTATGAGCTCATTAAACCTTTCCTAAGCCACAAAAATTGATTCCTCTGACTGCTGACTGAATGATAGGATTTCATACATAAGTTTTAACATGCGATTAGGAGGGAACAATTTGTCCACAAACTTTTGACTTAGAATATCCCACGAGGCAAAAGAGTGTAGAGGCACGGAATGGAACCAAGCATTTGCTTTATCGGCCAATGAGAAAGAAAATAATCTCATCTTCACGGCTTCAACTGGAACTCCGTTCATGCGCTGCATATTACAAATTTCTTGAAAAGCCCGAGATGTGCATGTGGGTCCTCAGATGGTAACCCGTGAAATACTGTCGAGTTTTGGATTAATGAAATCAAGGAAGTCTTGATCTTATAATGATTTGCAGGTATCGCTGACGGCACCACACAAGTTCCAAGGTTTCCCACAGAGGGAACCATGCAGTCTCTTAAAGCACGCCCTCCATGATTTTGATAGGCACGACCGCGCTCTTATTCGGCTGGGAGCAATTTTCATCTTTTGAGTTTGTTTAAGTAAATCATTGTCTTTTATTTGTATCTCAAGTCCTCAAATTTCAATTAGAGCATTTTGCTCCCCAAACTTTTGAATATTCTCAATTACCTCTTTTCAACTCTCAATTTCTTCAATTAGGTCCTCCAAATCTTGATTTCTTCACTTTAGCACCATGCACGTTTCCCGATTGACCTCAACAACTGTTATTATATGCAAACTCTATCAAAGGTAGATAGTGATCCCAATTATGAGGGAACTTGAGAACACAGATTCACAACATATCTTATAGTGCTTGAATAGCTCGTTCCTTTTGACCACCTGTTTGCGGATGAAAAGTTGTACTAAATTGAAGTTTTGTTCCTAAGAAATTTGTACTTCCAAAAATGAGACAGAAATCGTGGATCACGATCAGAAGTGATGGCTAATAATACTCTATGTAATCGAACCATTTCTTTAATATAAAAGGTTAGTCAATTTCCCTAATTTAAGAGTCATATTGATGAGGACCCCCTTGGTATATGGACCAAGAATTCCTACATCTATTTGAAATATTCTCAAGAAAGCTAAAATGGTAAAATAAGTGAAAAAACATCTTAACCCAAGTTTAAATTTAACCCAAAATTCATTGATTAAAGAACCAAGCTCAATGGGTATCAACTAAACAAATTTCAAGGTGGCGAAAATCAACAACAAACACAAGAATAATAATACTCTAGAATTAGTTGAAGAATTCCAAAGAGTTAACAAGAGAAAAAGGGATTTTTAACCTCAACCCAAAGGAGGAACTCTCTCAAGAGTCATTCATCATGAACATCACAAGTTAATTCTATGGTTTGAAATGAAAATGTATATTTATTGTAAAAAATATGGGGTAAAAGAGAAATTTCAAAAATTGCACAAACCCCCCCTTTTTTATAATTCAATGTGCCGCATGGTCGATCAAAACGACAGTTTCGGTCGCACTTCAATCAACTGAAACTAACTGAGGCTTTTACAAAAATTTCCCTGCAGACTTTCGGTCAACCACAAGAATTTTCGGTCGACCGAAATTGGCTTACAATTTCTCAAATTTCTTCATGTCTTGGCTTTTAACTTGATTCTTGGCTTCTTTTCTTAACTTATTCACTTTGTTTAGCCTCAAATCTTGAACCTATTCGGCGTCAAATCTCGTCATGGATCCCATCAGCACGTGCATCGAGGTTTGACTTTCCCGGATCTTATCATCCCCTCTCTCTTGAAAAGGATTCGACCTCGAATTTTGCTTGACTGCACTAGCGTGAGATTCCTTGACCTTTGATGTTGTAACATTATGGACCACGGGTTCATGCGATGAAGTTGGAACTTCTCGATTCTCATCACATCTTGATAGGTAGGAAATGAGCTGATTTGGTTAGTTGTTCAACTATTACCCAAATGACTTCAAAACCTTTAGTAACTTTAGGTAGTCCACTAATGAAATCTATTGTGATCTTTTCCCATTTTCTATCAAGAATTCGTATTGGCTGGAGTAATCCTGCTGGCCTTTGATGTTTTACATTCGCTTGTTGAGAAGTTAAGCATTTAGCTATAAATTTGGCTATATCAAGTTTCATGTCTGGTCACCAATATAGAGTTTTGATCTCATGATATAACTTGGTGGTTCCTGGATGGGTAGTGTAAGGACTCTGATGTGCTTCTTGCAAAATAGAATAACGTAATTCATTTACATTTGATACATAAACCTTTGCTTATATAATAAAATTCCTTGAGGAAACACACGATATTTTGTTGATCTTCCACTTTCTAAATATTTTCAATTTTTTCCAGCAAAAGGGTCATTGTCCTTCTTTAATCTTATCCAAAAGAGTTGATTGAACAACTAAGGATGTTCATTTGCATTTCCCTATTCTGGAACTTTCCTTATCCTCGAGTATTTCTCCAGAGGATTCTAAACTAAAAACTTTTCTGCTAAGTGCGTGAGCTACTATATTGACTTTTCCTGGATGGTAACTGATAGTACAATTATAATCCTTCAATAATTCCAACCATATTCTGTCTCATGTTCAATTTCTTTTGTGTGCAGAAATATTATAAACTTTTGTGATCAGTGAAATTTCACATTTTTTTCCCATAAAGGTAATGTAACCATATTTTTAGTGGTAAATACTATATTTTCCAATTCCAAACCATGGATAGGATAATTCTGATCATATGGTTTTAATTGTCGTAATGCATATGCTATTACTTTGTCAAGCTACATTAGAATACATCCTAATCCATTTCTTGAAGCATTGCTATAAATAGTAAAATTATATGTTCCTTCAAGAATGGTAAAAACAAGAGCAATGGTGAGTTGACTTTGTAGTTCTTGTATCAACTGTTCCCAAAAAGAAAATAAGAAACAATAAACTAAAGAGAGTTAAGAGCACAAGACTTTGTTTATCTTATGTTCGAGGGGACAAGCTTATGTTCAATTACAAGATTCTAGTGGAACTCTTAGTGCATGGCCAACATGGATTATGAGTAAAACTGATGAGAAAACTTTACAATGTCAAGCTGCTATCATGATGGAACAAGCCACAACTGTAAGCAATACTTATTTCAGTTTTTATGTTACTTTAGATCTTACTTGGTAACCGTTGATAGCGATCTCACATATTTCTGATACTCCAGCAGCTGTCCATGAAATAATTCATACAAAGATAGAGGAAGAACATGATTTCTATGTCTACAAATGGAAACAAATCTAGTTGAATACAATACCATAACAAAAAGGAAACCGATTTCAGTTGGGTAAGAAATCTTTTTCATACTTGATTCAACCACCAAAGAAACAAATACTGAAGACTTAAACAACCAAAAAAGCAAAGGTCCAATAACAAGATAAATAACATTGAATATGTTGACACACAAAAATACCCAATTTGGAGGCCCAGCATAAAAGGCCCAACACATGATAGCCCATTACAGATGGAAGGGCGATGTGAAGGGAGTTGAGCTACTCGGTGATCACTAGAGTGCTTGGGTGACAAGATGAATGAAAGGACGATTGGGCGACCAAGATATATACGGTTGAAGAATAGGTTTTGGGGGTCCATCCCACGATTCATCTAATCAAGCAGCAATTTCCAAGGATCATGGAAGTTACTTGAAGCAAGGTAGTGGACGTCAGTTATACAAGGAAGTGGATGACGGTTGTGCAACGTGATAGCAGCGGTTATTTCATTCAAGTTACAAGTCAAGGTGGCAAATCAAGAAATCAAATGCTAGGAAGCAGTTGTAAATAACTTTGTATATATAGTAAAAACTTAGGCATTTAGGGGACCAATCAATCAACTCTCAAATAGAGATATGTAATTTTCTTTTATCTTTACTTTTCCCCTCAAATCTTAGTCTAGTTCTTGTGCTTGCACCCATTGGAGGCCTTGCATCGCTTTCATTGTAATCTTCGTAAATAAAGCACCCCTCGTTAGGACTTTGTCTTGAAAGGTTGTTGTTCCTTACACATGATCTAAATCCTTTTTAATTTCTTACCCTCCGTGCGAAACAAAATTGGCAATCCCAGTGGGACAAGTTTGGTGTTCAAAAGATACAAAGGTGAAGCAATATGCCTCATAAAAATTTCTATAAGGAACCAACAAGCCACCGAGTCCAGTCTGTTATTGAGAGATATGAGGAGTAGCAAATGTAGCGATCGAGAAATTTTCAAACATAAAAGACTTGTTTTACCAAACTTGTCGCTACGATTCTCCAACCTTAACGATTATTATTCAAAACTAGCGCTCTCGTCTAGTCACATTAATTATTTTAAGATTTTAAGAAAGAAGAAACGTTGAAGTATCCAATTATTTTAAATCAAGAAAATTTTTAAATTTCGAGGACGAAATTATTTTAAGGTGGTAGGGTTGTAGCGACCGAGAATTTTTCGTGACTTATTTAAATATTATTTAAAATGTGTCGCTACGACTTTTTCCATTTATTTTTAAACACATTTTCGTCTAGCTATTTTAAGTGAAATTAAATTAGTTTGAAATAAGTATTAGTCAAATTACAATTTTTATTAAATAATGTCCCAAGTCTATTATATATTTTTAAAGTCCAATTTTTTTAATCTATGTGGATTCAATCTATTATTATTATTATAATCCCCAATTCACATTCATTTTAATCCCAAAATCCTTTCCCAATTTCCATAAATAACTATTTTCCTTACTTATCCATCTGACAACAAACAAGCAATACATATTATGCCACCATCATATTACCCTCCAACGAGCCACAGACATTCAACACAATGTAGTCTTTTCCATCTTCATTCTCACATTACACTATCCACAATCCACTCCAACTTCACAATTAACCTTAATCCTCTTTCAAATTCCCTCAGCTTGCCTAAACCAAAACCTCAGAACTTGCCAAGTTACCAAAACAATTGAAAGCTAAACACAGCAAGATTTTATCAAATTAATTCCCAAAATTCTTTCCCCTCAATTTGTCATTTCCCCATGTAAATTCCTCTCAATCAACCAAGAATTTCACTCCTCAACTCACGCTATTTCCATCCCACATCCGGCACCACAATCAGCCTAAATTTCTCCCCAACTTCCATTTTCATATTCAACACATTTTTGTCTCCCATCATCACTCCCGTCCCCTCAATTTACGATCCATTATTTTCCTTTCCAAATTTGAATCCAAATCAATCGTAATGTATATTCCCTCACCCTTCAAAACACATTAATACCTTAAGAAATTTTAAGCTTCTTCCCCAATATTCTCAAGAGAAATTACAGCTTCCTTTTTCTTCCCATGATCACTCTTCAATTTCTTAATTCCTTCCCCAGCTCCCTCAATTCTTTCCCCCCACTCTAGCTTACCATTTTGAAGATAATCAATACACAGTATATATACCTCCTTCAAGGCAACCACATCCATCACTGCCTTCTGCACCAACCAAGAACCGCCACAATACCACCACACAGTCGAAAATGGAACCACCCAAATCTCACACCAAGCATCATCTGCACACCCACCGTCTGCATTCATCACCTTTCCGCCGCTGCGTCGCCGAGGTTGAGAGAGAGAGAGATATAAGATCTAATGATATATATGTATATATTTTGTTTATATATTTTAATTTGAAAGTTATACTTTAGTCCCACAAGTTTTAAAACGTTTTGTTTCAGTCCCTACAGTTTTAAATGTTTTAAATCTTACTTTAAATTTCAAAAGTTATTATTTAAACCCTGAAATTTTAGATTTTCTTTAAGTCAGCCCTTAAATGTTTAAAATGTTTTAAGTTTAGCCCACATTTTTAAAATTTATTTATTTTAGTCCTTATTGATTTAAAAGATATATATCTTTAGCCTAAATTTTAAAAGTTATCATTTAAGCCACATATTTTAAAGTCTTTTAATTTTGTTAATATTGATTTAAAAATGATATATATATATATATATATATATATATATATATATATATATATATATATATATATATATATATATATATATATTTATAAATCCCAAGTTTTAAAGTATTCATTTTAGTCCCTCAACTTTCAAAGTATTCATTTTAGTCCTCCAAGTTTTAAAATAATCATTTCAGTCCCTAAAGCTCAAAGTCATTTAAATCATTTTTAAAGTATTAAATTAAACTTATTATTTTAAGTTATGCTGGACGAGGCGCGAGAGAATTTGAAGTATTTTCCAGTTTGCTCAATACTCGAGAAATTAAGGTAGACTCTTATTCACAAATTTACGTTTTTCAAAAGTGCGCATCAATAATTATTTGGATTATAAGTTTAGCATGTATGATTGTGTTCATGAGAACTTGAACTTTATGTTCATGAGAATTACTTGCTTTCTGAGCATGAGACTATGTTACGAGAATTTACTTGCTTAAATGCATGAGACTTGAACTTGTATGTTCATGAGAATACTGGTGATCGTTAGACACCTGAGACTTGAATATCATGATTATGTATTTTAATTTATGATGTTAAATGATTATTGTGCGCGAGTCTACTGAGTATTTCTTTGAAATACTCACGTTTTCCAAAACAAATTTTGCAGATGACGGAGTCGGCGGCGAGGCGTGCGATGGTGGCAATTATTGAGATTTTAGAAATGTTTTATTTGAAATTGAAACTTATCTATTTCATGTTTGTTCCAAGTTTATTTTCAAATTATTTCAATATCCGAATTGTTGACCTTTTGGGTCAAACTTTATAAAATTTAGTTTCCGCTTTAGCTTTTAAATAATGATTGTGATGTTTACAAAAATTTAATTATTTTTCGCAAAAATGTTGTTTTAAAGGTTTCAAAAAATAAATATGATGTTTGAATTTTTAATTATTTCCGCAATAAAATCATATTTAAAGGACGAAGTGGCGTCCCGGGCTCCGCCGGAATTCGGGGCGTTACAGCAAAGCACTCCAAGATCAGATGGACAAAGTTAGAGCCGCTATGAACCAATGGCAGAACTAAGTCATCAGACTATGCGTTCACTACTTGGTGAACTCACCCAAGATGTGGTTGAATAGGTAAACTTACAATATGTTCACAATATGGAAAAGTTTATTCAAAGTGAAAGAGAACATTATGACAACATGGTTAAGCAACTAAGAACCTTACATGATACTATGAATAGGTTAACATGCCAAATTTGGCAATCAACTTTTTCGAATATTGGACACCAATTCCAAGCTAGAACTATTGTAGGACATAATCCCAAAATTGTAAGTCCAAATCAGGGAATATAACCACCTTTTGGAGCGTATACTTCCAACTTGGGGGGTAGTGGTATGACTAATTTGAAAAACAGTAGTGAAATGCCAAACTTGGGGGGTAATCCAAGTGCAAGAAATAATGTCCAGAATAATGGATAGAACACCCTACGTATCAATGATGGGGGGAATATTCAAGCTAATGGTACCAATAGTGCGGGATCAAATGGTTGTGGGAATATGTCCTTGTATAAGGCCTACTTACACGAAGCCATATCTTGATTGGGTGGATCAAGCATACACATGGCCTAGAGGGTACAAAGTACCAGAATTCTCATTGTTCACTGGCTTTGGGGAAGTGTCTACTCTAGAATACATAGGGTGTTTCACGTTGCAATGTGGTGAGGTAAATGACTACTATAAGATGAGATTATTCCTCAGTTCCATAATAGGGGTAGCCTTCTCGTGGTTCATCAACTTGCCAGCAAATTTTGTTTAGACACGACAATATCTAGAACAATTATTCCAAGCTCAGTTCTACAAATCTGAATCTGAGGTTACTTTCGATGATTTGGCGAATTTACACCAAATGCCAAACGAATGGACAAAAAGTTTCCTTCAAAGGTTCAAGACAGCCAGAAGCAAATGTTTTCTACCTCTGCTTGAAAAAGAATTCGTTAAGATCGCTCAAAGTTGCCTCGGTTTTGATCTAAAAAAGAAATTCCAGGACAGGGAGTTTCCTGACCTTTTCCAGTTGAGCGCGATGTAGTCAGGTATGAACATCTAATTAGAGAAGAAGAGCAAATGAAAATTCTAGCTAAGGAACATACTATAAAGACCCAAATTTTAACGTTCACCTGGTCGATGAAGACTTTTATGATCAGATCGAAGTATGTTTGGCCGAATTGGTTAAGGGAGACACATATGCCTACCCTTTAGCAGCCAAGTCAAACCCAACGATCAAAAGTGAGCCTATATGGGATAAAAACAAAAAGGCTAGAGTGTTCTCCTTTGATGTGACCAAAGTTGACCTTATATTTGATAAACCATATAAGGATAAGCAAATAAAGTTGAGCGATAAGCATAAGTTGTCGACCCTGAAAAAGTCAGGTGTAAAAAATATTGTAAATGGCACAATGCATGGTCTCATAGGACTAACAATTGCCTAGTTTTCCGTCATGTATTACAAGATGCCACTGAGTCTGTGTGAATCACATTCGAGGCCAAAAAGATGATGGAAGTGGATGAAAATCCTTTCCCACAGCCACTTGGGGTGAATATAATGTCAACTGGCTTCAAAGGCAGATTGCCAAAATCCAAGTTAGTCATAGATGATGGAGAAGAGGGTCCCGAACCACATCACAGTGTTTTTGAGTAACTCAAAGGAAAGGAACCCAGAAAAGACGAAGGCATTTTGTGTGCTAAATGCAGGGAAGAAGTAAGTAAGCATGTGGAGACATAGGGACATTACAATCATCCTGATGATGTTCCTAATTTCCAGCCCGATAGAGGACGGATGATGCGCGTCGCTATGGACAAAGATTTAATTAAGTATCTTACTTTCCAATTATCAGTTTTAATTGTAATAGTGGAAATAAGAGTTGATCTCAATGGGAACTAAAATAGTGTTATGTCAATCAGAATAAATGGGGGGTTTTGAGTTCAAATATTGTAAATGACTTGAAAAATAAAATAAACACGTAAATTGGTTGGAGTATAAATCAATTGTTAACAAATCTTAGTTCTCGGATTCAGTTGTATTTCATCGTAATATTACCACTTTCCAAGTAATGCGTATTCAATTCAATTCTTGATTTATCATCCGTAAATAGTAAACAAGTTCTAACTACCTCTTTTCTTCCTTAATTGTGTTTAATTAGAACAAGTTCTCTAATCAAACTATAGCTATTGGACAATCTAAAATAAGCTCTTTAGATTTAATGCAATAACAAAATAACTCAAGAAGAATTTAGGTGATCTAGATTACCAATCATACAAGCTCGTGATGATTAACCTAGGTTGGATTTCCAATGGAATTGCAAAATCCCAATTGCTACTATGAATTGAACAACAAGACAATTACGGATCTAATCATTCAATTTAGCATGCATCAACACAACAAGATATGAGATAGGCCTAAATCACATAAATCATTGTATTAATTGAAATAAAGTACATAGAAATCCAACAATCAAGAATATAGAATTTAATACTAAATTACTAGTTGGAAAATAGAAACATAATGAAAATAAATACAACGTCCCCCTTGAACTAGGTAGAGAACTTAGCCGCTTAAAGTCATGAAGAATTCCAGAATTTCAGCTCTTGATTCACCTTCTCGAGTCGCTTGATTTCTCTTCCACACTCAAAGCAAACTGCTCTCTCTTCAATAATTTTTCCACGCCTTTTTTTGTCATGAAATTCCCTTTTTATAGCCATAAAAATCGTGCTCTAGAGTTGGGCTCAAGACATACCAAAATTGTGTAATGAATCAGAAAAGGAATTTTCTTGGCAAGCAAGTTACGGCCGTAACTTATTCTTTACGGTCGTAAATCAGTTTTTGCTGATTTTCCACATTTGGAGGTTATGGTCGTAACCTTTGGGTTTACGGCCGTAACCTTTGGGTTTACGACCGTAAGGTAGGTTCTACTGCTTTTCGCCTAATCCCATCAAGGAGTTACGGCTGTGAATGTTAATTGTTGCGGCCGTAACGTATTTGCGCCAAAGGTCCTCAAACTTCAGTTTTTGGTGCATTTTGGTCATTTCTTCCTCTTTTCTCTTCCTTTATGATCCTATACAACATAAAATATAAAACGCATTAATAATACTTAAATAGGTCAAATCAACAATAGTCTAAGGATATAAGTACACAAAATAAGCGTTAATAAAGCACTTATCAAAGGAGTAGGTAGTACTATAGAAAATTGCCTTTTGAAAGGCAGTTTAGGCTGATGAACAGCGGAAGAACATTCATACTGCAACCTCAATAGCCAAGTGTATGGCATTCTTTTCAGCATAATGCAGGGAGAGTTGTGTCATTTAATAAGATGACTAGAATGCAGTAGAGACGTTTTCAAAGAAACTATGGGAGAATGATGAGGCAGCATGGATTTACACATCATAAACCACCTAAATTGATTAAGGTGGCAAATAAAAACGTTCTCAACTATAGTAAGGTAGACAACATAGGAGTGTTAATGGGAAAGATGCGGGGGAGTTCTTTCTGAAAGTCAAAATTCGAGTGTAGTCAAAAGACGAAAATGAGGAAGGTCCAGGACAATCCTCACCATTCAGATTGGGACATTGCTTCCTATTATGGCTAATAACTACTTATTAGCCAATGAATTCAGGAGTAAAGAAGAAGGGGGGAGAGAGAGAGAGAGAGAGAGAGAGAGAGAGAGAGAGAGAGAGAGAGGAAGAAGCATGTGCGTTGGAATTTGAAGAAGGTCAAACGTCCCAAGAAGTATATGATGAGGACGATGGCATGACTAACATAGAGAAAGAGATTAACTTACAAGCAGAGAGAAGGAAAAAGGGGAGTATAACGCAACACCTTATTGAAGCAATTATATCAAGGTGTTCGCGAGATGGATCTACTAGGCGAACCATCAGGATATTCCTTTGATTATTACGTGTTGTGTGGGACACCAAAGAGGAAGGTAAGCGTGCCTCGCTTTGAAAAGTATGGATAACCTCCTAAGATACTGCCTCCACCCACAGGTTAATAGATGAAGAATTGCAAGAAGAAAGCAAAAAGGCATAGATTTGGAAGATCAAGGTGAAGTATAGAGTGAAGTCGGTTCAGTAGAAGATAAACATGAAGTAGAGATAGATGCGGCTGAAAAAGTCATTTTTAGAAAGCCGTATGTGAAATTAATCAAGCATTTAAGACTATTGTATGTTAAGGCCTTAGTCAATGGTATACCCGTGTTAAAAGTGTTCGTTGACAATGGGGCAGCCATAAATACCATCTCCTCCAGAATGATAAGGAAATTTTCTGAGACAGAAAGCAACATGATCCCAACAGAGGTTATACTCACAAGTTTCAATGGAGGGGCAACTTCAGCAAAGGGAGTGATTCCACTAGATATAACTATGGGAATAACTACTAGAACTACAGTCTTCTTTGTGATAGATGGTCCTACTAACTGCATCATGCTACAAGGAAGGGACTGGATCCATGGGAGTCGCTGCATACCGTCGTTGCTCCACCAATGCCTAGTTTTCTGGAATAATAAAGGCGAAGCAGAGGTGGTGCAGACAGATTAGAGACCTTTTGTCACAAAAATAAACTCAGTGGAAAAGTTCATGTATGATGAAAATTATGGACCAGTCAGGGTGACTCAAGATGGAGAAGAAACCCATATTGTTGCACAAAGTGAAGAACCATTTTCAATAGATGCACTTACTGAAATGTTCAATCAAATGAGGCCAAACTTAGTGACCCTCAAAGAGTCAGTAATTGGCAAGAAAACATTTAGGAAAATGTAACGAGACAAAGCACAATAGGTGCTGGCCGAAATTACGGTTTTTTAAAGACCAAGTTGATGGTCTATGTTAAAGATCTAAGCGAGGAATCGCATCACTAAGAGACAAAGAGGCCACGTTCGACCTAGGAGGCAAGTCATAAAACAACACCAACAAAGCGGATCACTTAGAAGGAAAGGCCCCTGCAGGCTTGGGGGGTAATCTCGATCGCCCAAAAACAGTAATCGGGCATAGGAAAGGCAATGTTGAAATGTGCAATTATTAGTTGTATCAATGTTTTGCCTAAGAAATTATCTTGTAATAGGTTTGTCGTTAGCCTGTTATTAGTCTTTATGATTTAATGTTATATTGTCAGTAATGTTTGACGTTTGTGCTGCCTTACAAAGATTGGTACTTTTACATGAAGGCACTTAAAGTGAACGTAAAAAAGATGTTTTGTTTTGGAGAAACATGTTCATTCAATTTGGGGTTTTTAACGATTAAAAAATTGACGTTATGCAAGTAAACAAAATCCCAAATTCCCTTGATGAATTTAGTTTCCATTGCATTGACGAAAACTGGTGGGCATTAAAAAAATATAAATAAAAGAGTTAAGATTAGAAGAAGGATGACGCCTTCCCGTGAGAAAAGTCAAGACATTAATGTCTTAATTACAGTCTACCCCATAGAGAGCACTTTTGTTCCCTAAGTTTCACCCATTCATCACTCTGATCAGTGGAGGCAACAAATAACTTAGCTATGACTCCTTCATCAATTTCTATACTTGAGTAACGCTCAAACATAGATTTAGCCCCGTTCAAGTTCCTGGGAAGTACTCTTCTTCTTAGCAGCTAACCTAGCTTTGTAGTCGTCCATTCTCGCTTGAAGCTCCTTCATTTCATTATTCAAGCTTAGCATCAAGGAATCTTCAACCATGACATCAGAAGTGAATTCGTCCAGGGTGCTCTTGCTTTTCTTGAATTCATCATGAAGAGACTCTTTCTCATTCATGACGCGGATGTGTTGGGTTTTTTGAGCCTTTAATTCCACATTCTTGGCCAACAGAGGGATTATTTTAGAATGGATGACCTCAAAGCTAGTTTGACATCAAAAGGAAGTTTAAGAGAAGGAAGTTCGAGTGCGTAAGCCATTTGAGCACTCAATCGCTCAAATTTGTCCCACTAGCTGGCAACACAGGCTGCGATTATGTCTATATCCAAGAAAGAAGTATATTCAAGGATTTATTTCCTAAGAATTTTCATGTTCTCTTCTGAAAATGCAGCAGAGGTAGCCGAAGGATGACTAACTGAAGAACAAGAAGCACTGAGTTCATGAAATTGTTCCCAAGAATTGTACAAATCCTGAACAGAACGCAAACTGGTATCAGTGTCCTGCAAAGAAAGACGCAAATATTTAGCATTTCCATTACATTGAACAAAGTGAAGGTGAAGGGCATAATGAAAATTGCCTCATCAGTCACTTTGGGGGAAGGAGATTTGGCACATCACTGGACAATTCGATCACCTGTGGAAGCTTCCCCTTATCTGAACGACTGGCTAGCAAGTCTGTGGATGCTCCTATAAAAGAACAAGTAGCGATGAGTGAGGGACTAAATGATGTAACATAGGGAATCATAAATGCATAACATTACCTTTCGGTTCTATGCTTGAGAGGTAAATGCCCAGGGGAGATGAAATCTGTCCTACTGGTGGAATGGTCAAAGGTTCTTGGCCCTCAGGTTCACCTTCAGGCAGAATCCTCGCTTCAGATGGTTTAGATGGAGGAGCTTTAGTGGAAAGTGATGGAGCAAGGACAAATAGAGACGAAGTCTTCAAAAGAGAAGCTGAGTTTTTCTAAAAATCCAAGTAAAAACATTATCATGTAAAGGATTTGTTCATAGATAGGTAAAAGTTATAGACTCAAGTACCTTTCTCCTGATGACAAGAGGGGCGTCATCATCGTTGTCTTCATCATCATCAGGACGACCAGATAGAGTTGAAGCTGGCTGTTTACAATTAGAAACATCTTCAACAACTCCAACTTGAGTAGGTGGAGAATTGGATGGAGGAGGAGCTACTGCAGAACGTCTCGCTCGGGTAGATGGAGATTTTGAAGAAGAGGCATGATACCTGATAGTTATAGGCACAACAAGAATAGGAAGAGAAGTCCCTGCCCTTTCTGACAGATGGAAGGCACGATTAGCATCTGTTGCAAATAGTCTGCGCTTCAAAATCGGACAAAATCGTTCAAAAAGAAGGTGAATAGATGAGATGGGATTAAAAGGGGCTATGAAAAGGCCATTGGTCAAGAGAGTATTGCGAGCATCAATTGTTTGTGCCTCTGATTATTGATGTTATGTAAACAATCGGTCAGATTCTTGGAAAAGCAAGAAGGGAAATGCCACGTTTGGCTAAAACTGAGCTGACAGGCAACAAATTGGGGAGAATATATCTCAACACCTACTTTGGCATTGGTTCCAGTCAAGATATCGTAAAACAGCAATTTCCTAACCAAATATTGAGCCCAAATGGGCAAAAGGATGCTCATATCGCTCATAGTAAGGGGAGGTTGCATGTAAGTTGGAACTTGATGAGCGGAGAAAGGAAAAAGGAAGGGATTGAATTCAAGTTATAGAAGAAAGTGAAAATATCCCTATGAGACATGTTCACTGTGTAAGCCCTCAACCATAATTGAGCGAGCCAAAGGGGCCCGCTACCAGTTGGGGACACTTTATTCCTAAGTTGGAATTGTAGATATGCCATGCCTCTGTAAAAGGTGGCCAAGAATAGTGAACAAAGATTTAGAGACCTCCCATGTGCTAAATCATTTGCTATAGGCAAATAGGAGATAGAGGGTTTGACACTAGGTATACAGAGAACATATTTACAAAGCCAAACTTGAAGAAAAACCACGCGTTAGGCATGGGTAGGTTCAACGGTATGGTTATTGTGTTAAAGTTCTTGCATGCCCGAATAGGAATCAGTATATTTCTTATCAAATTTTGAGGCAGTAGCAGTAACTACGATGGCGGGATAAATTGTGTTGCCCAGAGGTGGGAGATTAACTAAGGCTCCTACATTTCTTAATGTGATGGACATTGAGCCAAGAGGGAAAATGAAGGTATTGTACTCGGAAGACCAAAAACTCAAATCAATTGGGAAAAGCACAGAATCATAGATTGAAGGATGGAGAGCAATTTGCAATAAATCAGAAATCCCAACATGGTCAAAAATTTCTTTAGAAGGGCCATGATTAATCATGCATGTATGCCAGATAGAAAAGTAGTATCAATTTTCGGACAAGTGCGAATACCTTTTTTTGCAAATTGGCCTTAATGATAAAGGGTTCAAAAAATGAGAGTCTTGAGTACAGGGGAACAATTGGCCCACCGCTACTTACCTAACAGAATCAACATCAGTAAATGTTGGGCCCAGGAAGAACTCATGATGATCAGGGTTAGCCGGCAAAAGGGAATCTGAGTTTACACACGACCTGGTGAGAAGTTGTCGGAAGTCTTCAAAACTAAGGAGATTATCCGAATAACTCTTCGAGATCGCCATTTACTATGATGTGAAATCTACTTAATTTTTTTTTGAAAGAATAAGGGTCTGAATAATGGAACAAGACGATGAACAATGTTCTTTATACACAAAAGACAAAGTGGCGATGCAAAACGTGGGTGAAGTGACGCAATAGAGTGGCGTGTTGTTTGATATTGCACTTTTTGGAATGTAAATAGGCATCACCAAAGATAAAGTAATGATTAGGACTCTATTCGCTTTCTTTGAACTCCAAGCGTAGCAGGAAAAGTGCGAAGTACTCTGAATATGGCAAAGATTAATAATGAATATTAATTATGCCATATTGGAGGGTAATTATTGACATACAAAAATATCTAATTCAGAGGCTCAGCATAAAAGGCCCAAAACAAGATAGCTCTATATAGATGGAAGGGCAGCGTGAAGGGAGTTGGGCGATCAATAGAGTGATTGGGTGAAAGGACGAATGCAAGGGCGATTGGGCGACCAAGCTAGATAAGGTTGAAGAAGTTGTTTTGGGGGTCCATCCCACGATTCATCTGATCAAGTAGCAGTTTCCACGTTCTGAGCAGTTGGAAAGGATCATGGAAGTTACTTGAAGCAAGGTATTGGACGTCAGTTATACAAGGAAGTGGACAAGGCGGCAAATCAAGAATTCAAATGCTAAGAAGCAGTTGTAAATAGCACAGTAGAAACTTAGGCGTTTAGGGGACCAATCAATCAACTCTCAAACAGAGATATGTAAATCTTTACTTTTTCTGCCAAATCTTAGTCTAGTTCGTGTACTTGCGCTCCTTGGAGGCCTTGCTTAGCTTTCTTTGTAATCTTCGTAAATAAAGCACATCTCATTGGGACTTTGTCTCAAGAGATTATTGTTCCTTAGACATCGCCTGAATTCTTTTTAATTTGTTAGCTTCCGCGCGAAATAGAATTCAAGATTGATCATACTAATTTATAGTCAAGTATAAAGAATCTCCATTGTTCTTATTTGTTCTTACCTCAAATTCCCCTTCCACTAGTACAAAAGATGACACTACTAAAGCCACAAACACCGTCATTTTGCCCGAGAACATTCTTTAAGATAGTTTTCATCCACGTCCCATGAAATCTACAATTAAAAAGCTAGCGATTCCATATTTTTCTCATCTTGTATTCAATTGCCAAATGTATATGACTTACATGGCCAATGAATGCACATTTCATTATAGTCATTGAAACTTAGCCCATTTTTTACAAGATTAAAATTTAGATTTTAATTTAAGTTAAAATTAAGAATTAATTTTAGTCACACATTTATGGAACTCACAATTTTTCATTCATATATTTCATCAATTTCTATCAAAATTTACCAAAAAAAAAAAAAAAAAGATTTTAATCCCCCACCAAACATGGATTAAGTGTTAACCTTTAGTCTCAATTTGATAATTTATTCAACTTGTGTTTGATATCCATTATTCACAAAAAATACATTTTATAATAGTAAATTTTGGAGAATGTGTGGTTAAAAGTAAGAAATTTTTATCTACATGTAGATTATTCTATTAATATAATATTTGATTGAAACTGAATTTTTAAATAATGAATATCATTCAAGGGCTTAATTCTATTCTTTCTAAAATGATTTTTTTTTTTTTTTTGTATGTATCAAAATGTCTTTCCAAGTGTAATTTCACACGGGCATAAAATACCAATTCAAATATGTAAAAAATATTCTCATCAAAATTTTCATTAGTGCACATATTTTAATTATATGAAAGGCATATAATATTTATTTATTATCACAATTATCTCTACTTTTAATATCACATTTTTATTCACATTCTTCAATTAATTAGCACCTTTTTATAAGGACAATTGGCGCAAAACATTCCTACATTTGGGCTCTTTTGTGTAATTCGTCTCTTCCTTTAATTTTTTGACAATCTCACCCTCACATTTACCATTTCTTGCGAAAAACATCCCTACCGTCTAATTTCGTCAAAAAATGACAGTTAACTCATAAATAATCTATTGACCATTATAATGATGGATAAAAAATGTCTTTTTATATTATTTCATTTAAAATAACATAAAAAAGAAAAATGGAAATCCTATCTTCTTCCCACCGGAGACAATTCGATTGGGGAAATCATTCTATTGTGGAAGAACCATTGAGTCAACCGAGCTGATTAACACGTAAAGGGACAAGACGTAACTTTTGATGGATGAGGAGCCAGTTTTTTATTTTCTTATTTGAGGGAGGTAGGAGGCACCAAAATTGAGGCCTCTCTTCTTAGGTCGATTTTTGAGTGAGATTGGAATAAAGATTGGTGTTGGTAGAAGGATTTCCTTTTTCCTATTGATTTTTTTATGTGATTTTAAATGAAATAATGTGAAAAGACATTTTCAGCATTCATTATAATGATCAATAGATTATTTATGGGTCAACTAATAGATTTTTTTACTAAATTAGGCGGTAGGGACGTTTTTCGCAAGAAATGATAAATGTGACGGTGAAATTGTCAAAAAATCAAAGATATGAACGAATTGCACAATAAAGCCCAAAATACAGATAATTAACAAAAATATCTGAGTTTAATGTTTCATTAGCCACCAAACTTTGCACCACATCATGGCTTACTCACCGAACTTTCAAACCTTTTCCAGCTGGCCACTGGACTTTGCCCCGTCCAAGTCCATCACTCACCCGCTTAAATCACTATGCACCAATGAGGATGACAGAAAGTTGACTTGGCCAGTTAAATACTTCCAAATATGAACCTAATTTCCACCCAAGCTCCAACTCAGCACTGTAAAACGCTTTTCTGCTGCAAAGTTTGATAATGCGTTGATTTAAGGAATCCCCAAATCACACTTTGAAACAAGCAAATCCCCAAATCTGCTTCAAGAAAAAAAAAACACCCTATGCCCCAAATCAAGAATATTAAATACCCATCTATTGTTGATCACTCGACGAGCCTAAACGAAGAGAAGCATCACCCAGAACACTTCATTCCATTGATGGCGGACCCGTTGGCGTGGAGATGGATGGACAACATGAAGGTAATACCCAAACTCATAATGTTCTATTTTTTATTATTTTATTATTTTTGATAAACTCATAATGTTTTGTAGCTGAATGTATGAGTATTTTCTTGTTCCCCATTTTTGCCAAATCAATCTTATAATGGTCAGTGAGTTGTTCCACCTTTTTTTTTGTCCTCAATCCTCAATCATATGGTTTTGCCAAAACATTTATATACTATACAGTGCTAAAGCATCATCCTCATGTATTAGCACAATGCTGGTATAAAGTTTGAGCATTTGCATGGTATGTTGTTTAATGTGGTTTAATTGCATGACAGATTGTGAAGAAGATCCAGACTTCTTAGATTCCGACCATGACTTTGAGTCCGAACAAGATGATATCGAATATGAGACATGTAACTGATGGGATGGAAATTGGAAGGATGATCGTCTAGATGTAGTTCAAGACCAACGAGAAGAGGGCGGTGATAACAAGTTGGATGAATTGGAACTACCATCGTCAGAGGAACTAATCTCCCAATGTTCATCTGACGAGGATGGCAGCTACCATTTTCCTGAATTCTTAGTTGATCAGGACATGAAAAATCCACAGTTTGAGGTAGGGTAATAATCAGTTCCGCTGTAGAGTTTTGGGAGGTGGTGCGAACGTACTGTGCATTGAATGGTTACAACTTAAAGTTTAAGGCAAACGAGGAAAGACAAGTGCAAGGAATTTGCAAATTGGGCTGCAAATGGAGAATATGGGCTTCTAAGTTTGATGTATCCGAGAGGTTAAAAGTAAAATCTTACACTTCGGAGCATACTTGTACCCGAGATCAATTTAATAGACATTGCAATTACATATTTTTGACTCATCGGTATATTGAGCAATTCAAGGCGGATCCGAATTGGAAAATCGAGCTTATTTGGCAACAGTGAAGAAGGATCTCCTCACGAACATTAGTAGAAATGTAGCATGGAAGATGCAGAGATAAGCCAAAGAAGTCTTAGTAGGAAATTTGCAAGACCAGTTTAGGCGATTGCGATCTTATGCAGGTGAGGTACTACGTACAAATGTTGGCTTGACAGT
Source organism: Ligustrum vulgare (assembly GCA_963555705.1). NCBI lineage: Eukaryota > Viridiplantae > Streptophyta > Magnoliopsida > Lamiales > Oleaceae > Ligustrum > Ligustrum vulgare. The sequence goes on along the minus strand of OY743186.1, from coordinate 29,169,999 downwards.
CATAATTGCATTACAGGAGCAGATTTTTCAAGGGATCTACATCTGCTTCAATTGTTGTAAGATAGGATTTAGGGATAGTTATATGAAGGTGGTAGGTGTTGACGGTTGTCACTTAAGGGGTTGTTTTGGAGGGATAATGTTAACTGCTGTTGGTCTTGGCGCTGATGATTGCATCAATCCTGTTGCAACTGTAGTTGTTCAGAGAGAAAATATAGCAGCTTGGAGATGGTTCTTGACCTACCTTTCAGAAGTTATAATGATAGGAAATGGGAAAGGTTGGACTCTTATGACCGACAGGCAGAAGGGTCTACAAAATGTCACAGATGAGTTGTTCCCTGAGGCTGAGCATACGTTTTGCATAAGACATATGTACACTAACTTTTTCAGTGCCGGGTTCAAGAGTAAAATTCTATAGAATTACTTGTGGCGTGCTGCAAAGTCGACTATAGTTGCTGGCTATCAAAATTGGATGCAACAAATTCTTCAACTAAGTGAAGATGCATACAGATGGCTTAAGGCATCCGCAAGAATGGAGTAGATCACATTTCTCAGTTCAATTGAAGAGTGACATTTTGCTGAACAATTTATGCAAAGTATTCAACAAGACTTTGCGGAGTGATAGACAAAAGATGATTCTATCGGTGCTTACTTCCCAGCAGTTAACCTTCATGAACAGGATTCGAAAGCGTAAAGACACGATGATGAGGTGCACAGGACGATTGTGTCCAAAGATCAAGAAGAAATTACACAAGATTGCTAAGAAATCGTGTGAATGCACATTACACTTTTCTGGCGGTCCACAATGGCAAGTTGAATGCAGCTTTGGAACCTATGTCATCGACTTACAAGAAAGAACTTGTGCATGTAGGGAATGAGATCTTACAGGAATACCACGCATGCATGCAGTGGTTGTAATTAGAGAATGTAGAAATGATCATGAAAATTTTGTTGACAACTGTTACACGATTGAGACATATATGAGGTGCTACAATAGTATCATGAATCCAATTAACGGTATGCAGTGATGGCCACAGTTGGATATGCTTGATATAACTCCACCGTCGGGGACTATGCCGCGAAAAGGAAAGAGGCAGACCAATCAAAGAAAAGACCAATTGAAGAGGTGATCATGCATTCACAAGAAAAAACCTATATTCGTAGAAAGGGGCGACTAACAATGACATGCTCGTTATGCGGAGAGCGGGGTCACAACAAGCGATAACACTCTGGGCCGGATGCACCTCATCCTGTGAGTATGATTTTACTTCCTACTTATTTTATGAATTGTACATGTCATGTAAAATATATGAAGCTTTATTAATGTATTCCAATGATTTACTTTTGTTCGTCAGGATTGGTTTGAAGGGCATCTAGAACTAGTTTGCACACACTGCGATAGAGTGGTCGATGAACTAGTTAGTAAATGTTTACTTTATTATTTTAAGTCATAGTCTTGATATTTATTGCATAATGTGAGTTATCTGGTTATTTGATATACCATTATGTAGGGAAAATTGGTGCCGGACAAGGGGCCAGGAGCGTTGACGGAGCATCATCCCTGTGATGAACAACCTTTCCATTTCATTCCAACACCCACGGTAATGCGTTAAGCTGGTTCATATGGTCTCAAATCTGGTCAAGTAGCAAGAATGGGATCTCAGTCGATTCCTGTTGATGTTCCAACCGATGTTGTGAACTTCGAGGATGTCATGGATGCCTTGGATGAGTCTGCTAATATGAGAGCAGGAATGGCTCAAAAACGACAACGCATGAAGAAATAGATAGCATCAGCTAGTTTAGTTTTTTTATTTATTTATTTTGGATATTATGCATATAGATTCTTTTTGAGGAATGGATGCAAATCTGTTTTTTGTTCTATTATTTGAACATGGCTCCATGTTATAATGGAGATGGCTATTTTTTGGCATGTAATTTGGTCACAGATTGGTAGAAATCAGGAAAGGAATGTATGAAACTCATTTGGTGGCCAAATTTCATGTGATGAATTGTGATTTTGCTTCACTTCTCATGAGTTGATTGTCTTCCTTTTAATTATTCTTATTATTATTGATGAGGTGTTTATGCACTCTTAAGGTTACCAGTTGACAAGTTATAGTTTCAATTTTTATGTGCATTGATGTTCATGACACGAATTATGAACATTATGGACACCAGTTTTATATCTTTATTTCGTTATTGAAATTCATATTTTGTAAAAATTCTGTCACTCTTCAATTCAAGAAATATACTTCAAACTAGGTATAGGTTGATTAGAATGAATTGGTTAACCACTAGGCTGGCTTTCTTCAAACTTTGTCACAAAAATACCATTGAATTATAGAAACTTTGTCACATAAAAACATTGAAATTACAAATACAAATTTCAGGTTACTAGGATTAACCTTTCAATGTCTACGAACAAATTATAAAACAGTGAATGACACAAACGGTTCAATTCATGGTGCTTCACCATTTTTTTTCCCGCCATTGTTCTCTCATTTTCCCTTGCGAAAAGTAAATTTAACAGAGATATCCACATCCTTTCTTCGTATTTCTTCCATCGATTCATCACCACTTTCATCCTCTCCTATTTCATGATCGAAATTATCAACTTCAATACCGTTCCGTAGCTGTCATGTTCTTTTCGAAAGCTTATGTTCAATAAGATACATGATCAAATGCAATTGTACTTCAGTTAGTTTAATGCCAAATTTTCGTTCTTACTTTAACCAATGAAATACGTATACTGATAATAAGAAACCTAGCTTCTTTTTATACTAAACAACTGCCTCAACATAAGTTAACATTAGCAAATTATCTAATGAAATATATAGTATCTGTACATCACACTATGTTCCAAAGTTTGCAGCAAAAATTGAAGAAAAACAAGAAAATACGATTTATTGGGAAGAGGGATAAGTGATTGCCATGAAATAATCTGTCAAAACACATAACCCATTGGAAATTAACTGACTACAAACAAACATGTAACATGGAAAAAAAAAAAGCAAATAAGATAAGGCTGTGTTTGAGTGATTGCTATCAAATGACCTGTCAAAACACATACCCTTGGGAGTTGGGAAAGTATATATATCAAGACCCAAAGTGTGCAGCAGAACTTGGGATTATAGAGAGCAGAAAGAAACGTGATAATCTCTGATTGCTCGATTGATTTGGAAGAGAGAATTGAATTCGGGAGGAGGGAATCGAGTTTGGGAAGGAGGAATTAGTGGCCAATAGCTGGATCATCCGACCAATTTTTCAAAATACATTTTGACACATTTGTAAGTTAAAAAGAAAAGGTGAAAATGGTTTATTATTACAAAGTCTAAAATATTCTTACACTTATTCAAAAATACTATCTTTGAGTCCGGCTAAAACAAAGTGGACTCACCATTCTCGCCTTCAGTCCGTCCAAGAGAAGAAGAAGAAGACTTCGGGTTGTTCAAGAAGAAGATCTATTCATCATAATCTTCAAACATTAGACAATGTTAGATTACATTTTTAGCTTTGATTCCTATATTTATAGCTTGAAGTTTGAAATTTTTTTTTATGCAAATCGAGTTTGCGAACATATTCTACAATTTTATGACGGAGCTCGCCGGAAATGGCAAGCTCCGCCATTGTTGTCATCTTCGCTGGGAACGGCGTTCCCAGTGAAGAGATGGTCCAGCCAGGCCAATTTGTTTTTGGTCCGGCCGGACCACTTTGATGCCAAAAATTTGGAGGCTAGGTCAATATGTTTTGGTCCGGTCAGACTATTTTGACTACCTCTTTTACATTATAAATAAATTATAAAATTATAAATAATTTTTTTATTCTTAATATTATTTATCATTTATTGCCAACACAAGTAGCAAACGTCAAATATTTCCCCTCAAACTCCGTGTGATTAAAATAGAAAATCAACAACTCAATCAAGCCAATCCAAACAATAGAATATCGAAATTATAAATACCAAAGCGATAACACCAATAATTATTTAACGTCGTAAAACCCTCCAATGAGAAGGGAAAATCGACAGGGCAAACCAACAATTCCACTATTACCAAATAATAGTAATACAATATTTCTTTCCTAGATTTTTGCCCTAAATCTAGAAGTAACCAATACACACCTTCAAGAATTAATCTTGGCACCCAAAACATACATCATCTAATACAATAGATGGAACCCCAACAACAACAACAATAATGGAGATTAAATGGCACCTAAACCATTCTAAGATAATACTTAGAGAAACCCAAATCTTGAAGAAGAAGAATACACAATAATCAACACTTTCTTCTCCAAAGTATAACAAGAAAAATAGCACATTTTATTCCATTGTTGTTGTGTAAATATGTGTAGAGAAAATGGCCAAAGAATTTCTTCTTCCTTCTTCCACCTCACCTCTGCGCGTATTTTTTTTTTCTCACTGTCTGCGTAAACAACTAAGAAGAAAAAGACCCAGCAAGTGCCTCTCTCCTTTTTGAATTGTATATAGCAATGATCACTTTCCTTTTGCTAGGTTAGGCTTTACCTTTTTAGAAATTGCACTAAAGTCCTCCACCTTTCAATTCACAATTAAAATGGGCTGGAACTATTTTAAGCCCAATAATCTCCCCCTCCAGCCCATGAGGGAGGTACACCACAAGACTCCAGTCACTTGGAATCCATCTCGGCCTGCTCGGCACAAAACTCAAGCTTCTGCTTGGTAACAACCTTGGTCAACATGTCAGCAATATTCTTATCGGTGTGAATCTTTTCCAACTGCATTAACTTCTCGTCAACTGCTCCACGTATTCAATGATACCTCACATCAATGTGTTTAGTACAAGAATGGAAAGTAGAATTCTTACTTAGCTCAAGAGCACTCTGACTATCACAATAAATGATGTACTCACTTTGCTTCACGTTGAGCTCCTCAAGAAACTTTCTCATCCATATCATCTCTTTACCTGCTTCGGTAATTGCAATATACTCAGCCTCAGTTGTAGACAAAGCCATACATTTTTGCAATCTTGACTGCCAAGAAACAGCTCCCCCTGCAAAAGTAAACAAGTACCCAGATGTAGACTTTCTGTTGTCAAGATCTCCTGCCATATCTGCATCTGTATACGCTGTCAAAACTGGCTGAGCTCCCCCGAAGCCCAAACCCAAAGTAGAAGTTCCCCTGAGATACCGCATAATCCATTTTACTGCTTCCCAATGATCTTTGCCCGGATTAGACAGAAATCTGCTTACCACACCAACTGCATGTGCAATATCTGGACGAGTACATACCATAGCATACATCAAACTACCAACTGCTGAAGAATAGGGTACTACTTCCATCTTCTTCTTCTCTTCACTCGTTGAAGGACAAGATCTTTTGGTAAGTTTGAGATGACCCCCAAGAGGTGAGCTAACTGGTTTAGCTCCTTTCATACTGAACCTTTCAAGAACCCGTTCAATATATTTTTCTTGTGATAACCACAACCTCTTAGATTTTCTGTCTCGAATTATCTCCATGCCCAATATCTGTTTAGCCGGCCCCAAATCTTTCATATCAAATGACTTATGTAAGGCTTCTTTCAATTTCTTGATCAACCCCACATCCTGGCCAACTATAAGCATATCATCAACATAAAGCAGTAAAATAATAAATTTGTCACCTGGAAAAGATCTGATATAAACACAAGAATCTGCAGTCGTCCTTGTGTATTCCTGACTGGCCATAAAAGCATCAAACTTTTTATACCACTGTCTTGGTGCTTGCTTGAGCCCATACAAACTTTTCTTTAATTTGCATACAAGGTGTTCTTTCCCCTTTTGTTCAAAACCCTCTGGTTGAAACATATAAATCTCTTCCTCCAAGTCACCATGTAGGAAGGCAGTCTTCACATCAAGTTGCTCCATTTCTAGGTCTAGACTGGTTGCTAACCCCAAAACAACTCTGATGGATGTCATTTTCACAACAGGAGAAAAAATCTCATCAAAATCAACACCATATTTCTGCCCAAAGCCTTTAACAACCAAACGAGCTTTGTACTTCATCAAATCACCATTGCCTTCCCGTTTGATTTTATATACCCATTTATTTCTCAATGCTTTCCTGCTCTTAGGAAGATTCACCAAGTCATAAGTATCATTCTTCCTCAAAGAATTCATCTCTTCTGACATGTGCTTCTTCATCTTCTTCTGTCTCAGGTATTTGCTCCCCCTCATTAGCATTCTTATCAGCTAGTATATCATCATGAACAATGTCATCAACATTCTCATCAATAGGAGCTAAATTCTCTTCAACAATAGGCTGTGATGTTGAAGTGCTAGTAGATGCGAGATCAGGAACAGCTGCAGTCACTCTAGGCTGCTCCAATTTATCCAAATCTTCAATGGTTTGGTCTTCATGAAAGACCACATCTCTGCTTCTCACAATCTTCTTTTTCTCTGGATCCCAGAATTTGTACCCAAACTGTTCATCACCATAGCTGAGAAATATACAAGGAGTAGCTCTGTCATCAAGCTTCGATCTCTGTTCCTTAGGCACGTGCACAAAAGCTTTGCACCCAAACACCTTCAGATGAGAGTAGGAAACATCTTTTCCTGTCCAAACTCTTTCTGGAATATCAAAGTCCAAGGGAACAGATGGAGATCTATTGATCAAATAGCAAGCAGTCTGAACTGCTTCACCCCAAAACATTTTTGGTAGCTTGGCTGTCTTCAACATGCATCTGACTCTGTCAAGAATGGTACGGTTAATTCTTTCTGCCACACCATTATGTTGAGGAGTACATGCTTCTGTAAACTCATGTCGAATCCCAAATTTTGAGCAATAATCCCTGAACTCATGTGAAGTGTATTCCCCACCATTATCTGTTCTGAGACATTTCAAGGACTTCCCTGTTTCTCGTTCTACCATGGCATGAAACTGTTGAAAACTCTTAAATACCTGATCTTTAGATTTCAAAATATAAACCCAAAGCTTCCTAGAAGCATCATCAACAAATGTGAGGAAATACTTATTTCCACCCAAAGAAGCTACATCGCTAGGAGAGCACACATCAGAATGCACAAGTTCTAAAATATCATGTTTTCTTTTAAATGAACCACTAAAAGAAACTCTGTACTGTTTACCATATAAACAATGATCACATTTGTTTAGCGACATACATTTGGCTAAGGGAATAGATGTCTTCTTAGCCAGAACCTGCAAACCTTTTTCACTCATGTGACCAAGCCTCTTGTGCCATAAATCAGGAGAAGTATCTTCAACAACATTCACCTCATTTTTACAAGCTTTTGCATAAGTCTTGTAAAGCGTGCAACAAGCCTTTCCTTTGGCAACAATCAAAGTGCCCTTTGACAATTTCCAATTCAAATCACCGAATCTGCTATAATAACCATGTCTGTCAAGAGCCATAACTGAAATTAGATTGAGGCGCATATCAGCAATATGCCTCACATCATTCAGTATCAAGGAGTAGCCAAGTTCTGTTTGCAAGGAAATATCACCAATCCCAATAATCTTAGATTGGCTAGTATTTCCCATCTTTGAAATACCAAAATCACCAGATGTGTAATTTGCAAACAAGTCCATGTTCGAACAAACATGGTAGGAAGCACCACTATCAACAATCCACTCAGTAATAGGATCACCCACATGTAGGCAATGACCATCTACACAAGAAAGTACTTCATCACTGGTAGAAACAATAGATGTAGTGTTCTTTTCATCTTCCTTCTTCTAATTGCTACCTTCCCTTTGCTCTCTCAACCAAATCCGACAATTTCTTTTAATGTGACCCACATTACCACAATGATAGCAAGCTGACTTTTTATCTTTTGATTTTGACCGACCTCTTGACTTGCTGCGACCTTTCTGCCATCTATTTCTATTTCTCCCCCTGTCCTCTACAACAAGAGCATGTGCATGATTTGACCCTGCATGTACACCTGAGGACTTTCTTCTTGATTCTTCATTCTGCATACTGTCTTTAACAGACTCCAAAGTCAAAACACCATCGGGAGCAGAATTACTGATAGTCACAACAAATGTCTCCCAACTGTCTGGCAAAGAACTCAAAAGTAACAAAGCCTGCAATTCATCTTCTAGTTTCATACCCATAGTAGTCAACTGATTTACAATATTCTGGAAATTGTTCAAGTGTTCTGTCACACCCATGCCATCTTTGTATTTCATGTTGACCAAGTCTCTAATCAGAAAAGACTTCCTAGATGCAGTCTTTTTCTCAAACATAGACTCCAATTTCGACCACAATGTATGTGCGTCAGTCTCCTGTGCAACATGATGAAACACACTGTTATCCACCCACTGTCTTATAGTTCCGATAGTCTTTCTATTCTGTTTGGTCCAATCACTGTCTGACATATCCATCAGTTTAGCCGTGTCACCCTCAACGGGGTCATGCAAATCCTTGCAATAAAGAATATCCTCCATCCTAGGCTTCCAAGTTACCCAATTATGATTAGTGAGTCTAATCATAGCACAACCAACTGGTTATCCATCTTAATCCACACAATCTAACACAAGCTCTGATACCACTGTAGGGAAATTGGACCACAAACGGAATTTCCAACACAAGTAGCAAACGCCAAATATTTTCCCTCAAACTCCGTGTGATTAAAATAGGAAATCAGCAACTCAATCAAGTCAATCCAAACAATAGAATATCGAAATTATAAATACCAAAGCGATAACACCAATAATTATTTAACGTCGTAAAACCCTCCAATGAGAAGGGAAAATCGACGAGGCAAACCGACAATTCCACTATTACCAAATAATAGTAATACAATATTTCTTTCCTAGATTTTTGCCCTAAATCTAGAAGTAACCAATACACACCTTCAAGAATTAATCTTGGCACCCAAAACATACATCATCTAATACAATAGATGGAACCCCAACAACAACAACAATAATGGAGATTAAATGGCACCTAAACCATTCTAAGATAATACTTAGAGAAACCCAAATCTTGAAGAAGAAGAATACACAATAATCAACACTTTCTTCTCCAAAGTATAACAAGAAAAATAGCACATCTTATTCCATTGTTGTTGTGTAAATATGTGTAGAGAAAATGGCCAAAGAATTTCTTCTTCCTTCTTCCTCCTCACCTCTGCGCGTATTTTTTTTTTCTCACTGTCTGCGTAAACAACTAAGAAGAAAAAGACCCAGCAAGTGCCTCTCTCCTTTTTGAATTGTATATAGCAATGATCACTTTCCTTTTGCTAGGTTAGGCTTTACCTTTTTAGAAATTGCACTAAAGTCCTCCACCTTTCAATTCACAATTAAAATGGGCTAGAACTATTTTAAGCCCAACAGATTTGGAAGAGAGAATTGAATTCGGGAGGAGGGAATCGAGTTTGGGAAGGAGGAATTAGTGGCCAATAGCTGGATCATCCGACCAATTTTTCAAAATACATTTTGACACATTTGTAAGTTAAAAAGAAAAGGTGAAAATGGTTTATTATTACAAAGTCTAAAATATTCTTACACTTATTCAAAAATACTATCTTTGAGTCCGGCTAAAACAAAGTGGACTCACCATTCTCGCCTTCAGTCCGTCCAAGAGAAGAAGAAGAAGACTTCGGGTTGTTCAAGAAGAAGATCTATTCATCATAATCTTCAAACATTAGACAATGTTAGATTACATTTTTAGCTTTGATTCCTATATTTATAGCTTGAAGTTTGAAATTTTTTTTTATGCAAATCGAGTTTGCGAACATATTCTACAATTTTATGACGGAGCTCGCCGGAAATGGCAAGCTCCGCCATTGTTGTCATCTTCGCTGGGAACGGCATTCCCAGTGAAGAGATGGTCCGGCCGGACCAATTTGTTTTTGGTCCGGCCGGACCACTTTGATGCCAAAAATTTGGAGGCTAGGTCAATATGTTTTGGTCCGGTCAGACTATTTTGACTACCTCTTTTACATTATAAATAAATTATAAAATTATAAATAATTTTTTATTCTTAATATTATTTATCATTTATTGCAAAAATAATTTCATTACTAATGATAATAAATATAATTAAAATTAACAAATGTGAACTATGATTTCATAATTGTAACAAAAATTTTATAATTTCACAATATTGGAAAATGTAATTATAATGTCATAATTTGTTAATAATAATTTTATAATAATTAGAAATAAGATATGTAATTATAATTTCATAATTTGTTAATAAAAATAAATTAATAATTTCATAATAATTAGAAATAAGATATGTAATTATAATTTCATAATGCAAATAAGAAATTTATTAATAATATCAAAATAAATGTAATTATAATTAAATAATGTTGATAAAAAATTATTAATATTTTTCATAATAATTAGAAATAATAAATATGAACTATAATTTCATAAATGTAAAAATATATATAATAGTTTCATAACATTAATAATTGTAATTATAATTTCACAACTTTAATAAAAAAAAAATAATACAATAATAATTAATAATGTTTATACATATACCATAATAATAAAAAATAATAATAATAAAGTTTTTTCTGTAATGTTTAATTTTCCTACTTGTTCATTTACGTGCGGTAGTCTACAATGTAAAATGGTTAAATATCGCGTCATGCTTTTTTGAACTATGATTTTAACATTTGAAATTATTGCAGGATGGAGTATGCGATTGATCTTGAATTGAGAGAGCTTTCAGCTAAAATTTTCCAGTACAGGAATTGTAACTGCTTCGACACAGTTCTAAAGAGTCTTGATGAGTATCATCAAGATATCTTGAAGTGATCTTTCTTATGGCGATTCGAAGAATTGGCCCAGATGCAGTTTGCACCGCAGATTATAGATTCTCTGGTTCTTCAACTTCTGAAGTCAGTAGACGGTGATGTATTTAGTTTTTGCTTCGGGGATGGCAAGATAGTCACATTCTCGACTTTTGAGTTTTCCCTCATCACGGGATTAAAGTGTGATGGCCAAAGGGACCCAAAGCCTGGAAAATGCTCAAAATTCAAGCTTCATCTCAAATACTTCGAAGGACAAAGGACCATTACAAGGGGGGAGCTCTGGAAAACTTTACAGACTTGTCCCAATATGTTGGACAAATTGAAATTAAGCATGGTCTATATTCTCAAGAGCTTCGTGAAGGGCAAGCAAGAAAAGAATGGTATCTACTTATATGCTTTGAAAATTGTTGATGATATTGAAGCCTTCAACAATTATCCATGGGGGTCTATAATTTATGTCGATACCGTTAACATATTTACGAAAAAGCATTCGATGCCCAGTGCGGAGAAGGCCCCGCGGAAGTATGATGTGTATAGCTTCCCTTTTGCTCTGCAGGTAATAATTTTAAACTTTTCATTCTGAATTAGTTTATTATGTTTTTCATTGTCATAATAATTGTAAATTTCACATATATGGGCGTACGATGTTATTCCCGCCTTAGGTGACAGGTGGGCAGTTAGGACGAGGACGCGATTTCCTCAGATGCTAAATAGGAGAGCAACGGAGGCACCAAGCACTAAGGAGCTTTCGGATATCCTCGATGATCCTCAGGTGAGCGTTTATAAATTATTATTAATGTAATATAATATTTGACACATAATTTATAAATTGTTCGAATGTTAATATATTAGCTCGAAGTCCTTCATGAGTTGACGACTTCGACCGAAGAGGAGGAGTAGGACTACATGCGTGGACTGGTATGTAATGTAATTTTAGATTGTTATTTATCTTTTGGGTCAAATAATTAATTTTCATTTTTTTATATTTATCTAGGATCACCGCAGTCCAGTACGAGACATGTCCCTGCCGCTCATGAGATCTCATTCACTGGGGACATCTCGCGGACCTTTATGCTCCCCCGGTATGTTCATGGATTCAGTTTTCAATAAGCTATAATATTTTACTAGGGGTTAGTTTATTTCTTATTATATTTGTTGGAGTTTATAATTTGAATTTGATATGTTTATGAGTTGAGAATTATTTTTGGAGTAGTTGGTGATATGAGAGTATTATTGAGTTGTGGTTGATGTTTTGAATTGTCGTGGTTGAGTGCTTGAATGTTTTTGGTTTATTATGATATTTTGATGTCCCTTTATAGGGTGGCTAAGTCCAATTTTAAGGGGAGACTCTGTCGAAAATTTTGTAGAATTTTAAATAAACAATATTCGACATTTAATTTCCACTTTTGTTTTATCTAGAATCACCGCAGTCCAGTACGAGACATGTCATCACCGCTCATGAGATCTCATTCACCGGGGACGTCTTGCGAACCTTTACGCTCCCCCACTCCATCGGTATGTTCACGGATTCAGTTTTCAATAAACTACAGTATTTAATGATCACATTTACATGTTATAATACTTGAGTTAAATAATCAATTGTCATTTTTGTTTTCAGCGCCCAGTACCTCACATTGATGATTTGTTTAAGCGTCTGGTGGGGGTCATTCGTGATGAGATGCATGCCCTTCGGGATGAGCTCGGAGGTAAGGTCTACGCCCTTAGGGATGAGCTTCGAGGTGGGCATGGAGTATCAGATATGATAACAGAGCATGATGAGCTGGATGATATGATAGCTCGGATGACGGAGCAGGATTTTTGCAGGGTGCTGGCTTGGGTGGCTAGGGATGTAACTGAGGGGGTGCCGGTGGCGGAGGAGGTGCCTCGGGTGGATGAGGAGGTGCCTCGGGGGGCGAAGGAGGTGCCTCGGGTGGCAGAGGAGGAGGTGCTTCGGGCGGCGACGGCGGAGGTGCCTCGGGTGGCGACGGAGGAGGTGCCTTGGGTGGCGGCAGAGGAGGAGGAGCCTCGGGCAGCAAAGGAGGTGCCTCGGGTGTCTGAGGATGTGACTATCTGCATGTGTTGACAGAGATGTGGAAGGGGGTGGCAGAGGAGGTGTCTCAAACGGAGGAGGAGGTGTCTCGGGTGTCGGAGGTGCCGGAGGATGAGTCGACTGAGGTGCCGACGGAGATGGTCGAGAAAAGGGGAAGGAAACGTACTGTCGAGGTGAAGGAGCAGATTATTAGTAAGAGGACAAGACAACCTTCACAGCATGTTCTTTCTCCCTTCACGACCGAGGTGAAGAAGAGGACATTCGTGGACGGCACTTATGTCAACTTATTCCGCGAAGTCGATCCAGCGAAGAAAAAGGTGTTCGATATGTGGTACTATAAACTTAAGTCGAAGTAAGTTTCTTATGATTTTGTTTATTTATTTCTTAACTGTTAAAATGATTGTATATGAATTTCTAATTATTTATTCATTCAGGTTTCGCTTCGCCATTGGGAACACAACAATATCCGATGCTAAAGATTGGTTCGGAATAGTCCTTAAGAGCGTAGCTTGGCTTGCCTACAATGTGAGTGCATGATCGTAATTATGTGAACTCACTATATTATTTGTTGATTAGATAATATTTAATTCGCTTATGTTTTATATTGTAGCACGTTGATCTTGCGATGGAGTTACTGCACGATAGGGCATGGAGGTACTCGAATTCATTCGGCTTCCCCTAGCGAGTTATCATGTGCTTTGGCTTCAAGAATGTTGTTGACATCTAGTATGCAAATTATAATAATAATAAAAAATTATAATAAAAGTTTTAATAGTGATAAAATTAATTATTCAAGGGAATCTGACTAGTACAAGTTTGGCGAGTATGACCAACTGCACCGCACCTGCCGCACTTTCGTGGTCTGGGAAACTCTCCAGTAGATGGTATTCTAGATGTACGTACACGTCTAGGAGTATGTCGGCGGACATTCGGTGGCAGTAAATTATCAAGCGGGAGCAAGTGTTCGGGAAGTTCCCACTCAGCCTCATTTGGTAGAGGAAATATAGTTTCAACATATGCTTCTCTCCAAAAAGTAGTCGTGTAGTACTCAGTTGATAATGATGACTGTGGTGAAAATCCCCAATGTCTAGCAACTGCAACTTTATGAGTGCATGGAAAGCTCTCAAGCTGAAACTGTCTACACGTGCACGTGTTGTCATTCAAGTCCACAACATAACCAACATTACGTCCGCATACGACATTGAATCGAAACTGATCCAGTGGCTCCACGCCCAACCTTCTAACCAAGTCTAATGTCTTGAAGAGTTTGGTTTCCATGGCAGGGGTGAGACAAGATGTGCATGATTGAGATTCCTCGCGTCTATCGTGAAACCAAACCTGTAACTTCTCCCTAATGTTCTCAATCATTGCCAGAATTAGTAACTCTCGATCCTTCTTAAATAATGCATTCAAAGACTCCACGTTATTTGACGTCATCATATTGTATCGACGTCCTGGAAATTGACACCGTGGCCAATGTTGAATCCCCAATTTATCTATTAAGTACTCCGAGGCAGTCTTACTCTTGTTATCTATTTCGATCATGATCTTATTATAATCTTCAAAAGTGTAAGCCTCTGCCGCTCTCTTAAATAAGGAAACGAACCTAGTGCAACGGTACGTCGTCTTCAAATTGCCTTGTATATGGTACATGCAATAACCATGGTGTGCCTCGAGAAAAACTTCAGCTATACCATTTATGATAGAATTTCCCCGATCAGTTATAAAGCAAAATCATCGACATCTCCAATTACTTCCCTCAACTTTGAGAAAAACCAATTCATCGCTAGATCATTTTCGCTATCCACTATGCCGAACGCAAGAGGGTATATTTGAATGTTGACATCTTGACATGTAGCAATAATTAACTTGCCTTCATAACTAGCTTTCAGTGTTGTACCATCTACTAGAATTAGAGGTCGCATCGATCTTCTAAATCCATTTATGCATTGTCCAAGAGCCATGAAATAATACTTGAAGCGATTGTCGTCATCAGCCTCAATAAAGAATGTTGAACCAGGATTAGTTCTCGACATGTTATGACAATACCTGGCTAATTTCGCATAACTTTCCTCGGGTGAACCAATTAAATCCTCTAACGCACATTCTCTAGCCTTCCAGGCCTTCTTGTAGCTCATGGTCACCCCAAAATCTCTCTGCACATCATTAATGATGTCTCTAGGTCTGTAAATAGTCTTGGGTCATCAAACTTGTGCATTATTTGTCGTCCTATAAACCATGAACGCGTTTGTCTATGATCATTTCGACAAATGCCCACTTGACAAGTATGTTCTTGTGCATACTTGCGAACAACGAAGAATTGATTTGTGTCCATCCTCGTTGCTCGCAGACGCCAACTACAATTATCATCTACACAGACAATTGTGTAGGTACTCTTGTCTGACTTCTTCACTTTAAACTCGAAGTTGTGCTTAAGTGAAATATTGTGCACCGCTTCTTGGAGATCTTGCTTGATATTAAATAATTGCTGGAGTTCCAAATCTTTATCATCTGGAACCACGCGTGAACAATTAGTTGATCGTGAACTTGGCCCAGCATGTGAGTTATCGAAGTGCTCATGTCAACGTCTGGATAAATTAATCAGATCATTGTTTGTAAATGGAATGTCCTCCTGATTGTCTTTGACTACATCGTGACCTCTATGGGTGATAAGAGGATCATGGCGTATAGCAACTGTATCAGGAATAACATCGTCATCCTCATGAGCTATTTCTAATGTGTCCCAAATATCATTCCCATTCTGATCCCCATCATCGAATTCTTCATTCTGATTATCGGGTATATCATTTCGTACTAAAGTTACACAAAAAGGAATAGTTTCCTTTTTATTCGCCTCAAGTAACCATATAATTTGCACATCAGAAATAACAAACAAGGGTGGCAATGCAATAGTAGAATTTGAGTTATATAGAAATCCAAATTTCATATAATATTCAGATGGATCAACTTCGAGTTGATCTTATAGTTTGCTGTACAAGTCTGTAAATGACATACCTGGTGTTAACAAAATTACAGAAATGTTTTGATCACTTGTATATTTCCATGACCATCACAGATTTTCATCAACCACGAATTCACCAAAATAAGAAACTGGGATGAAAGTCATATCTGCATTAATTAAAAATAATAAATTTTCAAAACAACAAGTTAGGGAAAATCAGAGTAATTGTGATAAAAAATAATTTTAAAAAACATAGTCGGTCCTACCGGACTAGAAGGTCATATGCTCCGACCGGATCGAGACATGGTCCGGCCGGACCAAAGACCGGCACTTTTGGTTCGGTCTAACGTTCAATTCTTCCTATTTTGTTACTAAACTGATAAAAATCACACTTCGCCATATTAATTTTCCATTGTTTAGTCTACATAATTATAGATCTATAACAATCTATAATTATTAACTAAAAAATTAACAATAGGTGAATTTTTCGATAATTTTTTGTTACTGAAATTATAGATCTGTTGAATAAGTTTAACACAATAAGAATGAAATTAAATACAGTATAATAAATATTTCTAAATCAACTTACCGATGAGAAGAAGTGAATGAAATCTTTCGGTTG
This sequence comes from Ligustrum vulgare, assembly GCA_963555705.1. Classification (NCBI taxonomy): domain Eukaryota; kingdom Viridiplantae; phylum Streptophyta; class Magnoliopsida; order Lamiales; family Oleaceae; genus Ligustrum; species Ligustrum vulgare. The sequence goes on along the minus strand of OY743186.1, from coordinate 29,153,616 downwards.
AGTTTTGTATTTTTTTACGGAATTTTTTTGAGTACAAACAGATAAAAAATGAGAGAATAATTTATCTGTATGTTAAGCACAAGCAGGTGAAAAAACGAGAGAATAATGAAAAGTAAGAATTGTTTGATTTTTGTTTTAATATAAATATGAAATAAATAAATGGTATAAGAGAAATATGGTTATTAAGAGTATTCACGTCTTTTTAAAGGAAAAAAGATATTGTGGTTAGTTTTTGAAAAGTTGGGGTATTATGACTTAGCCCATATTTGACTTGGGCATTTTTGAAAATTCTCCCTTTGGGAAGAGCGAATCGAATTGTAGATAAGGTTTGGGATTTTAGAATGAAAATCGTTGGAAGCAACTCTGAAAATCGTGTGAATTTTAATTGACAGAGAAGCAACTTTGCTGATGTGGAAATAAGTTGCAACTTGGAAGGAGTTTACTGGCCACATTGTCTTTCCTTCTATCACGTCAGCATGTTTTTTGATGATTTTTAAAATGGGTGAGTGATGGACTTGGACGGAGCAAAGTCCAGTGGCCAGCGGGAAAGGTTTGAAAGTTCGGGGAGTAAGCCGTGACATGGTGCAAAGTTCGGTGATTAATGAAACATTTAACTCAAAATTTCTGAAATAAGGTTGTGTTTGATAAGGTTCTTTTTCCATGGAAAACCACAATTTTCCAGCTATTTTCCATATTTATGGTGTTTGATTGCTTTTGAATTTCAGGCAATTGATTTTCCACTTGGTTAGGTCACGCGCCTATTTTCTCAGTTTTCGTGGAAATTATTGATGAGATTCGAAGCGCGGAATTGAACGCCGAAAAGTTTCAAACTCAGGTTGTGGTTGGACGGATGAATCATGACCCGATATTCACGACGCGATGGCTCGATGATGCGGAATAAAGAACCACGACTTTCGAAACGCCACAAGGATTTGCCGAATCTCCCTGATAAGTTTCTGGTTTTGGACATCACAAATATTCTCAAGAAATATTTGATAAGTTCGGTATTTGAACGCCACAAGAAATATTCCTGATAAGTTCGAAAAACATAGGAATCCACCTATAACTTTTATTGAATCCTCAATAAAAACTGTTTATATCAAAATCGAAGTCTGATTACAATGAATGGGGAAAGCGTATAAATAAGCAAAATAAAACCCTAGCCACTAATAGACTCAAAATAGAGTTCTAACAAACCTAAAATAACTAAAAACTGGAAAATGAATAAAAATACGAAAAAGGAATTAAAAATCTGCATTATTTACGAAAAACTGGATTTACGGCCGTGACAGTATCACTTACGGCCGTAACTGTACTTTTGCTTAAGGATTACGGCCGTAACTTTGAAAACCTGGAATTTTTCATTTTGATCAGTGACTTGATTACGACCGTGATAATCTTGACATTACGAGCGTAAGAACCAAACTGATCCCTTTTGCCTTGTTTTTGCTCCAATTTGGCTTGAATATTTAAATTTTCCTGTCAAGTCTGCTATGACTCCGATTGTCGAGGGTCCGAAACACATCATACCCTCCTTCTTTAGGATGATTCGTCCCGAATCATAGCTTTGTTCCTGTTGTTTCACTTCACCTCCTGGATCAAACGAAGAATTTCTCCTGCCATTGCACATGATCAACCAAAAATATTCTGCAACGGGGGTCACGTGAATGACTTGAAGTTGAAACACCTTTGGACATTGGTGGTGTTGCTCAAATTTTCACGTACCATTAACCTGCAAGAAAGAATTAAATAGAACGGGGAGGGGAATGTTAGTTTCATGAGGTACAAAGTATGGATCCTTGTATCCATGATTAATCACCATCTCCAATTCTTCTTTAAGAACCACGAGACCCTCCTCTTCACCTCGTTCTTCTTTTGCATCTTCAACAACCCTTTCAAAATTTTTACTCTCAACATTTTTATCACCACGCTCGTGCACTACCTCATTGCTACCCAAATGTGGATTTTCCAATTCAACGCTTAAATCTTGAACTTCAACCTCAACTCCCAATTCCACCTTCTCCTCATCAAAACTTGGAGTTTGTTTATTTGTTTTTAATTTCAACTCTCCCTCATTCTTATCAATATCCTTATCCCCATGATGCCTCATATTATACCACTTTTCACTCTCCTTCCTTACCCTCCGTGAATCTTCTAGTGCTTCCTCTAATGTCAACCCATATAGTACGCATGTTTTCCCTTTCTTAAGGAATTGGTATATATGCATACTCTTATCATAAACAGCCTCCCTCCTATGTCTCCAAGGTTGTCCCAATAAAATATGATAAGATTTCAATGGCACTATATCACACCATACATCCTCACTATACCTTCCCTGGGTGATAGGTACTAGAACTTGTTTGGTTACCTTGAAATTCCCAAACTCCCTCATCCACGTCATCCTATAAGGTTTATGGTGTGATTCTAGGGGTAATTCTAATTTTTCAACCACGGTGATACTAACAAAATTAGTAAAACACTTTCCATCAATCGTCAAACTGCACCCCTTATGATCCACATAACATCTAGTTTGGAATAAAGAGCCCGGATCATAATCCATTCCTTATCTGGCGTTTCAAAAATTCAAGAACAAATAGGATTTATACATCAAATAGCAAGAACGACTTTTATTGATTTGGAAGGAAATGAATATCGAGAATTTTAAAGAAACTCAAGAAAGTGGTTCTTGAATTTAGAATAACTTTTTTTTTGAATAATGAATTTTCGGAATTAAATAGAAAAATAAAAAAAAATATTTTTTAATAAATCCGAAAATTCGACACGAACGCAACAAAACAAACGGAACAGGATTTGGATAAGAATCGAATAAAACAAACAGTTTTGAATTTTTGTTTGATTTTTATATGGATCAAAAACTGAAAAATTTTACTGACACGAAGAACAAGGAAACTAAAAAAAAAAACTGAAAACAAAATACTCAACAAGATATGGATGATTTTTATGGGACTCGATGATAAACATAAAAATCAAACTGGATAGAAAAACCTGAATTCAAAGTCCAGCTCTGATACCAGATGATGAGATCCGGAGCGCGGAATTAAACGCCGGAAAGTTCCAAACTCAGGTTGTGGTTGGACGGATGAATTATGACCCGATATTCACGACGCGATGGCTCGACGATACGGAATAAAGAACCACGACTTTCGAAATGCCACAAGGATTTGCCGAATCTCCCTGATAAGTTTCTAGTTTTGAACGCCACAAATATTCTCAAGAAATATTTGATAAGTTCGGTATTTGAACGCCACAAGAAATATTCTTGATAAGTTCGAAAAACATAGGAATCCACCTATAACTTTTATTGAATCCTCAATAAAAACTGTTTATATCAAAATCGAAGTCTGATTACAATGAATGAGAAAAGCGTATAAATAAGTAAAATAAAACCCTAGTCGCTAATAGACTCAAAATAGAGTTCTAACAAACCTAAAATAACTAAAAACTGGAAAAGGAATAAAAATACAGAAAAGGAATTAAAAATCATCATTATTTTTGAAAAACTGGATTTACGGCCGTGACAGTATCACTTACGGCCGTAACTGTACTTTTGCTTAAGGATTACGGTCGTGACCAAAATACTTACGGCCATAACTTTGAAAACCTGGAATTCTTCATTTTTATAGGTTACTTGATTACAACCGTGATAATCTTGACATTACGGCTGTAAGAACCAAACTAATCCCTTTTGCCTCGTTTTTGCTCAAATTTGGCTTGAATATTTAAAATTTCCCGTCAAGTCTGCTATAACTCCGATTGTCGAGGGTCCGGAACACATCAATTGTTTTCTCGACTACCTAGTAGAACTTATTTTCCTGGCAAAATTATTAACCATTTTCGTCACGTTTGATCATTTTTGTTATTGTTAATTGATTTATTTTTTTACCAAAAAATTAACATTATTATTACCAAGTACGAATGTATAAAAAAAATTTTAAAAAAAATATTTTTTATTACAATAGCTAGATTTTGCTTTATTTTTCATGAAAAATAATGTCAATCAAATAATAAAAGTTGGAAAATTTTCCACTTTTCCAGCTAAAAAATCAAATCAATCAAACATATTAAACTCTAATTCTTTGGAATTCAATTCCTTGAATTTCATTTTCATTTCACACAAATTCCACCTTCACTAATCGCTATCGAACGCAGCCAAAGAATATTTTACCACTAAAAAGTCCCAAAAAACCAAGTTCCATGTTTGCCCTCTCCACATGACTATATTCAACAAAAATCACAACCTAATGCCGAAACTGCTGTTGGCGAGGCGATTTCGTTTCGTCCTGGAGTGCGTCAACCCTAAAACACTCCCACCTCTCTCAAATTCAAACAATCTTAAGCGGTTAAACCCTAAACCTCAAACAGAATTTCAATCCCACAATAGATTTGATTCCATTACCCGAATAAAAGAAATGGTACAGCTAAAACCCATTCCAATTTATTTTGTATGTTAATAGAAAATCAATAATCTGTGAAGCGCTTCATAACGATGCCATTGTGGGCTCAAAGAGTTTCCGTTTCCAAGATTTTCTCTACAGCTCTTCTCCATGGTCACGCCCATATAGACTCATGCCACTCTCACTCCTCCACTCTGTGGTTCGTAAAAGTTGTGTGTACGCTCTGTGTTCGTGACAAGCAGTTTCTCACTGTTTTTAGTTCGGATTATTTCCGCAAAAAATTGAACCCTTTTATAGCTTTCAGCGTTATTCAACATATAAACTGTAGACTAAATAACCCCAGATTGGCATTTGGCTTCTTTCAATATACAAGGCTTGATTTAAATCTCATTCACTTGCTTCCTACTTTTGAGTTGCTCCTGAGGTCACTCTGCCAAGTTGGCCTGCACGATTTGGCTAATTTAGCATACGAATATATGAAAACAGATGGACTTTTCCCAAATAGATCGGTTTTAGAGTACACGATTTCGTCCTTCGTGAAAGCTGGCAGATTTAGGACTGCGAAAGAAATTTTGATTTCACAAGCTGAGTTGTATAATGGGAAAGAGGAATTTGTTAGTTCTTTAGTATGCAACAATTTGTTGAGCTCGTTATGTAAAAGAAATCAGATTGATGAAGCTGTTAGTTTTTTCAGAGATCATATTTTGAGATTACGGGGGTTCTGTCCAGATACGTGCAGTTTTAATATAATTATGCAGGGATTGTGCAGAGTGGCAAAGGTAGATAAGGCTTTTGAGTTTTTTGATATTATGAGGAGTTTTGATTGTTTTCCTGATCTTATTACATACAATACTCTCATTAACGGGTTCTGTAGGGTTCGTAACGTGGATAAAGCACAGAAGTTATTGAGAGAAGTTCAATCACAAGGTGAATTTTTGCCGGATATTGTGACATATACATCAATTATTTCTGGATACTGCAAATTAGGTAAGATGGAGGAGGCTGCTGATTTTTTTAATGAGATGAGTAATCGTGGGATCAGGCCAAACTTAATTACTTTTAATGTTCTTATTGATGGTTTTGGCAAAAAGGGAGAAATGATTTCAGCATCGAAGATATATGAAAGGATGGTTGGTGGTGGCTATCATCCTGATGTTTTCTCCTTCACCTCTCTAATTGATGGTCATTGTCGGACTGGTGGGTTAGAACAAGGCTTGAAGCTCTGGGATGAAATGAATGAGAGGAAAGTGTCTCCAAATATATTTACTTTCTCCGTTCTCATTAATGCTCTGTGCAAGGAGAATAGACTAAATGAAGCTCGTGATTTATTAAGGCAGATGCAATGGAGGGAAGATATCATTCCCCAACCATTTATATACAATCCTGTAATTGATGGATTTTCTAAGGCTGGTAATGTAGACGAGGCAAATGCTATTGTTGCGGAAATGGAGGTGAAAGGATGCATCCCTGATAAGCTGACATTCACCATTCTTATTCTGGGGCACTGTATGAAAGGAAGAGTGTCTGAAGCAATAAGCATTTTTAATAAGATGTTGACATTAGGTTGTGCCCCAGATAGTATTACCACAACCTCTTTGGTATCTTGCCTCAGAAAGGCAGGGATGACCAATGAAGCCTATAAAATAGAGCAACGTATATCAAATGATATGCATTCAGGTTTATCAACTTCAGAGAGAAATAAACCATTCAGGAGTAACATGGGTATTACTGTGGCTATTTAGTTGACAGCATTATCTTGCTTTGGGCTTAGCATTTGGGTGAGGCCTCACCGGGACACACTTTGGTTCAAGAAAGCATTTAGTGTGTTCTATTTACTTTCCAGAAGCAGTAAGTTCACTTCCTTGTTATTTTTATTGAATTCATTGCTATTATATTCTCATTCTTTCATTTTAAAGTAGATACTCTTATGCTTCACATTCTTATGGGTAGAATTTTTGCATTTGTCTTTCTTGTTTGATCATAATTGTTGATGAAAAAGTTATTTTCCACAAGACAAGTAAATAAAAAGATATCAGACATGGAAGTAGTATTGGAAAAAATGAGTGGACAAATTGTGAGGAGAAGCTCCTTAGTCTGTTGGAGGACCGGCGATATGCTTGCTGTAAATTTAGCTGAAGCACAGGCCAAGATGCCTGAACTTTAAACTTGTTTTTGCGCATTAGCGGATTGTATTTCTTTGATGAGTAAGATTAAAAGAAAGCAAAGGGAATAAATCATGATCGTAATAAGCTTATTCTTTGCTATTTTACTTTAATCTCGCTGATGCATTAATCTTGTGATCAAGAGATGTATTGGTCAGAACAATTCTGGATTATTTTTGGAATATGATAAGACAGCTCTGCTATAATCAATGTTTGAAAAGGTCTAATAAGGTACCAAGGTGGTTTTCTGTGGTGCGCTTCAAGGTAGTTTGAGGCGTAAGCCTCATTACAAACCAAAAAAACTAAAAAAAATTTTAAAAATAATACAAAAATAAACCGTAATAAATCTTCAATATTCTCAATAAATGACACCAAAATAAATTTGTTAAGTATCAAATAATCTTCAATATTCTCAATAAAAAACACCAAAATAAATTAGTTAAGTATCAAATAATCGACAATCGTGATGAAGTGAGAAAACATTAAACATTCGTTTATTTTGACTAAAAATTAGATTTTTAGTATAATTTTTATTAGATTTTATTGAAATTGATAAAGTTGTGGATTCCATATAATATATGGTTGAAAATGAGTTTTGAAAGATTGACAGAGCTAAAAGTCTCCGGAGCAGGGAAGGTCAAAGAAAAATTGTAATTGGTAACTAGATGTCTAAAAGCAAAGCAAAGAATAACCTGCTGCAAACTGCTAGAATTTTGTAGACTTAGACTCTGCCAAAAATATTGTGGGGAAGGTGGTTCAAATATTGGGAATTGGGTCGAGGCGTGGAGTAGGATGCAAAAGCTTCATGGTTTTGTTTGTGTTGGTGGGGTGTAATATTAAACTAGCTTAGGTTAAACAATTAAAAGTAACTTCTGGGGCTACTTAGAAATAAATTTTATGATGTTTCTTTTACATTTTAACAACATTGAGGCACACCTCACACACCTTGAGTCTTGAACCAAGAGGCCATGCCTCAATAAAGTAGCATAAAATATTGTTCCTTAGGCACAAATCTTGTGCCCTCACGACCACCTTTTGAAACCATGGCTTTAATTATTACAAATATTGTTGGAACTAGCAATTTATGAAAATTTGGTAGTGTACAACTTTTTGAGAAAAATGTAGAAGTGTTAATGATGAGCAGACTGTATGATCTTAACGCTTCTAAATTAGATTACGATTTGTGTGAACTCTGTCCAGAAAATCACAGTGCATTCATAAAAAGGCACACACTTCTCCTTTGTTCCATAATGAACACTTCGAGTACCATAGCACAGTCTTAGCATGAGCATCTAGAGATGTGCAAATGACAATATCTGAAAAGCAAAGATCTGTAAATGCATCAACTCAGTTATTAGGGAGAAATGAAGTCATCATTTTCAGTGAGAATATACTTTTCGTAGTCCAATATATAAGCCTCCGTTTGGTAAAAGTTTTTTGTTCATAAACAAAGAATTTGTAGTTTTCGAGGTAAAATATGTGGTTGAGAAATGGTTTAGGAAAATATGTGTGGTTAAAAAGTGATTTGAGAAAATATATTGTTTATAAACAAGCTATAACTCCTAAACGGCTAAACCTGAGTTTTTATTTTTAATTTTTTCTCAGGTGTTTAAGCTTCGCTCGACTAATCCTGGGGAAGAGCGTCATTATCTCCTAGTTTGCTCCATATAAATTCGGATGCGGATACAATTTGTGCATATTTGGAGTAGACATTTGAACGGTTCTTCTCCCCATGAATTTCTATACTTCAGGGCGCACTATGACCCTGGGAATGAGACGGACACTTCGATGCCATGAAGTATAGAAATTTAAGCAAGGGTTTGTAGAGAAACAGAACTCCTAATCTGGAGAGATATTTTGTAACCAGTTTCTGTGCCATTAACTTAGGTGCTCTCAGTTGTTTAAAATTTGACTTCTTGGCATTAGCAAATTCTGTTTATGCTTTTCCCTCCACACTTCACACTTGCACTCTATATATACCTCCTTTTTTTGTATTCTGAAATCTGAATGTATACAGTTTTCATCAAACCTGTTTTCATGGTATTAGAGCCGACCTTCAGGTCTGAAACCGGACCAGTTTATCTCCTCTTTATCAGCAGCAAAAGAGATGTGGGTTGCTATCAATGGAAACCCTTTCTGATTTAGGGAACTGAAGCCTCTGATTCTTAACACCAACAGTTCCTCTAAACTAGCTCTTGTACAAATTCCTGGTTTGAACTCATAGTAGCTAAAGTAATAAGGAACATGACTTGGGATAACTAAAAGTTCATATTTCGTGAACCTACTCATAATCTTCCCTTTCTTTTTGAGGTATAACTAGAAAGAGGTATGCCTATCAGAATGCTCAAGTTATTGACTCAGATCCATGCAGTACTTTGTCCTATTACAACAGCCATTTATCGATATAGTCCTTAGGAGAACTCCATGTTATATATTTGCATTCTGGAGATAAGGGTTCAATTCAAGCATTTATAGGACTCGTGGCTTTTCTTCCAACCTCTTTAGGATTAGCCTTTTTGAGTTGCTTTTTCTTGGACAGCCTGGCATAAATAAATTGCTTGGTTGTGGAAAATGGTAAAAGTAATTGTAACTGCTGATCATTAATAGTCATTTACTGCCTGTGAAAAATTTAAATTTCTCTTTTAGAATTATCAACTCCATTTTATGATAAATATTGAAATAATGAGCTCAAGAATTGGAGCATTAGCATACTAGTAGAGCTGAATCCCTTATTCTATCCATTTATTTGGTATTATTGACTTGTGATGTTTTCTTCTAACTGTAAAACTCTCACGTTGGCACTGTTTGAGCAAATATACTCAGCTTATTAAAAGTTGATTATTCTTGTGAATTTCAATATACTGTTCTGTTCTATAGCTTTGGATCTCAATTCTAAGCTTCTTCGTGGTGCTTCTTTTTATCTTCTTATGTTGAACGGCTGAAAAGTTTTGCAAGTTTAGTGGAACAGCTGCAAATCTACCTTTGCTTTTGATCTTTCAATATGGCTTATTATTCTTATATGCACATGCCTCAGTGTTTCCGGAAATAATTAGTGCTTGCTTGGCTAAGATTTTAGTGTTTTAAGCAGTGGGTCCCAACTCCCAAGGTATGTAGGAAATGTTTAGTTATAAATTATATTTGACCGGCTTATAAACACTTAAAAGCTTTGCCAAACATATCTTTTAAGGTTCTTAATTATCCATAAAAACCGTATGTTCTATAAGAAGTTAAATATGTAATGCATGGACGCACATTCTTAAGAAAAAGCAATATGCTTAGCATATTTGATTCTGAAACCCTATATCTGATTAGGGCCAATGAGCTGGAGCTTAACCAGAACATATAAAAGAATTTAATCTACTTCTTTATCTAAACTGTTTTACTTAGTTTATCTGTTTGCCACGCTGTTTACCATTTACACCTAACATTTTCTTTGATTGTTCTCACCAAACTGCTTGACATTTGAGGCATGATTAATAGACTTCATACACCTCTGCAGAAGGCTGTAAAATTTGTAATCATCCAGTGCTAATATGATGAACACTCTAGAAATGTCAATTATCTGAACATATGCAGTTGTATTGACTTTTTGATTAAGGAGTTCTAATTTTTTCTATCGTATCTCAAAGGTGAATTTGATGATTCATATCTCTACTGGACATGAGGATAAATAATTTGCCTTAAGGTTCTCTTCAATCTCCATCTCTGTGTTACGTTGCGTGGCTGATTTTTCCCTCATTCAGTTACTTTTGCTTTACAGAGGTACGAATTGCATTCTTCTGGTTTTGTATTCTTTTGAATCACTATTTTTAAATCTAGCACTGTCATCATTTTTGTTGTTTTAATCACGGGGATTTGTTATAAAGCAATAGTAATCCAAATTTAGAAATGTAGGTACTAGTGATATATATTTAATCTATCTCTACTTCTTTTGATATTTTTTTTTTTTTTTGTCACACACTGTGGTGGACTAAAATAATTTTGGACTGGGCTAATAGTATATCTATTCAATACACCTTTTTTTATATTTTTTTTGTTGTCGAACACCCTGGTTGGAGTAAAATAATTTTGGAATACAAAATTATCTTGAGGTGCAATACAAATTATCTCCCCAGTATCTAGCAGAAATAGAATATACCGCCACATGCATATTTCAACACTTAAACCTAGGCATGATAATTTATTGGTTCGGTCCCATTTAACCCCAAGAACCGAACTATTTTGGTTATTTTTGGTTTTAATGCAAATGCCTAAATATGTGCAAAAACCAAAGCTAAATCGGGAAAAAGGGCAAATAATATGAAAAAAAAAACATGTAAATGAAAACACAGCAAGCCAATTTAAAAAATAGCATTAATACCTGAAATAATAGCTTCAGAATTGAAAAAAAAAAAAAAAAAAAAGTAGTCCAACTGAAAGTTCAATTTGTTCTATAATAAGGTATAATAATACATCAAAATTACTCTACAGGCTACCTCAGTTTGAAAGTCCAGCCAAAATACAAATTATAAAAAATCGAGTTGCTAATTCAAGAACTATAAGGATTAGAATAATTTTAACTTTACTACAACTAAAAATTGGATGTTAAATGGATACTAAATCTTTAAGCTTCAGTTATATTTCGCATTGCTGTGCAAATAGAAAGTTTCCGAAACGACAATATTAAAATTAAAATATGTTTTTTGGGTTTTGGTTTTGATTTTGAGAACTAATCGGTTTCGATTTTTTCAATTCGATTTCGGTTCGGTCAGCTCTGTTCCAACTTTTTTATTCACCCCTACTTAATCCACTGCATATGTACCACTGAATAAAATATAGCAAAATATGTCACCTCATTCAATATATCTAGCAGATCATAAACACCAAATTAGTTGCATGTTTGATACCCATTATTCTAAGTAACGCATTTTGTAATAGTAAATTTTGGAGAATGTGTAGTTAAAAGTGAGAATTTTTTTGGGGTTTATATGTATCTTATTTTATTGACAAAATGTGTGGATGAAAATGAGTTTTTGAAAAATGAGTATCAAACAAGGGCTATATACCCAAAGAACAAACAAATAACTAGACACCAAGAATGAGGAAGTACTATATTCTACAAATACTAAAAATGACAAATACATTCCTACTAAAACAGAGTAACATGTCACATAATTTCCTTTTTATCCCATTGGATCATCGGGTCAGGGTGAATGAATTGTAAAAAAATAGAAAATTTATAAAAAACTGACAAATTCGGTTCAGAATCGGAACAATTTCGGTTCAAGAACTAAGGGCCTAAACTGGGTACCTGGTGGTTGGCTCCGGTTTGGGAGGTTCAGTTGCTTTTAAAATTCCCACAAAGACCTAATTATTTGATTTCCATGATTGGAAGAACGTGAGTATTGTAAAGGGACAGTCAGTCAGTAAGTTGATGATTTGATTTTCAACATGTTCATCAATTCGTTGGCCCTGTAGAGTTAACCTGGTCAAGCAAGATATTTTTCACTTTGTAAACTTAATATTGTGTTATACACGGTAATATTGTAATGCTGCTTGTGTTTGTTTCTCCTTTATTCAAGTATTATACTCTTTTAGATGGGAAGATAATGTTATTCATGTTGTCAATTGCTTTAATTGGTTCATGACACTTGAGGTTCAGTTCTGTAGGTACGAATAAACTAGTGGGAAGTATGGCTATATTAGATGTTCTGTAATTTATTTATTTTTTGGTTCGATATCGCAGTTGTATATTCAAATTTGACAAATGTCTCCTGAACGCGTGCTGCTGATGAATGATGATTGAACGGGAAGTTTGGCTAACCTTTAAAAAGCATAAAGGTACTTTTCTCAAAAGCAAGTAAAGATTTACTTTTCAAGAAATAAGTTTTTAACTCAAGTTACTTTGACTTATTTGGTAATTTTTTTTAATTAAAAGTGACTTTTAAGCTTAGACTATGTTTTGTAAAATTAAAAGTTATTATTAATTATATTTACTTTTTGTTAAGGCTTAGCCAAACATGCTTGTGCCGTTATTGTATAGATTGTTGTACAATTCTTCTAATGTATTTTTCGGAGGGCCTTCTGAAATTTGATATTTCGCATCATTTTAGTCGTGATTGGTGGCATATGCACCAAACCTTTTGTGCTGTCTATCTGCGTCATGCTTACTATCTGGTAAATCATACTTCATATTTATCTCCTGTGATTTTCTTCATGCAGGAACAACTCAATCTCAACAGATTCAACAGGCGCTTTGATAATTACTGGGACTTGTATGTTCCTCTCGTGCATTTATACATCCCAGAAATGAAAGTTGATAATATTATACTCTTGTTGCCTCGTCCATTGCATGCCTGGTTTGTAATAGTCATCCATCCTTTTCTTCCCTGCCTGTGGGCCGTGACTCCAAAATTTTTAAGGACAGGAGAGATGAAATTACACATCGTTGATTGGAAAGAAGAAAGGGGATGGGCAGTCATTTGTTTGCCACGGATACGGACACGTTGACACGTGATTTTTTTTAAAAAGTTAGGACACGACAAGTTGGGAAAATACAAATTAATTTTTTTAATTTATTATTATTTTAGTCTTGTATACAAACAACAAATTGTATATTTATTACATCAAATAAATATATCAAATAAAAATAAACTTGTAAGTTATATTTATCATTTTTTTTTTAATGGCAGGTGTCTTTGTCCCTTTTTTTATTTTGATGCATATGGTGTAATTTCAACACGTGTTGAGAGAGTTCGGATAGTGTCTGTGTCAGACACGACATGCTAACTTCCGGCGGCGAGTCGGTACAACCTAGGTTGAATAGAACTTTAAATAAAAAAGGTATGTCAAGATATTAGTTGAATTAAAATATTCTAGAATGTGCTAGAACTAATTTGTTAGCATTTTGTATTGTAGAAGCACAAGGTTGAATGTACATTTTCTTCCTCCAATAATTTTCCTCTCTAAATTTGTTCATGGCATTAGAACAAGTTCAATCCTTGGGTTAGATCTTAAAAATATTTTTCGATCTTTGGCGAGCGACGACAGAGCCACTCGTCCGGCGAAGTTAATTTCTTTTTTGTTTTGTTTTTTCCCCTCTAAAATTTCATAGATGGCAGCCTCATAGTATGAAACAAAAGACTTTTTAATATCAGTTTTGAGCATCTGGTTTTATCTGCAGTACTATTGACTGTATAGTGAAAATGACGGTGTAGATAATTGATTCCATTAGCTCAAGTTTCAACTTTCAAGTTATTTGGGGTGAAAAACTCAACTATTTGAATTTCATTGATAATTTCACCTCCTTCAACGATTGCAACAACGACAGATCCAACAAGTTTCCGACGACGTCTTCTCAAAGCTGCCGCCCATTACTCGCCCACACTTCTGGTATTTAAAATGAGTTCATTTCGATAACTATTGCTATTTGGCAGCAATGAGAAAAGAGAGAAACCTATTCTCTCTTTCTCCTTCAACTTGTTCCAATTCAAAGTCTATCTCGGCAACACTCAGAATTAGGATTGCAAGTTAGATTGGAAAATTCGATTCCTGTTTCGAATTTCGAAATTTTCCGAAAAAATTAGATTGGAATTGGAACGAATTTTAAAATTCCAAAAATTTCGAAATTTCGATCCAAAAAATTCCTAAGTATTCCGAACATATTTTGATCTGAAAATTCTGATATTTTTAATAAATTTCGAAAATTTTTGTATTTGCATTACAATTAATAATATAAAATCTAAAAAAAAAAATAGTAATTTATTGAACAATTAATAATATTAAAATATTATTAGCATGAGATTTAACATATAACTAATGGATAACACTTTCATTTAGTTAGAAAGAGAGAAAATAGCACTACAATTTTAGCATAGGATTTAAGTTAGGTAAATCGGTGGTGGAAAAAATATTTTACACATCGAGAACCCGTTTGGTGTAGAATATTTGGGAGGAAATTTACATTTTGGGGGGAGAATGTGTGGTTAAAAAGAGTTTGAAAAGTTTGTATTCTAAAAAATGTATGGTTGAAAATGAGTTTTCAATGAAAATTGTAAAAAAATCTGGGACCAAACATGGGCTAAATATAATAAAAAATTCAAAATTCAAAATTTGTTGTCAGTTGTGGTATCACAAAGTTTACTTTACTTATTCACTATTTGTATGATCAATTTTGGAACATGGCACTGTTTATTTACTAAAAAATAAATTTTTGAATAAAAAAATGTTAGATCTACATGGAGCTATAGGATGAAAAAATGCAAGAATTGTAGCATTTTTATCCTTTTCAACTTATATTATATTGGACCATGATGAAAAAACTTATGTTAAATTTATTTATAAATGATATATTGTTATTTTGTTATCTTTTGTGATTTATAATTTTAATTATAGTTTTTGACTAGTTAAAATTTCGAACTTATTTAATTTCAGACATTTAATTCCTCGAATTTCCTTTTTCATATAGTTAAAATTATTATAAATCTTGATAAAATATTAAATATTAAAAATTTTTGAAATTCAGTTTGGAATGAAGTTTGTGTATCAGAAATTTTCGGAATGGAACTTGGAACACCTATTTTCTATTCATTCCGTCCGAAAAACACCTACTCAGAAGCATTAGAGTCTCTTCGTCGACCACTGCTGCAATTTTGACTTCGGCTCATGCGGTGACCGCTGTCTAACTCTGAAGTTGAGTCTGATGCGGAATCTGAATCATCCTAGCGGCGTCTATGTCTCCGGGTAGACTTTGACGATGTCATCTTTGTATGGGGGTGGAACATCTGCTATTACAAGTATTCAAGAATAAACAGGGTGACCAGAGATGCAAAGAAGATGATCGACAACCATTTGTTTTTTTTTTTTTTTCAGATCTGGAAAAATCCTGAATTCTTTTCACGAAACAGACTTCGAATTTGAGTTATGGCGATTGAGAAGAAACTTTCTATGTGTTTCATACATTTTTCGGCAATTGGTTGGTCACGGGTTGGAGGCAAGTTTTGACTTTTGGATTAAACGAAGATGGTAGTCAGTAGATGAAATTTGTTTAACAAATATTCGAAAATTGTAGAACAGATCCTTAGAGGTTTTGGATTTGTTTAAGATTGGTCCCGTAGTTTTAATTCTGTGAAAATGGACCATGTCAGTATAATTGCTGAAGTTGGTCCCTGAATGTCTTGGTGTAGAATAGTTCCAGAATTGGAAAATTGCAAATTGGTCCAAAAATTTTTAGGTCATCGATTTTCTCCTTTGAAAATAGGATTTTGGATTGGATTTTCCGAATTTGCGATTGGGCCACAGTGGGAGTTTGATTATATGGTTGGGTCCATTTTGATGAGTTGGGCCCATATTGGATGGTATGTTTGATGTTGGGCCTTAGGTAAATGAATTTATTTCAAGGAAAAAGTACATAATTACAACACTTTAAGTTTCATTTTCTAACAGAAATTTTCTAGTGCACGTTAATGTGCAGCATATTGTGCACATTATTCTAGCTGGCGGTTGATTTGTGTTTTTGTGGGCCCCACTCAGCAAGCTAAAATTATACAAAACCATTTGACCCATTTCAAAACCATCGGATCAGTTCTCTCTCTTGTATCAAAAGTGGACCCCACAAACCAATTAAAATTCACCAAAACCACCGACCCAGTTCATTTTGCTGTATGTACGCCCTCTCTTCACTGCCCGCACCGGATAACAAACGGCAACCTTACCGTCCGGCGCCGGGAAACATCTTCACTGTCCCGTTAATTCTTGTCCTCACTCCTGTGTAACCATTTCCATCTTCTGGGAGGTAAGGATTTCTCGAAATTTTTACATTATGTGTTTGTGTTCGCGTTTGAAATCTGTGCAGAGGTTATGATTTTTGCACTAAATCTCATTACACTTTCTCCCTAAAATTTGTATATTCTGTATTTGATTTCAGGTTGCAAATCTTCGCAGAGGCTATGGTTTGTGCCATAAATTTCATATCAATTTCTCCCTGAATATTTTTGGAAAATGTATTTGAGTTGGGTTTCGAAGTCATGGGTATGGGTGTACAAATTCTGCACCTTAAAATTCCAAGTGTAGACTATGTAGTTTCGGTGCAACATAAATTTTGATATAATTTTGTGCCCTAGTTTGGGAAGTATTACTTCTATGTTTGAATTGGAGCCGTGAATATTCCTGTGTTTGATATAATTTTGTGCCTTAGTTTGTGTAATGTCCAGAGGCTGTGATGATTCCTGTGTTTGAATTGGAGCTAAAAATGTGAATGATTGTAAATTTGAATATTGGCAACGTCAACGTTAGTCATTCGTATCTTGGCATGGTAAAATGGACGGCATGGAATTGGGCATAATTGCTCCCCAGTAAACATGCAACCATTGAATTTGCAGCCATGTCGATGATACATTTTCATTGCATAGTTTATCTGAGCCTCTTAGATTATGTTTCGTAATATTTTTTATGTCTCTAGTTGAAGCTAGGTATACTTACTAATGTCTACCTCGAGTGCGAATGATTCGGAACCCCGCCTTAAATGCATTTGTGGATGCGAAATGAAGTTGTATACATCGCGCACATCGAGAAATCCCAATCGAGATTTTTGGAAATGCCACTCGTGTGGGTATTTCGTATTTGCTGACAAAGTTGATCAACAAACTCATACCCACACTCAAGTCGGTGAGACAGGTGATAGCCAACTCAATGAAGTAAAAGACCAATTGACGGCTTTGTCAGAGAAGCTAGACGTAGTTCATGATTCAATTATGGAACATTTGCGTAATTTGGAAATGCGTAGCATATCCCGTTGTAGTATACTTTAGCAACCATTTCCGTAATTCCAGTGACAAAGTTTTAGTTTTATGATTTCAACTAGTAAGTGTTATTGCATTTCAGTAGACCGTTGATTGTAGTAATTAATGTTTTTATGAACGAATGATTGTGGCTTCTATCTTCCATGGCATTGATATGTTTGAGTACACAAACTATTAGTCTACTACTTCTTGAACATTAGTCTTGCACATTACTTCAACATAAACATCATGAAATGTAAATTCAAAGACATAAACACCACAACTCGAATTCACTGTAGAACGTATTGTCACCTAGATCATCATATGAGTGATGTGGGTGATATGTGTTATCTGACATGTTGACCACTTGACACGTTCTCCTGTGGGTGATTCGTAACCCCGCCTTAAATGCATTTGTCCCCTGCTTCGATCACACAAATAATTTCCACACATACTCATTTGTTCCCTTCTTTTTATTACCATTGTAGTTTCGTGTACCGAACCCAGCTGCTCTAGCGTATTGATTATAGTGGGCAAATGCATCTTCTATTAATCCAAACTTTTGACCCCTTTGTGGAATTAGACACTGAGTTACTTGAGAAATGTATATGTTATCTTCTGTTTCTAAATCCATAATCTTAATTACACGTTACAGAACTCTAAATTAGGACATTATAAAACCACATGAAATATATAAACGACATGAAAAAAAACCACATTACAAGGAAAAATAATTAGGACATGAAAACAAAACATTACTGTGAAAAACCTTTGCACATGAAAAAACCACATTACTGCAAAAATTATTATAACACCGTGAAATAAAAAAACCTACATGTATGGATGGATGAAAGAAAAACATAAACCATATGAATTGATCAAGAAAAAAAAACCCATAGGAACTCATTAACATGAAAAAAACCTATTTACCTAAAGAGAGGCAAACTTAGTAAAAAAGATGAACAAGTATTTTATACGTTTTTATCGTCTGCAAATATCATAAATAAAAATATGTGATTACAACAAACAAAAAAAAAAACAAAAAAAAAACATAAATAAAAACATATTTTACTGTTGACAACTATCACAACGGTTCGGATGTGGAGGCTACTGTCAAACTCCGATGCCAAACACTAAGAAAACATGGCAGTCTGTCGTTAGGCTTTGTACACTGAGTGAGGGAGATAACATCGAATGAAGGCAGACTCAAGGTTTGCGTTTATGGCTGGGTTGGTGAATTTTAATTGATGTGTGGGGTCCACTTTTGAAATGGGTGAAATGGTTTTTGTATAATTTAGCTTACTGAGTGGGGCCCACAAAAACAAAAATCAACTGCCAGCTAGGATACCGTGCACAATATGCTACACGTTAACGTGCACCAGAAAATTCATGCATTTTCTAAAACTAACAAACTTAACATTTTTTTTTCTTTCAAAAATCAGGTGTTTAATAATTAAAAATAAATATAATATTATATATAATATAAACATAATTATCTATTATATATTATATTAAAACTAATATAATTCTAAATCAAAAACTCAAATTTTGACGTCACAACCTCCTTCACTCCAGGCCCCGCCCCGCCCCGCCCCGCCCCGCCCACCCTACCCTAAAAATAATTTTTATATTTTTTCCTATCGATATTTTCCTACCCTTCCCCATCCCATCCCACCCCACCCCACTCGACCATACCCCATCGCATCAAAAAGTGACAAATTGATCTCATTCCAGCCACAACCCCAGACCCCTCCCCAACCACCCCTACCCTACCCCAATTGAAAAATAAGTTTTTTATTTTTTTTCTCTTGATATTTTCTTACACTTCCCCATCCCACCACACCACACCCCACTCGACCCTACCCACCTCATCGCAATGTGAAAAATTGATCTCACCCTGGCCACAGCTCCCAACCCATTCCACCCCCACCCAAAAAATTATTTTATTTTATTTTATTTTTTTTCGATGTTTTCCTATACTTCCCCATCCAACCCCATTCAACCCTACATCATCTCATCGCAAAGTGATAAATTGATCTTACCCCAACCACAGCCACAACCCCCGACCCCACACACCCACCCACCCCCTACCCTACCCACCTCAAAAATAAGTTTTTTCTCTCTCGATGTTTTCCTACAATTCTCCACCCCACCCCAACCCCACACGATCCAACCTCGTCTCATTGCAAAGTGACAAATTGATCTCACCCCAGCCACAGACCCCAACAACACCCCGAGCGGCCCGGGCCACCCATCCTACCCCACCCTACCCTAAAATAATTTTTCTTCTATTTTTTCACACCTCACCCCAACCACCCCATCCTATCTCACCCCACCCAAAAAATGATTTTTTTCTTCCACTTTTCCACACCCCACCCTAACTCACCCCAACCATACCCACCCACCCACCCCACAAAAATGAATTTTTTTTCTCCTCTCTCTCGTTGTTTTCTTGCCCTACCCTTCCACCCCACCCACAAAGTGACAATTGATCACACAAAATCTCAATTGCAAATTTCACCATAATCCCAATCCCACCACGCCCCTCAACTAGTGTAGCGACCAAGAATTTTCCACGCAATTTAATAATTATTTCATAGTTTCGAAAAATGTGCCGCGCGATCTCACCCATTTTTACGTTAACGTCGCGACGCGTTCGTCTAGCCAAGTCGAGAAATGTAAAGTCAATTCGATTTTAATTAAATTTCGAGTTTCCAAAATTTTATTATTTTAATTATTTATGGAAATTATTATTTTCAAAATCATTTTAAATCTCAAATTACGTCAAGTTCATTTTATCAGTTTCATTCTCCCGACCCAGTTGATTTCGCGTGCGAATTTCCCTCGAACTACGTGCAATGCTTGTCTTGATTTTCACACCTACCAACCTCCATCAATCACACACCATACCATACCCTAACCCTATATCACCCACTCCTCCAAACCCAACTCTCAACCTCACCAACCCACCATTTCTATTACCAATACACTTCCATAACCACCACACTGCAGCTCACACCTCAATCCAGTCACCACCGGTCAGCCACCAACACCTCACCATTCACCATCATCCCCAAAACACCCAAACCGCCTCCATTGCCTACCTCCAAGGTCGATCACACAACCACCACCATAGAACCATTACAGAATCAAAACCATCAATCTGTTAAATAGCCATTGCTATCATCACTGCAGCAACACCACTCTGCCTCCACCACCATAGCGCCGCCTGCACCATCATCAATCCATCACCAACCACCACGTACATCCATCAACGACAACCAAAAAAAAAAAAACCCAAACTTAAATCCACCATCGCAAACCACCAACTCCAAACCTACCACTGCCATTCACCAAATCTCGGCCAACCCCAACCCAAATCAAAACCCAAAAACTGAGAAGAATCGAAGCCCAGTTATTTACCTTAACCACCACTGAATCTTCACCGGAGAAATCACGACCTTAAGCTTCGGTTTAACCATCAATTTTTCACTCAAATCAGCACCAAACTCCTTCTTTTAGCTACCAATTCTTTCTCTTAGTCACCGCCACACGACGGCGGTGATAGCGCCGCAGTATCGCCGACGGAGTGACGCCGGCAACAACCACCAGATTTCACCTCTCTGTCGTCTGCCCTAGTTCTCTCTCTCTCTCTAACGCTGAAAAAATGAAAATAGAGAGAGAGGAAAGATCTGATATATTAATTTTCAAAAATTTCATTTTGGTCCTTAATTTTTAAAGTTATTTCAAATCAGTCCCCAAGTTTTTAAAATGATCATTTCATCCTAAATTTCAAAAGTTATTATTTTAACCCCTAGGTATCAAACCCATTTTATTTCAGTCCCTGCTGATTTAATTTATTTGATTTTAAGCCTAAGTTTTAAAAGGTTTACATTTTAGTCCCCAAAGTTCCAAATTGTTTCAATTCAGTCCCTTTTGGTTTCAAATCATCAATTTCAGCCCTTAAGTTTTAAATGAGTTTAATCGGCCTTTCATTTTTAAAATCTATTATTTCAACCCTATTGTTTTGAGTTTCCACCCCAACTTTTGAAAATTTACAATTTAGTCCCTCAACTTTGAAAAGTGTTCATTTTAATCCCTCAACTTTCAAATTAGTCATTTTAGTCCCTCTACTTTCAAAGTATTCAATTTAGTCCCTCAAACTTCAAATTATTCATTTTAGTCCCTCAACTTTCAAATTATTCATTTTAGTCCCTCAACTTTTAAAATTTTCATTTTGGTCCCCCAACTTTCAAATCATCAATTTCAATCCCCATATTATAAATTGTCAATTTTAAACTATAAATTTCAAAAGACTAATTTAACTTATTTTTCTAATTGGCTAGACGAAGCGTACGGAGAATTAAAGAATTAAGGTCGTTTCCCGCTCAACTTTGCACTCGTCAAGTTTAAGGTAGACTCGCCCCTATTAATTGATTTAAATTATGATTGCATGTGAATGTTATGTGACTTGTGAAAAGTCATTTTTATGAAAATGAGAATGTATTTCTTCAGAAATAATGATGTTATTATGCTTGTCATAACTTACTTGCTTAAATGCATGAGACTTGAACTTTTATGTTCATGAGAATTACTTGCTTAAATGCATGAGAAAGAAAGAAGATCAATGATGATGTTATGCATAACATACGTGCCTTAAGTGCACGAGACGAGACTACCCACACCCTATGATTTTAAAGAGCCTATGATTTTTCAAAGAGAAGTATCGTGCTTTAATGCACAAGAAGAGACTACCCACACCCTATGTTTCTAAAGAGCCTGCATTTATGTGTTCAATTATATTGTAGATTAATTAATGGGCGATGAGTCTACTGAGTATTTCTATGAAATGCTCATGTCTATTTTAACAACATTTGCAGATTTCGGAGAGGGTGGCAAATGATGGATGATTGTGACAATAGACTTTAAATGGTTGAAAACCTTATTTTAATGATTTCCGTATTTTCAATCATTGGATAAATTTGAGAATTTCAGTTATTTGAGAAATTATGACATTATCAATTGCTTTACAATATTAATGGCTCGATTTATTATTTCGAATTGTTTCATAAATGTTTCAATTTTATCAACCATTAGAATTTATTTAATGTTGTCAAAAATGAATTTTAGTTATTTCTTCCGCTAAAATATTATTTGAAAAGTTAGATCAGACGATGACGTGGCGAACCGGGTATTTAGAACTCGGGGCACTACAACTAGTGATGGCAAAAAAATCTGATCTACTCCATCGACCCACCGATCTGATCAGCCCCAATCCGAAAAAACATCGATCCGCGGATCTGCGGGGCGGATCGACCCACGATCCGTCCCGTTTCAATAAAATAAATAAAATTTAATAAGAAATTTAAATTTTTTCTTAAAAGGTTTAATTTAAAATATATTTAAAAAAAATTAAAAAAAATCTGGCGGATCAGTGGACCGATTGTCCCCGACCCAAAAAATGGCGGATCGGGACGGATCCAGATATGGAAAAAATTGGCTGGACGGGGCGGATCGGGGTCCAATCCGCCCCGTTTCCAACACTACCCTCGACCCTACCCTGCACACCCAACCACCCTACCTAGCCCCAGCCCAAAAATATTTTTTTCCGTCTACTTTCCACACCCACCCACCCGACCCGACTCGACCCCAACCCTATCCCACCCATCCCACCCAAAAAATGATTTTTCTTCTATTTTTTTCCTACCCCACCCACCCCCCGTCTCGTCCCATCCCACCCGCAACATCACAATTTATCACACAAAGTCATATTTCAATCACAAATCACAAGCATCCACCTCACATTACCCACAAAGTGACAATTGATCACACAATCACAAATTACAATTACAAATTTAATCGTAAATTTCACCACAATACCACCCCACCCCACACCCACACAACACACAAAGTCATAGTTGGTTACACAAAGTTAAATTTTAGTCAGAATTACAACTTTAGTCACAAACTTCAAACATGCCCTCACCACGCCCCTACCACACCCACAAAGTTACAATTGTCATGCAAAGTCACCCCCAAAGTCACAGATGGTCACATAAAGTCACAATAACAAATTCATTCGCAAATTTCATTGTAATCCCATCTCACCCTTACAACCCACCACACTCTGCAAAAGTCATAGTTGGTCACGCAAAGTTACATTTACAAATTTAGTCACAAATTTGACGTACCTTACTCACCCACAAAGTCACGGTGGGTCACACAGTTACACAACCCACCCAGCAAATTCATAATTGATCACACGAAGTCATAGTTCGATCACAATTACAAATTTAGTCACTAATCAATTTTATGGTAATATTCTTATCATTTTTCATTCCTTTTTGACTTCTAATTGCATCCAATTAACTCCTAAAAATCCTCAAAGTATCTTCTTGTGATCCAAATCAATCATTAGATATTTGCAAGTTGGTCCCTCATGTTAATTTGCTCTTTAGTCCTTCAACTTTCAATTGCAACAATATAACCTCATACTTTGGAATATTCTCAATTTGCTCGTTTCAACTCTCAATTCCTTCAATTGGATCATCCAACTTCTTATTTCTTTACTTTGGCACATTGCATCTTTCCCTGTTGACGTCATTAGCCTCACGATTGTCCAATTTAGCTCCAATTAGTATCCAATTATGCAATTTCCCATCAATTGTTTCATTCTTTATCTTTTGGGATATTATTTTCAAAGTAAACAAATAAACACAAATTAAATAGCATATATTCTAAAAAGACAATAATATATTTCAATTTAGACATATAAATAAGTGTATAAAATACACTTATAAGCTGATGTCTGTTGAAAAAAGTGATGAGAAAGCTGAAAAAGTGACAAGTCCATTGAAAAAGTGACGAGTTATTTGAAAAAGTGAAAAGTTTGTTGAAAAAAGTAGCAATAAAGTTGACAAAAGTGGTAATGAATTGAACTTGAATGAAGAAGATTGGCTAAGAGCTGATGATATTATTGCTCGTAATCTAGCAAAAAAATGAAGAAGTGTTTATTTTCTTATTAGATTATTTTTCTTATAATTTATATTTACTTTCATTAAAATAATATATTTTTGACATTTATTTACATTAATGATATATTCTAGCCTGATGTTGCATCAACTCCTAATAAAAGTGGTTTTCAACTTCTCGATGATGAGATTGAGTCGAAGGATGATGTCTGGAGAAGAAGTTGGTGAAATCTCAGATGCACTTGTAGCTGAAAATACATTACAAGAGGTAAATGTTTATTTTAGTAATTTAATTTTCAAATAACTTGTATAGTATATAATCTAATTATGTTTTAATTTATCTTGCAAACACAGAATGTAGATGCTATTGAAATTGATGATGAAGAGACTCTAGATGTGCCCTTGAAAAGACAAGAACTTTGTAGTACATCTTCAATTTTCATGGGTAGACGAATTTGATTATGCATCGCGAACTAAGAAACGTGTTGTAAAAGGTACTTTTGCATTCCTAGATGATTTGCATCTTCCAAATGCCCGAGATATAGATGCTTTTGAGCTTTAGTTCAACAAGAAACTATTGACAAAAAAATTGGGTTATGCTTTTCTTTTTTCATGACTTTTTTTTTTTTTTTTATAATAAATTGACATTGTATGTGTCTTTTCATTACGTGATGTAGGCATAAGCATTTTGATTATTCTAATATTGTTATCAACCCATGATTCTATTTTAGTGATATTCCGATCTCCAATAAACATTGGTGGTATGAATTATTTGTTGGTAGCTTCCTAGCTCTTCTTTGGTGTTTTGGGGCTCACACTGTACTAGATAGCAACGTGGATTCAAAATTTTGGCTTGTTTGTAACTGGGCAGTATGTATACGGTTTGAAACTGTTGACTCCTTTTTGGTTTTGCTTCCTTCCTTCCTTGCTCCAAGCCTTTTGATTGTAGCTCTTTTCTACTGGGCATCTATTCACAATTTCCAGTTTGAGACTTGGCTTTTTTGTCTATGGTTTGAATTGTTCAAGTATCAACTATGCACAACATGATGTAGATCTTGAAAACAATCCTGATGAAATAGAGAAAGAGATTGAGCATTTAGTTTATGACACTGAAACTCATTTATATTCTGGTTGTAGGGCATTCACGAAGATTTCTGCTCTAGTTGTCATGTTTAAGCATAAAGCTAAACATTGTTTATCCGTTATCGGTTTCGATGAACTCATAAATCTTGTCCAGGAAATGTTTCTAGAGAATAATATAATTCCTAACTCACTATGAAATGAAAAAACTTGTCAATACATTTGATCTTAGCTATGAGAAGATACATGCTTTCTAGAATGATTGTTGTCTATATAGAAAGAAGCTCGATGATGCTAAATTATGTCCAAAACTTGGTTGTTCAATATACAAAGTTAATCAATGAAGAAAGAAAACTCAGGAAAAAATATTCTAGCAAAAGTCTTGCGATATTTTCCTATAATACCAAGACTTAAGAGGGTGTTTGGAATAGATGAGAGGGCAAAACAATTTAGATGGCACTCAGGTAATAAAGTTCAGATCGTAAAATGAGGCATCTAGTTGATTCATTGAGTTGAAAAATGATAAATCAAAGGTTCTCATGTTTTTGCATCAGATGTTAGAAATATTAGATTAGGTCTTGCTACTGATGGTTTTAATTCTTTCAAATATCGTAGCTCTAAATACAGTTGTTGGCTAGTAATTTTAACTATATGTAAATTGCTTCTCTCATTGTGCATGCCAAAGAACAATTTGATGTTGAGTTTATTGATCCTGGGGCCAAAACAACCAGATAATGATATAGATGTTTACTTGGCACCACATGTAAACGACTTAATGTTGTTATGAAGTCATGAGGTTGAAATGTATGATGCAGTTACAAAGTCTACATTCAACTTAAAATCTATTTTGATGTGGAATATACATTACTTTCATGCATTTGGAAATATAAATGGATGGCAGGTCAAAGGAAAAAATTGCATGCTCTATTTGTCGAGAAGATACATGTTCCATATGGTTGTCACATGGTAGGAAGTTTGCGTACATGAGACATATAATATTTATCGACTTAGATCATCTATTTCGCATTAAAAAAAAAAAAGCTGATTAAATGGACATATTGAAAATGGAAATAGGATGAAGATAAAAAATGGTGAAGAAGATTATATTGGAGTTTATAGAATTCCTAATGATTGGGAAAAATTTGCAAGCGAAAGATGAAGAAGAATGCGATTCAATATAATGTAACATGAAAGAAAAAAATCAATATTTTTCAAGTTACCATATTAGAAGGTAACTTTTGTAATATTTTTAATAAGTATTTATTTAATACATCTATTTGAGTATAGTCTATCATGACATTATTGATATTTGATTTGCAGACTTTACCTGTACGTCATAATTTGGATGTGATGCATGTAGAAAAGAATATTTGTGAGAGCATCATCGATAGACTTTTGGATATGAAAGGAAAATCTAAAGATGTTATAAAATCTCATAAGGACTTGAAAGCTATAAATATTAGGCATGCTTTTCATCCTGAGAGTAGAGGAAATAAATTCTACCGACCAGTTGCTCCTCACACTTTATCATAATAAAAAAAAAAAAATTTGCAAAAGGCTTGCTAATTTGAGATTACCTAATAGTTATTGATCTAATATTGGAAATTGAATTTCCGTGGAAGAATGTAAGATAGTTGAACTCAAATATCATGATTATCACATTTTAGTGCAAAAATTATTATCAGTTGCATTCAGAGGAGATCTACCCAAAAGGGCAAGAACTCTATTTTTAAATCTTGTTCACTTTTTAATGAAATATGTAAAGGAGTTGTAGATAAAAATAAGGTCAAACAATTAAGGAGAATGTTATTTTTTGGACCGCAAGTGTAGGATCGCACGAGTAATAAAGTGGACTTTGAAGTTCAGATATCGTATTCACATGGATTGAGCAAATTGTAATTTAGGTCAAATACCTTAACCGGAACGAGTAAATTCGATTGAGAGTTTTATGATTGAATCAAAACTAAGAATTAAACTAAGAAAACAATGAAAAATTGATTTAAGATAAATAAAAGCAAGTGTGTGGGAAGTTGAGAATCCCTTTAACTATATCATTTATATTTTGACTTAATTGTTTAACTACAATTCATGGAATTTTGAAAATTCATGTTCCTAATGTTATTTAAGTCCTCTGTCGAGAATGCATTAAAAATATTTTTTCTAAAATGTAATCCAACTATATCTCTATGACGAATTGGACACTAGAAAAGGATTTTATTTTTTTTGAACACTTTTGAAGGATAACACAAGGCATGTGTGATATATCTCTATCCCCTATTGGACCTTGTGATAATTAAATAAGTCTAACGATTTCCTACTCTCTCGATATATGAAAACGTCACACGGTTATACAAAAAACACAATTTAATTACTCAAACTCATAAATTGTATAAATTAAACTAAAGTCAAAACATAGAATCAATAAATTAAAGCTTCATCACAACATCCAACACTAAACGTTTAGCCTAAATACATAATTGAAAATAAATTACAAGAATAATGAAAATAGGTCATCCCGTTTATCTCCTTGTTCTTGTATCTTTCTTGGCTTTGGCCTTGTTTGGATCCCTCAACAATTGAGCAGCAATTTGACATGAAAGCGTACAACTTGGGAGCAATTGGGGACAATAGGAACCCCTAATTTGTGCATAACAATAGATATTTATACTTTTAGGTCGAACTCTAGGTCAAGGGATGAAAAAGCTGTTAAATTCTGCGTAAAAGGCCCAGCAGTCGGCCCAACTGGAAATAAGCATGGCCATGTGGTTATAAGTCCTGTGGTCGCGCAGTAGGTCAATTTCGGGTTTTGTAAATTTTGCATTCTTCGTGCGGCTGCTCTGTAGAAAGGCTCGTGGCCACTTGGTTTCCCGGTTCAAAGGAAATTTCATCTTTTCATTCTTGTTTAAGTTAGTCCTCCTTCTTTATTTGCATCCAAGTCCTCCAACTTTCAATTGTGACATTTTGGCCCATATACTTCTAATTTCTTCCATTTTCTTTCTTGTTCTTCTCAATTGACTCCTTGCACTTCTTTATATTTACAATTTAGCTCCAAAACTTATCCAATTCTTCACTATTTGCGTCATTAACATCCATCACTCAATTTTGGGTTATTTTCTGAAATATAAACAAATTTAAAATCAATGTTTTCAGACCCAGCATAGGCATCGACCCGGCCGAGAGACTGGGTCAATGGTTAGATGGTTAAACTGTAGTCGACTAGGGGTCGATCCGGGCATTAATTAATATTTAAAAATATTTAAAAACTAAAACAAAAAAATAATAAAAAATATATAAAACCCGAGTCAAACCCAGGTTCGGGTCTACCAGGTCGATCGGGTTTCCCGGGTCAACCCAGGTCATTGATCGGGTTTGACCCGATTGAGTTTTTAATGTGACCTGGCCCGATTTTTGGGCTGGGTCTCGAGTTTCTAGTCCGGCTGAGTCGGATTTGACAACATTGTTTGACACAAATGAATAGCGAATATTCTTAAACAAATATATAAAATCCTACTTTTGGCCAGGGTTCTAAAAGGCGTAATGCGTTGCGAGGGGGTAAGGTCGAGAATCAAGAGTTACAAGTTTAGGTGTGTCAATGAGAAGAATATGTGTCATAATGTGTTTCATATTATTAATATTATTTAAATTATTTAAATACATTAAATAGATTTTTCACATAAAAACTATTTAATTTCAGCATTATTAATTAAAAAAAATATAGATTCATGGTTGTTAATTTTATTTATTATAATATAATTTATTTCAAAATATTTTAACCCATAAAAATAATATTTAAATAATTTATTTGGGAGATGAAAGTTTAACAAATAAATAAAATGACAAATAAAGACAATTTTTTTTTAAAAAAAAGGAAGGAAGATAGTAGACTAGAGTCATTAATATTAACAAAAATATTTTACATAATAATAATAATTAAATAAACACACAATATAAAATATTATAATAATTTTTTTTTTTATTTAGAATTACTAATTCAAATAAAATAATAAAAATATTTTTTTAACTGTTAACACTTAATAGTTGAAAAAAAATCCCAAAGATCAAGTAATAATAATATTTTATTATATAATATATGTTTGGTGACACTTTAAAACCAATTCATGCAAGATTCAACAGTATTTTTGACTTTATGAGGGTCCCATAACCAATTTTTCTCTCTAGCTAGAGTCTACCACATCTGACTTTCACTGTGCAAAACTGTACTTTTTGGGCAATGACACGGTTCCAAAAAGAAGCTCAGTAATTTCACCAGCTGTGATGCCGATTTGACCAGTTTCATACGCTTTATCACGCGCAGTGGCTGTTGCGGGGCGTTTTGGCCACCCTTCAAGAATTGGCGCGTTTAAGCTCAGCCTAATGAAGAATTTTTTTTTGATATAATGATTTATTTTATAATCCACATTGGGAGAGAAATTCTTCTATGTGGACCAATACAATATCGATGGATGTACCCATTGAGATGTAATACTCCTTTAAGTTATTCTATAAGTTAAATTATTTATCAAATTTATTTGATAGGTTTTAGACTTTTGTATTCATATAGGTACATGAAAGTGTTGAAAGGGTACAATATGAATCGTGCCTGACCTAAAGGATGAATAGCCAAGCGATATATTGTCAAAGAAAATGTGTTGTTTTGTAGCAAATACTTAATGCAAGCATTTGAAATAGGTACTAAGCTTACACGTAATGAAGAATGTGAGAGTGACTTCTTGGTGGTAGGGCGTAAAATTTCAAAAGGGAAGTCGCTTGTACTATCTGACGAGATGTTGAAAGTTGTTCATCGCTATGTGTTGCTAAATATTACAGAAATTCAACCATATACAAAGTATGTTTTGTAATATCTACTTAGATAAATTTTAAGTTGTTCGACCATATTCATTTTTAAATGTATCTAAATTAGGATGCATATGGATAAGCTCGAGAGTCTTGACAAGTGACTTGAAAGAAACGAGACTTTATTGCATAATAAATACATTGATTCTTTTGCTTTGTGGTTGGATGATAAGGTCGCAATACATATCAAAGTTATCAATGTTTATTTAAATTATTTTTCTTTCATATCTAACACGTTTAAAAGAATAACAAATTAAAGTACAGTTGTTGAAGAATAATGTTTCAAATACTTTGAAGAATAATGTTTCAAATACTTTAAAGTGACTTGCACTGGTCCTAAATGTCAATCCATGTCATATTCTAGTTTTTTCATAGATGGCCTTCGATTTCACACTAAAGATGTAGAAAAGTATCACCATAATAGTATGATTTTAGTTGAAGCAACAATAATTTGTAGATCTTGTTCAAATGACAATGCACTTGTAGTTGGAAAGGTTTATTATTATGGAGTTTTGCATGATGTTATAGTGCTTGATTACAATATGTTTCATATTCCAATATTCAAGTACGATTGGGAAAATATCGTGAATGGAACAAAAAATGAAGATGGATTCACTTTGGTTAACCTTAACGAGGGACACAGACAATTTGAACACAATCCTTTCATCTTAGCACGGCAGGTGAAACAAGTGTTTTATCCTATGGTGAATGAAACATCCGATTGGCATGTTGCTTTGCTTGCATCATCGAGAGAAATTCGCACATTAAATATAGAAGAAGATACTATTTATGAGACTACTATTCCACTAGATATATCACAACTTGAAGACAATCGTGTTGAGATTGAGAATTATGCAAGGTTAGACATCAAAAGCTTGTTATGTGATATGTCGATTAGATTTGTAATAGTCTTTATGGTTAATTTCTTATACATATCATCTTATTTATAATGTATAAAGTACTACTGTGTGATCTATATGTCTTAGCAAGAGTTTTTAAAAATTTGTTGTGTGATCTATTTTTACCTTTTGTTAAGATTTTTTACCTTAATTTTTTTTTCATGTTTTAGATTTTTATTGTATCTACAGGGAATCTTGTCGAACAAATTGATTGTACGACATATATGTTATACAATGGACAAACCAAAGGTAATTTTCATTTTCTTATACTACATATGATATTTGTTAAGTTTTGATAATAATTGCATTCATCTTTTGTATTTATGTTGTATTCTTAAAGTCAACTAAGCAAGGTTCCAAGAATTCTAAACGACGAAGAGCTACAACATTGGTCACACTTCGAAAGACCAGTAAAAGACTAAGAATTACTAGTGAGGCGAAAAATACTACATCCACTCCAACGGCTAATTAGGAAAACAAGATGCAGACAAAAGCACATACTCCAAAAAAGAAAAGAGGTCCAACCCAAGTGAAAATTGTTCTTGAAAAGAATCATCATAAGATGGATCTTGAGTTCAATGGATTTAGATAAGTAGTTGGAACTAACTCCAAGAAATTCTCTCGCATAGTTGGAGCCATGATATGAGAACATGTGTCCGTTGTAATTAAAGATTGGGATTCAGTGGATGAAAAGATTAAAAGGGAACTGTAGACTTTCATACATGTATATTACTGAAATAGATTTTAAGCTTATGTGTTATCTATTTTTCATCCTTAATAATACCATTCTTTTTAAGTCTTTAATTTATCTTTGTGAACAAATGCAGCAAAGATTCAATGTGAATGATTCTAATAAAAAAATGACAATTCAACAGATGACAAAGTATTGGAGGACATTCAAATCAAGGTTCAGAAATCAAATTAAGACTCAAGTAACATCAAGTGTGAATAGAACACGCATTATTGCCCTCCTCAGAACAAGAAATGTCGACTTTGAAGAATCATGAGAGAAGTTTGTTGAATATACTCTTTCTTATGGATTTCAAGTTAGTAATATTTACACATGAAGCTTATACTTTTTATTCATTTATTGTTCATTTTTAATTATTTTATTTTGTATCATTTCCTTTTGTTTTGTTTTGTTTGCCTAATCAGAACAAAGTTCCAAATTTAGCGAAATAAGAAGTAATCAGAAGC
The DNA here is from genome assembly GCA_963555705.1 of Ligustrum vulgare. NCBI lineage: Eukaryota > Viridiplantae > Streptophyta > Magnoliopsida > Lamiales > Oleaceae > Ligustrum > Ligustrum vulgare. Next base: position 29,121,281 of record OY743186.1, on the reverse strand, counting down.
TTCTTCATACTATGGGTCGAAAAGGTCATCTCGTACTGCTCATGTAGAGAAAAAAATAATCTAGATAAATGTAATTATTGAATTTGCTTGGTAGAAAAAAAAGAATCTAGATATAAAAGGAATACGAACTAGAGAATGGATTGATGGACATCTTTGAAACGATGGAAAACCAATTAATGAAGCAGTTACCGAAACTTTGGTTATCGTATTATTTTGTAATAATATGGTTTAACTTATATATCATTTTCTAGCATATAATTTGAGTTCCGTAAGTGTAGAAACGGATAAAAGACTGTGCTAAATAAGTTTTCGATACACCTGCAGAAGAATCTATCCGCAATGATGTCGTTGCTCGAGTGAAAGAACTAGAAAGTCAATTACAAACTCAATCGGAGAGATTTAGCGCACTAGAAGAAAAAGTTGAAACACTTCTCAAATTATCTCAACATGTTATAATTTCTGAACATTATATGTTTGTTTAGTACTAGTTCTAAATAAGTTAATATGTAGAATAGGATCTAGTAATTTTTGTGTCATTTACAGAGCCACAACAAGTATGTGGAAGACATGAGTTCATGTACCGCAAGCGCACGGGTCGCGTACAAGTAATAAAGTGGACTTTTTGAGTCCGGATTGTCGATTCCACGAGGAATGTATACTCTAGATTATATAACTTTAATTAATTTAATTCTAACAACAAAGAGAAACACACAATTAAAAAGATGGATTTTTGTAAATTCTAAATTAAAGAAAATAATTCTAAACCGAATTAAAATAAGGAAAATGGAAGATAAAATAGTTGAGATTCATGATTTCACTTAATTCTCGCTTAAGTAATTTCTCAACACATGCAAATTAACAAATTACTCATTTACAATGTTAGACCCGATTTTCCAAGCTTAGTTAATTACCTCTCTTGAGTGAAATTAACCCTAATCAATTGGTCTAACCTACTATATCTCTATGTCGATTAAGGCTCAATCAATTGCATTAACTCTTTGTGAAAATAGCTCAATGGATCATCTAGGGCTTAAGGTATATCTCTATCCTTAACAAGAACTTAGAGCATTTGTTATTTGGTCTAAAATGCATAATATCTCTCGATTATCATACACTTCACAAAACACATATTTGGTGATCAATCAAACACATGGAATAATCTCAACAACAAACACACATGAAATAAGCTCAACATTAATAAACAAACATTAAAATTACTTAAACTAAGTTAAGCTACATCAATCATCCCAACATAAAATAACTAGCCCATTATATAAATATTGCAAAAAATTTGAGGTTTACAAAAATACATCACAAAATATAGAAATCAAAGATTAAAAATACAAGACAATGAAATAAATCACTTCCCTTGATTTTTGCCCCAAAATTCCTTGAACTTTGTTTTGAATCTTCACCTCACTTCTTGCTTCCTTGCTCCAAATGGTGCTAGTAACTTAGAAACACAACTAAACTATAAACTAATTTACAAACTAAATCAAAGAAAGGAAAAGAAAAGAAAAGAGAAAGAAAAAGGGGCTAGGGTTTGTCAAGAAATTGGGGATTCTTGTTGAAGAGAGAAGTGGGGGTATATATACCCCCAAAAATCTGACCTAAAAAAGGTCCAAAAACGCGCCCCTTACGAGCCAAACGCGGCCTTAAATTAAAATAAAAAAAAATAGAAAATAAAATTCGGAATTGACCAAAAAATTGCCTACGCGATCGCGTGGCTGAGTGCCTCGCGATCACGTGGTTGGCCTGAAATCTCTCGGGTTGGGTCTGTGGCCTAGTTCGCGAACGCGACCTGTGCTTAACCACGCGATCGCGTGATTCAGCTGAGTGAGTGTTTGTGGTCTGGTCCTTCAATTAATTGCCATCCAGGTCCTCCAACTTTTGGTCTTCTTCAATTTAGTCCTCGAATTTTGGCTTTTATTACAAGTATACCCCTAAAATATTTACATCTTTAGTCCTCTAACTTTCTGAGATGTTGCACTTAAGTCCCCAAACTTTTGATTTCTTTCGATTAGGTCATTGGACATCAAATTTGCTCCTCTTTTAGCCTGATTTCACTCCAATCTTGTCCATTTGCTTTCCAATTGAGGTTGTACCTAATTGTACAAGATAAACACAAAATATAAGTAGATATTTGCTCAATTTGTCAATTAAATTGTCTATATAAAAGCACAATAAGTGTGTAAAACGCACACTTATCAGAAGCAGTTACCGAAACTTTGGTTATCGTATTATTTTGTAATAATATGGTTTAACTTATATATTATTTTCTAGCATATAATTTGAGTTCCGTAAGTGTAGAAACGGATAAAAGACTGTGCTAAATAAATTTTCGATACACCTGCAGAAGAATCTATCCGCAATGATGTCTTTGCTCGGGTGAAAGAACTAGAAAGTCAATTACAAACTCAATCGGAGAGATTTAGCGCACTAGAAGAAAAAGTTGAAACACTTCTCAAATTATCTCAACATGTTATAATTTCTGAACATTATATGTTTGTTTAGTACTAGTTCTAAATAAGTTAATATGTAGAATAGGATCTAGTAATTTTTGTGTCATTTACAGGGCCACAACAAGTATGTGGAAGACATGAGTTCATGTACTTTTACTTCTCGGGTTTTGTATCTTACATTGCATATTTTTAATTAATTTTTTATTATAGCATATCAATATAATAAGGAATATTTTAGTTTTAATGTGAATTTGTTGTCACGACAAGGAAATGGTATCCATGGAGATATCGCACATAAGAAAAATGCAAGGTGCCAACTATTGCATTTATATATTGAAGATGAAGAAGTTGTATCAAAAGGAAAGATTGCACCAATGGACCCAAGCACTAAGGCGCATCACTTGCCACTTGGACGAGATTGTTGAAAGGTTTGGGTCAATGAACTGTATATGGGTCATTTGACCTTATATAGACCTATCGATGAATTTTGAGTTCTAATTAGCGAAGTTTTGGGAAGTACTCTTGTTTGGCCAAAGAGTTGTATTAGGCTTAATAGACAAATATATGTTCCTCACATAGCAGCATTTTCTAGGTATATTTGCTCAAATTTAGAAGCCTTTGAAATTTAATGATATTACTTTATATTTCCAACCCAGATAGTATTTAGTCTTAGTAGGTTAATATATTGATAATGATTTTGCAATCTTTGCGGTTCAGATGTGAAGACTCTTTACATATCCAAGGACATATGACATCATTCATGCTAATGATACTTTTAGCTTATACAATGACAAGGACGTACATTAATATTGATCTCGCAAAATAGTTAGTATAATTAGTGAATTTGGGAGCTTTTACTTGTAAAGGACAGTAGATGTTGATTTACATGCAATTCATTTTGACTAGATGGTTGTTAGGAAAACTTGTTACTTTTTAGGTGATTTTAGTCCATATTATAGAGGAAACTCTATCATTTTTTAAAAAAAATAAAAAATAAAAAAAATAAAAAAATAAAAAATAAAAAATTATCATAGTTAAAGAAGATCAAAGTTTTCTTAGTGATGGATTCAGTATCTAGCTGGCAACTAATCGGTGTACTTCACATCTTTAATTTACTAAGTCGATTTGGGACGAGTCATGTCAATTGCTTCTGTGAAGTCAGATTTGAAAGATATTAATTTATGATTCCCTGATCACATCATCCCTTCTCTCTTGAAAAAGATTCACCTCGAATCTGCAACTTGTCTAATCTTCAAGTGTTTTCTGATTTTGTTTACTTGAGGAACATTTGTATGCTTTCAAACATGTCAAATCTTTAACCTTTTATGTTTTCATGGCCTTCCCAATAAAATATGCCAACACGCATTGGCAGCACGTCACAAACCACCTCATCCTTGTACACTCCCCCCCCCCCCCCCCCCCAAACGGTAAATTTAACTTTAACATGGCTGTTCACCTTAATTTTCACAAACTCGGTCAACCACTACAATTTATAACGCTTAGGATGTTTCAACTTAGGCAACTTTTAGTTTTTCAACTAAAAGAGTACTAATTACATTTGTACAACTCCCCCTATCAATCACCAATCCACAAACTTTTTTATCCACTGAGCACCTAGTGTGGAACAGGTTATCCCTTTGTTCCTTAGCACCATTCACCTTAACTCTAGCACTGAAGGCATGTCTATTAACAAGTGAATCTTTTACAGCATAAGTTAATTCATCACTATCACTACTACTAGCCCCAATATCCTTTAATTTAGGCATCCCTTCAAACTCATCCTCAAAAATCATCACCCCATTTACGTATAAGCATTACCCTTTTATTTGGACATTGGGAAGCAATGTGACCCGAAACCAAGCATTTAAAGCATTCAATATTCCTATCCTTAGTAGGTTGGGAATCATAAATATTTTTACTTTTGGATGTTGGTTCTTCCCTCCCTTTCGGGACATGATCTTCATTATTTTTCCACCATAGTTGGGAAGTATGATAATATCCTGGTGAATGCCTTGCTGCCTCCTTTTGCTTCAGTTGCCTTTCCACCTTCATTGTCATATGCACCATGTCCTCCAACTCCACATAGTGCTGTAGCTCAATCATATTAACAATTTTCCTATTTAGCACACTCAAGGACCTAGCCATAGTAGTCTTCCTATCCTCCACAATATTGCCTCTAATCATAGCCACCTCCATGTCCTTATAGAACTCTTCTAGGCTCTTAGAACCTTGTGTAAGCCCCTACATCCTTTGGTAAATATCCATATGATAGTGGCTTGGGACAAACCTCTTTCTCATTATTGCCTTTATCTCACCCCATGGTTCCACCAATCTATCGCCATTTCTTCTCCTACCCTATTGACCCCACCAAATTATGGCATAATTAGTGAACTCCACCACAGCTAACCTAACATTCTTTTCCTTCGAATAATTATGGCATTCGAACATCAATTCCACCTTCTTCTCTTAATCTAGATAAGCCTCCGGGTCACTCCTATCATGTAAAGGTGGTATGGCCATTTTTATACTTCCTAGGTTACCATCGACTTCATCCATATTCCCATGTCGCTTCCTATGACTCCTTTCACGCCTATCACTTCTATCACTCCTTCTTCCCACACTAGCCATGGTTGAATGAACACTTTCCCATTCACTCTCAATTCTCTCATCATCAACCCATATTCATACCTAGGATTATTTCCTCTCTTATAATCCCTCCTAACTCTAAGACCCGTATGAGTTTGTTCCCTACGCAACTGAATAATATTCTCATCATGTCTATCCATCATAGTCATCAGTTTTTCAAATTGTTCCTACATGGCTGCCATTATACCTACATCATGTCTACCCATCCTCTCCATACTTTTGTTTTCACTCATTGATAAAGCCGTTGACCCTCCCTTGTTAATTCCTTTGTTGTCACATACTAACGATGATGATGCAGATTATTCCTTATGAGACATGGTTAATAACAAGAAAAAAAATAAACATTTCCTCACATATGTATTTTTTGCTCGTGTATCACTCTTAATTCCCTTTTCAAGTGCCCACAGAACCAACCAAAGACTCAGGAATTAAGACAAAGGTAGACACAAGGAAAGAAATAAAAATTGAAAATTAAGAAATTTTTTAAAACACTTTCAAAATTTGTGAATTTTTTTATCTTTTACCCCAAAAATTCGACTTTGAGTACTGCAAAACAAATGGAACTGAATTTGGATAAGAATTGAACAAAATAAAACGCTTTTGAAATTTTGTTGGATTTTTTTTTTATGGATTAGAAACTGGAAAACTTGGAATAACACGAAGAACACAATGAACAAGAAATATCAAGAACTGAATTTAGATCCAAGCTCTTATACCACCTGATGCGATTCTTTGTGGGAATCACGACGCAAAATAACAATTTAATAATGCAGGTAAGATCTAAATTCAGGAAATAAAATAACAAGAACAATAAAAAAGAAAGATTTAGCCTATAGGACCTTGACCCAAGATTCAAAACACAAGAATTGACGATATAGAACAAGAACCAAGGTTGTCGAAAGCCATAATGGGTGTCTAATTCCTTGATGAGTTTTGGGTTGGAATGCCACAAAATTCAAGAATCTTTAATAAGTTCAATGAGTTATTCTTGAAGAACAAGAAAACGAATTCCTCACTTTTCTATAGAATACTCTCAATTTAATTCACCAAAATATTCAAGTTATTTTCACAATGATTGAAAAACACAATATAATGTCAAAAACATATCTAAACTAACCATATCCTCGTTAGGGTTCAAAAATAGAATTAATAAATAATTAAAACAGAAATAAATAAAAATCTCGCGAAACTCTTGAAATTTAGAACCGCGAGGTCGCTTGGTTTTAATCTGAGCCGATCTTGACATTCTGTCCATTTGATTTGAAATGGTGAGCGTGGCCGCATGACTTTACTTTTGTGCAGCCACACGGTATTATTCTGGGCTGATTTTTCCCAACTTCCTCCTTTAACTTGAATTTCGGCTTCCACCCGCTTTCACTCGTTTGGGACCTCTTTTATAACTTCTTGCTGGTTCTTTTGAGCCCCTGAACTTGTACTTGAGCTTTGATTCTTTACAACCCGATCTCTTCTTTGTATTCGTATCTCGAATCACATCAAAAGGTCTATAGCAACATTGACGTTGCAAAATATTTACGACAACATTTAACGAACGTTGCAAAAGGTCAACATTCAACGAATTTTGTAAAAGGGTTTACGACAACATTTAATGAACGTCATAAAAGGGTCTACGGAAATATTTAAACGTTGCAAAAGGTACGACAACACTCCTCAAACGTTGCAGAAGATTAAAGACAATGTTTATCTAAGGCTTTTGCAACGGTCAAAGAACGCTACGATAGGTTTTCTCTACAATATTGAAATTCGCAACACTCAAACGCTACAAAAGCCTTATGACAACGATTTTTGAATGTTACAAAATGCAGTTTCTATTAGAAAATGTGATCCACGTGTCATTGTAGATAGACCAAATTGTAACTAAAAAGATGTTTCAAAGTATGATAGCATTTTGGTGCACACTAAAAATTATATGATATAATTGATTCTGATTACTCATGTATCTCAAATGGGAGATTGTTGAAATTAATTTCTTGTATGCTATACAGTTAAATTACAATTATATTGGACTACGATTTAATAGGGTCAATTAAGTGATCTAATTAGTATGGACTTTGCAATTCGATAATCTAATTAGGTATGATGAAAACATGATTAGTTATTATATAAAGACAACAATTGTGGGTTTTGTCCCCAAGTCAAATACTGTATATGTTCCAGATTTATCCCGTGACTCCATCTCAGAAAGAATCAGGTTATTTGGTTGTGAAATATCAAATCGTCGTCAAATTAACATCAATGGAATCCATGTGTTCTTTAGATCTGTTCATTAATTCTTGGTAATTTAACATAATTGTCTTGGACATTAAGAGACTAAAAGTTTATTTTAACAAAGAAGTACAACATAAAGAGGGAGCAAGACGAGATATCACACAAATTACTACCAACCAGAGATGCTTTAAAGTCCAAAGATTAATAAAAGAACGACGACAACGAGTTGATAGAATTTAGACTACAAAACTACATGACATTTATAAATAAGGGGACGACGACGATTTGATCAGTGTTACATTATAGTGTCACATTTTACTAAAATAGCGTGTTTGGTTAATAATAATAATACACTTCTTATTGAATAGATAAAAATGAGAGACACGTGAAATTAACAAAATGGTCTTGTGTTAATTAGCATGAAAGTTTCGCCTTAACAATTGCTCGTTATGACTCTAAGCCCCTGTTTGGTTTAGTTCGAGTTTTTTATGAAAGTCTAAATCAAAATCACAATTAATTTAAATCAATTAATGAAACCCAAAATCATTTAATCACACATTCCACAGTTTTGAATCATATCTAGATTGTTGATAAGAATATTATTCTTTTAATTTCCTCAAAAACTACTAAAAATATTCCCCCCCCCCCCCCCCCCAATCTTCTAAACCAAAAATGGGCTAAATTTCAGACATATCTATTATCTTTAAATCTTATAGAGATCATTAGAGCATGTTGAGTACATTTAATTGAAGAATAAGATTACTCACAACAATTTAAAGACAGAGCAATGTTACTTGTACAACTATAGTTGACAACTCAAATGTGGCATAATCATTTTAATTTGTATATCACATCACTTTTAAATCAACACATTACAATTTGCCACATCTTAATTGTCAACCATAGTTATCATAAAAAATTGTACAAATATCATTTTTCTAACAAATTATATCACATGTCCATCATCATAAATTTTGCCTAATTTTATGGAGTCTAACTTACCAAACAACCTCTCAGTTTTGTGTGCATGCACCAGACCCTTTTGTTTTATTTAAACCCATCTGAGCACATAAAAAGAATATATATAGGATTATACAAAACCAGTTTTGTGTAGATAGAATTTTTCTTTATTGTAAAGTTAATTAAGAAAGAAATTATTTACTAACTTTTTAAATGTTCAAGTCCTAGAGTTCTACAACAGTCAATGATTCACATGGAACCTCCCATCTTTCAAAAATTAAAACAATTAAAAATAGTTAAAAAAAAAAAATACAAATTCATGATGTTCAGTATAAATAATTAAAATTGCATTTGGCTTCCAAAAAGTATAATTGTTACACAATATTTAACCTTGAAATTAAGCAACACTTTCTAATTCGTAAGGGATTCCAATTTCAACGTGGCTTGTCCTACCCTGATATTCAGAACGTAAATCAACTAGTGAGATTCGAACCCAAGACTTCCACCTTGAAAGGATGGTGATTAATGCCAAAAAAGCTTCACAATGACTTACCAGCAGGAGCACTCGTGGATTCAAGAACCCAAGTTTTAGGGTTGTTACCCTCACCCTCCCCATCTTTAGGACATGCTGTAGAGCTCTCTTTATTATTAATCAGTACTGAGGAAATGGCGGCGGCAACAGCAACCCTAAACTTAGGATCCGAAGCAATTGCACTCATATTTTCCTCCAACTGTTTATTAATATAACTATTCACTTCACCTTTAGGCCTCTTCGACCCATCTCCTAGTTTAGGACCAGGAAAAATCTGGTTAGTACCACCATAATTGCCAGCTTTAGGCAGCCAAGAATATCCAGGATGTCCCATTATTGGTTGTCCTGTACAGAACTGTGAAGGGCTAGTCCCGAGAAATTGTCGGTCACGAGCATTGTTTGTGAGATCAAGAACCATACCATTAGAAGGCTCATTAGGGTTCATGTTTCTTAGGTGTGGGATGTATGGAGAAGATGGAATATTGATCATATTATAAGGATTAGGGTAAGGGTAAGGGAAATGTGTCTGGTTTGAGATAGACATTCCATCGATAAATGGGTTGCTCGAATCGAGTAATGTAAAGGATGCTGATGCAGCTGATGCGGTCGATGCCATCGCTGTTGCACCAACTGGCAGTGGATGATTGTGTGTTCCTTCATACGTTGTGATGAGTATTGACATGTCCTCCAAACATCTTTGGACCTGATTTTTCATGACAATTATGTTATCCAACGTTGTCGACAACAATAAAAAATAAAAGTGACGCTGGGCTCCATAAAAATCAAAATACATTTTTTTTGCTCCTATTTTTTACCGTACATTTTCCAATGAAATAATATTACTCATAAACCAAAAAAATCTTTTTCCACCATGTATTCTCCAAAAAATATTATTTCAAAACTCTTTTTTTTCCCCCCAAATGAGGCTCAAACAAAGGCTAAAATTTCAAGGGGAAATTGAACTTTTCGTTACCTGCTTTCTTACAGGGCATCCAGGAGCTACGGTGCAACGATAATATGCTCTTGGGCAAGGATTTCCTTTAGCAGTCTTTTGACCATACTTTCTCCATTGACATCCATCATTCATCTAAAATGTGTTCATTCATAAATTTTAAGTCTTTTTTCTTTTAGAACTGATCAATAAAACAAATTAAACCGACAATCACAAACTATGTCACGGATTAAACTCTAATTCCTATCTTCGAATACTAATGAAATTGAAAACAAGCGAAGTAAATATACAGATTTATAGTCATGGGTAACATGAAAGTCGACACGAGAAATGCGCGCAGCGTGATTAGGATCGTCATGGTAAAAAACTAAAAACACACACACACACATATATATGGAGAGAGAAACTCACAGTGGCTGTTTCACATCTGGCTCTGACTGAAACCCTAGATCTTCTACTGGATGGAGATGTAACATGGCTTGTAATTCCAGGAAAGTTGCTGCTCCCATGTTGCTTACCTTGTATCTGCGTAATTAATCCCTCTCTATCGTCCCTTTTCTCATCTTCTCTCTCTACTTTTCTTGGACTGCTTTTCAGTGTCAACGACAACCCTAATTCAGTAATATTATCACTCACATCATCTTCCTGTATTAATGGCGACAACGCCGTTTGATTCTTGATATCAAATATCTTTGGACTTCTACTTGGCTCTTGATCACTCGGCTCATCGTTTCCATTAAGTGAAAATAACATTTTGGGATCCTAAATCAAATTAAAAAAAAAAAAAAGAAAAATCAAATACAAGGGCTGAATTATATATGAGTGAAAATCCTAAAGGATAAGTACGTGTATAGTATGATTAGGCTCGACAAAATCGAGGGTTACCTTATTTTGATTATTTTTTTGGATCATAGCAACTTTGAGGGTCAGATCATAATAATCTTTCATAGCTTGTTCTACTGAGCTCTTTAAAATCTTATTCTCCTCCTTCATCCGATTCATCTGCATCTGTAAAATGGACAGCTAACAGAATTTACAGTTTGATTATTCATTGCTTATAAGTTATAATAACCAAGGCCATGCATATAATATTATATATAATTATACATATATACAATCAAATTCTATACCTTTTCTGTCTTCGAATTCTCCAGTGAGTAATATTCGATGGATTTATGACCATCATCAGCTATAATTTCTTGGTAATATTTTTCTTTCAGTTTATTTTCAGGCTGGAATTCTTCGTTTTTTGCTTGATTATTCTGCGGTTGATCATCGTTTTTTTCTTCTTCTTGTGCATCCAGCTTAAGGGATAGATCAATTTCCATTTCATGATCAGCAGGTTCTTCTTCTAGTTTTCCCATATTGAAATTGAAAACTCTGCGGTACCGAAGTCAATTCCCTCGTCCCAAAGAAGTATAAATAGTCATACAGAATGCATCTAAGTTTTGACTTTAATCTTGATCCTTAATTAACTCAATTTGTTATAAGCTACTTAGAATAATTTGTGTGTGTGTGACAATAAGCTGTTGGACTCATCTTTATATTTTCTTGTCATTGTGAAATTACTAGAGTGTCCCTCAAACTTGTAGCTATGGCAACCTAAGATTGCCTCTTTCTTTCTCCCTTCCTTGATCATTTGATTGATGCAGTCATATAACCGGTTTTTGACTCGTGTAAAACTAGAGACGATTTGATATTAGTTTGGCATGTGTATCGATAGAAGATCAAGACTCACAGATTTAAGACCTAATTGATGACTCAATATTAATTACCCTATGATCGAGGTTGAAGATGGTCACAAAATTACAATTTGGTTGTTCGTCAAATTAATTAAGTAGTTATAAGTTGAGCTTAGAATGTCCTCTCGAACCCTCATGGTCGATATTTTACTAGTACTGACTTTGAATTATTTATTTACAACAAAATGGGAAAACCATGATTTATTATTTCTTAAAATAATAATAATCTTCATGCTAAAATCTGAGGATAATGTTTGGAAGCCTAAATTTATACAAGGGTATTCTGGTCTTTTGACTTCGTTTTGGATATGTTAAAAATGTCAATTCCTTACCCAATATGAGTCCTATACGAAATCCAATTGCTTTGGGATCAGATCTGGAAATTGTCAACTGTAACACCTTAATTAAATGCACCCTTTTCCACCCTTCCAAATTATATTACTTAATTATATTTTGTTATACTTTACCACCACTTCCCATGTTAATTTAGATTTCTTTACTCAATTAAATTAATTAAATAATTAGTCTCTGGTGATTGATATATATTATATATACATAATTTATGTTGGGTTTTTTAATATCTTCACGCCAAGAATTTATATACGTAGTTTTCGATTCAATTGTGATCAGGTTTGTCACACGTTAGATGTATAATTGTTGTTGCAATTCAATATATATATATCAACAGTCAAATTGGGTTTTACAATTTTGCAAGCCAAAAAAAAAAAGGTCTGTAAAACATTAATGTACCGTTACAGGTAACGTGGCAATATTTCAATTTTCTATCAAAATCAATATAAAATAATGAAATATTGGTGTATGAATGTTGATGTTTCATGTATATATTTCAAAGTGGGATTCTTGGCGATTAAAGTATTTAAACATTTTGGAGTTCAATTCAAATTCAACCAAACATGTTTTCTTCCAATTTTAACGTACCACATGAATCGCTTAATGTTATATACGATTAATCAGCACGTTAACGCCTTAATTAAGCATGAGATTCCCTCATAATTAATGGTCCTATAAATTTAGCTAAAAACCCCTTTAATATTTCAAAATAATTCCTCTATATATGACCATACTATATATCACCTATAGGTAGATTATGCATTATGCTGGACGTCTGCAAGTTTAATGCATAATCACCCAAATTAATTCAATATTGCACGTGGTCATTTATGCATTTTAATTGAAATATGAATTTCTTTAACCCTACGATCCCCACCTTCACACCCTTTAGCTCCCCAGTAATTTTTCCGACCATTTTCTTCTGCAAACGTTTGGCTATATACCTGGTTAGGTTGCATTAGCATTAGGAAGGGGTAAGGGTTGAGGTGGGTTTAATAAATATGGAGCAATATTAGCAGCCATTAAATGAGACTTCACCCTTGGGATCATTCTTCTCATGTCTTGATCCCTCTTACTATCACATGTATTGATAGTGATTTCAATCAAAATTTATGAAAATATGTTAATTATACAATTAAATTAAATAAAAATATAGTACAAAAACATTTTAATACAAAATATTATGAAATTCAAAACTTTAAAAAGGACAAAAGTAATCAAAATAGAAAATGCATGCAACATGTACAAAACTAATCAAAATTAGGAAATCCTGATTTTATAAGATTTTTCTTTTTCTTTCCTTTTTAAAATTGTTTTTCTCTTTTACAAAAATATTTTTATTTATTATTTATTTGTTTGTTGAATTTTTTTCTTCTAAATAAGTTATTTTTTATATGTTAAAATATTTTGAAATAAAATATAATATAATAAATAAAATTAACAACCATAAATCTATTTTATTTTGAAATTAAAAAATATTTTTTGTATATTTAATTTTATCTCTCAATGAGTAAATGTTGCTTTATTTGTGAAATAACTTTTTTTTAGAAAATTTTGTAATCTTTGAAATAATTATTAATTTTTTAATTAAAATCGGTTCAACCCGGTCCGACCTTCTGACCTTTGACTTGTTGCCTTTTTCGGGTCAAACCAATTTCAAGTTTTCTGAATGTTGAGTATTATATGACTTAAATGATATAATTTAAAATGAATGAGATATTAAGAAAAAGTAAAAAATATAAAATAAACTTTTACATTTGATCTTTGGGACTTTTTACGGACAAAGTGTTTATAGTTTACCATCACTTGTTATCTTGTATTAAACTTCTCGTTGAGATCTTCAATTTGACACCTATATTATAAACTTCTCAACTTCAAAATAATACAATAATTATCAAAATAATAATAATAATAATAATAATAATAATAATAATAATACAAAAAAATGGTTTATATATAGTATTATAGAACATAAATGATATAATTTAAAATGAATGGGATATTGAGGAAAAGTAAAAAAAAAATACATTTGATCTTTGAGATGATTTTACGAACAATATATTTTCGGTTTGCTTTCACTTATTATTTTGTATTAAACTTCTCATTGAGATCTTCGCTTAGACATCCTTATTACATATTTTTTTGATTTCAAAATAATAAAATAATTATCAAAAGAATAATAATTAATACAAAAAATAGTTTATAGATAATAGTATAGAACTTAAATGATATAATTTAAAATAAAATGAAATATTGAAGAAAAGTAAAAAAAAAATATAAAAAAAACTTTTACATTTGATTTTTTAGATAATTTTGCAGACAATATGTTTACAATTTATTCTCACTTATTAGTTTGTATTAAATTTTTTATTGAGACCTACAACTTAATACTCATATTGCATATTTTTCGATTTCAATATAATAATACAAATATAAGGACACCAGTGACAAAGCTCCAAAGATCCACCCACAAGAAACATAAATCTAGACACTTCCCTTTTCACGAGTAAGTTTATTTAGGGTTTCATGTGTTCGAGAAGAGATACCTCAAGAGGACAAGCCACCAAATACAAGGCTTTGATATCACTTGAGGACCGATTAGAACAAAAATAGAAAGTAAGGACACAAGAGTGCAGCGATTTGAATGATCGCCTAATCCTCCATTGAACAATTCATTAAATAAGATTTGTGCTAAAATCCACTAGACATGAGAAAAAGTTCACAACGCTTACAGTCTACAAACATCAATCTCAAAAAAACCCTATATCTGGACACAGCCAGAAAATCAACAAGATACCTATAGCCCAAAAATGATTTACACCTTTCGTAAACCAGATGTCACAAGAGCACAGAACAAGGAAAAAAAAAAAAAAAAGTAGGAACCCAAAAGGAAAGATCCAGAAATGTATCCATTTTCCAAAAGCTAGTCAGATTGTTAAAAGTTTTTTGTTTAAAAAATATTATATTTTTTAGGTAAAATGTGTGATTGAAAAGTGGAGAAAGAAATTGTGTATAATTAGAAAGTAATTTGAAAAATTATATTGTAAAAAATATGTTTAAAAACATGTTTGTGAAATAGAGTCTAAGTCAGCCAAATCCAACGCCCAAAAGTAAGCCACATGTAACAATTTGAGTCAGGTTGTTTAAGAGACGGAATGGCGTTTGCAAGTTTCGTTCTCCGCCAAGTGAAGTAGCACCTTCAACAAAAATATAATAACATATTCAAGAAAGAAAGAAAAAAAGAAAAAAATAATAAAAAATCATGTAGTTGGTTTTAAATTTACCGAGAATAAGATATATCAGTTTGTTAAAAATGTTGTGTTTAAAAACATGTTCTTTTATATTTTCGAGTTAAGATATGTGGTTGAAAAATGGAGAGATAAAATATGTGTAATTAAAAAATGATTTGATGAATTGTGTTATTTAAAAACATTGTCTTTTTGGGCCAAATAGAGGCTAAAGTGCTAGATCAAATGACAAAAAAATATTTGCTTTGACATTTTCACTAGTAATTTGTTTTCAATATGATAAACGCATAGCATTCTGTATATGTATCAATTATTATCTAACATTTGTCTTAGGGATATAGCTCAATTGGTTAAAAGATGAAATCTTAAAGCTGACAGTTGCAGGTGGGAGTTCGAATCCTACCAAAAATATGGATGAGACTTCTTACAACCGTGATTAAATAGCAAGCTCTGAACCCTATTCCACTGAGTCACATCTCGCGATTTACATCATCTAAAAATCCTCAAGGCAAGAGCTGCAGGGACTATTAAGGTTGGAGTTGAACCTTTTTTTTTTTTTTTTTATTGTTATCTAACATTTATTTTTTCCTACATGACTCGAGCTTAACTAACGTAGAGCATCTAACATTATTTATATAGAGTTTATTTTACAGTTGAGAGATTCGAGGAGGAATCAACCATTCGGGTTGATAACAAATAGAAAAATGAGGCCATATATTATTGAGTTGACCCAACATTAGTATCATTAATTTCTTCTTACTTGAACCCCCTCACGTCCAATCCACATGGTGCCACTATTGGACTAATGACTATATTTCTTGAAATAATTCCTACATACACAAGCCTAGTTTGAAAAAAACCATGGTCTTTATTTTCGGCATGATGGTCAATTTTACAATATTTGGATTTGTTGAATATTTTTTTCCTCTTTCAATTTTTAGTTTGTCACTTCCAAAATTTGGATATAATTACTTGGGTTATTCTTGAAAAGTCAAAATAACTTGATTAAAGAAAGTTAAATCTTATATCACTAGTCCAAAGCAAGTTATTATTAGCTTAACAAAATATCAGATTGGACGACTTTAAAACAATTAAAGGAGAAAAGTATTTGAATTATCATTAGTTATCTCGCGCAGAATCGTACCTATATTCAATATCTAGCTCGAAATATCAAGCATGATTCAACCATATGAACATGTTTAGCTGGATCCTCGACAGACGGCATCACAAAACATAGCTATAATTGAGATTTTCCATATCTAGATTAATTAGCTGTAGAACACTGGTTTCATTATTGTTAAGGGGTGAATTTTGAATAGAAGACTTGGATTTCGTAACTCTTCATCAATCTTCAACCCTACATAGACGAATTTGTTTGAATCTTGATTGCGAAACATTCTGTTCTTGATCGTTTAATTTGTGAATAAGAGACGTTTTTGTAGATATTTATGATCTACTAAATGTGTGTGCAGATTTTTATTATCTTGCTTCTCCGATTGTTCTTTTGCATTTTTTTTTTTTTTTTAAATAATCCAATGAGCATAGAGATTACACATTGTTTGACCACATAACTACTGCATGTCTACGGAGACTAATTTTACAAAAAAAAAAAAAAAAAGTGTAAAGAATTTTTCATTATATTCATCATATATTTTTGGGGTAGTGGACCCTTAAACTTTTTGTAGTAAAATTGTCAAACAAATGGAATTTCGAAGCCTTAGGTGATTTAGACAGGATTTTACTTGAAATGAATAACCATAGCCCACTCCTTCGAAAAATATGTTAAAATTTAAAATTTTATACATTTTAACCTCAAAGGACATTAGCACAACTAAATCAAAAATTTGTAGTACCAATATTCTGCATTGAATATGAGAGATCTATTTCCCCTCTACTTAATTTTGTATTTCCTTCTTTCGTCATAACTCGTATTTCAAAAATAAAAATAAAAATTACACAACCAAATACCAATCAACAATTCACTCGAACCCAGCATGGCAGATAGACGACCGGGAGACTTTCTACCATTCTACGTTATTATCCATAGATACCTAAGATAGCAATTAAGAAATAAACGCATGAAAAAATAAAAATCCCGCGAGAAAGTTGAGAGATGCTAGGGCTGCGTTCACGTCAACGTTTTCCAGTCATTTTTCGTTTTTTGTTTTCAAAAACAGTGAAAACGCATTCTCTTGTGCCATTTTCTGAAAAAAATTTCGAAAATATTTCCAAATTTTGTTAAGGAAATGGACGTGTTTTCCATCCATTATAACTATAAAATGAAAACGCGGAAAACGCGCATTTTCATATTTTAAAAAAAAATTTAAAAAAATCAAAAAAATTGAAATTTGTCAAAATTTGTCATTTTTAATTACATTATTGGTTCCTGATTTTTAAAATTTATCATTTTAATCCTCAAATTTTGAAATTTCTTTCGAAAATACTCTTATTTATTTGCAACTTAGGTCCCTCAACTTCGTATTTTCTTGCACATTAGTTCACAAATTTTATTTTTCTTTCAATTTAGTCATTCCCGTATTTGCTTTATAGGTCATTGTTTTCAAACATGTATAACTTTTGATGTACAACTCCGAATTTCACTCTTTTTTTTACGTCGAACTCCAAATTCAATCATCTTTCTGATGATGTATCATGCGCTTCATTATGAAACATTTCCTTTTTACTTTTGTATTGTAGACACTTATTTTGTAAGGACATCATTGATTAATGTAAATTGATTTCTGCAAATTTTATTGAAACTTAAATTTTAAACATTATGAGTGCTTACTGGAAGAATGTATATATATGAAGTATTAAATGAAACGATTACTCTACAAGGACAAAGTATTACCCAAATGTAAAACGATTACTTTAGAAGGGCAACATGAATTTTTGAACTTTTTTGGTATAACCTCATTTATTTATTTTTTGAAATTCAAATATGACATCTTTATTTCATTTATATTCATAAGCAATATAATTACAAGTATACAAAAATAGTTTTCTGTAAAATTTTAAACAGAACGTGTTTTTCAACTTTTCATTTTCGAAGACAGTTTTCAGAAATAACAAACAAAATACGTTTTCAACAATTTCAAAAAAAGTCACAGAAAATGAAAAACAGAAAATATTTTCGAAAATGAAAACAGAAAAGTAAAACACAAAGAAAACGCTGCCTAAAAATTCCTTCTTTTTTCTCTCTTTGATTTGATTGAATAAAGAAACCATACTTCTTCCATGGAAAGTCTATTTAAAAGCCAAAAATGGTTAGATTGCAAAACGAGCAATTTCTTGAAGCAAGCACCTTGATAAGAAACCTATTCTATTATCTTTACCCAACCTTTGGACTACAGAAAACTTTACAACTTATTTCTATCCCACTTCCAAGAAAGATGGAAACCTATTCTTAATGCATCCATCCTCTCTTTAGGCCCATGAAGTCAAAATAAATTTGAGAAACACCAAAAGGAAACCCTTTCAATCAAGATTCCAGCTTAGCATTGGATGAGCTCAACCGAGAAGAATTGACACCAATGCCTTGCGAGTTGAAGGGTACAAAATCTTTGGCTGTAAAATTTTCTGGGACGGCTTTGTAACTCATGTACTGCACAAAAGCATAAGAAACATTTACATGAGTTTCAGCTTCAGCTTACATCATAAGGAGGCAAAACAAGAATCCTTCATCAACAATATCTTACACCTTTTGTACATCCCTGTAGAAAGCACTAATTTCCTCCTCGGTAAGACCACCCTCAGCATTTTCTTCCCAGCCCATAGAGCGTAAAAATGCAGCCTCTTCTTCCTCTGAAAATAATGGATCTAAACTTCCATTGCAATTACATTTTTGCCTCTCAATAGCATCACCAACATTGCAGGTCAAATCACCCCCCTCCCCGGACAAGTGGCCTCCACTCAAGCTAAGAGGTGATTGTGCGTCTCTAGCCTGAGTAGTCGTAAAAGTAGAGGAGACCTGTGTTTCACTAAGCTTATCAGATACAGATGAAGACACTGGTGTGCTAAGATCAGAAACAGGCAAGGAATTTTTCCATAGATTTCTTCCTCATGAGGTTGAAAAAATCATTTCGGCTTCGAGCTTGAGAAGTGGGTCGCTTCTCCAACACAGGAAGTACGGGCTTGCCCTCAACAGTAGGAAGGACCAGGTTGTTTGAGAGAGGCCTAACTGCCGCAGATTCAGAAACTAATGGGGCAACAGAAAGTGAGGAATTAGCTGCTTTGCTACCACCGCCTGTTGGGCTTAAGTTTTCCTTCACGGTAGGAGAGACGCCATTTCTTTCGCACACTGGCTTGAGAACTTGAAGCTTACCCATGCTAGATATCTTAGAAATATCAGACTTCACTACTGCACCCCTTGAATTAGTAACAGGAGGATGCTGCTGATGGCCCACCTTAATTTTCAGTTTTTCTGGAGAAGTTGACACCTGAAACAAAGTTCAAAAAGATCAACCATATATATATAATATAGTCATAAGCATCTACAAACAATGGTATCAAAAAAATAAAAAGCTGCCAATCTAAATGGCAAAATTCATAAATATTGGAAACCACGCTATTCGATTTATGTACACTTTATAAGTTCCTAAAAGTGTTTAGAAAGAAAATGGTCAGTGACGCATGAGAGAGGAATGCATTTTTCCCTCTCTCATCAGTTTGAAAAACTCTAGCTATTTCTATCACAATGTTGCATGGTATGCACTCTAGAAACATCAATTGAATTTTGAAAATCAATTGTCTATCTTAGAAGATGGTAAATGATATTCAATATGCCAAATCTATTGAATAGTCACATATCATATTCTCCAAGCTCGTCAGTCGTCTAATCCAAAATCTAAAATATTCATTAACTGATATACCAGAAGAACACGTATTGGCACCAAGCTAGTGAAGAAAAGTTCATATTCTGCCACACCTCAGCTTATCTGATATACCAGAAGAACACGTATTAACTGATGCACACAAAGAGAGTGGAAGTGTACAGCTTCCTCCAAATAGTTAGTATAATCTATGTTGGAAAGAAAATAAAAAAATGGCAATAGCAGAGTTTAATTGATTAAAGAACTTCAGCTCAAGAACAGGTGTAAAAACAAAAAACGTTAGATGTAAGTAGAGAAGAGACCATAATATTTAAAAATATAAATACATCTAAATTACATCATTGACATAGTTCAAAAAAAAAAAAAAAAAAAAAGCAAATGTACAGACATTGTATAAAAGGAATTTCATCAATATTCAATATCTATGTAATACATGGCATAGTCTTCTTCAAGTAATTAAGCAATATTTTGATGCAGTGAAATAAATTGATGAACACAACAACAAGCATTAAAACACGTTGATTTACAAAGAATACCGCAAATTTAGGAATCAATTCGGTTCTTCACAAATAATACCACATTCTTAATCTTGACTACAAAATCGTTAATTATAATGAATACCGATTTAGGACCAACAAATTGGAAGAAATCCAAAATTGAGTGAAAATTTCTCACTGAATTTATAATTAATAAAAATCTTAATGCATTAATTAAGGCTTACAAAACTTATTCCAAAAAAATGGTCTCTATTTGGTAGAAGTTTTTTGTTTATAAACAAAGAATGTGATGTTTTCAAGGTAAAATATGTGGTTGAAAAGTCATTTGGAAAAATATGTGTGATTAAAAAGTAGTTTGAAAAAATATATTGTTTATAAATAGTTTATCATACGGAGGCCAAGAAGTCCTACTGGAATATAAAACATAGATATATATAAAAGTTAAAAGTCCTAATGGAAATTTAATTCCGAATTCATTATTAAAAAAATACTAACAGGAAGATAATTAAAAATATTTGACAATAAATAAAATATAAGACACGTAAAATTGCATAATTTAACTGAAACGGCTAATATTAATCTTCATCTATTAAAGATTACGACGGCCCATCTATTTTCTATGAATGATGAAGATTGAATATATAGTTGATTTCAATTAAATTTATGCATTTTTATCTTCTTCTTTTTCTTTTTTTTTTTTTAATTTCATTTACAGGCTTCTGTTTCCCGAATCGGGAAATTCATCAATTATACCGAATGTAGCCTTTTTACTTTTTTTTATTTTTATTTTTTTGTGATTAAGACATGGCTGGGTCCGACTTTTTCTCTTTCTTTTCTTTGTATTCAAATTCAACCGTCCCAACCCCCCACTCCAATTAATCATTCTACCCACCCCTTCTTTAATTGTAATAACCATTAGACTCTGTTTGATTGGGCAAATTTTGTCTTAGATGTTGGAAATATTTTCTTTTTTCAGTTTTTTGTGTGTTTGGTTGTCTTTATTTACCATGGAAAATATTTTTTAATTTATCTCGATTTTTGTTATTTGCCTTGAAAACAAGGAAAATATTTTCTTTGGGTTAGATGATAAAATATTTTCCACCTTGCACGGAAAACACTTTTCGTGGCGTTTGGTCCTAGTTATTGTTGTTAATTGACTTATTTTTTTCCAAAAATTAACATTGTTATTATCAAGTATTAAAAAAAAAAAGAAATTGATTAAAATAGCTAAATTTTTCTTTATTTTTCATAGAAAATAGTGTCAATCAAACAACAAAATTTGAGAAATTTTTCACTTTTTCACCTAAAAAATTAAACCAATCAAATACTTCCAATCATATTGTCCACGAAAATAATTTCCTAGCAAATCAATTCCTTGTACAATAATTTTTTCACCTATTTTTCACCATCACAATCAAACACACCCTTAGTTCACTCGTACCATGGATTGGATCCGCATTATCCATATCATGCAATAGACTCACAGTACTCATATCATGCGCCAAAGGACAAGGTTTTTTTAACAATCTGTACCATTTCCCATGGATGTGGTTTTTGTTGTGTTGTGTACGATTTAAAATTATTGTTTATCAATTTGTTTAACTTTAATGTCTTTGTATTATCGTATATTTGTGTTCTTGAACGTAGTTAATTATCGTTATGCAAATCACACACTCCCTCTGTCCCAATTATATAGGCCGTCTTTCTTTTTTTGTTTGTCCCAATTATATAAACTTGTTTCTTTATTGAAAAATATTTATTTTGTTTGTTTACCAATATACCCCTATTTATTAGTTCCAATATAATAGTTTTGATATAAAATAAAGGTAAGTCAGAAATTTTCTTTGCAAAATTACTTTTTCAATGACATTAAATATGTTTTCTTAATCTGTGTGAAAAATCAAACAAGCCTATATAATTGGGACGGAGGAAGTATAAATTTTCTTGACGTTCATTAAGTTAAATTAACTAACTTATATATATTTATAAAAATTATGGTTAAAAAGCGAGTGAACAATAAATTTTTAAAAATATAGTCTTTGTTTGGTTATATTCATTTAGACAATAAAATTTAAATACACAATTTTTAAAATCACTTTTAACCAAAAAATAAAAAATAAGAAAACTCAAAATATATGTAAATTTGTGCAAGGGGTTGGGGGTTGGATTGGGGCGGTGGAATCATTCATTTGGGGGGTGTTAGATTGAGTAAAGACAAAGTGGGACCCAGCTATGTCTATTATTAGTCACTAAAAAAAGTAAAAAGACAAAAATCGGTATAATTGATGAATTTCCCGATTCAGGGAACAGAAGCTTACTCTTCATTTACAATTAGAAAGTTTTAATTATATTTTATTTATTATTTCTTTAGTAAATAAATTCCAAATTCAATTATGATTAGGACTTCTAATTTTTATTGTTACGTAGATCTTAGTCATTGTCATTACTTTGCATTAAATAAGGATTGTAAGCCTTAATTAAAGGATTCAATTTTTTATTAAAATAAAATAAATTTGGATTTCTACCAATTTGTGGATCCTATCTGTATTCATTGAAATCAATGATTCTGATCAAGATCAAGAGCTTGATGTTCTTTAAGAAGAATCAAATAATGTTTTATTCTGAAATTCATGGTATTCTTAGCGAATCAACATGTTTTAAAGTTGTACTTTTTATTCGTCGTTTATTTTTCACTAGTTGCTACATATCATAGCACGATCGCATTCCTGATCGAGACGAGTTGATGTTCATGGAATCCAATACTACAATTCTAATTTTGGGACGAAACTCTTTCGCCAATTTTAATTCGGATGAGAAGGAATCTTAGAACTTGGGTAATGATGGATTCAATAGCCCTTCGATCTTCAATGAGGAGCCATGAATTGTGGGCCTTGTCTACATTCGAATGCAAAAGAATCTTTGAATTTGAATGATGGCGGCTGCAACGACCTTTTGATCTATGATAAAGAGCCATTAGTTAAGGTTCTTGCCTATCTATCACTTGGATATGAGAACCAATTAACCAAAATAGCGGGAGTTCATGGGCTTACTACTAGCCCAAATGTTGAAGAAAACTTGCTTGAGCAGGTGGGGCCAGTATACAGTTTGACATAAGAAACGGTGGTTATAGGTTTGCCTCGTAGTTGTAATGGTATTCTTTATTTGTTCTAACTTTTGGTTGAATTTATTAAATGGATTGTCCTTGTAACAAAAATAGAATGAGTATAAAGCACAAGATTCGATGATGAGTTTGTCTCGGAAGAGAATGATAAAGATTTAAATTAATTTATGGCTGATTTCAATTAAATTTACGCAAATTTTGTCTATATTTATATTTCATTTACAATTAGAAGTTTCTAATCATCTTTTAGATAATATAATATTCACAGGGGAGAGAATAGCATATGTGTAGATCGATGTGCATAAAAGATAAGAACTACAATTACACAAAAGACCAAAGCAACAACCAAATTATAACTAGTCATAGTAATGAGAGATCCTAATAAATATTAGGGAGAAAACAGAAAAAGTATGCGCAATTGATTATCTAAAGTCTGAAGACAAGGTCAACACATCATTAATATATGCATACTGATTGTCTATATAGATTTGTCAATTCAAAATAAATTTCTCATAAAGGAATTTTCCACTAACACCAGGGATTATAGCCATTAAGCACACTAAAATACAGGAGATACTCGAGTTCTACCAAAGATGCAGAATAGAAGTCAATGATCGTCAAATACACAATCTAGTTGTAGTTTATTTATCTAATCATGCTCTTGTTTTGTGAAGATTAAATCATATTTTTAGTTGATTTTGATACAAGTTGATGAAATGTGTGGTCGAAAAATTATGGATCCCATGAAATATGTGATTGAGATTGATTGTTGACTTTGCTAAGACCGCAGCCCCGACCATCGAACCCAGTGAGATGAGGAGGGGTCTAGCCGACCACAGCGAACAGAGATGAGGAGCGATGACTTATGAGAGGCTGCATATACGCTGAACAAGAGCTATAGGAACGAGAACAAGTAATCTCTATAGTAGGTAACATACAATAGGAACTTTTGCACCGGAAGGAGGTTACTATGGCACAATTGAGAAAAAGATTGGACAATTCATCTTTTTCTAAGGAGTTGAACCCAATCTGGTACAAATAGTATTCCACTGTAATTACGACCAAGTCTTGGTAAAGACCACTTTTGCCAATGGTGTAAAATGAAAATCAAGAAATGCAAGAAGAGGGATCAGACAAAGGTATAGCAGTAGCAGCAGTCAATTGGCATAAAAGTGGACCAACAAAGGACAGAAATCTTTTGACCAAAAGTTTATCGGTGAAACGCGCGTCAAAAGTAAAATAAAGAAAGTACAACAATAATGGAAGACAACTGTACATGGAGGCACATGAAAAAGGAACAAGTTGAGGACAGCTGGAAAAGGAGTTCAACCTTTAGCTATAAATGGACAGGAGGAGAACAAGAGAAGGGAGAGGGGTTTTTCTTTTCAGAAAAAATTTTCTTGTAATTTTCGAGTTCTTTGAAATGTTAGGTCGAGGCTAAACACCTCCAGGACAATGATACATTCATGGATTAACTCTTGTAATTAAATAAGTTTAAGAGTAGTTGCTCTTAAACCTTCTGTTTTCAATAAAATCACATGTTATCTTTTACCTTTTGTCTCTCGTTTACAAATTACGCACGGATCTATACAGACACCAAGGTCACCAAGGAGTATCGCCGGGCAGGAGGCCATTAGGGAAACAAAACCATAGGAGTCACCATAGTGAGGCGTGAGGAGTACACAGAACAGAAACGAAAAAATGAGCAACAACCAACAATTTATACTAAGAAGGTTTAATTTTTGCAATTACTTTTAATTTTTTTTTTTTTTTAACAATCATTTCATGAATCGATCAAATGTCCTGGGTTTAAACAACATAAAAATAACTTTTAATTACATTCCGCACAGATACCAATTTTAGGCGAGTGTTGTGTGCGTGCGGAATGTAATTAAAAGTTATTTTTATGTTGTTTAAACCAAAGACATGTGATTTTATTGAAAACAGAAGGTTTAAGAACAATTACTCTTAAACTTTTTTAATTACAAGAGTTGATCCATAAATAGATCACTGTCCTGGAGGTGTTTAGCCTCGATCTACATTTCAAAGAACTCGAAAATTACAAGAAAATTTTTTCTGAAAAGAAAAAATCCCTCCTCATTCTCTTGTTCTCCTCCTGTCCATTTATAGCCGAAGGTTGAACTCCTTTTCTAGCAGTTCTCAACATTTTCCTTTTTCACGTGCCTCCATGTGCAGTTGTCTTCCATTATTATTATACTTTCTTTCTTTTACTTTTGACACGCGTTTAACCGAGAAACTTCTGGTCAAAAGATTCATGTCCTTTGTTGGTCCACTTTTATGCTGATTAACTACTGCTATTGCTGTACTTTGTACCTTTGTCTGATCCCTCTTCTTGCATTTCTTGATTTTCAATTTTACACCATTGGCAAAAGTGGTCTTTACCAAGATTTGACCGTAATGCTTTGCAGAGATGTCCTTTGTAGTTGCTTGGAGAATTTGGAAGATAGTAGAAGTTCTGCTCAAATTTACAAACAGATCTAATATCTTTTTTGTTGATTGTAGAACATGTCTTGCTTGTAATCAAAATAAATTTTGAAAGATAATTTACTTTGATTTTTGAATTGTTGTCAATGTTTTTCAATCCTGTAATTATCCTCTAATAGGATAAGGATCTCCAATCTTGTAAAACTTGTATATTTACTTGAATTAGTTCCCCTTCAATTGGTTTGTTGAGCTCAATTTCTGGACTGTCTTGATTTGAATGTGATGATACCCTTTGGCAAGAACATTTTCCTCATTCCAAAAAGGAATTGTACTGTTGATTTTGAGAATCATTTTTAAATTTTTGTCCATAATAACAAATTTATCAAAATCTTTGATTGATTTATATAAATTGTTATCAATTAGTTTAAGAACTTCAAAATCCTTTACTGGGATTTCCTTGACTAATCCACAGTGGAATGCTATTTGTACCAAATTGGGTTTAGCACCTTTGAAAAAGATGAATTGTCTAAATTTTTTCTCAATTGTGCCATAGTAACCTCCTTCCGGCACAGAAGTTCCTATTATACGTGCTTCTTCTTCAAGCCTTAAAAAGTCTTGAAGTTTGATTCCTGGATATGTTAATTCCTCCTTTTGAGCTGGAATTTCTCCAAGTTTTTTGAATCTTTCAGGGATTGTTTCTGGAACTGATTGGGCTGCATCTTTGTAGGACATCATTCTAATCATTTGGTTTTCAAATGGTGGTGGCCTAAAAAGAATACCTGGTAATATGGGCCTGGACCTAATGTTTTGTTGGTAATAGTTTGGGCTTAGAATTAAATTGTTTTGGTTAAAAAGTTGTTTAAAGATTCTGGACTTGTTCCTTTGGATTTGCAAAAATCATGGTAAGATTGTTGGACTTCAATGTAGGTTTTGAAACTTTTGTGTTTGTAAGGTTTTCCTTTCACAAGTGGTTCAACTTGTGTCCAATTCGTGTAATATCCTCTATGCTCCCCATCATAGATGACATAGAATTTTATTCCTGCAATTGAAGTATTAACCCCCACCAAAGGTGTGGTTTCCAAATTTGTCAATTCATTTGGTTTTTGAATAACTGTTTGTTCTTGCGAACACTGAAGTTTTCCTTAGTCATTTGTTGTCGGAATTTGAATTTCCCTCAGTTCATTAAAACACTGAGCGTTACAATGCTCTTTACCTTTTGACTCCTTGAAGGTACAGGAAAACATTTCCTTTTCGTTTTTATCTCCAGTAGGCTTTGCCTATGATGCACTGATCCGGACACGTGTATCCGACACGATACGTATCGGACACGTTGACACTCAATTTTTCAAAAAAGTACCGACACGACACATTGTCGACACGTTAATTAAAATATTTAAAATTCTTCATTTATATAGTATAAATTTAGTTTTATACTTGTTATTAATTTTGTTTGTTGAAATATTTTAACTTTAAGTACCTATTTATTATTTTATAATAATTTTGAGTTAAAAAATATATGATTTCTCTTATAAAGAAAGCGGAGTAACCATAGTAGAGTGTCGAAGGAGTGTCGGACATGGACACGCTACCCTAATTGAAGTGTCCGTGATACAGAGGGCTTTGCTACCTTCGACTTCCAATGACTCGTTCAAGTCGTTTGTAGCGGGTCCAATAATCCTTTTACTTTCGTTTTATAAGGAATCTTCCCCTTTCAAAAATGCCAATCTCTTTTTAAGCATTTTAATTTTTTGTTGTCGTGTTGAAACTTCCAGTTCCTCCATCTCAATCTATGATTCAAGGTCCTTAATTTGATTCTTAATGTCCGTCATTTTTACTTGACAAAAGCAAATTCCCTTGTAAGTAAATCAGCTAATGATTTGTTTTTACCTTTAATGATTTCAGTGTCAAAATCATAGTAGCTAAACCACATTTGCCACCTGGCAAGATTTCCTTGTTTGTAATCCGAATGTACCTGATTTTTCATAAATGAATTACAAGTGCTTGAATCAGTCTTAATAAGAAATTTATTAGAAATGATATATAACCTAAATTTTGTGATGGCCTTTTTCATGGCTAAAATTTCTGTTTCATTTATATAGTAATTCTTTTACGCACTAGTAAAAGTAGATGAAGCATAACCACATCATTTTTCCTCTTGATTTTGTTGGTCAACTGCCTTTAAAACTGCTCTCCAATGTTCTTGAGATGCATCAGTTTCAATTATCATTTTGTCATCCATCCTTGGATGATATAATGATGATAGGTTTTTTACTTTAGATTTTATTTTTTGTACATAAAGAGTATCCTCTTTAGTCCAAATCCATCTAAAATCCTTTTTAAGTTTTTTCTGAAGTGGTGCTCTCATTTTTGCTAAATCTTTAATGAAAGATTTTGCATAAGTGAGACATCCAAGAAATCTCATGAGTTGTTTCAGATCCTGAATTTCATTTGAAAATTCTTGGATATGTGTGAGAACATGTGGTTTCAATTGTTTATAGCCATAAGTTATATCCAATCCAAGGTATTCAATTTTTTCTTTGAATAATTCTGTCTTATTTTTTAAGAGCACAATTCCAAAGTTAGATGCAGCTTGTAAAATGGTGATGACATGTTTTTCATGATCTTCCCCAGTATCAGAAAATACTAAGATATCATCAATGTAAACACAACAAAATTTGTTATGAATTTTGAAAATGTTATCCATAAGTCTTTGGAAAATACATGGTGCTTGTTTCAAGCCTAAAGATACAATTTTCCATTAATAATGTCCTCAAGGGCAACTAAATGCTATAAGATGTCTTGCCTCTGGATCAAGTATTACTTGCCAGAGTCCTGATTTACAATCAAATCAAGAAAAAATTCTTTATCCTTTAATTAATTGTAAAACACTTTGCATATTTGGGATCAAATATCCACCAGTCTTTGTAATTTTGTTAAGCTGAGAATAATCAACAACCATTCTAGCTTTTCTTCTGTGTTTTTATGCTTCTTTTCTTACCATAAAAGCTGGTGAAGAAAATTGAGATTTACCAGGTTCAATTTCTTGTATCTCAAGCAATTCCTTAATTTGTACTAAGAATTCTTCCCTATCCTTAGGGGGCTATAAGTCATTGCTTTTGCTCTAATGATAGTTGTTTTGAATTCATCAAGTAACTCAATAGTTGCTGTCATATTTCTTTTATTCTTTTGAGGATCTAAAGGATTTTTTGAGCAACATTTGTCAAGCAACTCTAAAATTTGTTCCCTTTGGGAATTAATTTTAAAGTTTTGTTGTTTTTCAGTGCTTATAAAAATATTCCTTTTTGGTGCAATATTTTCACCTTGAAGAATTTTGAAAGATTTATTTATGTTGTCAATTTTGATTGTTTCTAGAAACTTTTGTAGGAAAACATTCATAGCAACAGCTTTTCTTTGTTTTGGAATCCACAATTGTTTACCATTGAGGGTAAAGCATATAGATTCAATTTCCTGTATGAAAGGATGATAAAATTGGCAAAAGTTATTACTGATTATAAAGTCAATACTAGTTTCTAACTGATATACTGTTGGAATTCTAAAGTAAAAAGTTTTTCATTGTGATTTGTGATATCATGTCCACTTATCTCAATATCTAAACCTTTGATTATTTTATAGGTTTTGATTTCAGATTTATCAGCAATTTTCAGGTTTAACACCTTCTCAGATTTTACCCAAAATTATTTAGGAATAACCCATTTGCTTGTTGTACATACTGATGCTCCAGTATCTGCATAAGCATTAATTGTGTATTTCCTATATCCTTCAAAGCTAAGTTTGATTGGAATATAGATGGAATTAGGGTCTGTAATATTTTTATTACTCATTCTCAGATTCTGATGATTCAGTTTCAGTATCTGTTGTCAAATAAGAGAGGGATTTTGTATCACTACGATCTTCTAACCCATGAAATATGGGGTTGAAATTGATTTTTGACTTTGCCAAGACCGTAGCCCCAACCATCGAACCCAGTGAGATGAGGAGGGGTCTAGCCGACTACAGCGAACAGAGATGAGGAGCGATAAACTTTTGAGAGGCTACATAGAGGCCGAACAAGAGCTATAGGAACGAGAACAAGTAATCTCTATCGTAGGTAATGATAGTTACCGGAGATAAGATAACAAGAGACTACTGGGATTGTCATCCCCAGTATTGTAGTTGATCTCGAAACGAGCAAAAGTTCACAAGAGTGAGTTGAGAGGAACGAAGCGAACGGTCTTATTCGATTAAAATCTAGATTTTAATTGGTGCCAAACATGTGCCATATAGTATCCGTTAATAGATGATCTCAGTATGTTCAATTCACTTGTAATTCTTGAACTTTAGGCAACATATTCTTAAATTAATCTTGTACTTCCTCCGTCCCACAAAGATAGGCTTGTTTTCCTTTTTTGTTTGTCCCACAAAGATAGGTCACTTTACTTTTTTTTTAGAATATATTAATGTCTTCATTTTCTAATATACCCCTATTTAATATGCATTATTATCAACAAATATGAACAACTCGTTATTTAATGTAGGTGTATATTAGGTAGAATGTAGGTAAATTTATAGTTCCAACATATATTAATTATGTTTTCTTAATCCGTGTGAAAATAGAAGTAAGCTTATCTTTGTAGGACAGAGGGTGTAATAACCCGGTTTTATACTAGTCAAAGTCATACATGAAAATTGGAATAGTCAAGTCAAAGTCTAATTAGGACTAAATTATATTATTTTATTTGTTGGGGTTATTTTTCCATAATTTATATAAGTTGAGGATTATATTAAATCTAGGAATAAAAGTTGGGGACCTACTTGACAATATTGAAGACTTTACATAATATAATACTAATTATACAAACCAATTGCCAAACAAAAAGGACAAACAGAGGCAGAGAAGGCGCAGGAAGAATCGGGAGAAAGAAAAAAGGAAAGAAAAAGAGGAAAAAAGAAGAAAAAAGGAAAGAAAAAGAGGAAAAAAGAAGAAAAAGGAAAGAAAGAAGAAGAGGAAAAAGAAGAGGTATGGATAAATCCTTATTATTTTGGGCTCTTAATTTATCATTATTTCCAAGAGGTATGTTAATTTAATTTCTAGGGTTTATGGATTATTAGCTTAAATTTGAAGTTTAGCTAGTATTAAGCTTTATTGACATGGATATGAGGTAATGAGCTAAATAGATTGCAAGGAAATTGTATATGTGGATTTTGATGGTTAAATTGATTTATTTATGGAATGGATTTTTAAACTAGTGCCTTGATCTTTGATTTTGGTATGATAATGTGATTCTAAACACTTGATTGATATATATATAAGTGTGGATTAAGTATTAAGATTACATAAAAAGAAAAGGGGTCGTGATAGGAAATGTCATTATATGATAATTGTGCCAAATCTCATGCTTTTGGTTATGGAAATGGGTCATTAATATATGGAAACAAATGAGTACATTTTCAAATGATATAATCTTTTATGTGTGCCAATCGTGAAGTATGTTCGGAATTTAATAAGTAAGGGTACGTGATTGGATGAAAAATGGGGAACAAGGACTAAAAGAGAGCTTTGTGAGATTTTATATATTAATCACAATTTGAGAATTATGGATTTTGATAGAAAGAAAAGCATAAAGTATATACTTTCTTAATTCTAGCAAGGAGAATAATGTAAAAGAATTAAGTTATTATTAGTTGATTTTTAAATTGTTAGATATGATTGGTTTTGATACAAGAAATTTATATTGTTATTTCAGGAAATGTTGTGGAGATTGGATCATGCCTATGGCCCAGCTAGATTCCAATTGATAGCTTTGTGAGTGGAAAAGTTGTTCTTTTAAAAACTTAAAAGAATTTATGTTATGCAAGTTTTCTATTACTTTGATTTTCTTTAAATTACAAATGATTTTGAAATAAATGGCTCTTAGCATGTTTATCAAGGAAAATGTTTTATAATTACACTTGCTCAAGCATGATGGTTCCAATATCACGTTTTACGAATATGATTAGTTAAGTTGGCATGTATGATTTCAAAGTCACCAGAAGTACCCGATGTGGTTATCTGTTCTTGTGTTAGTGCACGGAGGGGGCCTTGGGCCCTTGTACTAGAGGATATTATTTGAGATCTTAAGGCTCTGTCGCAGAGGGGGCCTATGGCCCGTGTTCAGATGATCTTAAGATCCACTCTTATGCACGGAGGGGGCCTATGGCCCGTGTGTAAGGGTGTATATATAAGGTCTTTGGGACCCACTTTTGTACCCAGAGGGGCTTTGGGCCGGGTACGGAGGTGCTCAGTAGTATACGCGCGTATGACTAGATACAGATTTCAGATGATTTAGTTGGGTACCTTTGTTGTGATTTTCTTATGTACTACAGTTTATCAGTTACGCCACAGATAATTATTCCACGATCTTTATGATTATCCTTAGCATGTATGAATTGATTTAAAATGACAAAAGCTTATGGAATAAATTATGTTTCAGAAATGGTTTATAAAATACTTTTATTTCAGAAATTCCACTTACTGAGTCACGAGCTCATGTTTTTCCCTACCTTTACAGTATAGGAAGAAAATAAGAGTTTCAGCAGCATTGAAGGAGCCTTTGCAGCTCTCGAGGAGCTTTGTAACATTGTCATTTGTAGGAGTTACTTTGGTAAGCTCTTAGGAGACATATTCTAGAAAGATGCATTGGAATATGCATTTATTTTATATAAGTAATATACTTTATCAAGAATGTGTCTGATGATGATGTATTTTGGATCATGTATATATATAGAAGTGGGTTAAGAATTGTAGTTATTAGATTATGTCAATTGTCTTGGTTGGAAGATTTGAAAGTGATATAGTTATTTATGATTGAATGTTTGAGGAATTGTTATTATTTTACAGGTTGGTTAAATCAATATTATAAGGGAGACTCTGTCAAATTTTTTTATTAATACTTATGGGATCAAATTTAATTATAAGGTGAATCTGAAAGTTAAAGAAAATTCAAGATTTTCCTTGATGGTGGGTCCAACATCTAGTTGGCACCTGCCATCGGCGCACGTCACGTTTCAGGTCCAGTAGGGTGACCTGAGACGGGTCGTGACAAAGGGAGTATAAAAGAAAGTATACTAATTTAAAAGAAAGAACTTTAACGCATGATAATGCTTTTAAATCCATGTTCTAACAAAGTGTTTCTCTGATTTCCAATTTTACATCTCTACCTCAGCAGTCTCATGAACATTAGTCCTCCTTTACAAGGTCTGCACATGTATATCTGTGGTTATATTACGGACATATGAACTCATGTGAGTCATCAAGAAGCTAATATGAGGCATCTGATGATGATGATTGATGAAGTTCCTATACCAGATGATGAGGATGATCTTTGTCCCACGATTGTGCACACCAAGGAAGAGAAGGCTAGACTATGAAAGCCATGGAAGCTGGCTCTCATTATTAAGTTGCTGGATCGCTAGATTGGTTACAATTATAGCTACGATATTTGGGATAAATGTACCTCGTTTGGGCAAATATGGCCAAACTTCTAGTTTCATGTAACTGATGAATCAACATGTTCTTCTAGCTAAAGACTGAGCAGGATCCAAAATTAGATGAGCCCACAAATCCAAAGAGGAAGTCTAGTTCAGGTTCCACTACAGATAGTGGTCCTCTTATTTGTCCAGTTGCCAGACACAACTGGAAAATAGTTTGTTCAATTATGAATCTTGAATAAAAAGGCAACTAACGAACAAATGCAAATTTTACAAAGGCGTCATAAACAATGAGCATAGAGCAACTAAGTATCAATAACAATAACACAAAGAAGTATCACACTCTTACCGATGCTTTTGTTAAAGATGGTATCACGGGAGATTGTTTGATAGCAAGTTCTTCAAGCCTCTGAGCTCCAGCAGATACCTACCCAAATAAAATAGTGAATAAGCATACAAACTCCCAATATTATCCCCAAACAAATGGAGAAATGAACTTACCAGAGTAGTATTTTGAGTGCGAGTAGGCCCCTGAGCCACAGCTTCAGCCATATTGAGACCAGTACTTGTGCTTAAAGCCACTGTGACTGAGCTTGAAGGAAGGATTTGTTTGGCAGACGAATCTCCAGTTCCATTACTTGCAGCTAGCACAGGCACCTGTGCCAGAGCTGATGTCCATTTTTCACCACCTATCATAGCTGAGGTACCAACTGGTAAGTTCTGAATGACAGTACTCAAACCAGGAGATGGAACTCTTCCAATATCAGGAGCAGCTGATCTTTCTTCTGCTCCCAGGGAGGGAAAATCTCTTTCAAATACAGCTTTGTTAACATTGGCAATAGGACTGCCTTTGATAACCAACCCATTGCTATTATTTCCACTGGCATTGCTAGAGTCAATTAACATTTTCTTAGGCCAGTTCTCTCCACGTTTCCCAGAGAACATCGATTGTGAACATCTTAACCCATCCCTCTCAAAACTAGTAGACAAAATATTCTTCGCTAATGGATCTGAAAAGTCTTGATGCATATGGTCCCCAAAAACTGACTTTTCTTTATCATGAGAATAATCCCAGTCCCTGTCTCGGTGATTTCTACTAAAACTGATATATGACCTCAAGTGAGTTGAACCATTGCTACTGGTACTACGGCAGAAATGTGAAGTAGTTCTGTCAGAACCGAGTGATTGCACTAAATCGTGATTATTGCTATTCACTGAAGACTTATTTCTTGCAAGCTTCGATCCAGCATTATCATCTAATATAACAGAAACACAGTTAAAACCCAGCATAAACCAATTAATTAGAAGACATTTAATACCAAACGCTGCAGAAGGATAATTAAGCTTACCTAAATGCAATGTAGTGCAGGGCAGACATCCACTGTTTTTCAGCCATTCTGGTACTGACGTGGGTTCACTTCTTTCCATGACTAGTGCCAAGCGTGCTCAAATGAAAGTATAAAAGAATTGTCCTATTTGAATAGATGACCACACATTCAGCTCGATGTGTCAGCTATTGATAACTGCCAGATTTCCCCTCCCAAACAGAATTGAAGGCATCTTCACCAAGTTAATCCAAATATATTTTAATCTGAAATTTACAATACGCTAATCCCACATTACTTAACAGCCGGACTAGTATCTACTCTACCAGTCAGACATTTACAAGTCCCCCATCATTCCTCCCAGAAAACCTCCTCAAATAAAAGAATCAGAACTGTTCTATACAGGGTCAATTGGGTTTTTTTATTCTCTCTGTACAAATTATATATAGATGTGAAATCAAACCTACAAGAAATCTACTGACAGTATTAACAATGCCAAACTTCTGCAATCTTTTAGATGCCCAGAATAGGTATCAACAAGAGCTTCTCAAGGCATCCATCTTCTCTTCAAGAAAAAACACGCCAAGAAGACCCTCAGATCACTAACAGGGAAATTCAAACAATAGCCCACACAAAAATACCCTCCTCCATGCATAAAAAATCGAAAAAACAAGCAATTCACCAAGAAGCACCCGTACCTAGATGGTAAAATAGATCAATAATTCAAGAAACACCGATTGGGTTCAACAGTTCGGTAATATTCGAAATTACCTTAAGTACGGGGGAGATTTGTCGAAATAGCTTAAGTTTTTATTTATTACCGTTTCTTTGTAAGATATATTCCTGAATTAGTCAGGTTGATTTAATTTAATATTTTTTATTATATTCATATTCTTTAATCTTTTAAGTTCTTTTAAAAATGCTCTATATTGTGATAATTTCTCAAAAGATTTAGGATGTTCTTTCTTTGTTATATATTCTAATGATATTCTATCTGAAACTTCATCTTCTATATCTTCGTATTCTTCTATAATTTTATAAATCGTATTTATATTTTTTGCTATTTCAACAGAATTAAATTCTATTCTATTTAAGATAACATAATCTATATCTTCGTATGTTTCTTTTAATTTAAATTGTTCAACAGAATATATATTTTTAGATTTTTCAGCAATAGCTAATAAAAATGAAATTTCTTTATTATCTAAATATAGTTTATGATCGCAGTTATTAGAAGTTGATGTTTGTGAAGAATCCATAGATTATTGGGTTGGTAAATTATTATATAAAATTTTCTGGTATAAGTTCATTCTTTGATCTAGTAAAATACAATAATCTGCAATATATTGTTCGTATTTTTTCAAGAGTTTATTATATTCTTCAGAAGATATGTTTTCATTTTCCATTTGACGTTTAACATCTTCCATTTTATCTTTTAATTTTTTCAAAAGGTTATTTAGCCCTTCTATTGTATATCCTGGCATTATGTTTGGACTGTATTTGTGATTATTTTATTTTCTAAATCTATTTTAGTCTCTAATATGTCAGAATAATCTATAATGTATTGATCATGATTTTCTGAAAGTATATAATATTGTTCAGATCATTATTTTTTCTAACAAATTGTCTAATCCTTTAATAGTATATCCAGGCATTATAAACACAGAGATAAATAATTTATAAAATTTCAAGTAATTTTTCAAATTCTATGAGTGTTTGAGAATTGATAATATCTATGTCAGCCATGATATCTATACTTGGTTCAAATGGTATATTATATTTTGAAATATTTTTCTTTCTCTTTTCATTATATCTTGAATATCATGTATCATTATAGATCTTACAGTTCCTCTAGCAAAGTTTTCTATTAAATTTTCTTTAAAATTTTTTAATATCTCTTGTGATGCGTAGAGTTGTTCTTGGTATCCGATTTTATCAATTTCATTTTCATATTCAATTCCTTTTTTACTTTTAATATACTTTTGAACTTTATATGGACCTCTTTTAGTTCTGATTTTTTCATGATATAATTACTGTTATTCATGATATTAAGATTTTCAAAAATTGGTAAAGAAAGATTCATCTCTTCCATCACTGTCATAATCTATTACATGATCATAATCATTATCACTACTAAACAAATATCCTAAATATAATTCATTATTTATTTCAGTATTATCACTATCAAGCCAAAAATAAATAATCGATTTTGTAATTTCTAATCCTAATATTCCTTTTAATGTTGGAAAAATAGCTAACAAGCATGGCATATAGACATGGTATAACTTTTTTATTTCATTATTTGGTCTAGTAAACTGTTTATGCATGAATAAAGGTTCAATTATGTTATGATATTCATCATTATAAGGACTGTTTTGATAATTAAATTTAACAATTCTGAATTCTGCCATGTTAAAAGCTCTTCTTCCTCCTAATTCCGTAAAGATAGATATATTAAGAATACTAACCTCTTTTCCTGTTCTCAGTACCTTTATATTTTCCTTCTATTATTAGTGACCTTCAAGCTTATAGGTTTCTACTCCACACCCTCCAATGGCTTCCTGCCTTCACGGGTTATTAGCTAAACCTGGATACCTTCACTGTATAACTCTTTAGATGGAAAATATTTTAAGACAGAGTGTAGGGAGTTTTCTTAATAATATATCTTCTTTTTGGAAATAGGATTTAGAAGACAAGAATTTAGAAACTCATCTTAATATGATAAGTAAATTAGGATTTTATTGATAATATGAAGATTGACAAATGATTGGTATGAGAATTTTTCAAAGACGGAAGATTTTTTGCTTTCTCACAAACTGAGTGCTCCAGAGAGTTCTGCCTTTTCTCTAATTAGAAGACTCTTATTTATACAACTTTACGAGGTATTACTATACAACCTCTTACATCATTGCTTATGTAATGGATACAATAATTTGAATTTTACAAGGTCGTATAAGGACACACCTGTCCATCTATTCTTTATTACAAGGATACAGTTGTCCCTTTGTTTCTTCACATGGCTATATTATAGGGACACCTATCCATCTATTTTCAGTCTTCTCATGGCCCTTACATTGTGATGTTTTGTTCCATTAAATCAGATTTATCAATTGGCTTCCATCTGTCCATCACTTCTGTTGGTATGTAAAGCAGACTTATCAAATGGCTTCCACCTGTCCATCAATTCCTTTGGCATGTGGGGCAATTCCTAGCTATGCACGCCTCTTGCAAAGTGGCAAAACTTCCATGGATTTGATGAGTATCAAATTTATTGATGTATTCTTGCAAGATTGTTAACTTTTATTTTCCTCCATTAGTGAGTAAGGTCCATCCATTGTACTGGCATATGCATTTGAATTTTTTCTCATACAGATTTTTGGCAATGTTGTAGAAAACTTTAATTCCCAACACCTTACGGGATCTAAACCATGATCTTGTAATGTTTGGTACTGGCTTGGTATTTTTTCCAACTTCAATTTGAAAATTTCGAGCAACATACCCAATCGTGATAATATGCTCAGCAGGATAATATATCCTTCCATCAATTTCAGGACTGATCGAATAAAATTTTAAATATATGGATCTTCCTTGAGAAAATTTTGAAATTTCTCCTTTTAGTAAATCATCAAATTTTTCGATTTCTTTCAGATCTTTTCCTGGATAGATAAGATCCAAGAATCCATAATCAGCTACCATTTTTGTCATGACGGGATCTCCTCCCTGAGTAACGATCAATCGTGGGTATACATGGTCTCCAGACGAAATGTAATAGCAATCACATTCTTGAAGTTAACTTCAACAGTGGTTTTATATTCCTTTTCTTTTGGTAAAAAAGGGGAATCATCTTCTTCTTCAGCACGAATTCTGACTACCCTTGTATGTTCATCTTTGGCATTGATTGTGATTTTTCGAGGACTAGCTTCATTTATAACAACTTTTTTGGGACTTGGTTCATCTCTTTTAATTATTGGTCCACCACTGCTTCCAGAAGATGTACCTGTTTGGTATCAGCCTGTTTGGTAATCAACGATTCAAATTGAGATTCAATCTCAATTATGTTATCGCTCAATTCTTTAGTATAATTGTGATGAAATGTTGAGATTTCCATCAATTGCTTGAAACTTCCTTGGAGAGTTTCTGCAAGTTGTTCAATTCCAAGCTTTATATCTTCAGCTTCCTCCATGAGGAAGTTCATTCTCTTTTTGGCGTCTATCAGGGATCTTTTAATATTATCCATCTGCAAATTCAATATTCCTGCTTAAAAAGTCCGCAAGATAATTATTAATACCTTTAATATGAACTATATCAAAATTATAAAATGCCAAATAGGCTTGCCATCTATGGAGCCTTCTATATTGAGGTTCTGGTGGTAATTTATTTTTTACTAAACCTGCAACTTGAGAATTATCAGTTTCAAGAATGAATTTCTTAGATAATAAAAACAATGAAAACTTCTTTATTCCTCTGATGATTGCTAACAGTTCTTTCTCATAAGTAGTATAATTTATTTCTGCTTGATTAAACGTTCCACTTGAGTATCTACAAATTTCATTAAGATCTGTTTTTAATATTGCTGCCCAATACTTATCCGAGGCATCAGTATTAACTATCAGATTATCTTTTTCATCTGATAATCTTAATTTTGGCAAATTTTTGCATTCTTCTTTTAGTGATTTGACAATTTCTGTATGTTCATCATTCCATCCTTTGGTATATGTTTTCCTGAGTAAAATTTGAATTTTATGTCTCTTTTTTGATAGATTTTCAATAAATCCTTCTACATAATTTAAACATCCTAAAAATTTTTGTATTTGTTCTTTTGATTCTAATTTGTTTGGAAAACTTTCTATCTTTTTAGATATATGCGTTTGTAATTTTATCCCTCTTTTATCTATTGATAATCCAAGAAAATCAATTTCTTGTTTTTCTATTATAGCTTTATTTTTTGAAAGAACAATTCCTTCTTTTTTGCATTCATTTATAAATTTAATTAAGTGGTTTCTATGTTCTTTTCTATTATTAGAACATATTAATATATCATCGACATAGACAATTAAGAATTCATTGAATTTTCTAAATATGTTATCCATTCTTCTTTGATATATTTGTGGTGCATTTTTTAAATCAAATGGCATAACCATCCATTCATACTTTCCTTGGGGCGTACTAAATGTTGTATATTGAATACTATCTTCTTCCATTTTTACTTGTCAAAATCCTGATTTGCAATCAAATTTAGAATAATATTGCTTTCCTTTTGCAAGATTTATTAGTACCTCTTTATTTGGTAAAAAGTATCCATCAAATTTAGTATATTTATTTAACTCTTTATAATTTATCACCATTCTAGCTTTTCCTCTTTTTTATTCAGAATGTTTCATGACCATAAAAGCTGGGCTACTATGGGATCCATTACTGGGTCTGATTAATTTTTGGTTAAGTAATTCTTTTATCTGAGTTTTAAATTCTTGCATATCTTGTATGGTATACATCATTGGTCTAACTCTTATAATAACATTTTCTGTTAATTCTATTCTAGCTTTTGGATGATGTAGTTTCCAAAATGATAATGGATTTTCTCCACAAATTTTTTCTAGTTGATCAATGATTTTTTCCATGTTTATTTGTATGTTCGTTTTCAAGACTTTTTTATACATTATTCTTTTATTTTTTATTTCATTTTGTGTAATTGATTTTTTCTCCCATTTATCACCACGCTGTGTTGGTTGAACTCTGTAAGGTCTAAATTCTCTTGGTATTTTTAATAAATGTGCACAAGGTGTTTGTAACATTATCATGTAATTATTTGATTTATAATATTGAAATTGTTGTATAAAGTCATTTCCTAGTAATATATCACATTCTAATGTGTTATAATTATATACTTTATTTACAACTATTTGTTTACTCCCAAGTATTATATCAATTTTATCAGCACTATTAATTATATGAGTACTTTCTCCTGTTACTCCTGTAATTTTTATCTTTCCATTAGTATTCCATGATTTTATTAAGAAACTTTTGAATATTGTTATATCCCTTCCCGTGTCAATTAATGCACAGGTTGTTATATTTGTTTCAACAATTGTAACTTGTATATAAACGGCTAATGGAAAACTTATTTGGTTATTCATTTATTCAGCTTTTCTGCATAGTATAGTTTGATCATTATGAGTTATATATAATCCTTCACGTTTATACTATAATCTTCTAGTCCATCTAGAAAGCTCATTCCTAATAATACATGAGGATTTACCATACTACTATCTACATGACATGGTACTAGGAGATTTATTCCTCCTATTTTTATTGGTACTTTTACTTCAAGTTCAGTCATATGTACTTGTCCATCAAAATTTATATATCTATATGGATCAGTTCTATGAAATATTAGTCCCTTATTTCTATTTGAAGTTATATGACATTCACTAGCTCATGTGTCAATTAATATATTTGATCCTTTTATATGTTCCATTCCATTAAAATATTCACCTTCTATTTTCATATTTCCAACATTTCTATTAATTTTTATTTCTTTTGTATTACTAATTTCTCCTAATTGTTTTCTATTAGGTAAACTTGTTGATCTCCTAATTAATCTGTCATCTTCAAATGTTATGTTATTATTAGGGTATTCTTCTTCTCGTAACTCTATGATTTCTGGTTTATTTTTTGTTATAGTAAGTTCATATTTTCTTGGAACTAAACTTATTTGTTTATCTGGTTCTACAGCTTTACCAAAATCTTTACATTCTTTATGAATTTCAATATATGGTTTTTTAGAATAAATGTTTCCATAATTAGAATTAGTAAATGTGTATAATGCCCTGTATTCTATAGTCATAATTTTATCTCCTGGTTCCATTATATCATCTTTATGTAATTTGAAATGTAGTCCTAAAACTTCATTAAAATTTCCATCTTTTAATGATATACAATATTTTGGGTACATGTAAATATTAGTTTCTTATATGCTAGATTTCCTTCTACTGTTCCTAAATGACTGTCTTTTAAATTTATAATTATTCCATCATGTAAACTTACAGTCAAAGGCGAATCTAATCCTTCTCTAAATAGGGATTGAAACATTATTTGGATACCTGCTAAGTAAACATATTGAATCTTTTCACTCTGTTTTCTATTGATCTTTGTTAATAATTTTGCAACTGTATTTTTTGTTAAAAGATTTAATTTGTGTGTTCCTTGAGTGGTTCTAACATCTATTGCTCTTTCAATTTTATGATATTCATTTATTGCTACTTTTTCTCTTTTCCATATTCTTCTCTTTTCCATATTCTGTCTAATATTTCCCATTTTCCTATTTTCAAATCTAAAGATAATTTTTGTATCTTCCTGAACTTATTATTATCAAAAGTCACATTTAATCCATAACCTTCTATTCCTTCATATTCTTGTTTATCTATATTTTTATTTGCTTCTATTTGCTTCTATTTCTTTACTCTGATTCTGATTCATTACTTTCTGAATCTGTTTCACTTATATAGACTTCTTGATCATAGTATTTTTCAACATCTGATATTTCACTTAGTTCACTTTCTATTTCTAGATATTCTTTTTATAATATTTTAACTTTTTTTTTGTTACAATCAGGGCTTATATGCCCCATTTTTTCACAATTCCAACATTTACATTGGCTTTTGTCTTTATTATAAGTTTTATTTTTCTGTTTTTTATTTGGATTATATCTTCTTTTGTAATATCTTCTCTTAGGTTTTATATATTTTTTCCTGAAGTTTCTGAATTTTTTAAACTTTCTATTTTTATATTTCCTTTTATTATTATTTTTTCTTCTTTCAGGGTTACATCCTCATTGGGTTTCATATCTTCACAACATATTCTGGTTAATTTTCCTATTTTTTTAATAATTGTCTTTGTTGACATATATATGCTAATCTTTCAAATAGAAATTTTATTCTTGATCCTAATGTTCTAGGTGTTCCAGGGTTATCTCTAATAAATTTTTCAAATTCTATTTTAAAGTATATTCCCCATGAACCTGGTAATTTGTTGTAATACATATCTTTATATACTTCTTGATTTTCATTGCTATAGAATTGGACATAATAGTATTCTTTAAACTCACAAGTATATTCTTTGATTTTACACATATCACATATTGTTAAATTTATTAATTTTACTCTTGCATTATCTTTTTCTCTTATTGATTCTGCTTCAGAATTACTTATCTAATTTTCTCCTAAAAATTCATCCGCAATATAATCTACTAACTTTTCTATTCCTTTTTTATCTGATTTTATTAGTTTCGTCTGTACATTTCTTCTTATTAATGCTTTTGTATCACTACTTATTCCTTCCCACCAATTTCTAACATGTCCTTCAAAAGATGCTACTAAAAAATTTATCATTCTATCAGTATTTTCCCATGTATCATCTTTATTGTATAAAAAGAATAGTATCATCGAATCTGCCCAAGTTAATAAGGCTTTTTTAGTATCTATTTTACAATCTAAATCTAACTTTGTTCCTCCATGATTAATAGGTTTATCACAATTATCATTTGGTTCAAACCTATCTTTATATTTATTTCCTCTAGGTGGTTGTCTATCTCTGATTCTATCATAATATTGCCGATGTGGTTTACTGTATAAGGGTGCATAACTTTCATCTGGATCTGGTAATTCTTGTTTAGAAGTTCCTATTGGAGCAGGGTTAGGTGCTCCTCCAGTATTCATTAAAACTTGGTATTCATTAAAATTTTCTATACTTAGTTGGTCAAAATTTTCTATAAGCAAATCTAACTCCTCATTCATTTTTGTCTTGTTCTTTTTCAACTTTTTCTTCAACTTTTAATTTTCCTAAAGTTTTTTCTATAGATTTTTGTAATTCTAATTCTTCCTCTAGTATTTTTGGTAATATGTTTATTCTAAATTCATCATCCATACTTCCTGCTTCTATTATAATTTTTTCTTGTTCGAAATGTTTTTTTCCTATTCTAAGTATTTCTTTTTCTATGAGTTTTTTGTCTATTTTCTTATCTTTGTTTTTGTTATTTTCTTTGAATTCTCTAATCTCTAGTTTTAGTATATTTATATCATTTCTTATTTCTTTTAATTCATTTTTTACTTCTTGTACATCACTTATTAATGTTTTTATTAATATTTTTAGATCTTCAATATATTCACTTATAGACATTTTATTTTATTGGTTTTTGAGTTTTGTGTACCTTAAATAGTCTGTCATACATATCATCTATTTTTATTTCTAGTTTTTTTATTCTTTCTTCTATTGATATGATTTTTTCATTTTCATTCTTTCTTATTTTTTCATTTAAACTATCTATTTTTTTTATAATTATTCCAATTTTATCTTGATTAATTAATTCTCCTGATTTTCTTTGGAATTCTTTTAAGATTTCTTCATCTATATTTTTAACTTCTCCTATCATTTCTTTTAATTCTTTAAATTGTATTGTTAGTTTATTTTGAATGTTTTGTAATTCTTCTTTGATATTCACGTCCTGTATATTTAATTGTTGTAGTTCTTCGATAGCTAATTTATCTTGTAAATTTATGTTTTTATATGTTTGCCATAAAAATGCACTTATCCAATTTAATTGCATGTTAAGAAATCTATTAGATTCTCCCCATGAGCTTAATGGTTGAAACATAGTTGTATTAGCTCCTTTTATTAGATAAGATCCAACTGGAAGTCTTATATTTTCTATTATTTGTTTTTCAAATTTTATTTCTGGAAATTCTGTCATTAATTTCTTCCTTTAATATGTTCGATTTCTAGAATAAGTTCTGTTTCATATTTTGCTTCTTTATAATTCATTATTTGATATACACAATATTCCTCTATTGATCCAATCATTGATTTTCTATGATATATTCTATAATATTTTAGATAGTCTTCCAATGTGTTTGTTTTATCACATTTTTCTTTGTCTTCTAAAATCGTTTGAATTTTTTGTATTTGTTTTAAGATTTTATCAAAATATTCTCTCTTTTTCTCTAATAATTTTAATCTTAATTTTTTCTTGTCGTTTTATATTTCTTTCTTCTCTTATTTGGTCCATTAAA
Organism: Ligustrum vulgare; assembly: GCA_963555705.1. Lineage (NCBI taxonomy): Eukaryota > Viridiplantae > Streptophyta > Magnoliopsida > Lamiales > Oleaceae > Ligustrum > Ligustrum vulgare. The sequence goes on along the minus strand of OY743186.1, from coordinate 29,076,411 downwards.
TTTCTTCTTTGTTCTACTATTAAATCTAATTTTTCATTTGTTTATATGTCTAGATATTTAATTAATTGAGGATCCGCTCTATGATAATCTATTTCTATAATCTTTATATAACTCTTCCAGTATGTCTTTGTGGATTAAATCTAATATTTCGTTTATGATAAAATCTTCTTTTATTATATCGAAATTTATTAGATTATATATTTCTCTTCTTACATCTTTATCTAAATCTTTTAAAGTGTTCAAGATTTCTATTTTATAATTATCGGGTAGTGTTAATGTATGCACAATTATAAATCTTGATGTATATATTATATATTCATTTTTAATTTGTGTTATATAATATTTATCTTTTAGATCTGTCATATGACTCTGATACCAAGGTGAGGGGTGCTACTAGGAGCGAACAAAAATCAAATAAAATCATAAACAAAATTAATAAAATTTCAAGGACTAGGTTGTAACTTTTCTAAATCTTAATGGGTTTAATTGTAAGATAATATATAAGGGTATTTGTGGTAGTTTATAGTATTTAAGGCTATTTTTAAAAGATATAAAATTGTTAGGGTATTTTCAAAAATTGGTAAAATTTTTAGGGTATTTTAATGTATTTCCTCCCAAAAGTACCTATAAATTGAGAATTAAAAAGCTTACCAACATATCCAGATGTCAATATACCCCGAAGTCTTGCGTCAAGAAAAGTAAAAAAAACCCTAGTCTTCCTCGCAAATGTGTTTGGTAAATGTACTTCTTCTTTATAAATCATTCAATTTCCTAAATCACTTTTTAATCACACACTTTTTTCTCTCCAATTTTCAACCACTACTTTTTACCTCAAAATCATAAATAAATCAGTTTATAAATCATACAGTGTCTTTACTTTTTTCAACCCGTTTTGAGTTTTCGATTTTCGAAAATATCGAAAATGCGTTCACTTTACCCATTTTCAGAAATTCGTTTTTCAAAAAAAAAAAAAAGATAAAGAAAATTCAAAACGAATTTATTACATTTTGAATATTTTGTATTAAAAAGTTCAAAACATTTTTTTAAAAATGTCAGACACTTCCTTCACTTGAAATTCTTATATTATTTTGCTATTATATATAAATCCATGTTAAGATTTTATTTTATTTTTTTATTTTTTGTAAATGTGTGACACTTCCTTCACTTGATGTTCTTATATTAGTTTGCCATTATATATAGATCTGTTTTAAAGATTATTATTTTTTTTGTGTAAATTCCTTCACTTGAAGTTCTTATATTATTTTGCCATTATATATAGATCCATGTAAAGATTTTTTTTTTTTTTTGTAAATGTCAAACACTTCCTTCACTTAAAGCTCTTATGTTATTTTGTCATTATATATAGATCCATGTTAAGATTTTGTTGGGGGTTGAATTTTTGTTTAGCTGAAACAATATTAATAATGAATTTATTGACATAGAGAACTAACTGATTTATTGACATTAAAATTAATATAATTCAACAAATCAACCATTTTTTACATATAAAATATCATAAAATAAATATATCAAAAAATTACAAAGTAAACGCATTTTGAAAGTTTCTATTTTTGAAAACAGTTTTTCAAAATCACAAAGAGAACATGTTTTCAGCAATCCCAAAATAAATAAACAAAATCCAAAATTCAAAACAAAACTCAAAATTCAAAATCGAAATACAAAGAGAACGGTTGATATTAGTGTATGGAAATTTCTAGAGAGAGAAACCCAATGTGTTTCTTTTCCCCAAATTCTTCCTCTCCTTATACATCGACAAGTGAGATGAAGACGATTATTTGTGTATTTTTTTAGAGAAAGGAGAATAAAGAGATTTATGTGTATTGCCTGTTTAGAGGGAGTTGTGATTTGAGTAAATGAATAGTGATTTTTAGAAAATGATTTCTGGTGAATAGATAATTGAGGTTTAGTTGAAAAGTCAAATATTGTGAATTTGACTTTTAATAGATGGTTGAGATTAAGTACAGTAGAAAAAATAAGAAAAATTTAATGAAAACCAAACAAGGACTCAATGTGTTCGGTAAACTTTGTTTATAGTAGCCACGGATTTCAAATTACTTTTTTAATCACACAAATTTTCTCTCTTTAATTTTTAATCATAAATTCTACCTTGAAAACACAAATAATATTAATCATTACATGTTATAACACTTCTCGAGCGTAGGCTAAATGAATGCTCACTGAACATTGGTCATGAATACTATTTGCTCACTAAAATGTAAGAGTGTGTTTGGTATTACTTAAAAAGAGTTTTTTAAAAATGAATAGTGATTTTTACTTTTTAGGAGAATAAATGGTTGAAATTTGGTTTAAAAATCAAATATTGTGAACTTGACTTTTAATAGATTGTTGAGATTAAATACTATAGAAAAATAGAAAATTTTAATGAAAACCAAGCAAGGGCTAAATGATTATCGAATGCTCACTAAACTATTTACTAATTTACTCAGAGCTCAGCACTCCTGATTTCACATGTACAATTGGACGATTATTCCACGTGGCATATAAAAAAATGACATGGTAATTAAAATGTGTGATTCATTTCCAAATCATCATCTTCCCCAAATTTACTTCTCCCATATTCATTAAAACATAAGCAGTACACTACTTGAACCTGCTCTATTGCTTGTCACGGACAATATAAAATTTGTCCGTGTATTAGAGAGAACACATATGTGAGTTTTCAAAAAAGAAGAACTCACGTGTGAGTTCTCAACAAATACTGTCCTAATATATTGCCCATAACGGACAACAGATCCGGACTGCTACACTACTACTCTATATTTTCTCGTGGAAGTTTTCAGCCCAAGAATACTAGAACATAGAACTTCTTTCAAGTCCATTTAGCTCCCAGAATGTCTCTCTGTCCGTATTTTCACCAACTATATGAACATAGAACATCTTTCAAGTCCATTTTAGCTCCCAGAATGTCTCCTTGTTCGTATTTTCACCAACTATATACATCATCATTTGGTCATGTAAAGTGGATCCACTTTCAGAGGTAAATCTCACTTGATGTGTCCATGTGGGCAACATTTTTCTACAAATATAAACCAATTTCGAGAAACATATTAGTATGAAAATGTCATTAAAATGGAAACTCCCCTAAGTTTGGTAAAGAAATTTTGGTGATTCCCAAATCATGATCAACTAACAAATTAAAAATACTTCTTCTTTGACGCATCTCTGTGTTCTTGATGTTCCCTGAAAGTATTGTTCGACTCCTCATTTCGTGGACTTCTATCAACAGATAATGACGATTCTAGTGCACCTGATATTGGCGCAACTAGTTTGAGTTGTCCTGTTGATCCACTCAACTGAGAATAGATAGAGCTTTCTCGTAAGAAGACAATATCCTCTGCATAAGCAAGTCCTCTACACCAAGTTTTTACAGGGACTTGCAATATAAAGCAATATACTGGTTATGTTTAAATGAAAATGGGAGGACGTAGATTTAGGGAAGATGATGATTTGGAAATGAATCACCAATTCTAATTGCCATGTCATTATTTTTATACGCCACGTGGAAATACAAAAAAAAATAATCCGTGGGCCCAATCCTTGTGCCTTGAAGGGAGGCACTATAAACTTAGAGCATCTCCAATGGAACATGGTCTAAATACAATGTCTAACTATTTTTTTGACAAATGACAAGAATTGCTGATTCGATGTTGACGAAGATGATGAGTTTTTCAAAGAGTAGAACGAGGTTAAATCTATCCTATCCTTTACTCATATCTCTCTTTCTAAACCCACCTCGGAATCCCATCATGTAAACCCGAATCTAAAGCCTGACAACCATTTTTGCCCAGGTGTTAGATCTGAATTCAAATTTGAAGTCCAATCCGATGCCCGTGGTAGTGGTGCGATAGGTGTGGATAATTATGGTGATTGAAGGCGGATATTATGGCGGCGGTTTGGGGTAAACAGCTACCATGGGCATCCAAGTCCCACTCTTAGCACAACACCGAGTTGTCGATGACTAACTTTACAGAAACAAGCTCCTACCAACAGTATCATAAATATGCGAATAGTGGCAACCGGTTGATTTTAAAAAAAATTCAAACAGTAGTGGTCGGTGGATTTTAAATCAATACATTTTATTCTAGTGGCGAACTTCTCGTCAAAAGTAGCGACGATAGGGTAGTGGGCCGGTGGTCGGTGGGGTTGGTGTTCAAATGTGCATTCAAAGGTCACATGTGATAAGTGTATTTTATACACTTATTTCTATCCTAAAAGTATGATTTTATCTATTTGTTTAAGAATATTTTCTATTTATTTTGTTATTATCTGTTTATATTTCAGAAATAATTTCAAAGTCGAGAAAGTAAAGGAAATGAAGCAAAAACAAGTCATTTGGATAATAAAGAGCTAAAGTGTGAAAATCAAAAGTTGATGAAGTAAATCAAAGGGCCAATTGAAAGAAAAGTCAAAGAAAGAACCAAATTAGAAGAAATTAGAAATTCAAAGACTAAAGTATACAATCAAATGAAGAAGGACAAAATTGCAAATATCCAATGATTGATTTGGACCATGATAAGATACTTGAAGATTGCTAGGAGTCAATTAGATGCAATTAAAAGTCAAAAAGTAATTAAATATGATAAGAATATTACCATAAATTCATTCCAATCACACAAGATTTTCGAGCAGATTTTTAATCAGACTTTGAAACCTAGTTTAGGGGTAGTAAACGTTCGAATTGGGAAAATCTTATTTCAGTAAGAATTGTAGCCCTTTAAGTTATATTTCTAAATCGATTTGAATCATCTCAATTGAATAAGGAAATAGAAAGATATGACTAAAATACTAAATGCTATGTAGTGACAAAAAGATCTCCCGCAAAGATAACTTTTCTTGTTTGGTTGGAACTCTTTTGGAACACAATTTAGACGTAATTTGCAGCATTCTTTTCTTCCAATTAACCTATACTTTGACCTAACCTATAAATACCAGACCTTAGGCACTTTTTAGGGATTTTCAATTGTCTTGTTTCATGGCAAAACACTGTCAAAGTGCCAAGGGATCCACGTCACATCAAGAGTAAAATTGAAGACCAAAGAACAAGAAGATGAATTTGGTGACATCCTTTTATTTTTCTTGTAATTTCTATTCAATCATGTTTCTAGGTTAGGTTAATTGTGTTAGAATCTTTATATAAAAATAAATAAATAAAGAAAAGATAAAGATAAAGATTTTTGTAGGAAAAAATATTATTTATTACATATTTAGTAAGAGTTGTAATAAATGTACAATGTGTAAATGTGTTACATTGAAAATGAAAAAAATTAGATTAATATATTTGAACATATATAACGTGTTATGTAGGAAATGAAAAAAATTTGATTAATATATATGAACAAAAATAAATGTGATATCTATGTAAATATGTTACGTAGAAAATTAAAAAATTGTATTAATATATTTGAACATAAATAAATGTCATATCTATGTAAATGTGTTACATTGAAAATGAAAATTTTGGATTAATATATTTGAAAATAAATAAATACATGCTATATAATTTTTTTTAATTAGAATTAAAAATTTTGAATCAATATATTTTGAAAATAAATAAATAAAATCATTGAATTTTTACTTCCAAATATATCAATAAATGAGTTGATTCTTCAATAAGCATATTACAAAAATAATTAATTATTTGCTATCAACTTTTTAACACCAATGATAAATTGGTAGAAAATTTAACCAATTCATCATTTTGACAAAAATTGACATTTTTAAAAAATAAGGAAAAATAAAATATATGTAAGTAACATATTAAAAATAAAGTTAATTAAAAATTATAACATATTAAAAGGAAAATAGGTGATAAGGTTGGAAAATTTTTATAGAAAAACGTAAAAAAAAAATTATATAAAAAATTTAATTAAGTGCCAAACTTTGAGTGGCGCGGTACACTGAGTTTATATGCAAAGTTTTTTTTTAAAAGTTTCAAATTCAATAACATGTGTTATGTAGGAAATGAAAAAATTGGATTAATAAATTTGAACATAAATAAATGTCATATCATATCTATGTAAATGTGTTACATTGAAAATGAAGATTTTGGATTAATATATTTTAAAATAAATAAATATATGGTATATAAATTTGTTAAGTTAGAAATGAAAAAATTGAATTAATATATTTTGAAAATAAATAAATAAAATTATTGAGATTTTACTTCCTAATATGCCAATAAATGAGTAGGCTCTTCAATACTCATGTTACAAAAATAATTAATTATTTTCTATCAATTTTTTAACCACACATATTTTCTCTCTCCAATTTTCAGCCACTATTTTTTTACCACAAAATCATAAATAAATAAGTTTATAAACCAAATATTATTACCAAACGGAGGCTTAATCATTTAATCATTTTGACAAAAATTGACATGTTTAAAAAATAAGGAAAAATAAAATATATTAATTAAAATATTGGATTTCAAATAAAATATATGTAAGCAACACTTTAAAAAAGATTGTTAATAAAAAATTATAACATATTAAAAGGGAAATAGGTGATAAGGTGTACAAATTTTCTGTTCATTTTTCTATTTTTCATTATAAATTTAAATAACTTAAATATGCAAAAATATATTACAGATTTTAACAATTAGTTCATATTATTTTTATTAAACAATTGATCGATTAGTAATTTTTTATTAAAATAATAATGTAACAATATGAATAAAGAAATTGTCAGTATGAAGAAAGAAGAATCAATTAATGTAACAATATTTATTAAAATTAATGATTATTTTTTTAGAAAAATACTTGAAATTAATAATTAATGCATAAAAAGCAAATTATACCCAAAAAAGTCTATCCTACACTCATTTTGGAAAGAATATGATGAACAATATATGAAAAGAAAAACGTCGATATTAAGGAGAATATGTAAGTTGAGTTTTGCACGTGTATTGTATGAGTCCAATTTTGTAGTTCAAATTTTTTTTTTTAAAAAAAAGAAAATTTCATTTATTGAACGTTAATTCCAGAAATGGAGTTGATATGTTCACGATACAATCTCTAAGACATTTAATTCATGGCCTATTTTTTCGTAAAGATGATAAAACAATTCAACGATTTACAATTTTATTAAAATATTACAAAAAATAATTATATGCCGTAAAAAATGGTGAAACTTTATTTCTTATTTTTATTAATAAATATAGACAAAAAGACTCGCTATATATATTTTATTTATATTTTCATTAATAATTTTTTTATTGACATATAATTAAATATGCATTTAATTATGTTCAATTAAATACATCGCACTTAAAAAATAAAAATGATTAATCATGCGAATGATCTTTTGAGTTGAATTCCACGTTCGTGCACCACAAATGTTGATGTTGATTTTCACTTTCATGCATTGTCAATATTGTTTATTTTGTTACATTTATTTGTCTGTAAGACTGCATATATTTAATTTGTTACAATTACTTTATTTTATATAAATTATAATATTTTGAGGATTATTATTTCTATTCACGTTGGTCAAAAGTACTTGGACGAAATTTTTTATTTATTCTATACAACATATAATTGAAAAATTGCATTATTTAATTTAAATTTGAGTAATTGTTTAAATATGTTTTGTCTATAGCAACGTTCGTGTATCACACGAATGTGAACAACTACAAACTATACAAACAATGTATTATTTAAAGAGGTTTTCCAAAATTGATGAGAGTTGTAATTTATTTCTATTTTTAGCATTCGTTGACAGTCTGTATCATTAATCAAAGCAAATAATGTGTTCGATTTTTTCCCTATTTTGTAATGATATTTACAATAAAATCATTTCATATTATCCTTCCGTGCAACGCACGGGTGTGATACTATTTGATGAAATTTTGAATTATTGACTCCATGTTTTAATCTATTATTTATTTTATGCAGTTCACGGTTTCGATACAATTGATTCGTGCTTTGATTATAATATATTTTTCTGGCCAATTATTATGTGATTGATGTTCTGATTTCTTATGTTCGACAGATTAGGATTTCATTAGACTTGTTTCAATTGCCACAAAGTCCGATAGGGGATAGAAATACACCCCTGTGCTTTGTATTTTCTGTTATAGTATTCGCAAATCTTTTAATGCTTTCTTACACATTCAGATTCAACATAGAAATATAGTTGGGTCGTGCGTAGGAATATGTGTTAATGCTTGTCCGAAAGGGAGTTTTAACTACATTTGGAATATGAAGATTCAAAACTCATGAATTGTATTTAAATAATTTTGTTAAAATATGGATGATAGAGTCAAAATGGATTCATGATTCTAACGCACTTGTTTTCATAAGTTTTAAAATCAAATCTTCATATTTTTAGTTTAATCTTTATTTTAATTTTCAAACCAAAATACTCAAAATCCAAGTTTTTTAAATTCCGGCTAAGGAATAGTAGTCTAAAATACAATTTGCACAATCCATGTGGAAACGATATTCGGACTTAAAATCCACTTTATTACTGTGCGATCTGTACACTTGCGGTTCAGCGATAACAACGTGTCATGGTCACAAGTCATATTCCAAGGTCACGTATCATTCAATAAGTTACACATCCTAGAGACGTGATGTTTATTGTCGTTGGTAGGTTGTGGTGGCGGCGATGAGACGATAGTTGTGTTGTTGGTGGTCGCTGGGTCACATATATGAGTACATATTCAAGTCACAGATCACGGGTCACATATTCAAATCACATGTTACATTACACGTATTCAAGTTACATGTTACATGTCACACGTAGGTCGCATTATATATGTCACGACTCATCCAATCAATGCATTTTATAGATAACACTCCATATTTTGGGCAACGTGTTACATTTCGGTCATAAAGCCACATGTCATAGTTTATATGGTGCTGGTCACAGACCACGGTTCCTTTTAACTCACGGGTCACAGATCTTTATTTGTTTAGGTCAGGGTTACGTTTCAAGTGTTCAGGCCACATTTGATAAATTAAGTCACACGTCACACTTTAACAATCTTCAAGTCACAACTTGTTTGATGCATTATGTCATAGGTTTCACTTCAAATGGTTAGGTCTCATGTCACATTTGATGCACTAAGTCACACGTCACACTTCAAAAATATTTCAGATCTTCTTCTTCTTATGGATTCTCAATTCCGAAAATAGACAGCAATTTTTTTTTAGGGTTTAATTGGTGAAGTGTAAATTATTATTGTGGTGGTGGTTGTAGCGCGATGGAAACGGTTATGGTGGTGGTCCTCGGAAATCTGGTGGTTGTGGTTGTGGTGGCGATAGTTGTGGTTGTGGTATGGTTGTGGTGATGGTGGTGAAGATAGCAAAAGTGATGGTGATGAAGATAGCAAAAGTGATGGTGGTGGTTATGACGTTATGGCGCTGGTGATTGTGCGTTGGAGATATTGGTGCGCTGGTGATGGTGATGGAGGTGGTGGTGGAGTGGTGACGACGATGAGAAGTAAACTGTATGCTTAATTTTAATTGAATTGTACTGAATGGGGTGCAATGTGGTGGGATGGGCGATTTTTTATTATATATTAATTAATTATTTAACATATGATGCTTGAAGTTTTAAACCAGTTTATTTAATTTTAAAATGTGTTATTGTAAACACATAAGCCTCTGTTTGTTAAAAATTATATGTTTAAAAACATGTTTTTTTATGTTTTATAGGTAAAATATGTGGTTGAAAAATGGATAGAGAAAATGTATGTGATTAAAAAGTGATTTAAAAAAACATGTTTTGCCAAACAGAGGCTAATTTGTGTATTTTTTCCTTTTTCTCAGTCTAGGACTCTAGATTTTGGCACATTGGATTTTCTTGATAATATTTTTACAATGCAACATTTATTTTAATACTCCAAAATATTTTTGATATATATATATATATCAAAATTGCTATGTTGTCAGAAGTGGACAACGTTATGTTGTCCACCCACCAATAAGAATGCGTTTTCAGACACTTGGCGCATTCTCATCGGTGGGGAGGGGGGGGGACATAACGTTGCCCACTTCTGATAATGGAGCGGAATTGATATATATATATATATATATATATATATATATATATATATATATATATATATATATATATATATACACACAACACTACATCTTGATTTTTAATAAAATATAAGATTATTGACATCTCTATTTTATCCTCCTTTTTTTTTAATATCTAGCTTAATTTGTTTCAGCATAATTTTGCCTGTGTTTGGTTTGACTGAAAATTTTGATTTTAACTCAATTCAAAATCAACACTTAATCTTAATTACACCGTTTATGAGATTCACAATTTTTCAACCACAAATTTCATCAATTTTTATCAAAATATAATAAAATATTTATCAAAATCTAATAAAAATCTAATTTTTATCAATATCAAAACTGGGATAGAGACCGGTGGAAATTAAAAATTCTGTATTTGTTTATAGTCGACATTAGCATAGATTACTGTAGTTATCAACTAGTGAATCATCCCGTGCGATGCACGGGAAGAAACGTCTAAATAAAAATAATCTTATTCGAAATTAAATGAATCTTTAAACAAAATGAATAACATTCACAAATAAGAAATAAGTTCATCATTTATTAGTTTAATGTATAAACATCAACCTTTTAGGGAGAAGTCATACATATGAAAATGATTGTGCATGACTCTTATTGATAGTCATAGCATATGACACCATCAATGAAAATTGTTTTTTTTTTTTTTTTGAAATCTAATAAGTATCCTAAAATTCGAATGGCTCAACGATATCCTTGGAATAAAGAACTTGCATCCTACATTACTGTCAGATAGAATTTGACCTTATAGAATATGATCGTCAAGTTTTGTAACGATTATTCACTATTTCCTAGAACCAAAAACTTACCTTGCAAAATGAACAATTAAATGTAGGATCTCCAGTATTCATGTACTCTGCATATTCAAATAATAGATGAAAAAGTTGATAATAGAAACCTTGCATATAAAAGATAAAATTCAATATTTTGACCATTGACAATGAAAATCATGTATTATAATAATAATAATAATAATAAATTGCGAGGTTGACAAAGATATTGCATCAAATTTATGATATTTTAGGTTTTCAATATTTATACAACGTAATTATTTTCTGATTGAAATTATAATTTAGTATTGATCATCTCAATTTTTAGTTAAGTAAATTGTGAGACAATTTATATATTATTGTGAAAAAATATCATAAATTTTAAATTAAAATATAGCAAAGAATATCTTGGTATGGTTAATTACTTTTTGAAAATTTAAAATTAACAGTTAGGACAAAAACCATTAATAACTATATCATTTTAAACAATATAGATAAATTTTTTAACCGTTAATGTTAAAAAATGTGATATGAGACTTTTTGGAATAAAAATTAATTAAGAATTAAATGTAGTTATCATTGAAATAATTTTGAAAAATAATGCAAAGGAAAGAACTTTAATATGTATATATAATAAATAACTTAAAAATAGGATTTAGTTATAAAAATTTCAATACATCGTGATTTATAAAAATATGAACGTGTATAAATTTTAGATATAATTTTAATTGAGAATTTGACATTGGATTTGTATGACTAAACCAAATATTTATCCATAAAATTAAGACTAATAAAATATCACAATTATTATAAGAAATTAATTACGTATTAAATGTAATTATCTATAAAAATATTTAATAATTTAATAATATGCTATAAAAAAGAGCTCCAAATTTTAGATGTACTAAATAACTAAAAATAAGATTATTTATAAAAAAAAAACTATATGTATGATGTGATTTATAATTTAGTACTCCCTCCGTCCCATAAAGATAGTCCTCTACTCATTTTCACACAGATTAAGGACGAAATGGAATATAAAATATTAATTTCACTCTTAAAAAATAAAGTAAACTATCTTTTTGAGACGGACAAAAAAGAAATGGTGGACTATCTTTGTAGGACGGAGAGAGTATTATCTATTAATAAAATTTCGACATAATTTTTAATTGAAAATTTTACTTTGGATTTGTATAACTGAACACAAATATTTATTTGTAAGATTGAAAACGTTAGAAGAACACATTTTTTTTTATGAAAAGAGAGGTTTTGACACAAAAAAGTCAAATATAAATAAGTAAAATCAAACAAATTATCGTTCTTATATCATAAAAAATAAAAAACAACTTCTCGGTAAAATCAAATTTTAAAAAAAAATAAAAATTCTAGTTTCTTGTTTTTATTATTTTTTATACAATGTGATATACAATTTCATCAAATATATATACTGACTCATGAATAATATGTTTTTTCTTCACTCAACGGCCGAAACCATTAAGATATCTATCCAACCCAAAACTATTCTAAATGGCCCAATATTAGTTAACACATTGCAACCCCAACAGAGAAATCTAGAATATAATATAAATAGATTATTAACAAATCTTCTTATTAGTCCAAAATAATTTTGCACTCTATATTGTTTTCGAAGCTTTCTCTACAATATTATTGTTTTAATATTTTTTTCTTTTTTGTCAGAAATCCAAATCTATGTTCAATAACTCAAAATATCACAGGTCTTGAAAAAAAGAGTAGTGCCAATCCTTTTTACTTTTTCAAAAAATAATTTACGATTTTTTATTTTCAACTGGTTTATAATATTAATAACTAATAAGCATTGCCACCGCACCAAAAATTTTGAATCATAATAGAAGGTGGAGTGGAGCGGTCATGTTAAACAGTACACATTTTTTTTCAAAGAAATAACCATTTAATTGAATCTTTTATTATTGTGTATATCTTCATAATAATTATATATAATAGAAATGAAAGAGGTTGTATATAGAGAAATGGAAAACAAAAAAAAATATAGAAAACAAAAATGAATAAATAAATTTTGAAAAACGGGAAAATATGAAACAAATTCTGAAAAAGCGAAAAAGGAAAAAAATAATAATAACTGACTTTCCAGTGTAATTAGGCGGCGGGAAATAGAAGCCATGTAAACACAATAAATATTGAAAACTGTAAGTAGACGTCAGCGATTTTGAAAATAATAAATAAATATTGAAGGTCCAACTATTTTTGAATTGAGTTTTGAAGTTGATTATTGGAAGGGGAATATAAGTAATGTGAACATGATACATTAAATATTATAGTCCCAAAAAATTGGAAAAATAAATAAATAAATAAATAAAATCTGCACATAATACAAAAGTTTTGGAAGGAAACAGTGAAACTACTTTTATATATTATATAAATATAAATATCATTCACGGCCAAGTGCAAAGAAGTAAAAGCCTACTGGCAGTGCCACTAGAAAAATCTCATTCCCTCCAATTTCCCAACCCTCTCAAAATTCACGCCGATACCACTCATGCAGTCCAAATCCCACAGCTACCGCACCCGAGAGAAAGCCAAAATCTGTTGACAATGAAAATCCAGGCTTGAAATCTTCTGATTTTTCAATAACTTCATTCAATTTAAAGAACCCAGAAGGAGAAAAGAAAAAATGGGGCGAGAGGAGGATGAGATGAGGGGGGAGATTGAGGAGAGGCTTATTAACGAGGAGTACAAGATTTGGAAGAAGAACACTCCGTTTCTTTATGATCTGGTGATTACTCATGCGCTAGAGTGGCCGTCGCTCACCGTTGAGTGGCTGCCGGACAGGGAAGAGCCGCCGGGGAAGGAATATTCAGTCCAGAAGATGATTCTTGGGACCCACACTTCTGAGAATGAACCCAATTATCTAATGTTAGCCCAGGTTCAGCTCCCGTTAGAGGATGCTGAAAATGATGCCCGCCATTACGATGATGATCGATCGGATTTTGGGGGATTTGGGTGCGCTAATGGTAAGGTAAATGTTTATGAATTATTGTTTTGTGGTGTGCTTTTAATTAGGGAATTTGATTGAATCTTCCATTCTGTGTTTTAGCTGCATCAATGACAAGGTAAAACTTTTATTTTTTTCTAGAAAAAATTAATACCTTTCGGAATTAAATGCGTTTTTGAGGTTCAGAATTGTATTGTGACCTGGGGGGTGGGGGGGGGGGATTGTTGCAGACATGATTTTCTGATTATTGGTGAGTGGGTTTTTGAAATTGGAACTCGTTCTAGGGTTTGGTTGTGTTATGAGTTCAGATTTTGAAGTGTTCCTACACAGGCAAGGAGGCCGTATTTCCAGCGCGGAGGTAAAATTGAAAATTGGAATATTAACTAGCTGTTGAATTTGTGGTTTAGAAACTGAATTTCCGCCGTTGTCATATTCTAAAAAAGTTTGAAATTTTGTGTTTGCGAATCATCTTTAGATGCTGAATTAATGACAATGACACCTTCCAAGAAAGTTTGAACTTTGCGATTATGAATTTTCCTTAGAAGCTGAATTAATGACAATTTCATGATAGTTACTCCCTCGTAAAGATAGGCTAGCTCCTATTTTCACATAGATTAAGAAAATGTCAATTAACACTCATTTTTCCTAGTTAATATATCCTTATTCAAAATTTGTTCATTGGTAACAAAATGCATTAAATAAGGGCATATTAAGAAATGGGAAAATTAAATACACATTCAATTAAGTAAGTAGACTATAATTTGGGACGGATAAATAATGAATACAAGCCTATTTTCACGGGAGTTGAGATGGGGGAGTAATATATGAAATTTCATAATAGTTTTCTGTTCTAGAAAAATATGGAATTGTGCGCATCTTAGTGAGTAAACATTATCGAGATGAAGAGAATTGCCATGTATGTTTCTGCTTTGCCCTTTGTGGCATGTAGCTAGCTATACGAGTACGACTGCTGAACAAAATTCTTGCAGGTGCAAATAATTCAGCAAATAAATCATGATGGGGAGGTTAACCGGGCTCGTTATATGCCCCAAAACCCATTCATTATTGCCACCAAGACAATTAGTGCTGAAGTATATGTTTTTGATTATAGCAAACATCCATCTAAGCCTCCTTTAGATGGTGCTTGCAATCCTGATTTGAGGTTGAGGGGTCACAATACAGAAGGCTATGGTTTATCGTGGAGTCAATTCAAACAGGGTCATCTATTGAGTGGTTCAGATGACTCCCAAATATGCTTGTGGGACATCAATGCAACTCCTAGAAATAAGACTCTCGATGCAATGCAAATTTTTAAGGTACATGTTATAATTCCGTTTGATTGTGTTACTCTGATCTTTCATTATACAGAAAAACTTGTTTCTTGGACTGTTGTCCTTAATTTTCCATCTTGAAATTTTATGGCTTCTTTGACAATCATCTAGTAATTTCTATGTATAGATTCATGAAGGTGTTGTAGAAGATGTAGCATGGCATCTCAGGCATGAGTACTTGTTTGGTTCTGCTGGGGATGATCAATACCTGCACATATGGGATCTCCGTACTCCATCAGGCAGCAAGCCTATTCAATCTGTAGTTGCTCATCAAAGTGAGGTATGTCTCAGCTACAAATCCGTATTTTCGCTGAAGTGGAGAACTGAACTGTTTATATTGTTATATCTGATTTCTAAGTTATTCATATGAGTAGTTAGTTAATGTATACAATAATAAAACTTAATCGTATTGAAGCATTAAAAATACTTTCTGTGCGAACTCATCAGTTAAAAGTACACATGCACTGATATTTATATCATATTTATATTCCTGGAATTTAGAATTCTCACATTTTCAAAACCAGGAAGTGAGAAATAATAAGTTGTATAAAAATTTGTCTTCTAGGCTACTGAAGGGAAATCCCTTTTACTGCTACACGTTTCTACTTTCTGGCCGCTTTAGGCTGCTGACTTGAGACACTTGGATGCTTGATGCACCTTCCATTTTTGTGCTATAAAATATAAACCAGCAACAGCAAAAGAATTGATTTTTTTTTTTTGGGCCAGTCATTGCAACTGATCACTTAAGCCCTTACAGGAGCCATAAATTTATCTGGTGCATATTAAGTCTCCCTAACTTGTTCCGTGAATTATCTGGTCAGCATTATGTTCCCCATAGGTACACTTCCTTGTTCTACTTCAGCTAAAAAACACAAAGGCTGGAGGAAGTACTGTATTCCTTAAAACCTCGAAGTTTTACCGATATATCTCTATACATTCCATTCCCGTGGAAAGGGAGTATGTATTAGGTTTTACTTCCTGATGCTCGCATTTCCACATTTAGTTTTCTTGGCTAGTATTTGAATTTACTAAATGTGTATTACTAGCAGAATAATTTTCATCGATTTCTGTTGGTAGGTGAACTGTTTATCTTTCAATCCTTTCAATGAGTGGGTTGTAGCAACAGGGTCTACTGACAAGACTGTTAAATTATTCGATCTACGCAAGATTTCAACTGCACTCCACACCTTTGATTGTCACAAGTAAGATTTTGAGCATGAAATCTTGGAATATATATATTCTTTAACAAAATGAAATCATGATTTGTTGTTCCTATTTTTTATTATCTTTTTCCCGTGGTTGCACAACAGGGAGGAGGTTTTCCAGGTTGGATGGAATCCAAAGAATGAGACCATCTTAGCTTCTTGTTGTCTTGGTAGGCGACTCATGGTATGGGATCTTAGCAGGTAATTCTCCCTATCCGGTAACCAACACAATACTTCTAATAGGATCACGCGGAATTGATCTTTCAGCTTTTTAGAGAATGATAGTCCCCTTGCACAACATTTCCAAAACAATTGTCCAGTTCCAAGCTTTTAAACTTGAATATGTGTACCACTATGGCGTGCTGTAAGACACGCCTTACTGGCTTCACGATCAATCTAGTAACTTGATGTTTCTCTTTTGCAGGATTGACGCAGAACAGACGCCAGAGGATGCTGAAGATGGGCCGCCCGAGTTGCTTTTTATTCACGGTGGTCATACGAGTAAAATTTCAGACTTCTCGTGGAACCCATGTGAAGATTGGGTCGTTGCAAGCGTAGCCGAGGATAACATACTACAAATCTGGCAAATGGCTGAGAACATTTATCATGATGAAGATGATCTACCCGCAGACGATTCCACTAGAGGAACCTAATGTTTATTATGATCAGATAGAGAAGCTTGTATTTGGGGTTGTTGAGTCAAATTTCTTCTGTAGAGATGTATAATTATGTACTATGATTTTCTGCTAAGAATTGGATTTCTTTCTTTTTTTTTTTTTATCGTACGAATGCAATTTTAGCTGAAGCTGCTTGAGATAGTGTTGTCAAAATAAAATGTCCACGGTAGTGATCGGGAGTTTTCATTTCTTTTTAAATAAAATGTTTTAAAACTTTAAATGCGCGTCGTTACGACTTTTTCAATTTAATTTAAAAGAGTATTCGCCTAACCAAATTTTAAATGGAAGCTAAATTAACTTTCATCGCATTTAAATTTCTGAATTTTATTTAAAATATTCCCATGTCACCATTTTTAAATCTTAATTCAAATTTTAACGATTTTAAAGTCCAAATTAATTTATTTCAATACTTTGATCTTTGTTCAATTTAAATTCCTTTAATTCCCAAATTTAGTTTTTAGTACAATCTCAATTGGTAAAAATCCATTTCCCCACATTTCCAATAATTTCACCTCCCATTCCATTTTCACGCTCCTGATTTCTCTTCCTCTTTTTCCCTAATAACAATGGCTAATTTACTACAACATCCTATAATTCATCCTCAATCAAGAGATTTCTCTTGCAGCTGTCCAATTCTGCATCCAACTGATTTCAAATTCCCGCAATCCATCCTCAGTCAGCAAACCATCAGCATGTTACCAACTTCAGCAAGCGATCTTCCATTTTCAGATTTCAAACTCCCTGATTCTCTCCCTCATACGTCCTAAGATGACATTTACAATCCTGCAATTCATCCCAATCAGATGAACACAAGCAATCTACCAAATTCAGCACACAAACCATGACACATATCCCATTTTTCATTTCCACACGAGCTCACCCAAGCCGGACGACATTTCTGGTAATTTCTTTTCTACTGCATTGCACCTCACAGCCATCACCAATTCTCTGCAAGACCCACGACACAAACGAAACCACCATCACGAACCTCCAATTGTGATTCCCTTGCAGGACTTCAAACACCCTGAGCAGGGTAAAGTTTCAAAATCCCCATCACCACCCGACCACCTCGACCTCAAATCAACCGCCACCACCATCGAGCAGCCAAGCACCCCCACTGCCGACCGGATTTCAAACATTTATAGCCAACCACCATCACCTACCAACCCAAAACAGCAGCCAATTCCACTTCCAACCACAATACCGCAACCACCGTCACGATCGCAACCCCTACACGCACTACCCAACCTCAATCCAAGCCAAATCCCCAAAATCAAACCCAAAACCGAATTTAAAAACATTACCCATCACTTACCTCAAACGTTACCGGAGTTTCTTCGCCGGAAATCACCAAAAGGGTCGAACCTCCAAGCCTCAGTTTTTGCTTGTTTTTCGCACCCAATCGCATACGAAAAAAAAAACCACTCACTCCCTCCCCTTCGCACGACCACTACCACCGCCACATGATGGCGGTTCCGACGCCGTTTTTCTCCCGGCGACTTGAATGGGAAAGAGGGCCGGAGCCACCCCCGTCGCCTCGCCCAATTCTCTGCCTCTCTCTCTCAATACCGATTCTAAGAGAGAGTGAAATGAGAAATGATTTTTAATTAGATTAAGTTTTCAAAATTTACCCTTCAGTCCCAAGTTTCAAAATATATTAATTTCAGTCCTCTTGTTTTAAATGATTTCAATTTAGTTACAAATGTTTTTATAAATTACGAATCAACCCTTATTTTCGTAAAATACTATTTCAGTTCCTAAATTTTAATTTCAATTCTCTTAAAATCTCATTTAGATCCTTATATTTTATTTTTAGTTACTTTAAATTCAAGTTTCGAAAATACTAATGTAATTAATTTTCTTGGCTAGACGAATCATTTGGAGAATTAAGAGATTGACGTACTTCCCGCTCCACTTTTGAGAACTCGTAACGTTAAAAGTAGACTCGCCCCCACTAATTGATTTAGACTATAATTGCACGTGATTATGTGGATTTGTGTGAATTTATATGCTTGATTGCATGAGAAAAGAAAAGAATATCTCGTATGAGATAAATTTGAGAATTTATGTTATGCACGTCATAACTTATCTGCTAGCATGAGACAAGAAAATAATGTGTTCATTTGCACTCATTTTATGATGCTTATGGATAAAAAAAGAACGTCACTACATTATTTGCATGATTACTTGTCAAATTATCTTCTAGATTAATTATTGGAGTTGAGTCTACTGAGTATTTCATTTTGAAATACTCACCCCATTGTTTTAACAATTTTTGCAGATTTCGGTGACGGTGGCGAGTGATGGATAATGGCGACAAATATAAATTTGATAATATTTTTTGAAAGTCGTGAATTTCGAAACAATCATTTCATTTGATAAAAAATTCTCGTTTTTATTAAGTTTGTACGAATTATTTTATTTAATCTGAATTATCGCTAAACTTTTATTCAATAAATGTGATATTTAATCTTTAGTCATTTTCCGCAATAAAGTTTATTCAAAAATTTAGAAAAGTGACGTTCCCGCGTTTCTCGGAACTCGGGGTGTCACATCTACAGCCATATCTGTTTTTTTTTTTGCTGCGTATTAATTGTTTAGTAAATTTGTCAAATGCAGCCAAAAAAAAAAAATGTGGCTTATGTTTTTTTATGCAAAATGATTGAAGTGTTCTTTTCAAATGTCTTCAAGAAAATTTAGAGTCGGTTTGGTGCAGGAAGAGAAATTTTTTTAATGTGCGATTGAAAAGTGTGTAAAGTGGTGGTTTACATAAAAATGCGCGATTTAAAATGAATTTGAGGAAAGTTTATATCTTGGACCAAACATTGACTAAAATTTTCGTATTTTGTTTATTTATTTTAAAGACAATTATTAGACATAAATCTTTACTATCTATAAAATGTGCAATATGTAAGAAACAGTTTTTGATCATTATTCTCTTGTTAATTTTTTATCATTTCACGTTCACCTTTATTTCATGGATATATTCTTCTTCTTTTTTTGTTGGATTTCAAATATTTAATTAAGGCATTCTCTACCTATTCATCTACCTACCCTATTCGTTTCAAGGCTTCAATGTAACATAATGACAGTTGATAAGGTCGTGAACTTTTTATTTGAAAAGTAATGGAAGCAGTTCGGAGTTGGTGGAGAACTGTCGTTGGAGAAGAATTTCCACCCATTTGTCAATTGGCCTCGGGTGGTTAGGATTTAGTGACAAGATATTATACCTATATATCATTGATACATGAAAGTATATTCAGATGCACTAGCCATTATGAAGCTCATCTTCGAGATAAAAGTACTTTAAGACAATGTTAAAATAAGCAAATTTATGAAAATTACTAATCAAGTATCTAATGTAGTCTAGTGTTTAGAAAATCGAAAATCGGTTTAAATCAAATTTATGAAAATTACTAATCAAGTATCTAATGTAGTCTAGTGTTTAGAAAATCGAAAATCGATTTAAATCGAAAAAGGCAACAGCCAACAGGTCAAGGGTTAGAAAGTCCGATCGGGGTCGTACCGGTTTTAATTAAAAAACCAAAAGTTATTTCAAAAATCACAAAATTTTATTAAAAAAAAAATTTATTTTTACAAATAAACCAACATTTACTCATTTAAAAAATAAAATCATATATAAAAGTAGCTTAAAATAACTAGAGGAAAATAAAACAGCAAAAACAAGCAAAATCGGGTTTAAAAACCCGGACCAGTTTCCAATTTTCCCGGTTGAATAAGAAAAAGTGGAAATTACACATACCCCTACTTTATAAATATCAAATTCATAAATAAGATCAAACTTGAATTATTTCAAAATTCAGGTTTTAATTAAGTTTTTAATTAATTAAAAAAATTATATAATAATATTTTTGAATTAAATTAATTACACAATCCTATCTTTATTTTACACAACTTCAAGCCCTAACCTAATTATTTCTCTCTCTACCTATAACACTCTCGGATCTCTTCCAGCCTCTCCGTCATCTCTTCCACTGCCCCTTCCCCGTCGCACACATCCATCCCCGCCGGAGTCATTGCTTCCGGATGCTCGCCGCTCATCACGCGCAAGCAGCGGCGCCACTGCATCGCTCGCCGCTGCTTCCGGGCGATGAAGCAGCGCCGCTGTCCTGTTCTTCGCCCGATCTTGAGCGCAGTGCAGCGGCACATCGCCTTGCGCGCCACTGCTTACGCGCGATGCTGCGGCGCCGCTACTTTGTTCCACTGCTTATGTTCATCGTTGCATAGTGTGATGCAGCGACGCCGCTATTTTTGTTTCTCATCTTTTGTTTGGTTTCTGGTTCTGTGATGGTGGCGTTGCTCAAATGTGGTGGTGTCTTTTGTGATCTGGTTTTTAAATTGGTTGGTGGTGGTAGGTTTTTGCGATCTACTTCTGTAATGGTCTTTCTGCTCGAATCTGGTGGGTGGTGCTGCTTTGTTGCAAGTCGTGGGGTTGTGCGATGGGGGTCGCCGGAGGTGTGTGGTTGGTGATGGTGTTGTTTGAGGTGGTGTGTTTTGTGTGTGCGGTGGTGAGGAAGAGAGTTTTTGGTTTTGAAATTTGGAGTGCGTCTGGAATTTCGCTGGTGGTGGTGGAGGTCGCGCGGTGCCGTAGGCGGCGGCAGTGGCGGCAATGGCAATGGCAATGGCAACGGTAGTGGTGGTGGTGGTGAGGAAGCTATAGGTTGATTGTTCAAAATATTGACTTGATAAATGTGACTTAAAAAAAGTGACCTAATGATTTATAATTTGTGACAAAAAAATTATATAAATGTGACATAATAATTTGATAATTGTTACTTAAGAAATTTGTGACCTAATAAACTAATACATTGTGACCTAGAAAAAGTTGAGATTGACTAATTTGACATTTGTGTGACCTAATGATTTAGTAATTTGTGACCTGACATCAGTTGTAAAACTTGTGACTTAAAAGATTTGAGTTTGTGACATCAAATTATGTAATGTTTTGACCTCAATATGTATAATCTAATACATTGTGACCTAGAAAAAAAGTCGAGATTGACTAATTTAACATTTGTGTGACCTAATAATTTAGTAATTTGTGACTTGACATCAGTTGTAAAACTTGTGACTTAAAAGATTTGAGTTTGTGACATCAAATTATGTAATGTTGTGACCTCAATATGTATAATTGATAAAATATTTTTAATTATTTAACATAAATAATTAATATTAAATACAACCTGATTTTTGAATATATATATGTTTGGCCTTATTTTTGAAATTTGTATTTGTAAATCCCTTAAATATGTATTTTTCCCTAAGGAAAAACCCCGGTTTCCGGTCCCCTTTTTTAAGCCCAGGTTTTTAGTGTTGGCTGGACCAATTTTTTGAATGGTTCCCGATTGAACCGGTTGGTCCAATCCCATTTTGATGTAATGTGATGTTTAAATTCCCCTATTTATTAGGCTGAAAATGGATCTTTGCTTGTTCATGATATGCCTATAGAATTTACCTGGCAAGTCAGCATGTTTCTTATAACGAGTAAAGATAGTATCAAGATAGAATCATTTCAATTTTCAGCTGACATTGACATTATCATATAATTATAAGGAAACTGTATCGATATTTTGATATTGTGCTAATTCAAATAATTTGATCAATACTATTTACAATTGTATGTACATATTAAATAAACATAGCTTGAATCATATTCCCCCGAATTACAATCCTTATCACATATAAGTAATTGTCACTCTTGGATGTTATGTTTAGTTTTTAAGAGATGTTTGCAAATTGCGTCGTGGTATAATAATCTGTTACATCTAACTTTAATCCTATTAATTAATAAGGTTATAATGTGCCCGAGAAGAGTCTTGATAATAATAACTTTAAAACTGAGTTTTTTTCTTTTAAATTATCGATATTGAAGGACATCTCAACCAAAAAACATGTTGCAATACAAATACTTGAGCTTTTGGTTGACAATTTTTTGCTTTTTCCTATCATTTTATTTTTCGATTAGAATCATATTTTTAGTTTCTCTTGAATAATAATAATAAATGAAAATATTATTATTTAATAGTTTCAACAATTTTTGTTAAAGGAAAATATTAGGATGTCGTTCACAATTTTTTGCCCTTAGTCTATCATTTTCTCTCTGCCTTTGCGATCGTTTCTTCTTCGGATCTTCTTCTTCGGTTAGGGGTGTCATAAAAATTCGTTAACTCGAGCAGCTCAGGCTCAAGCTGCAAACTTGGAGGACCAAGCCAAGCCTCAAAAACACAAGGCTTGAGCCAAGGCCGACCCGTATGGCCCGTGTTGATATTTATGCTACATTTATTCATTTTATTAGGTGCATTATAAAATTGTGTTTGATATTTCTATTACATTTGCTGTGTGCATTATATTTTTAACTAAACACAGTTCATTTGCCACATGTATATGTAAAAAAAAAAAAAGGGGGCCGGGCCTGCTCGGGTTCAGCTCGACTCGACTCGACTTGAAGAAGCCTGAGCCAACAGCTCGAGTCGAACCTAAAAAATGTAGGTGAGCTTTGGCTTGGCTCGGCTCGTGCAAAAAAAAGCTCGAGCCTTGGACCCCTCTCTTACGTGCTTTATTTATTTAATTATATCTATTTGCCATACATTTAAGACAATGTATATTTCTAGTTTGAGGGTGAGATCTCATTCATGTGTTTACATTCATTCAATTCTTTGGGATACAAAAATAAAAAAATAAAAATGAAAATTTTGAAATTTTTTGATGCTTTGTTTATTGCCAAATAATTTGAATTAACTTTGTACTTTAGTTAGAGTAATGGACAATATAAAAACTTGTATTTTATTCACTAGTTATTTCTTGTTTGACTTCATATTCTTGAGCACATAGTCATTGTTAAATTATTATTTGTGTAGAAATATCTTTGACATCTGTGGGGCATATTTATGCAACTAAAACATAGTAATGACTTTATAATCCCGAAACTTAGATTTATAGATATCCCAACCCTAAATTAGAACCAAATCGTTCTAGAAGTAGTTTGAGGGTGGAAGGTTAGTATGTGTATGTATTGATGAGTTGAGGATATGTGGTTCTTGGTTTTGCACTTTTGGTTGAAATATTTTGGTCAAAGGTATAAATCAGCATTACCATAAAAACAGAAAATGCTAAAAGTCTTATTCTACTCTTCTTAACCTTTTTTACTCGAGCAAGTAAGTTTGTAAGAGTATTAAAATCTGGTACCCTAAGTTCAACTGAATTGGTAGTTATCAGCTCAAAACTTGTTATATGAGTCAATTAGAAATTTTAAGGGAGAGTGAAATTATACATAAGATAACATCACATATTTAAACTTTTCTTCGTTGTCTTTGTGACTAGGGTAATTAAGTCTGTAAGAGTTCTATGAGCCTGGTCTCCTAAAATAGTCTAACTTGAGAGTCACCGAACTAAGACTCGCGGGGTCACATATAAAGCAAATAATAAAGGAATGGCTAGGGATGACAATAATATCCACGGACCCGATACCCGTTGGAGACCCGACATAAATGGGCGGGGATTACCCAACTAAATGGGTTCGTGGGTAGGGTATGGAGGTAAACTTTAAAACCCGACATGAGTATGAGTCGGGTGTAAGTTTTACTACAATACCCATACCCGACCCGCATACCCACTAATTTCCTTAAAAAATTATAAAATTTAAAACAAAAGTTATTGTGTAAAAAAAATAATGAATAAATTAAAAATAGAACCCAAATATTTATTGGGATTGTTAGCGTCTAAACCTTAATATGTTTAAACTATTGACTTTGTTAACGTCTAAAAAAATTGTTCAAATTCGCTTGTTTAGTTTCAATATATAACAAGTTTTTTAAAGTCGAATTCAAGTGAAGCTCAACATTTAACTGATTCAAGTTAATTCGGAGCACCTATAATCTATTTACAGCCTAAAAAAATAATAAAAAAATAAATAATTAGTCATGGGTTTCAAATGGGTATAGAAGTAAACCTGCACCCGACTCGCAATTCTTAAATGGATATATATGGATAGAGTATGGATGTTGTAAATCTTTAGTGGGT
The DNA here is from genome assembly GCA_963555705.1 of Ligustrum vulgare. Lineage (NCBI taxonomy): Eukaryota > Viridiplantae > Streptophyta > Magnoliopsida > Lamiales > Oleaceae > Ligustrum > Ligustrum vulgare. The sequence goes on along the minus strand of OY743186.1, from coordinate 29,051,302 downwards.
AGGTTATGTGTTTGGAAAACCCGATCCATTGCCATCTCTAGGTATGACATAACGATGGTAAAAGATAAGAACAATAAAAAGAAAAGGCCGTCCATAAAATAATAAAGTACATGGTATAAGCTTTGTTAGCTGAAACTGTGGAGATTGAGAGTATAGAATTGAGAATTGCTTACCATCGATTTGTTGTACATGAATATTTCTAATTTTAACTATCTTGTGTGGGAAAATACAAAATATATAAATGTCTAAAAACCACAATAAAGGGAAACGTGAGATTTGAGAGAAAAGCAGATAGTTGTGATCATACATGAACGATGTGAGGAAAATCATTAGAATACTATAGGATGACTACATGGGAATCGATCTTGCTTATGCATAATAAGCCACACAATGTTAAGGATATTCTTGCATAGGTTTGCGTTTGACTTTAGCTACTCATACACATACTTGAAGGTCTAACATGAGATAACTAGAACAATTTTATTGTATTGTTCAAAGTTCTGTGCTAAAGTATAATGTGATCTGGATTCTTGAGGCATATGGTAAACAAGTTGACAAGACAAAAATATTTGCTATTTCCATTTGTATTTGTTAGTTTAGTTTTACTTTGTTCGAGGATGAACAATAATTCTAATTTGAGAGTATTTGATAAGTGTATTATATGTCCAAATTAGAATATTGTATTGTAGTTTTTGAATAAATTCCACTTAATTGTTTGTTATTTGTTTATATTTCAGAAATTATCCAAAAATCACACGAATGAGACAATTAATGGAAAAGATAAACTTTTGGATGAAAATTGGAGATTAATTAACAGAACCTTATTTTGGTAGCATGTACGACCACTAACTTTTACCCTGCACGGTTGCGCGGTTGTTCGGCCTAGTAGCGAGGTCAGACCCATGCGTGGATTTTCTTCTTGTTACAACCTATATAAGCAACCTATAGGGCACAACATTGGGGACCTTGGTCACACTTTTGTACAGCTTCTAAACATCATATTCCCGCATTCTTAACATTAAATTCTTTGGAGAAAATTGAAGGCAAAGACTTGGGGATTGAAGATTATCAATTGAGAGCGAATTCTTCGTGCAAGATTTCCTTTCTTTTTGTTAATTTTATAAACTCAATATATGTAGTTATTTATATTTCTACATATTTTCTTTTCTCTATTGATGAACTAATAATTCCAAAGTTGGGATATTCAATGTAGTCTAGTTTTACGCTATTTATTTTATAATCTAGTTTTGCGTTATAGATTGCATGTGTTGATTTTATTTTTTATTTAATGCATGAATTAATTTGCAACTAATTCATTGATTTCATAAGTGTTTCATAATCCAAGAGATGAGCTAACACTTAGATCTAGGAATAAAAATTGGTAATTCAACAATGATAGAGACATACGTTTGTTGTTATTGCGATCGCTACATGAATTTTTGTATTCTATGCACCTAATCATTACAACCTGCTATATAGAAATATGGTTGACTAATTAGGTAAAGTTGATTTAACTCGAGAGAGGAATTTCATATGCACAAGTAAATTCGATCGAGCCCATAAATAGGAATAAAGCTAGACAATTGGAATTAAAAATATTGACTATGTGAAATCGGATATCCCAACATTTACAAATAAATTTAGAAAATCTAAATGTCTTTTCTTTTATTTTGCTTTTTGGTTTAATATTTTGGTTCAGTTATGTTATTATGCATATTTCATAATTTTTTGGTATTAATTTTGGAGTTATTTGGATAAATATCTACTTAATAGTGCATTTTTTTTAATTATATAGGCTTAACATTCAACTTCATGGGAGAAAGTACAAGAAATAAGCTAAATGAATGCTTAATTGAACAGATTTAGGATAAAAGAGTCAAATCTTGCAAAGACTAGAAGCTTGAGGACCAATTTGTCACTTTTGAAAAGTTGTGTACTTGATGTGCAATTAACCGAGGGACTAAATTGCAAGTTTTCAAAAGTTGAAGAACCTCAAGTGCAATTTTAGAAGGACCTATTTGAAGAAATTGAAAATTTTGGAGACTAAATTGATTGACATTGAAAGATGGAGGACTAGATTGCAATTGTAAAAAGGGACCAAGCTGCAATACATCTCCCTAGCCGAACCATGCGAACGTGACTCAAGCCGTTCAGAATTCATTACCGCGTGATCGTTCACGGTAAAGGTGCGAGATCGGGCGACCTAATTCTTCAAAAATTATTTGGACCGACCCCGTTCGGCCTAAATGCTGTCAAATGCGGGTTTACGCATTTTTAGGCAATTTTTGGGGCAAAATATAATTAGTTAACTTCAGGTTTGCTAGGGTTTCATCTCCATTCTTGTCTCTTTCCATTTTAACTCATTTTCTCTCCATTTTTCTTACTCTCTCTTGTAGTTTCTCTTATAATTTAATATTTTGGTGATGAATGTTGATTGAAGGGAGAAATACTTACAAAATTGTGGAAGAACATTGATGTTTTGAAGCTAAAATCATTGTTGAAGGGAAGTTTCTATTGCTTAATTTTCATATTTCTTCATATATTTTAATCCATTGTTGAAATGATGTATTTAATTCTTGAATTTATTGTTATTTCACTATGGGCTAATTTATATTGTGTTGGGATGATTGATGAAACTTGACCTGGTTTAGTTGTAATTGATGCTTGCATTGAGAATTTAAGTTATTTATTATCTTGTACATTTATTGTTGTATTTATTGTCTTGCATATATTTTGGCAAAATTAATGCTTGAATTTTATTGGATGTGCAATTATTGAGAAATTGATATGTATTCTAGACCAATACAATACTTGCTCTAGGTTCTTGTTAAGGAGAGAGAAATACCTTAAACCCTAGATGATCAATTGAGTTATTTTCACAAATGTTTAATGCAATTGTTGTGTTTTTAATCAACGTAGAAATATAGCAGGTTAATTCCACTAATTAGGGTTGGTTTCACTCGAGAGAGATAATTGACTAAACTTGAAAAATCGGATCTAACATGATTAGTAAATTATATTTCAATTTGCATGTTAAGAAATCAATTAGGTGATGGTCAAGTGGAATCAATAATTCCAACATTCTTTTATCATCACGTTATCGTCATTTCCTACTTATTTATTTACAATTGTGAATTTAATTTAAGTGCTAGAACATTTCCCAGACCAAACTTTATTGTGTGTGTTTATTGTTGAAATTGATTAAATTGAAGTGTAATTGAGTATATATTCCTTGTGGGATTGATAAACCGGACTCATTTAGTCCACTATTACTTGTATGTGACATGTGCACTTGCGGTGTATTTTTAACGAACAAGTTAATTCATCACTATTTTACCGTTCAAATAAGGCGAGAACTAACACAATTTTGGTCTTTAACTGCAATTTTTGTGGGATGATAACTTGGACTCAAAAAGTTAACTTTATTACTCGGATGCAACATCGTACACTTACGATTTAGCACATCAATGATCATGTTCACGGTTCTGATATGTTTTATGATGGTTCACTTCTGCAACGATCTTAAAGTATTAAACCAAATAAAATTATGAGATTTTGAAAAATCAGAGATCAGATGTAGAAACAATTCTTCATGTATCGATACCATGAAGAACAAGTGTCTGAATATGTATCGTTACCTTAATCATTTTTCAGAACAAAAAAACAGAAGTTTGATTTTTTATTTCTTTCTTGTTTCAGGTTTAAACCAAGGTATGTAAAGCTGCAATCTTTTAATTGGTCTTAAATGCTACTTCGTGCAATTATCTTGATATCTTATAACTTGTTCGTGCCTTGTTAAAAGATTTTTCCTGCATGATTACAATCTTTATGTTATACCGCTTGTTGTTACGCCTTATTGCGCTTGTCTCGATATACGTACTATATTATGGTTACTCTGAACTACAAGAAATTCGTCCTGCTTGAAATACGTGTGAAATATCACACTTTTATCAAGGTTTTAAATCCCGCTTAAAATCTTGCGTGCTTGGGATAACACTTGACTTGTAATACGGGCCCTGTGAAATCATGTTTCTTTTTAAAACAAAACTTGTCACTTGCTGAATATTTTGTATTCATATTTTTCATGTTTCAAAACTTGCAGATGCTTGATCTTAGTATATTCAAAGCTACTTCGAACAGGTGGAAACATTCTAAGGATGGGCAGACTTATATGTATATCACAGATACCAAGATTTCGAGCTACCTACCTGAATACCCAACTCTCTCCCGTTCTGAGTACATCAAGGTCAAAACTGAGTATTTTGACATCCACACCTTTGAACTTTTGTATACCGATGTTTATACTTTTACTAATATATAGTTAAGTTTTAATAAAAATATGGGATTTATTTTGAACGATATAAATCTCGTATAGGTTGTGTAGGAATAAGAATATATGTAAATTAGGCGTGTTTTTATAGATGTATCGATACTTATGATATGATTATGTTTAACGAATTTTGACGCCAATTTTCAAATGCAGAAAATAATAACCTTGTATCGATACATGCAGAGAAAATTTGTTAACTTCCAGCTTTTTGACTTGAAACATGAATCATACTAAAGAAATTCAATGAATTGGTATAACTATTCTTATTTCAATTATGTGCATGATTTTAGTTGGTAACCAGTTTCATATGTATCGATACATTAGTATAAATACATATAGTGAAAATATCTATAATAAGTTCAACTTTGTACAAAATCAAGAGATGTTTAAATAAACTGGTTTTTAATGATTTAAAACAAGTAATAGAAGGCAAGTAGTACCATTTTACAAAATCAACATCATATATCGATATACAAGTATCGATACATGCAAGTAATATATTTAATATTATTATCATTAATGAATTATATATTTAGTTTACTACACTCTCACTGCTATAAAATAGAAAATTGATTATAAAATAGGGGTAGTCAAGCAATACTCTTAGAAATTGTAAAAGATTTGCAGGTATCAAAACATGTAGTATCATAACTTTAAAAATTTTAGAATTTATCACCAGATCAATTTCCCGCTATACATTATTAAATGAAAAAAAAAATTGACGTGAAATTTTGTGCACTATAGAGCCACAATCGGAGTAAAAGTCCAAGAAAAATAGGTTTTTGTAGTATGAAGTATTTGCATGACTTCAAAACATACTCTATTTGGCACATCTAAAGTAATATATCATTATGCAGCAAACAAACTGATCGACCTATAAAAGATGGTATATTCTTCCTACAATTGAATATAAGATTCCAGGCTCCAAGAGGGCAAGACTTGTAGCTTGTTTGCTTGCTTAAGGCAATTTCTTTCACTTCTTTTTTGAAATTTTCACCCTCAATAATTTCAGTCTAGGAAAGGTCAATTCAATCAAGAGACATGTTTTCTTTTGGACTAAACATTTTGTGACAATAAATTTCTGTATTATATCTATTTTAAAAATGAACAACAAAACTTCGATATTACTTTAAATTGACTAATAACTATTACGTTTCCTGCAAATACCCAATATTAACACTATTGTAAATAAAGATTCCATGACATTACGTGCAGCCCACGTGGCATCAGTAGTATATATATAAATATAAAAGTAAGAAAACTGTCGAGTTAACACACACAAAGTTTTTTCGCCTAAATGTAATTGCCATTTCTGAAAACAAAAAATTAAAATAAAATAAAATAAAATAATAATTTGTATAGATTTATGTCGTATTTAAATCTGTGTTAATTAATGTAATTTTCATTTGAATCCGTGTTTAAAGAAGTGTAGATTAATGTCGTTTTTAAACCCGCTTAGATAATATTGAGATTATAAAATTACTTTATTTTTTGAAAAATTACATGTTCTATATGCTGTGAAAAATTAAGAGTTGTTTGGGTAAATTTTCTATATAGCTTTATTGTTTTTATTTTTGTAAATTATTGTGGAATTTGTATCTATCTATTATATTATTAATTAATATTTTTTTGAATACAAATAATATATCTATTTAAGTATCATCGTACGATTAATATTATATGGTTAATCCCGTGCAAGTTTAGTTAATATTTTTTTGGAATTAGTATTACATTAAATATTTAATTTGATGCTATTGTTATTTGCACATTTATATTATAATTACCATGTTTTTTTATCATTCACGTTAACATTGAATGAATTCAGTAAATATTTTTAACTATCAGTATTAAAATTATTATTTAATCATTAATATTTTATTCATTTGCCTCCATTTGGTAAACAACACATTTCTTCAAATCACTTTTTAACCATGCACATTTTTTCAAATAAATTTTCAACCACATATTTTACCTATAAAATATAACATTATTTATTTATAAACAAAATATTTTTACCAAAAAGATGCATTAATATTATAAAACTTACGTGTAATGATCAATGTTAAATTACATTTTAATTACTAATAATTTGGTGAAACTTTTTATAAACGATTATTTATAAATATTGTTTAAAAATAGCGACGTGTCAATATTTCGTTGATTCATTTTTTGAAAAGTCAAAGATGGTGTACGAAAATCTTTGATCAGTCTAAATTGTTGACTTTTTCAAAAAATTATCCAGTAAGACGTGGTCATTTGTATACAAAATTTATAAACAAATTTTAACAAACAGGAGATAAATCATTTGTTATCCTTAATATTATAAATCATATCTTCTAAAATATATATTATTATTAATTGTTTCAATAAATTAAGCCTTCGTTCGACTGCTATATCTTTGTTTATAAACAAAAATATTACGGTTTCGAGGTAAAATCCGTGGTTGAAAAAATAATTTCGAAAAACGTGTGTAGTTAAAGTCGACTGGAAAAATATGTTTTTAAAATGAATTTATAGACAAAGTTACCGAACAGATGCTAATATTAAAGAGTTGATAATTGGTATTTTATTTAGTTAATCATATTAATAAACACTAATATTAAGGTCAAGGATGATTAATATTCTTTTAATCATTCTTAATTTTAATAATTGTGTAAAAATTATATTGTATAATATTTTCGGTATAATTTCTTGATCTCCAACGTTGTAGGGTTGCCTATCATGATAATTGCGAGATTTTCGTAATTATTATTTTAACTACTTGATTTTGTAAATAAAAATATAATTTTATTGGTTAAATACAAATACTTGCTGGGTTAATCACACATTTATAATTATTGTGATTGATGCTTTTGAAATTGAAAAAAAGGGTTAAATATGAAAGGAAAATGCAGAAATCATGAGAAATATACTAATACTTTCAACATGCATCAAGATTTGTACCCATCATATTGCGTCAAACGTGATATACCATTATAAAAATATTAAATTTGCATTTTCAACAAATTTAATAATAACTCATAAAAATTATTGAAATCAATCATCATATGTTATTTAAATCTATAATTTGGAATCTATTATTCAAAGTGTTATAAACTAGAGAGAAAAAAGAGAAGTGAATAGAGAAGGCAATAGATTTATGTATCTTATTAAGAACCAGAGCTCCATATTTATAAGGAATAATTGATGATACAACGGTAAGGTAATTAGGGTTGTAAGAGTATACATGTCATTCATTGATAACATATTATTTACAGCACCCCCTTGAATGACTTATTACAAAATATTTTCATCTTTAAAACCTTGTTTGATAAAAACTCAATGGGATAAAAATATAAAATGAATGAAAATAACTAAGCAAAGAAAAAAGTTAAGCTACCCCCTGTAATGCTGATTACCATAAATCATTGAGTCGATGTATACTAATCTTGTGAATTAATTTCTTGAATGTAGATGTTGACAATACTTCTGTCAATAGATCAGTCACGTTGTCACTTGAACGAATTTGTTGAATATCGATATCAACAGTCTTCTGAAATATGTATGTATTAAAGTCTTTTTTTTATCAAAACATCATAACAGCTACCTCATTAAAAACATTGTTAGGAGAACCTCGTGAGACAAAATCTTGGCTAAGGGAAAAAGAGTGCAGCGCGTATTAGTTCCCAGTCATAGGAACATTATAATTATATTTATATTGCATATCATTATTTCAATTGTTGATTGATGCAATATCGAGTTTGTTTACCGATCATCTATAAATAACTCACGTCTTATATTATTTGTTATTCAAATATAAATTCAATTATTCCTTTAAATTTGAAGAACTATATCACAGTTCCAATCATTTGAATATGTTGCATCGAGCTATGTTCTATAATCAATATTCATTAAGGCATTTAATGTAATTCTCAAATCTTGAATTGACTTATTCAATTCAGGTGAACAATTAACTTATACACTCCAGGTAAATAATTAAGCACGAATTTGCATCTTGAAAATTAACTTCCAGGATTTTCAAATATAATTAACAACAATGGTACGCCCTAATTTTAATTTCTAACATATTATCTTGTAGGATTATTTTTACTGTTCTTCACGTGATTTCATTTTATACATCTAAATCACATTTCATTCCAAAGTACTCTCGACATATTAAATCCTTCAATGATTATGCATGTATGTTTCTTGCATCTTGTAGATGGCGGGTATAATAAAAAATTGAAATATTTACTATTTTTCGTGTATAATCTTTAATCATTTCGTTTGTAATCTCAACGTACCACAATCAATTGGTACATCAAAGAACACTCCCAAAATGTCTACACTACAACAAAGTAAGCCTTTTATGCACGCCGTAAAATTGTTTTTACGGCGTGCAGTCGCATGTCATAAAAGCTTATGCCGTAAAATTTTATGGTGTTCAAATTCGCATGTTTACAGCATGCACTAGCGCACGCTGTGTAACTTTACGACATGCAATCATACAGCGTGCACGACTGCACGCTGTAAACTTAATTTTACGGCGTGCGTCTTCGAACGTCGTAAATTATAATTTAATTTTTATTTATTTATAGAAATGTACATTATAATTCCAAAAACATATAATAATAAAACAAAAATTATACACAATAATAAATATGTAATCAATAAATGCAATTTCAATAAATAGAAATTTTCTTAGTGACATTCAATACAATATACAAAAGTTTAGATCTCACATAACATACTCAAAAATTTAAATAGAAATATGTCAAAAGTGTATAGACAATTACTTCAAGAAAAAGTTTAAAATGTCGTAAAAAATATTATCCACATCAAAGTTTTTCTTTGACCAAAGAGTCTCGTACTAAAAATAATCAACTTCCTGCACATCACATAATAAAAGTATGATTTATAAATTTATAATTATCATATCAAAAGTATATCAAGAAGTGAAGCATATCTTTGTTGTGATTTCAACTAATCCACTTCAATGCACTTAATTGGCCATGCAGTTGTACTTCCTAATGCATTTTCAAGAAGGAAAAACTCATGTGTAGGACGATATAAACTGACATTATCAATTACTTCAGTGACCCAGACTCTCCAACAGTCATTACCAAGGGGTACACGATGCACTAGATCATTTAGATTTGTTGATGTGATTTCACCTTTTGTAACAACATCACCTTTTCCAAACGAAGATAACAATTTGCATTTCTTATTTTTAAGGCTATTTGAATCATTCAAACATTTGTCTATGGACTGTAAATTAATATCAAATTGTACAATTGATTATTTTGAATAAAGAAAAGTCTATGTAATATAAAATAACATTCACTAATTATAGTTTTCCACTTACACTATCTTCTTGTGCCGCACTTTTTGCCTTCATTTGAAGCAAAGCTTTTAATTCTTTAATTTCGCCTCTCAAATCTTGGAGTTGAGATTGCACGTTATGATTATGAACAAAAGCATTCAACTTCGAAGGAGTCGCACCAAAACCAAGACCTCTTACCCATCCTCGACATTCTGGACCAAGTACTTTTGCAACACTATCATCTTTTAGAGAGTGTTTACTAGGAGAGTTCACCGTCTCTGAATATGCTTTTATTTTTTTGCTGATATTAGGAAATAAATTAATTTATTAAATATAAATAAATATAAACTTTGAATGTCCCAAGAAAATACCATAGTAAACATTTACTAGTGTTTCTCCAGCTAATTCATTAATTGGTTCACCGTTTTTTCGTGTGTGTCCTCGTAAGTAAACATCATCTCTTGTAATGGAATTAGGGTCTTCACTTTCAATACCCTGCAATTTTTTACACATTTTATATATGTGACATTTGTAGACATGATTTTCAAACAAATTTAACATTTTTTTCTAACTAATTCAGCTTCTAAGCGAGCAAATCCCTTTCTACTCGTTGTATACATCATGGCTTGACTAGCTCTCATCTTTTTGAATATTTCACTCTTCTCCTGGAAAATCAATAAAGGCCTACATGAATAACAAACTATAACCATTCACATTCAACTATTAAATCTGGTTTCCTATGACAAACAAACTAATTGAATATTAAAATTATCATTTTTCTACTATAATTTCTACAAAAATTTCGACAGAATCTCCCCTATAAATTGAACTTAGCAAATCTGTAGGGAGAGATCACAATATCATAAACAATCAAAAGTTAACCACAATGATTCAAAACATCAGCCATAACTTAATCAAATCTCAATTTCATCAACTACTCCAAAAAAATCATCAACTCCTCAACATAACAATTTTAAATCCCAACAATAGAATTTAAATCAACATGTAATCAACAATTTTGAGTTAAGCAATGGACGCTTACCTTGTATGGTTGAGAATTTTGTTATTTGACAAATGCTTGCCATTCTTCCACTGAGCTAACATTATCGGGATTGAGGAGAGCAGCAGCTCTTGTTATGCCATCTTTCATTCCTATGTCATTGATTGCTTTCGAAACATTAGATCTATGATCTCGCCAATGTTTTCCCAGTTTTTGCATGATGTACTTTCTATGACAATTATCAACGTCAAACTTTTGTTGCATCAAAATACACAACATTAATAGTAATTTAACTTAAATTATATATGTAAATTGAAGTTATTATCACCTGCACATGCTCCCATATGTCATCTAGAAAACTTTCGTCGATATCTTTCCAACTTTTCCATGTGATTGGTATAAATTCTCTTGCAGTTGTTCCAAGAAACGATGACAATTTATTTAAACCTTTACAACTTAGCTGACCTCTTTTATTAAACTCTATAGTTAATTTTGCACCTTTTCCCCTATTGAGACAATTCACTTTCGCTCGACCTCTTCCCTTATTTCCTTTTTCAGTATTGCTAGTTAGGAGTTCTGCATCATGTTGCAAATCATTTTCTTGTTTGTGTGGAACAAAATTAGAACATCCTTCTGATATTCTTATACCTTCATTTCCTTCTTTTGTGGCAGCAACAATTGAAGCTTTTTTTTAGCTCGTTTTGATTTCTTACCCCCTTGATTAGATGACTATATTAAACAAATATGATAAAACTCATTTACTTAAATTTAAAAAATGGACTTTATATATATAGGCAAATTGGAAACTTACTTCACTAGGATATGTCATCTTATAGCCACTTATATGAACATCAACATCCACAAAACTCAACTTTCATCATTTGCATCTATAAATAAAGGAAGATACAAACTAGAATTAGAGATATTATCATCTACATAATGTTACATAAATTGAAAATGAAATTAAGAAAGAATCTTAAAGATATACAATTATCATATTCAATATCAATGTCCTCACAATCATGTCTTACATAACCTTCATCTTCAACAGTCATATCAAGTCGTAATACATCTAATTTGGTTGGAATATAAGCCTCCTCATCAAAATTTTCTAATTCATGAAATCTTCTAGGAGGTGCATTTAATACAATATACCAATTAGATGTATCATTCTCTCTAGAATAAAAAACTTGTTTTGCTTGTGATGCTAAAATAAATAGATCTCTTTCAAATTGATGTTGTCCTCTATGAAGATTTACCAACGTAAATCCTTCTTCAATCTTGACTCCATTATCTATATTTTCCCAATCACAATGAAACATAGGAACTTGAAAACTATGATAGTCTAGTAAAATTATGTCTCTTATCACCCCATAATAAGAAATTTTACTAACTACATGACTTGTATCCTTCACACTAGACTAACAAATAGTTTGTGCTTTAATAGAAACACCACTATTTTGCGTACTTCTGCTAACATCAGTTGTATGAAATTGATGCATATTGATAATATAACCCGAATGTGACATCACATCACATCTAGGCCGACATGAAAGCCACTTCAATGTACTTAACATGTTACAGTTGTCTTGTTTTCCTTTTTCAGCAAACCAAGAAGTAAAAGTCACTATATGTCTCACTTGCAATAAGGTTTTATTCCTGGTAATACGACTATCTGAATTCTTAATCTCCTCCTTATGCATCCTAAATGAAAATAAATAAACAAAAATAAGATAAGTTTACTAATAATTATTGATCATTATTAAATAAATTAACTAACTCTATTACATTATTTATGGTTCAACTGCATCGCTATTAAACAACACATATCGATGAGCAACCTCCAATATTTCTTGACTCAAGACTTTTGACTTTCCTTTCAAAATTGTACGTCCATCAATAATTGTTTCATTCTTGAAATCCTCATTTCGAGAATGTCGAACACCAACTTTAGCAGCTTGTTTCATATAACCACTACAGAAATGCATACATTCATTGGCTAAATAACGCTCTGCTATGCAGCCCTCAGGTCTGGAATGATTTCTAACATATCCTTTAAGTGTCTTCATAAACCTAATTCAAAACATAATCTGCATGATATACACAAACAATTAGAAGAAGAAATGTTGTATAAATACATACAAAAGTGTAAAACTAAGTTACCTCTCAAATGGGTACATCCAAGGATATTGTACACGTCCACCAATACGAACTTCACGCCCCAGGTGAATGGTTAAATGAATCATTATGTCAAAAAAAGATGGAGAAAAATACCTTTCTAGCATACAAAAAGTCACCACAACATCCTCCTCAACCTTTTCTAATTTATTTTTATCAACTACTCTTCGACATATTTCATTGAAAAATGCACATAGTCGAAAAATTGCATTTCTTGGTCCTATAGGTAAAAGTCCTCTTAATGCAACTGATAAAAACTGTTGTATGAGCATATGGCAATCATAAGACTTCAAATTTAAAATCTTATTATCTGCTAATGATATGCACTTTGAAATGTTGGAACTATAACCATCAGGTAATCTTAAATCAAACAACCTCTTACAAAATAACTCTTTCTCCTTTTTGGATAGCATGTAAGATGCTGCGGGTAGGTAATATGTATTTCCTTTCAACTCTGGATGAAGATCCTTTCTAATACCCATATTAAGCAAATCCTTACAAGAATTGAGCCCATCTTTTGATTTTCCCTTCACATTCAAAATAGTGCCAAGAATGCTCTCGCAAACATTCTTCTCACCGTGCATTACATCCAAATTATGACGCAAAAGTAGTGTCTGTAAAATAACACTATAAAATTAGGGAAAAAAACTTTAAAAAAAGAAATAATTAATGTAAAATAGCTTAAAATGACTAACCTCCCAATATGGTAACTCAAAGAATATTGACTTTTTTCCCATGGCTAATCAGAATTTGATTTTTTCTTCTTTCTTTTTTTTTTTCCTATTTTTCCCCAATTATTTTCGACATTCTTGATTGTATGCATCACTTCTCGACCATTTAATATTCTAGAACTAGGCATATGTTCCTTGTTCCCATCAAACCAAGCTTCTTTTGATCGATACGGATGGTTATATGCAAGAAATCTTCTATGACCCATGTACGCAAACTTTCGACTAAATTTCAACCATTTTGCACATGTGGATAAACCACGTATTGGACAAGCTGCTTCGCCTTTTGTAGGATATCCTGATAAGTTTCCATAAGCAGAAAAATCATTAATTGTCCACATCAATACAACCTTCAAATTGAAGTTATACTTTGTAAATCCATCGTATACTTCGACGCCAATATTCCAAAGCACTCTTAAGTCTTCAATGAGTAGTTGTAAATACGCATCTATATCATTCCCTGGTTATTTTGGACCTGGGATTAACAAAGTCAACAACAAATTTTTCTTGGACATGCATATCAAAGGAGGGAGATTACATATAACCAGTATCATCGGCCAACAACTATACCTAGAACTTAGGTCACCAAATGGATTAAATCCATAGTTGAAAGACCAAGCCTAAGATTACGTGATTTTGATGCAAAACAGGGTCACTTTTGATCAGTTCTCTCCCAAGCTAATGAATCAATTGAATGACGCATTTTTCCATCTTGACTTTTGTGATTTAAGTGTCATATTAGTTGTTCTGCCTTAGCCCTTATCAAGTGACCTAAACATTTTTCTAAATCGTGGTATAATAAAAAAATATCTCAAAATCTTTGCAGGTATCCCCTTTTGAAATTTTTTTTATTCGTTCATTAAATTTCCACCATGAAGAAGCACATTTTGGACATGTCTCCAAATCCTCTAGATCATTCCTAAACAAACAACAATCATTAACGCATGCATGTATCTTCTCGTATCTAAGATCAAAAGTGTTCAATAAATTTTTCGTTGAATTACAGGATTCATGAAGGGTGTTCCCATCTAGTGAATGTCTCTGATAATATCAAGAAGTTCATTGAAACCGTTGTCAGATATACCATGTGTAGCCTTAAGCTTGTATAAGACAACGATGGCAGATATCCTTGTCTACTTTGTGCAATTAGGGTATAGAGGAATTTCAACACCCTTATATAAATTTGAAAAGTCCCTCTCTCTATTTTCACTCCCGGGTTCTACAATATTATCATCCTCAAAAAAGGCATCCCTATACATCTTATACGTCTCTAGATTTTTCTATCTTGATGAGGCAATAATGCTGCATTCAATTTTCCCCCATGAAATACACATGTAGTATAGGTAGGATCCATCCCATTAATGATCAAATGCCCGTACATTGTATCAAAATGTTGGTGGAATAAATTTTTGCAATATTTACAAGGGAATTAGACCTTTTCTGGATTTCCCGTATTAGCTTGCACCGTATTTGCAAACTTTCTTGATCCATATTGATATGCCTCTGAAACTCTAAAAAAAATACTAAATATAAATCATCTAAAAAGCATTTACAGGCTTATTTTAAAATTTTGTAAAACTAAGGAGATAAGATAACCTTGATAGATGTACATAATCTTTATCCATGATAATATATCAACACTATTAAGATATAACCTATTATAAACATAGTAAAAAGATCAAGTAAAAAATGATTATATTTGAATAAAATTTACAAGCTTATTATATCGAGAAGTGGTTGGAAGAAAAATTCACAATACAGATGAAATAGAACTATCGGAAATGGACTCTTAGCATATGTTTTTCCTTACCCTCTTTCCCCTCTATTAGAAATGGACTCTTAGCATATGTTTGGAAAGTCTTTATAAATGATCAAAAAAGGGCGGGGACAAATTGTTTTTTATAAATTAGTTTGCTGATAAAATTTTATCAGCAAATGAAAGCAAGCGCGTAAAACTCGACTAGAACAATCCACTACTAATGTAAATATTAATCAACTATGGAAAACGACTTAAAACGGGTAAATCTAGGTTGGGGAGCTATGGAGCGCTGAGAGACGTTTCCAAAAACATATTATAATAGGAAATCTGAGACCGATGCAAAAAGTTATGACTGTTTCTTCGGAACAGCTCTTTTACTCAATTTTCGGTCCTATTCTTCTTCAAACTCTAATGCCAATTGTCCTACATCAACTAATCAGACAAGAAAATGAGGAAGGAATTCGCGATTGCCCATGAGGTAGTACTGATGACTCCATAAATGTAGATGAAGTGAGTTCATAGAAACATTGGTTTTGATATATTCTCTTAACGAAAAAATTTATTGCACAATGCTATTTATAAATGGTTTTATTAAATGAGGATTCCAAACAAATATGAATTGGTTTTCCAGGTTATAATGTCAAAGAATTACAGTTCCCATTCTAAAATGCATTTAACTAGATCTCGAGCCTGTGACTGTGTCATTCCTGTAATTCTAGACATAATATTTCCAATGATTAAGAATAGTCGCGTGCTTGTAAAATTATATTCCTACAACCAGTGCCCTTGCAGTGATTGAATTTGGAGATGCAATTCTAGAACACAACTATGCAAAGTGACTAGCTAGCCAAATTGGAATTATCTATTTCTCTCCCATAGATACTCTTGAACCTTCCATTTCAAAAAATAAAATGCAGCAAGTCACCTAGGCTTATAATGGTTTTTGAAGGTGGTATCTGTTTGATAACACGTGATATATACTAATAATGCGAGGAAAGGTAATGTGTGAAACGAAAAAAGTGCAAATGGGTTTGATTTGGAAAATTTGTTCATGATATTGAAGTATAGAGTACAAATTTCTTACACTACAAACTTATAATACAGAGCGAACAATCAAGTTATTGTGAATAAATTAAAACACGCTTGAAATGCAATGTTCAACTGATACATTATAACAGGCTTGAATGTAATGACGTAAACTGCATGCTAGAGGAAGTCTCTATTTACATACTCCATACACCAAAGATCCAACTTGAGCAATGACAAAACTTCAACAAAAGTAACCAATTTACAAAAAATTCATTAGATTAATTGATTGATGTATGTTGGAATCTTGAAATTTTATGTCTCATTCCATCGATCACTGACAGTTAAATAAACTCGCGTATCTGCTTTGAAGAGTTCTCTGGAAAGAATTATGCCAAAAATCATATTTTCTATGCATAATGGTTAACTCACTTGATTTGTAAATTCTAAATTGACAACCAACCAAATGGCCATGGTCAATTCATATTAGGCACAAAACTGTAAATCAGTGGAGTCTGAAAATGGTTCTTCTAAATTGGAATTACCATGAAAATTTTCGGAAGCCGGTTGCATTGCCTTATGTCCAAGATGCCAAACACAAGTACATAACTTCAGTCTTTTTTCATAATTTTTTTTCTAAACTGCGACTAATCTTGCTTAATTAAGTTTCTAAAAACAAAGCAAGGATTTAATTGTTGGTAGGTCTATGACATCATTCTTTCTTTATAATCAATATCTTTTCAATAAAAAAAAATATTTATGCATCTGGTTACAATTCAAAGAAAACCAAGAAATTTGGAACTTTTCTAAAAATATCAAAATATGACCCCAGGATAATCGTGCAGTAGACACGGGTTAAAGTTCAAACATTTGTATGGATCTGTAAAAACTGATAAATTTTCGAAAATCCCTCAATTGAATAAAGGAAAAAGAAATCAGAAGCTTATTTATTTTTCTTAGCAGTTCTTTCAGAAATTCAAAGCTGAGGAAAAACTCCCTCAATCCGATTCTCTTTTATCAATAATTCTGAGAACATAAAGGGGAAATTCGATAACTCGTCAAAATATCCCAATCGAGCAATCAAAACAGTCTGCCCTTTTGGGTAGAAGCAGCTCTGGCTACCACATTCAAAATTTTACTTCATCAGAATAAAACTAGAAGAAGGGAAGGATAATGACTGACCTTAGACCAAATTTCAGCAACTGCTCTCGAGAATTGATGCTATTGATGTCTTGCAAACTCTCCTCCAGCAAAAACTCGAGGTGGGTATTATCCTCTTAGCCCTTAAAACAAAAAATGGAAATTTTTGATTGGGTCACCATCGTGTAGTAGGTCCTAGGTCTTGAAGAAGATTTGGTTTGAAGAAGAAATAGAATGGGAGCAATATTGGGTTTTGGCTTGTGAAGAAGAAAAGAAGAAGGAAGAAAGCGGGAAGAAAAATAAGTGCCCTAATATTTCACTCGTGTTTGGGAATTTTAGGGATTTCTCACGGCGTGCGTAAATGCATGTCGTGTTTTGCTTTACATATTTACAGCGTGTGTAAATGCACGTCATTAAAGGTGATAGTTAATGAAATTATACGGCGTGCTTATCATGTACGCCGTAAATAATTAAGATTTACGGCATGCCCTATATGCACGCCGTAAATTCATGTTGTAAAATGTCACTTTTGTTGTAGTGCTAGATGAGAATCAACTATTTTGATCTCTCTCGTTGGTGCATCAGAGAGCTCAAGCTAGTGATTATATTATAAATGCATCAACAACACATCATTTCATATTCAAAGCCAGTTCTTTAAGAAATTTTGCGTGCATCAAGTCATGTATTATGACTATGTAATTCTATTTTTCATTTGTACAAATATTTCTTTGTATTTTATCAACTTTACACTTTTAAGTGTTTGTACTACAAGTCCTAAAAAAATAATCTCTTTATTGAGATTTCCATTTATTGCCAGAATTTTATGGATTCAATAATACTAATATAATTTATGTTTCTTCAGGAACAATAAGTTAATATTCTTTTGAAATATTGAAAATTATAATTCACGCTATTCACGAGCTAGTAATATTTTTTTGGAATATTAATGAAATTATTTTTAATGAATTGTTCAATTTGTGCTTATTCAGAAATACAACTAGATTCAACAATAATATATACAATGTTCTTCTAGAATATTGATCGAATACAACGCCGTACTTCTTCTGAAGTAGTGATACAATAATTAATGATTGTAATAAATTTAAATAAATTTAAGTATTCTAAAAAAATATAAAGAACTCTGTTCTCCAAAAATTAACGATCTTCCAACTAATTCAAAATCCGCAACTATTCGTATCGAGACTTCTTACAAACAAACTACTGGATATTTATCTTAACCGTTGGATATGAAGAAAAATGAGTTGTGAATGTCTTATCTAAAGTCCACGACGATCGGACCATGGATTCTGAGATATTAATGTCTGATAACAAGTACTGCAGGCTATCCAGATCTTCAAATTTCTGCATTGTGATTTTGATATAATAATGCAACTCTTCATACTATACAATTTTTTTCTCGAATATCAATCAAATATTCTCCTGGAATAATTATTTTTTTTAAATTCATAATCTTATTTAAGAAACAACAACATAATATTCTTTAGAACTTCAAGACAATAACGTTAATACTCCTTCATAAGTATTAATACAATGTTTTTCTAGAATATTGTTTAAATAAAATCACGTTTCATAAGAACATCGTTATGAAATTTTCCTAGGATATGAATGCTCACATATTATACCTTTTTTAAAGTACTAATTTAATATTATTTTTAGATACTTTTATGTATGAACTTGTGCTTCTTCTGGAACAACAAAATAATTAAAATAAAATATCTCCAATCAAAGAACGTTACAACATTCTTTTGAAATATTGATCTTGATTATTTCACTTTCAATAATTATAATACAATAGTTTCGTGGAATATTGATTTGAATGGTGTATATTTCAAGAATTATAATACAACATTTTTTGAAATATTGATTTAGATTATTTTTTTTCAAGAATAATAATACATTATTCTTTTGGAATTATTTCATTTTCTAGAATTATAATATAATATTGTACTGAAATATTGAACAAAAAATTATACGACATCGAATATTTATCGATCATAAATTGGTGTAATAAAAAATGATATGACTAATCGAATAACTATACTGCTTTGTTATGTAATTCAAATTAACAGAATGCACACCTTTTTGTTTTGAACAATAAGAGAAAATCTATATGTCAATTCAATTGGTTAGAGTTTTGTGACTTTAAAAAAATCAATTTGTTTGTGCTTAATTGGTTAGAACTTTGTGCTAATAATATGTTATAAAATAGATAGGAAAAGAGAAGAGAAAAGAGCATTTAATAGATTTACGTGTTATTAAGGATCGAAACCCCATATTTATAGAGAATAATTGATGATACAATGTTAAATATAACTAGGCATTAGGGGTATAAATCAGTGTTCTAAAATGTTGCATAATGTGCCGCCTGGACGTGAGGCGTGGTCGAAACACCTTGCATTCGGGTTATGCGTGCAAAATGAGGTTAATTTTTTTTGTTGATCACCTAGGCAGGTTTAATTCCGCATAATCCATTTTTTTAGGTAAAAAAATCATTTTTTTTATATATAAAATTATATTTAATGTCTTAAAAATAATTAAAATAATATTTAAAATACAAAATACATTATAATGCTTATTCTTCACATTGACACGACTAAACTTGTGATTCTTAATTCTCGACCTCGAAGTCTCGTAATGCATTATGCATTTAAGAACACTGGTATAAATATCATTCACGAATAACATATTATTTACAGTACAAAATTTTTTATAATAATTTTGATTAGTTATATTATTTTTTAAATTTTAATAATTATTGCAGCAAAATATTATTTTTTATACCTTTTATATTTGTGTTGATTATGTATAATCATTTATATTTTACGAATATTTATCGAAATCAATATTGATAATAGTAACTTTCATGCGCACAGATAAAATTTAGTGTTTGTTAGGTTCACGAGAAATTACCAATTTTCTTCTCCAATTTGTTTTCAATCACACATTTTTATGAGATCCACCACTTTACACATTTATAAATAGTTTTTCAACCATGCATATAAAAAAAATTCTCCAACCAAATAGACATTTGTGTTTGGTGTTGTTTAAAAAAAGTTTTTTTTTTTTTTTTTATAAATGAATAGTGATTTTTAAAAGAATGAATTGTTAAAATTTGGTTGAAAAGTCAAATATTGTGGGCTTGACTTTTAATTTACTTTATTCCCCCCCCCCCCCCCCCCACATAATGCCCTAATTTTCTCTCCCTCTAAAAAATCCCCCCCATACAACAAAATATTTTCCACTTGATACCTTCAAGCAATCCTCTGGTACGATACTAAGCATTTCAGACAATTAATTATTTTTCGTTGAATTGGGGGCGAGACTTGTGCTTCGGATACAAGCAAAAGTTCAATTTTTGCAAATTTGATGCTCTGACTATTCATATGTCATGATGAATGCAGCTTTCGAACGGGCTGTTCAAAAGTTAAAATGTTCAAGAAGTTGTAAATCCAATTATCAAGTGTTTGCAGATGTTTTTAAATCCTGTGCCGCAATATCTGGTATCAGTTTGGGGAAAACTCTACATGGCCAAGTTATTAGGCAAGGTCATAATTCATGCCAGTTTGTTTTGAAAGCGTTACTTAACATGTATGCTAAATGTAAATCTCTTGAAGATTGTCAGAAATTGTTTGGTGAAACTAATATTCAAGATATTGTTACTTGGAACATTGTTTTGTCTGGGTTTGCTGGTACACTGAAGGATGATAATAAGGCGATGCAGTTGTTTCAAAGGCTACATTTTTCTTGTGACCCTAAGCCAACCTCTGTTACTCTTGCTATTGTTCTTCCAGTGTATACACGCTCCGGTGCTTTGACTGCTGGAAAGTGCATTCATTCTTATGCAATAAAGTCTGGAATGGAATCGCTGACACTGGTAGGAAATGCTTTAGTTTCCATGTATGCAAAATGTGGCCTTGTTTTAGATGCATCTGCTGTTTTTCATGGAATTGCTGACAAAGATGTTGTTTCGTGGAATGCAGCCATTGCAGGTTTTGCTGAGAATAAGCTTGTGGACGATGCTTTTCAACATTTTCATTGGATGATTAAAGGGAAAGTAGAACCTAATTATGCAACAGTTGCAAATGTTCTGCCTATCTGTGCTGGTTTTGGAGAGATTGTGGGATATAGATATGGAAAAGAGATCCATTGTTATGTCTCAAGACATGCTGAATTGGGTGATGAAGTTACTGTCGTCAATGCTCTTTTAAGTTTCTACCTGAGATTGGGACAAATAAGAACAGCAGAGTCCTTGTTTTGGAGGATGAAATTTCGGGACCTTGTTTCCTGGAACTCGATAATTGCTGGATATGCTTCAAATGGAGAATGGTTAAAAGCAATGGAGATGTTTAGAGAGTTTCTTGTTGTGGAGAAGATTGAACCACACTCTGTTACCCTACTCAGCATTCTTCCTGCCTGCGCCCTGCTATCTAATCTGCATGTGGGGAAGCAAATACATGGTTTTGTTATTCGTCGCCGCGGCCTATTTGAGGATACATCTGTAGGAAATG
Organism: Ligustrum vulgare; assembly: GCA_963555705.1. Lineage (NCBI taxonomy): Eukaryota > Viridiplantae > Streptophyta > Magnoliopsida > Lamiales > Oleaceae > Ligustrum > Ligustrum vulgare. The sequence goes on along the minus strand of OY743186.1, from coordinate 29,029,310 downwards.
CCCTAATAAGCGTTTATGCTAAAAGTGGCTGCACAGAAGCTGCGTTCGCGACATTTTTACTTATTCCTAAAAGAGATGTAATATCATGGAACACCCTGCTGGATGCATTACGAGAAAATATACTCGATACTCAGTTTTTAGAAGTCCTAAGTTGGATGTTCTGTGTAGGAATTAAACCTGATTCAGTTACTATCTTAGCTGTGGTTCGATTTTTAAGTAGTCTTTCAATAATAGATAAAGTTAGAGAAGCTCATGGATTTTCATTAAGATCTGGTCTTTTGCTTAGTGGTACGGAACCCACCCTAGTGAACGCATTACTTGATGCTTATGCCAAATGTGGGAATATGGTGTTTGCATGGAAACTTTTTGGGAGTTTATCTGGAAATAGAAATGTGATAACATGCAATTCAATGATATCGGGATATGTGGCTAATGGTTTGCAAGATGATGCACGTTTGATATTTCAGAGCATGCCCGAGAGGGATCTTACAACTTGGAATCTTATGGTGCAGGTTTATGCACAAAATCAGTTTCCTGATGAAGCTCTCAATTTGTTTCACGAGTTACAATATCATGAATTAAAACCTGATGCCATGACAATTATGAGCATTCTTCCTGTTTGTACTCAAAAGGCTTCACTCCACATGTTGAGGCAGTGTCATGGGTACGCAGTCAGGGCTTGTTTTGAGGATGTCCATCTAAAGGCAGCTTTATTAGATGTGTATTCAAAGTGTGGAAATATTAATAGCGCATATAAGCTCTACAAATCAATGCCTCAAAGAGATCTGGTTGTGTTCACGGCTATGGTTGGAGGGTATGCAATGCATGGCATGGGAGAAGAAGCTCTTGGAGTTTTTTATCATATGCATGAGTTTGGTGTGAAACCAGATCACGTCATAATAACAGCCATTTTATCTGCTTGTAGTCATGCTGGTCTTATTAATGAAGGATTAATGATTTTTGATTCAATAGAGCAGGTATATCATATGAAACCGAGCATGGAACAGTATGCATGTACAGTTGATCTCCTTGCTCGAGGAGGCCGAGTTAAGGAAGCATTTACTTTTGTAAATAAAATGCCTATTGCAGCTAATGCCAACATATGGGGTGCACTTCTTGGTGCTTGCAAAACCTACCATGAGGTGGATATTGGCCGAGTTGTGGCCGATCACCTTTCAAAAATGGAAACCAGTGATGTTGGAAACTATGTAGTTTTGTCAAACATATATGCTGCAGATGCCAGATGGGATGGGGTATTAGAGACGAGAAGATTGATGAAGATGACAAACCTGAAAAAGCCAGCAGGGTGCAGTTGGATTGAAGTGGGAATGAGGAAAAATGTATTTGTAGCTGGAGACTGTTTTCACCCTAATAGAAACATGATTTACAGCATGTTGAGTAACCTGGATAAACAAATCAAAGAATTATACAAGTCCACATGATATCTTCAGTAACTGTCATTTTTAAGTTTGAGAAAATCCTGAAAGAAGAGATGCATAGTAGCAGTATTCATGCTTTTCTCCTAATTTTTAGCCCACTCTTCTTCATGTAGTCAAACTTGATGATATTTCATTTTGGCAACCGATTGAAGAGGCCTTTGCACCATACCTTGTTCAATTTAAAGGACATGATTTTCTGCTCTATGTAAATATGCATGGGGTGCTATCTCCTACGAGTGAATTGAAATATGCCAAAGTAAGCATGTGGTCAGACTTGATGATATTTCATTTTGGCAACCAATTGAAGAGGCCTTTGCACCATACCTTGTTAATTTAAAGGACATGAATTTCTGTTATATGTAAATATGCATGGTGTGCTATCTCTTACGAGTGAATTGAAATATGCCAAAGTGTGCTTGTTGCGACATCAATGCATCTTCAAATATTAAGGTTTTCCATGCAATGCAAATTTTTGAGGTATGTAATAAAGGTTTTTTATAATTCCTTTTGATTGTGTTACTCTGATCTGCCAACCTTGAAAATCAAGGTTTCATCTACAACCGCCTTATATTTTATAATTAACAGATTGATGAAGGCATAGAAGATGTAGCATGGCATCTAGTCCGTGAATACTTTGTTTGATTCGATTGGGGATGATCAAGACATGCACTTATAGGATCTCCGTACTCCATCAGTCTGCTGGCCTATTAAATGTGTAGTTGCTAATAAAAGTGAGGTGAGTCCTGTTGCATTTCCCTTCGAGTTGAAAACATTTAAAGTTATTAATGTGGGCCGGTAGATCATATAGAATAGTGAATACATGACCCATTAATGCTTTCTTGGTGAATTATTTGTTAAAAGTTTACGTGCATCAATATATTAAATGTTATTGTCATAATCTGGGATTTACAAGTAAAACAAGTGCATTTTAAAGAAAATGTTTAAAGTGTCTCCTAAGCTGTTCAAGAGGGAAGGAATGCCTTTACTATCACATGGTTGTTATTTTTGTTGTTTAGACAAGTGGCTTTAGAGCATCCACATTCGATGTGTTAAAGTGTGAGATGTTAACTAATAGTCAATTTTATATCTACATTTTGCTAAATGAATCTTTTTTCCAATAAGTTAACTTTCTTGCTAAATTTAGCTAGCATTTTTAACATCTAACGCGACACTTTTGTGTTAAAATTCTTCAATAGCATGAATACATCTCACCTCCACCCAATCCCTTATTTATTCGTTTTCTTTTCTTCGTTCTTGTTAATTCTTTATAATTTAATATCGATAAAAAATAAATTTTTTGTCGATTTCATATTATATGATTTAATTTAATGAGATCTTTAAAATGAGTACCATATTAATATATATAAATTTTGCTATTTTAAAAATAAGTATTTATCATATTCTTGGGCTTAATTAGAAATTAACACATATATTGTGGCAATAATTAGTAGTGAGCTTTAACATGTATACGTGTTAGTTAATATCTAATTTTTTTGCCTATGTGGCTAGCTAAAATTAACAAATCCAATACGGATGCTCTTAGATGCTCGAATGCTCATTGCAACTTCCAGTTTCCTGCTATGAAATTCTAATTTAGATGATTGATTAGCAACAGAATTAATTTTTCATTTTTTCCCCTGCCGTCACTGCAAACAATCACTTAACGGAGGTCTGACAGAAGAGCCGAAAGTTTATCTGGTGCATGCTAAGTCTTCCTTGTTGGATTATATGGTTAAAATATTTGCTCCCCATAGGCAATCAACTTCCTTGCACCTCCCCCCCCCCCCCCCCCCCAACAACAAAACCCAACCGTAAAAAAAAAAAAAAAAAAAAAAACTGCCAGAAGCATCACACCTTCAAATGTGTAAACATTTTTTTTTACTTACGTTGAGTTTATTGGCTTGATTGTTAATGATGATTGCTTAAGAACATTTCTAAACTGATCTTATCTAAGATTATATTGCTTATTAAAAATATGTATTGAAAAGTGCATTGTTTTTAGGTGGCCAAGATACATAATTTTAGCGATCTATTGGTTTTTATAAGTTAACTTAGTTTATGATATTCTTGAACATCCCCATCTTTGTGGAAAGGAAAAACATACTCTGTTTTGTGTTGGATTTGTCTAGCATTTTTCAGTACGGGTGAGGATTTTACATTTAGATACTCGCACTTCACACTGCATAATTTTCTTGGCTAATGTTAAAATTCTTGATATTTATTTATTTATTTATTTTGATTGTAATATTACTTATCTTTAGTCAACATTTCAGCCGAAAACAAAAGGCAAAAGAAAATGAGGAATGTAATCTGTGCAAAACAATACAAGTAATGTACAAAAGCAAAAGAAGTCAACATATGAGCCACCCCATTACTTTTCATATGCTGTTTAGCTCTCAATCCTTTCAATGAGTGGTTTGTAGCAACATGGTCTTCTAAATTATTCAATCTACAAGATTCTGACTTCAACTACTCTCCATACCTTTGATGGTTGCAGGTAAGAGATATTCCTTTGCTTTAGTTTCTTTGAAAGTTCTTTTATGTTTTAGATAGTGCTTTGTGTGCAAAATCTCATACTAGTTCATCCACCCGTGCAATGCACGGATTAATTTGACTTCATCAAAAATTTGAATGAAAATCATATATACTATTTTTCCCCAAGTAAAACGCAAATGCATGAATAGGTAGTATAATAATAACACGATAGATGTAATGTTTAGAGAAAATAGTGTTACATCATTGGCTAATTCAAATTTTGAAATACTTCTTTGAAAACAACATTTGCAGTTGAATTGGATGATACTCCATCTTGATCACAAGTAATTATCTTCAATCTCGAACGATTTGTAACTCTAGAAACTGCTACGTATAGTTGACCATGACTGAAGACGGGCTTCTTCAGGTACAGACCTACATGCGATAGTGATTGGCCTTGACTTTTGTTAATAGTCATAGCATACGATACAATTAATGGATATTGCCTTCTTTGGAACTTAAAAGGTAGTCTTTGATCCGATGGAGTTAAAGTCATTCGTGGGATGAACACTTTGTGTCCTATATTACTTCCTGTGATGACCTTTGCTTCCAAAACATGATTACCGAGTTTTGTTATGACCAGTCTTGTCCCATTGCACAATCCTGCAGAATGATCAATATTTCTTAACAACATCATAGGAGTTCCAACCATCAATTTCAGCTCATGATTAGGTACACCCGAACATCGTATGCTGTTCAAGAACTCTGGTGTGTGTAGATCATCTAGTAAATCAATATTTGAATCTGATTTAGAAGCTGCATCAGAGCTTAGATACGTATTTCCATCTGTTTCATTGAGAGAGACCATATGTTCATTGACCGTTTCAACAACATCCAGTGTTGGGGCTAAAATGGCTCTTTCCTGCAAATATGATGAGTCATTGACTTTTTCAGAGAAATTTGGATACGTACTCTGTACTATTGATGCAACTAAATCTCCTGTATCTTTTATCAGTAAGTCATCAGGTATTTCAATCAAAGTATGACCATCGTTTTGCCCACCAATTGTACCATCTCCAATATTTGAAATCCACTCTGAAAATGACTTGAACTCTTCAAGATCAACATCTGAGTTTGGCCTTTGTAGCCTCATGTTCTTTGTCAATTTCAAAACTTTACAATGTTGCCATAAATATGATGAGTTAATTGTTGCAAGCACGATATCTTGCCTGCTGCCCTTTGGAATTACAGGTAATATCTGTCTGAAATCTCCTCCAAAAACAACTGTTTTACCTCCGAATGGTTGTGTGAAGCTGAGTGGATTGCTAAATCTCAGAATATCCCTCATAGTCCTGTCTAACGCTTCAAAACAATACCTATTCATCATGGGGGCTTCATCCCAAATGATAAGATCAGTTTTGACAATTAGCTCCGCTAAAGGACTGCCCTGTTTAATGTTGCACGTTGAATCTTCAGTGGGAATTAAAGGAATAGAAAATCTGGAATGATCAGTTCTACCACCCGGTATAAGAAGTGAAGCTATACCACTTGATGCAACAGTTAGTACAATCTGTCCCCTTGATCGTATTGCTGCAGATAGAGTTTTCCATATAAATGTCTTTCCTGTACCTCCTGGCCCATAAAGAAAGAACACCCCACCATCACCCTTATCAACTGCATCGATAATTGTTTCATAGACATTTCGTTGCTCATCTGTTAGATTTGATACAAATCTGTTGTGTTCTTCTGCCAAGAGGTCTCTATCATAACGCAATTCATCGTGAATAAGTCTGTTTTGCCTAAACGAAAGATCAATGACCACTGGGAACGGCATGGTTGGGAAATCACGTAAACTTTTCCCAGTACTCCGCAGTATTGTTTCAATCTCTGCTAGAGTATAATCCTTTATTTCATCGTCACTGAGTTCCAATTCTGTATGTTTAAACATATAAAGCATTATAATTGCAAATATAATAATTTATTATTATATTATTTATTATTATTATTATTATTAAGATGATGATTGTGATGATGATGTCATCATCATCATCATCACCACCACCACCATCACCAGCACAGTAATTATATTAATAGTATCATTATTACTATTTATTATCATATTATTCAATATTATTAATTTAAAACGGAATTAAAGGAGGATAGTAATACCTGTATGTTGTAAAATATTGCGTTGCCTATAGAGAATATCATCTGATAAGTACCGCCAGCACTCTTTCCATACAAATTCAGGCCTTGAAAGAGAATTAGAATAAAACAACGTCGCAAATAGAATTCTCAAACAATGGGCGGATCCCCAGTGGCTTGCTTCAACTATTCTATCCACGTATTCTTTGTCATCATCTAACAAACCAAGGGCATAGCAAGCATCTCTAAAAGAATTATATTGAACATCATTTATGCATCTAGTCTCTTCATAACTTCTTGGTCCTTTCACTATATTAAGCAAAATTCTCAAATAATACCGTTCACCGGAACCAGGGGGCACATAAAATACACGTCCAATTGAAAATCCGTGCTTCCGCGGATGCCATTCCCTCAAAGATTGCTTCCATACAAATTGAGTTGGGAACTCTGCATACGTTAAAGACCTTGCCTCAGGATATTTACAATTAGCTTCCATCCAAGCTGAAAACATCGATGAATTCACCGTAGGTCTACTCAAGACATCATCTATTGCATCGGAATCTGAGAATATTATGTTTTGCTCATTAGGAAGGTGAAAAGGCAGTCTCTCAACTGGAGGATCTCTGAAATGAATATCAAATCCAAATATTCTCCAAGCAGCCTCACATGGTGAAATGTACCTGCAATCATAGTACATATTTATTTCATCAACTTGATGTTTATCATTATCTTCAGCATTGCCATAAAATGTTGCAGTAACGCGATCATGTCCTTTGTTCACATATTTGAAGAGATACTTTATCGACCTGGACTGGTTGCACCATTCAACATTTATATGAGCACCATATTTTAGAAGTAAGAATCGGTTGTGTGGCACTACATATCTATTATCCAACTCAATCCCATTTCTACTGATTGTTCTACCGTTATCCCTCCTACGGTAAATTGGATAACCATCTTCATCAACAACTGTGCAATCTGTGTAACGCTTTGGAAAATGCTTAGAGCATTTTCCGTCCAACATACATGGAGAATTTTTTCTCAAACTTCCGCATGGGCCATGCATCATCAAATTTTTCACTGCATCATAGTAGTCAAGATCCATAGTCTTATCAGGAATTTCCGCCGAAATGATCTTATCAATATCTTCACCTGATGGATATTTGTCTTCTTGGAATAGGAAAAGCAATATGTGTGCATGAGGCAAACCACGTTTTTGGAACTCGATTGTATATATAACTGTAAGTAATTGTGAAAAATTTTCCATATTAAATCATATAAAGAATTAAATTGTTAAGAGGTAAATTATTTTATTTAATAGACATGTTAAAGAAAAATGCTCAAATAAAATTACCTGCTTTGACTCTTCCAAAGACCTTGTTTACTCTAAGATCTCTTATCAAATTTTCCAACTTGACCTTGAATATTCTACAAAGTATGTCTGGTCGATCCTCTGGTTTCAAAGCTCTATGTTCAACAAAACGCACAATCTCTGGCCACTTAGGATTGCATGTAAATGTAATGAAAAGGTCGGGATAACCTGCCCACTTACAAATTGACATTGCGTCTTGATAATTTTGGACCATATATCGTGCACCACCAGTAAAAGAAGAGGGCAAAATCACACGTTTTCCTTGAGAAGAAGGGCTTGTTTCTCCTCTTAATATTGCTTCAGTCAATCCTCTATACATATCAGATCTCAAATCCTTTTGATGAGCTCGTATATAGGATAAACGCGAAGATTCAACCATGGTGTATGCATCAACTAAGAATTGCTGGAACAACCTTCTTGCCAATAAAATATTCGAAGACTCATATTCCCTTTCTTGCAATCTGTAAGAAAAGAACTCTCTCATTGTAATCTTCTTTCTCCGATTTGAAGGAGTGGTATTCGAGTATCTTAGTGGGACGTCCTCTCGATATCCATCCTCGCCATACGGGAAAAGCAATGGATACTGAAGACCAAGATATGAAGCATTCAACTCATTTATTCGCTTCAGTTGCCCATTTTTAGTCTCAACTATTATATCCTTGTCGGCTGGAGATGTTTCAAAATCCCCAACTATTAATGCTGCAACTTCTGAGACGGATGGCAAATTATACCTTCTACCATCTTGTTATCTCCTTCCAATGAGTCTCAGCCTTAGATCCGACGAAACATTATTGCGAATTGTGTCCCTCACCATTCGAAATGATTTCACCAACACATTGTGATCGTCAAGCATCAACTTCAAATCAGAAACAATCTCGGCATGAAGCTTGTTAATGTCAACATTATTGCTGAGGTAACAAAAATACAACACATTAATTTTAAGTATAAAACACTAATAAATTTGTTACTCGAAGAAAAAAACACATATAAGACTTACCAGACAGCTTGAATTCTATTCGACACTTCATTATCCGTGTCATAAATATAGAGCTGGGCAAACTTTGGTGGGCAACCTTCGGGAGGCAGTAAACTTCCTATCATGTGATAATTTTGACCATGCATCCGAAACACAGGAGGTCCCTTTCCTTTATTTATACTTGAATCGATCTTTCCACCCATGGATGTAAAAGAAAACATTGTATTGTATAGTCGAATGTTGTCAAGGAAATGTTTGCTTTTTCGACTTGAACCATTTAGTAAATTATTCAGGACATGCGGAGGATTACGCATTTTCGGTAGCTCTACTTTTCCTTGCATACAATACAAAGAGAACTTTGGCTTTGATGTATTATAATGTTTTCCAATTCTTTCCTCATACCAAAATGAAGCACCACAATATTCACAACTATATATTGGATCTCCAATATCCCAATAATCTGCAAAAGTCTATATATGTAAGTGTAATGAATGGAGCCAAAATTTGATTACATATTGTAATAATTTCATAAGTTTAAATTTTTTGAAGCAACTATGTTAAGAAATCGAAGTTGAAAGTTATTTTATATTCACTTCAGGGTATAAGTAATTAATCGTATGTTGACGGTGTTGAAAATTGAAGACGTGATTTATTTAATATAACTAATTTATTACAATTAATAGTTTTGTAAAAGACTATAATTTTCTCAATGAACTATATTACACTACACTGTGTGACAATAAGTAAATTATCCAATTATTTATTTATTTCAATTTGACAAAAAATTACTTGCATTTATGATAAAATTGATCCGTGGATACATTTTAGGTATTACCAAGTTTTTATAATTTTACATATCAATTGTAGTAATTATAATAAAAATATTAGAAATTCAAATTTAACTTTAAAAAAACTTTGTTGCAGTTAAAAGTATTAATGTTTGAGGGTACTAAAATATTAGGACAATTGGCATTATAGTCTGAGGAGGGATTGGACAAAAAATTAGCGAAATGAACAATTTATAAGAAACAGGCAATTTTTCCTACATCTTGTCAAAATCCTTATCATAATATGTTATATTTTACATCTTTTTCCAAAAAATATTCTAATTTCCTAACAATTTTGTCTATCCAATTTCAAATTACTACATTTTCCCTAAAAATAAAAAATAAACCATTTTTTAACCAAACTTTATAATGGAACAATAGCTAAGCCCTATTTAATCAATGAGTGTTCACACAATTTCTCATCAAATTTATTTTCAACCACAAATTTTTGTGAAACTCATCAATTTCACAATTTTCAACTACATATTCTCAAAAAAATTTATCTCTGTTCGACGGCTTAGACAGGAAGAAAAACAGTTTTTTGTTATTTTTATGTAGATGGATGGTTATAAATTGGAGAGAGAAAATTTGTAGGATTAGAGATTGATTTGTAGAATTGTGTACTTTAAAAATTGGTTTAAAAAACAAAAAAATAAAAAAAAAAATAGTGTTATCCGAACAGAGGCTCAATAATTTTCGAAAATGTGTTATACCAGACAGACTCAAAATGTTAAAAATTACCTGTAATAACAAATCAATTTAGGTTTTGTTTGTTAAAAGTTATATTGTTTAAATTAGTATCTTTTTTGACCTTTTGTAGATAAAATTTATGGTTGAAAATTGAGAGAGAAGATTTGTTAAAATATTTTTATTTTAAAACATGTTTTTTTTTTTATATTTTAGAGGGAAAATGTATGTTTGTAAAATGAAGAGAAAATGTTTGTGGTTAAAAAGTGATTTGGGAATTTGTGTTGTTTAAAAACATATTTTTTAATACTTTGCCAAAATGAGGCTAAAATTTTATTTCGAGAACTGTGTAGCCTACGTTCAGATATGTGAAATCAGATTTTTTTGATTTTTTTGTTGTTTTTTAAGTAGATGGATGTTTAAAAATTAAAGAGAAAAAATATGTAGTGTTAAATATTTATTTGGGGAATTGTGTAGTTTAAAAAGTTGTTTATAAACCACAATTATATTACATTATCGGAGTAAAAAATATGTATCAAAATATGTTTACCAAAAAGTAGATACACGTGTCAACTCTTCCACCATACAATCAGATTGGCCTTATCTCTTGGTAAAAAGTTTTTCAGAATCATTTCACACTTCTCTACACCATTCTAGACTCTTCCACCATACAGATGCTCCTCCGTCTCCTCTACACCATTCTAGACTCTTCCACCATACAGATGATCCTCCGTCTCCTCTGAAGACGGAGGTGTATTTCGCGTAAACAACAGGTTTCTTTGATATTCGGCCGACGATTTGAACCTTCAAACTACGAAATCTAAACCTCCAAATCCTGATTCAAGTCGCTAATCTGTTGGTTTCTCGAAAATCAACTTCCGGTGCCTCACTTTTCGACGATCCGTGACTCAAAAAGGGCCGATATCAAAGAAACCACTGAGGTTTGTTTTGCTTAGCCTTTCTATATTATTTTCAGAAATTTATTCCATCTAATTTAGAAAAAATAAGCATGAACTTATTTGGTATGTACTAATACATGTTTTTTTTATGTTCCCTTGCTAGATCTACAATTCCTTGCGAGATCTGGTTAATAAAGAACTGGATCTGGTTCTTATTCGACCTGTACAGAGACGGTTAAAAAAATTTCGTGTTCCTTCTTCATTATTCCGTACAGAAGTTGAGCAAATATTGTCTATATGCTTGTGATTTTTTAAATTTTGTTTATTGCGTGCCCCTTGTTCATCACACCGTACAGATGTTAAGCTATTATTGTATATATATATATATATATATATATATACTTTCTGATTTTTTACATTTTTGTTTAAAGAGTTATGTCCATTCTTGTCTTAATATGATAGAAGCCATACACTTTAAATATATTGATATATTTCGTTAATTTCTCATTGCAAGCCATGACAAACTTGCAAAGAATCGTTGGAAACTGTTGTTGGTACAACATTGAGAATGTCAACACATAGAGGTGAGGGCACTGTATACAATTTTTAAAAACTGCCATCAGATTTTTAATTATAGTTCTGAGTTATACAAAATCTAACAAAGTTTTTCTGTTTTCTATGCCGAGATTTGAATTACGATGCTTGGGATGAAGCTACAAACAAATATAAACATAGAACGCATGTTTTTTTACTTGACCTCATGGCCATTAAATAGGTTACATCTACAGGTATATCATCTTTATCCAGTACATAATTATTTCCACATTATAATACGTTTATTTTAATCTGTTTTTTGTTTTCTGAAATGGAAAAACTTATCTGCTTCAAAACATATTTTAATTCACATTTCTTAAGTGATATAAGCATTATTTCAGTTAGAATATATAGGTTCTTAAAATCATAAAAAAATACCTCTACTCGACTGAATATCAGATTCCTCTTCCTCATTCTCATCTGCAAGAAAACCAAAATCTATGATACCATACTCATGAAAATCATAAGTCTTTGACAACAATTAATAAAGTCTTTGACATCTCTAAATCTGGATTTAACTACCTATATCCCGTGCTTCCTGAGATATGATATCCTCTCCTACATTGAGAACAAAAGATTATAAATTTAAAGAATCTCTTTCATGTATGATAAAATCAAATTAAGTGTAATATTTAAAGTTTAATATTTTTCAACTCAAGAAACTTACCCTCGCTAAAATTTAAATCATTCTGTGGAAGTGCTGAATGTTCTAGCTGCTCTAAGATGGTTGTTTTTGATGTCAATTGAGACTCTACTTGAGTAAGACCATTACGTATCATGTGTTTTCCAGAAGACAATGCACGCAATCTTCCACAAGTCTTTCTTGGTTCTATACATTTACATGAGTCCCAAAATATAGTGACATAAGTTTGCGAGGTGAAAACATTATTACCATGAAGAAATTGGATGAATTGTTTTAAATTAATTAAAATTAACATAACACTCATATAATTATGTAAGCATACCACTTATAACATTGCAAAATGACTCTGTTGATAGTATTGGAGAATCAAACTGAGTTACTCTCTTTTCTGCACGTCAATAATAAACAGTTTGAACTGTTTGAAGAAAGTTAACAGCCACATGATAGTTACATTTTTATAATTCTTTTAATGAAACAGGCCTACATTTCCAAACTACATTTCAATTGCCACTTCACAAGCAAAAAAAAATTATTTCGACATTCTTACCACTGTTCTTGTGAATCACAAGGTTTTCATCTATGGAGGAAATATATTCTGTGTTTGTAGTTCCCTGGAAAACACCATTACGTATTATGTGCCTTCCAGATCCCAAAACCTGCAATGCTCTATTTGCATTCCCGGTCCTGTTGTGATGTCGTCTCGTAGGGGAAACTGATAGAGTTTATAATTTTCAATATTAAAAAAAAATGCTAACCTATAATCCTTTTAAAAAATTAAAATGAAAATGAAAAAAAAAAAATTCTATAATAATGAGAGTTACTTACAGTTTATAATATTGCTTAATGGTGTTCTTGAATAGTTAGTTGTGTTTGCATCACTATCTTGGTCATTTTGGATCTCAACCGTATAATCTGAAACATTAAAAAAAAAAAAACCCAAACAAATTCTAAATATTCTAAACGACAGAGTATGTAGAAGCTGATGCATGTTATGTTGCAGTCAAAATCTGTATTAATCACTTTTACATTTACTACCTTTTTTCACTCATCCACAAACTGCTGCTAAATTTACAGAAGTACAATTGTAAACATAGTTGTTTAATCACTGGAACATTTATGGAGTCTTGAAATCTCAGAATGAACAACATTTACTTCTTTATAAAACAACTCATGTAGAGCATTTATTTCTTCTTCAAATCATATTTTGAAATCTCAGAATGACAAACATTTACTTCTTTATAAACAACTCATGTAGAACATTTATTTCTTCTTCAAATCATTTTTTGAAATCTCAGAATGACAAACATTTACTTCTTTATAAAACAACTCATGTAGAACATTTATTTCTTCTTCAAATCATTTTTTGAAATCTCAGAATGACAAACATTTACTTTTTTATAAAAAACAATTTCATGTAGAACATTTATTTCTTCTTCAAATCATATTTTGAAATCTCAGAATGACAAACATTTACTTTTTTATAAAAAATAATTTCATGTAGAACATTTATTTCTTCTTCAAATCATGTAAAACACCTGTGTAGTCTTCAAATCATAGGGTGGCAGGAAATTTATTACTTCTTCATATCATACATGTTTATTCAGCACTTCTAACACATAAGTTAGGTCAAATAATAAATGAAAATAAATGTATCTGTCTAACCTCCACTATGACACTGATGTACTCTTTGGCGTTTCACAGAAGTTGTATTCATCTGACTGAGTTCCCTCTTCCAGCTTCTTTAAAAATCTTCATTCATTGCTTTCTCAAAACATTTGCCTCCAAATGAGATAACAATGCTTATATCTGTTTCTGATACATATATATGTGTAATGAAGGTTGTCTAATCATCAGTGCTGGAAGAGATCATTTAAAATCCAATTTACACGGTTAACTGCCTATTGATAATGGTTTGCTGACATTTCAAAATATATTTTACACGGTGCCAAATTACAGCAATTAAGACTGTCAGTTTTGAAGTGAGAGGCTGTCAGGTTTGTAGTTCTGTTGCCCCCATTGAGACATGGGAGCCGCCTGCAAGTTGTAATAAAGTGACCCATTGCTGTGAGATCATTAAATGGTGATCTGATTGATATTCATGTAATATATAATATATAATATAATAATATTAAATAATATAATGATATAATATAATAATATATTAAATAATATAATAATATAATATATAATATAATATAATATAATAATATATTAAATAATATTATTATATTATTATATAATAAAAAAATATATATATAATAAAAATGAGAAATATAATCGTAAATATTAAATTATAATTATAATAATCAAAATTATAATTATATTTATTATAAAAAATACAATTTTAATATAAATTTTAATATTAAATATTAATATACTAATTATAATAGTAATAATAATAATAATTATAATATTATGTCAATACAACATAATAAATCATATTAAATATAAAAATAATATTAAATTACAATAAAATGTTTGCAGTATTATATATAATATAATGTTATTTATATTAAATATAATTTCTTTTTACTTTAACATAGAATATTTTCATATAATATAATATCAATAATATAATATTATTATTATTTTTCTTCATTTCAGTCTGTACATTCTTCTAATGTATAATACTATTTGCTGTGCATTGAGGATTTTGTTAAGCAAGAATGAACAACATAGATGCCTAGCGGTGCGGATGGTTCAGCGTCGCAAAAGGTAATATAATTTTACTTCCATCGCCAAACATTCTTGAATTTATTTTCATTATAATTAATTTCCAACCTGCCAATGAAATGTAATGAGGGAATTTCTGTTCACACTCTTGAATTATTTTTCCTCATTTTAGCCTGAACATGCTTCTAATGTATACTTTTTGCTGTGATGTATATGATTAATTTTAAAATCGATTTTTAAAATGTTTATAGTTTGATTGATTTTTAATTTAAGTCTTTCTTGCCTATTTTATTCTGTTCATTTTATCCTTTTGATAGATAATTGGGTTTTTAACATATTTTGTGTAATTTAACATGCTACCATTTATATCTTTATTTGTGGGCTGCAGTTGGGTTTTAGCTTGGAAAATTGATTTGTTGTGATTTGGAAGTTTCATTGCTGAAACTTAATAATTCTGTCAAATATGAATTTCTAATTACTTACCTTTCTGTTCAACTTGTAAAGCTTCTAATTCTGTACATGCTTCTAATGTATACTATTTGCTGTGCATTGAGGATTTTGTTAAGCAAGAATGAACAACATAGATGCCTAGCGGTGCGGATGGTTCAGCGTCGCAAAAGGTAATATAATTTTACTTCCATCGCCAAACATTCTTGAATTTATTTTCATTATAATTAATTTCCAACATGCCAATGAAATGTAATGAGGGAATTTCTGGGAATTTCTGTTCACACTCTTGAATTATTTTTCCTCATTTCAGCCTGAACATGCTTCTAATGTATACTTTTTTCTTTGATGTATATGATTAATTTAAAAATCGATTTTTAAAATGTTTATAGTTTGATTGATTTTTAATTTAAGTCTTTCTTGCCTATTTTATTCTGTTCATCTTATCCTTTTGATAGATAATTGGGTTTTTAACTGATTTGGTGTAATTTAACATGCTACCATTTATATCTTTATTTGTGGGCTGCAGTTGAATTTTAGCTTGGAAAATTGATTTTGTTGTGATTTGGATGTTTCATTGCTGAAACTTAATAATTCTGTCAAATATGAATTTCTAATTACTTACCTTTCTGTTCAACTTGTAAAGCTTCTAATTCTGTACATGATTCTAATGTATACTATTTGCTGTGCATTGAGGATTTTGTTAAGCAAGAATGAACAACATAGATGCCTAGCGGTGCGGATGGTTCAGCGTCGCAAAAGGTAATATAATTTTACTTCCATCGCCAAACATTCTTGAATTTATTTTCATTATAATTAATTTCCAACATGCCAATGAAATGTAATGAGGGAATTTCTGGGAATTTCTGTTCACACTCTTGAATTATTTTTCCTCATTTCAGCCTGAACATGCTTCCAATGTATACTTTTTTTGTGATGTATATGATTAATTTTAAAATCGATTTTTAAAATGTTTATAGTTTGATTGATTTTTAATTTAAGTCTTTCTTGCCTATTTTATTCTGTTCATCTTATCCTTAATTTATTTTCATTATAATTAATTTCCAACATGCCAATGAAATGTAATGAGGGAATTTCTGGTCACACTCTTGAATTATTTTTCCTCATTTCAGCCTGAACATGCTTCTAATGTATACTTTTTTTGTGATGTATATGATTAATTTTAAAATCGATTTTTAAAATGTTTATAGTTTGATTGATTTTTAATTTAAGTCTTTCTTTCCTATTTTATTCTGTTCATCTTATCCTTAATTTATTTTCATTATAATTAATTTCCAACATGCCAATGAAATGTAATGAGGGAATTTCTGGTCACACTCTTGAATTATTTTTCCTCATTTCAGCCTGAACATGCTTCTAATGTATACTTTTTTTGTGATGTATACGATTAATTTTAAAATCGATTTTTAAAATGTTTATAGTTTGATTGATTTTTAATTTAAGTCTTTCTTGCCTATTTTATTCTGTTCATCTTATCCTTTTGATAGATAATTGGGTTTTTAACTGATTTGGTGTAATTTAACATGCTACCAGATTGCTTAATTCTGTCAAATGTGTATTTATAATTACAGTATTTCTAATTTTGTTTTTAGCTTGGAAAATTGATTTGTTGTGATTTGGAAGTTTCATTGCTGAAACTTAATAATTCTGTCAAATATGAATTTCTAATTACTTACCTTTCTGTTCAACTTGTAAAGCTTCTAATTCTGTACATGATTCTAATGTATACTATTTGCTGTGTATTGAGGATTTTGTTAAGCAAGAATGAACAATTACTGATGCCTAGCGGTGCGGATGGTTCAGCGTCGCAAATGGTAATATAATTTTACTTCCATCGCCAAACATTCTTGAATTTATTTTCATTATAATTAATTTCCAACCTGCCAATGAAATGAAATGAGGGAATTTCTGTTCACACTCTTGAATTATTTTTCCTCATTTCAGCCTGAACATGCTTCTAATGTATATGATTAATTTTAAAATCGATTTTTAAAATGTTTATAGTTTGATTGATTTTTAATTTATAATGTTTCATGTGCAATGAGGATTCGTCGTCAGAAACAGAACAATGTCGATGCCAATTGGTTAGATGATAAGAAATCACACAAGGATTCCATCATGCATACATAATGAAATACCATAAAAGGCTAATTCGAATTCTAAGTAGTAGAAAGAAAATGAAAACTCCAAATTCTTGATCATTACAATGAAAATCAGCATCTACCACAAAAACAAAATACAACTGATTGTTAAGATAATTAAAGTCCCAAAACACAGGTAGCATATTCAGTTCAATCCATCACCAGCACATTGCTACACAAAATTAGCATTTCCATTCAAGATTTCTCCTGTTTAATTACCCTCGTATACTTGTTCGTGGACATTTGTGTGGATGAGTTAACAGCCAACATTCGCTTAGGATTGGTACTGGTTTCGAGGTCGTCTAAGGAAATTGGCTTTTGATGTGACTTGGTCGGCGTGCTAACCTCATTTTCAGAAGTACAATCCTATTCCAAAAACATGAATGGGATCAGTACTTGTTTAGAAGATTAGCTTCAAACTAATAAAGCCTATCGACATAGAGTTATACAAACCTTTAAATCATCAGTGGCAATCTTGTCATTCTTCATAAATAAATCAGAACCCTAATATAACAATAATAAATCAGAACCCTATAATATAATAATTATATTGATCGATAAAAAATTGTTAAAATGTTGTCTCACGGAGAATAATGATTTATGCAATTTAACCAAATATAAACAATGAAATTAATCTAACCAACCTGGCTTTCGACGTTTGGAATAGTAACGTACTTGGATATCAAAGCATCATCAAATGTTAACCTCATCACAGTGAATATATCGCTGCGTTGTTGGATGTTTTCATGCCTAATTTGAACTTTAAACAGTATCTTCTTGTCAACCAATGCTTCGATTTCGTTTGGGTATGACAAATCTTCCGAACTCTGTTAGTGGTTCAAATCTCTCATGTCATATTTCAATCTTGTATCTTGTAATCATATATAGGCGTCATTATGAAAGCCATAAAAATAATACGACTTACCTGAACCATATATTCATTTAGATTAGTAGCCGTCTGTCCAAGCAATTGTATGCACTCCCGATCCCACATCAGGAAAGATGCACTACCGGTCCCATCAATTACCCTTAATTGAATCTTATACCTTAATCAAACGAAATAAAAATGTTTGTGAAACTCATTTTATTCCACACAATTAAATTTAGGTAACACGAATATATCTCATATCATACCTAAGAATTCCATCAGCGCTGAAACTATCGCATTTCTCACAATGGAACCTGGTCCCCACAGGAATAACCTTTTTTGGACACTTACATGATAGGTAACACCAATTTCGATCACTCTCAACAGCCACAATAGTAGCATAAACCCAACAATTACCAGCCTATTATAATATAATCCAAACAATAATTTTTCACTCAGTTACATAATCTCTACCATAAATGATTCTATTATACATCACATAGTTTACTGAAAAAAATTAATAAAAATTACCTTAGTTGAATCCAACAGTTGTTCAATACTCTTCACCTCGCAACCACCACTCGATAAGTCATCTGACACATCATAAATAGAACTCGAAGAAATCTGACTTATCCGTTGAGTTAGACTTTCGTTTCCTATCAACAACCTTAAATAGATTTTCAACGCTATATTAATGCAAAGATAAAGAAAACAAACCATTATTGCATATTCATGGAATAGGATGACATACTTATCTCAAAATGCTTGAACTTCCTCGAGCTGGGCGTTCACGCATAATTTTGTCACATGGTATGTGTTACATATCGTGACCTCACCTGACATGATAGTATACATCAATAATATTAAGAATCATTGAAAACAAACTTTAGTTCCAGTTATGACATTGTTAAAGAGTAGACCTCTGAACTTTTTAGCTCGACACATCTGCAGTAATAAAATGGCCGATCCTTCATTGTCGGTATCGAGAACGTTGCTAACCTCATCAGCGTGCTCACCCCAAATGGTGCAGGACAACCGATTATTCCTACGCACAAGGATAGGTAAAAGTTAAAGGTCGATTAAATAAATATACTCAAAAGTAGAAATAATATTTTCATATTGATGGACATACTCAGTATCTTGTAGCACAATATCAATCATCCTGGTAGTTCTCCCAGTTATTTCCTTTGACTTTACTGCATCCTTCCCAACAACTTCTCCAATTACATCTAAAATAATAAAACATTTTTGATATTAGAACAGAAATCAAACACAAATCTACATTCAATTAAATTTCCAAACAATACATTACATATTAAAAGTAAGCATTACCAATCAACTTGTTCTCATCTGTGTCAGAACACGACAACAAATCTCGAAACGGAATAAAATCATAAATCTGGTATGGAAAGCTACTATCTTCAACTTCCTTGACACACGTCTTCATCATGAAATTGAGCTTGTATTTGTGATCCGAAGCTTTGTACTTCGAATTGTTGTATCCAATCACGAAGTCACGCATCAAATATAAGATGCCCTCGCGCAGTTTAGGTTTGAATGTCTTGATCAAGTTACGTTTCACCGACGCATGAATTCTAGTTCCCTAGATACATTACACATCAAATCATAATAAACATAGATTATATTCTATGAGAAATCCCCAAGCTAGAAATAGTTTTATAGTTTTATTAATTCTTGTTTTTAAAAAACAATACAGTATTAACAACTTAATAATTCTGTCAAATGTGTATTTCTAATTACTGATGTATTAAAATCTGATCTGATTATTATATATTTCTGTTAAACATGTAAAGTGATTTGTATGCTTAGTTTATTGCTTAGTTCTCAGAGCAGAGTTGAATGCTTACAGGTAGCTGGTTTTCTTATGGGCTGTGAGGAGATTAGTTTACTGCCTACTTTTATTAAATCTTATTTTTAAAAAACAATACAGTATTAACAACGTTATAATTCTGTCAAATGTGTATTTATAATTACTGATGTATTAAAATCTGATATGAAGGTTTAAGTCTTTCTTGCCAAAGGCCAGATTGCTTGAAGAGGTCCCCAAATTGCAAAGGATGACCGTTAAGAAGGTTTAAGTCTTTCTTGCCTATTTTATTCTGTTCATTTTATCCTTTTGATAGATAATTGGATTTTTAACTGATTTTGTGTAATTTAACATGCTACCATTTATATCTTTATTTGTGGGCTTCAGTTGGGTTTTAGCTTGGAAAATTGATTTGTTGTGATTTGGAAGTTTCATTGCTGAAACTTAATAATTCTGTCACATGAATTTCTAATTACTGATGTTTCTGTTGAACTTGTAAAGTGATTTGTATGCTTAGTTTATTAAATAGATCTAATTACATGATTTGTATGTTTAGTTTATTGCTTAGTTGTAATCATTATTGTGATTAGAATAAACATAGATTATATTCTATGAGAATCCCCAAGCTAGAAATAGTTTTTTTAACTCTTATTTTTAAAAAACAATACAGTACTAACAACTTAATAATCCTGTCAAATGTGTATTTCTAATTACTGATGTATTAAAATCAGTTGTATTAAAATCTGATCTGATTATTATATATTTCTGTTAAACATGTAAAGTGATTTGTATGCTTAGTTTATTGCTTAGTTCTCAGAGCAGAGTTGAATGCTTACAGGTAGCTGGTTTTCTTATGGGTTGTGAGGAGATTAGTTTACTGCCTACTTTTATTAAATCTTATTTTTAAAAAACAATACAGTATTAACAACTTTATAATCTAGTTCCCTAGATACATTACACATCAAATCATAATAAACATAGATTATATTCTATGAGAATCCCCAAGCTAGAAATAGTTTTTTTAACTCTTATTTTTAAAAAAACAATACAGTATTAACTACTTAATAATCCTGTCAAATGTGTATTTCTAATTACTGATGTATTAAAATCTGATGTATTAAAATATGATCTGATTATTATATATTTCTGTTAAACATGTAAAGTGATTTGTATGTTTAGTTTATTGCTTAGTTCTCAGAGCAGAGTTGAATGCTTACAGGTAGCTGGTTTTCTTATGGGCTGTGAGGAGATTAGTGTACTGCCTACTTTTATTTAATCTTATTTTTAAAAAACAATACAGTATTTACAACTTTATAATTCTGTCAAATATTTCTAATTACTGATGTATTAAAATCTGATCTGAAGGTTTAAGTCTTTCTTGCCAAAGGCCAGAATGCTTGAAGAGGTCCCCAAATTGCAAAGGCTGACCGTTAAGAAGGTTTTAAGTCTTTCTTGCCTATTTTATTCTGTTCATTTTATCCTTTTGATAGTAGATAATTGGGTTTTTAACTGATTTTGTGTAATTTAACATGCTACCATTTATATCTTTATTTGTGGGCTTCAGTTGGGTTTTAGCTTGGAAAATTGATTTGTTGTGATTTGGAAGTTTCATTGCTGAAACTTAATAATTCTGTCAAATATGAATTTCTAATTACTGATTTTCTGTTCAACTTGTAAAGTGATTTGTATGCTTAGTTTATTGCTGCCTTAAATAATGTGTAACAGAAATAATGATTTGTATTCACTTTATTTTGAATACATCATGTTTTGAATAACTACAGTTCTAATATGAGAACCTTTTTGTTATTACAGGACTTACATTTCGGTCAATGAGGATCATTTCCAAGCTGTAAATGTCGTCGGACTTTCCAAACGCAGGATTATCCCAAAGCCGAACCACGCGGACTCGGAATGCCCACTCCGTTTTCGTAGGAACAATGTCTGCCAAGAGATCCAGGATGGGAACCATAATGCTGCAATTTTTTGACATATAAACGAAAGAACAGAAATCTTATTAGAACTATGCAAATACGTTTGTTTTCTTTTCCTTATCATCAAATGAGTGTAATAAGAATAAGAACTAAGCAAATACCTTAGGTTTTTTTTTTCCTCAGGTGCGTGTAAAAAAGGCAGCAATTGAAGCAAGTTTGCTGCCTTAAATAAATTGATTGCTTGTGGTGGTAACCCAAAAAAAAAAAAAAAATGCAGACCAGTGTAGTGCTTTGTCAAATCATCAGTCAGTTCTTTTTTTGAAAAATGCAGACCAGTGTACAAAATTCAGACCACAGTGTAAAAAATGCAGACCACATCGTTCCTTTTTTCAATATTTAAACTGGGTAAGAACCTGTGGAAAAAATGCAAGACCTGTCATTTCAAAAAGTGGTGTCTCGTCTGATTTAATGCAAAGGGTCAGATTTTTTGAACACATTCAAAAGTAAAATGAGGGAAATCTCGGTTGTGGGAGGCAAATTATTATCTTTGGAGGGAAGTACTTGGAGGGAAAAGTTGGGCCACTTAGCTTCTTTATAATAATAATAAGATGTCTGGGGATGTATATACTTTACAAAAATGTAGGCATGAAATGGTGGACATATATTATTTAACTCACTGAGATTGGACAATGGAGAAGAGGTTTTCCATGTTGGATTAAATCTAAAGAATAAAACCATGTTATTTCTTATTCTCTTGGACGCAGACTCGTGTTGAGGGATCTTATCAGGTACTTCTTTTAATTCTCAGTAGTCCTTAACTCCTTTGAGCAAGAAATTTCATGTGCCTCTGGATGTACATGCTTCACAAAAATGAGGCAGGAAATGGTGGACCTACTTTATTTACACACCGTGACTGTACAACAGGAGGAGGTTTACTGGGTTGGATTGAATCCAGGAACAAGTTGATTTCAGCTTCTTTTTGTCTTGGTTGGGGACTTGTGGTCTGTGATCTTAGCAGGTAATTGTAATCTATATATTATATAAAAGGAGCTAAGTCCAGCAAAAATTCCCGTTCAAAGTTTGGCTTAAATTCCCGCCCATGTGAAGCTTGCTGGGGAAGACTAATAAAGTAGGTTCACTTCAAATATCAAACTTGCTGGGGAAGACTAATAAAGTAGGTTCACTTCAAATATCAAATTTGACTAAACTTCAAAATTTGAAAATCACAAAATCTGAAAAGTTACAGAATCTGAAAAGAAGCCAGTTTTTCCATTTTCTGACCGGACTGAAAAAGTGACATTCCGGCCGATCCAGAACTCCGATCTACGATCGGCCACCGCCATCAGAACGGGCTCTTCAAGGAGAAGACTCGCCTAAAATTTTGGGGCGATCCGACGGTTGAAACAGAAGTTATTCACCGGAGAAGATATTGCTGGCGGACTGAAAAATCGCGATTCCGGCCAAACGGGAGCTCCAATCGCGAAACGGTCACCACCGTTGGGTTCGTGACGAGGAGGAGAAGCTTCCTGTGTTTTTTGACATTTTCCGATCTCCGACGACTGGGGCGGTTTCCGGCGGCGGCGGCGGTCCGGCGAGGCGTTTCCGGACAGAATCTTCAGCCCGACCTGCTCATCCCATTTCCGAAGTCCATTTTGCAAAAGCTAACATATCGCCGCCCACATCCATGACGAATCCGACCAATTGACTTGCCACCGCCCATAGTAAGTTTCGATTTGTTCATCAACTAAAAAGCTGTCATTTAACTGTATTATTTTCGAATTTATTGTATTTTGAGTATGCATTTGATTTGGTGAACTGTTATATATATCAATCAAGATTTTAGGGTAATAAGCACATCTTGACATTAGGATAGTATTCATTAATATTGTTTGTGTTTGCTTTGACTATTTATCCAATCTAGGGGTTAAGAAGCCAGCTGGAATGACTGAAGAAATTGAAAAGCACTTTGGTTCTGATTCCTCAAGACTTATCATGGTAATGAGATTTTCATGGACGATTAATAGGGTTTGAATGGCTATGGTAAATTTCACTAACATTGTCCGAACTTCACTAATATGTACGGATCTATCACCAATGCTTTAATCTAACATTTTACATTTTATTTTTTGCGTTCTATTTCTATTATCTGAACTTCACTTATATTCAATTTTTTCGAACTTTCAAAATTAAATAGACATTATTAATATTGTATGAAATTATTTATTGGCACATCATGATGTTTTCTTTTGGAATCATTCATAGAAATTACAGTTGCCGTGCATCGCACGGATAAGAACTAGTTCTTTCTAAATACTAATAGTATTTGTAATTCTTTGGGAGGATCAAATGTTATGTTCCTATTACCATGCTGTTGAAGCATTGGGGTTTTATGGTATTACTTTTAATAGATGATTCGTTCTGTCCAATCATGAAAGCATTTTTTTCGTTTCTCTTGTTGAGACTTTTAAGTTTGTTCTAATGTGGCTTCCTGTATCGAGTACCTTACCATTTCCCTCAACGTTACTTCTATTATCTTCGAAATTTTGCGCGCTTTCTGGTAGTTTAAGTTTGTAGAACTACCAATATTTTTGTTTTATCAATCATCTTATTCAATTTTTAGAATTCTCAAGTTTGAGCAAGTTGGAAGAAGTTCCATAAATCTTGCAAATTCACTAATCCTTTATGCTGAGCTGGTTCTTTTCCCATATGAGGCACTGTTGTCCTAGGAAGCACGGAAACTTCTACGGACCTAACATACATTAAAAACTTAAAAATAATTAAATACGAAAATGATGCTTTATACAAGCTAGTAATTTATACCCATATTTGGTCCGGTTGTGCAACATGTAACATATAGATTAGAACTTACAGATTTGAGTTGAGATTTGATTAATGAAAACCCCATAAAAAATTAAAGTCGTGCCAAAAATCTGTTGATAGAATACTACTCGAGAATTCAGAAATAAATTGTTCATTTATTTTGAAAAATCAAAATCTAACAAAATCTTGACTACAATTTCAAAGCTTCATGCAGTGTTTGGTGGCCAATTAAATTGGTTTAAATTGATTTATTTGAGTTTTCTAAGTAAAAAGTGTGGTTAAAAATTGAAGAGAAAATAAAAAAAACGATTGATAAAGAGTATAAATTGCAAAACATAATAAAAAGAATAACTCTTAATTTAAACATTTTCATGTTAATTTAAAGCACATTAATAAAATATTTGGATGAAAATTATCATCAAGGATTAAATGGGTTAATGGAATGATGGGACATACTTGTGATAGGATGAGTTTGAAGACATACTTGTGACAATAAGTAAAAATTATAGGCGTTTATAGTAACTAGCCCTTGTTTTATTTACTTTTTAAAAAAAAAAAAGAAATTTCTACAGTGTTCAATATCAATAATCCATTAAAAGTTGAGCCCATAGTATTTGACTTTTCAATCAAATTTCAATTTTCAACCATCTATTCTCCTAAAAATTACTATTTTTTTTTAAAATCATTTTTAAACAATACCAAACACACACTAAATGAGGTGCATGTATAAAATTGTGGAGTAAGGCCTTCTTTGCTACCCCCCCCCCCCCCTTTTTTTTCTAACTTATATATTCATCAAATTCATTTTTAATCATACATTTCTATGAAATCCACCATTTTTCACTCTTTTCAATCACACATTTTTTAAAAAATTCGAAATTTTCCAAAATTTCCCAAAAACTACATTCACCAAAGTAACTCAATATGACGAGGATTATTCCTCCTAACAATGAATTTGACATATAAATCTGGTAAATGGTCAGAGTCTTAGTTTAAACTAACCTAACTCTTTAAATTTATTAAATTATTTTAAAATCATTATGCCAATATCGAAACACACCTAATTAGCTCTAATTTTTAAGATATAATTCCCCTCAAATAGCTAAAAGTTCACTGCGGAAGAAGCGAGAAAGTGATGTAAAATGTAGAATAATTATTGATGGTTATTTGTTATGACCAGAATACATAGATATGTCTTATTTAGTCTAAAATGATTTATTTTACTTTTATTGCAACTCTTATTTTGAATCCTATAAATAGTGCCTTAGTAACTTAATAGGATATATACAAATTTATTGATTTCTTTACTCTTTTTTCTCTAATTTATAACACATTATCAACATTATTCTTTCAAAATCAAGTGAACTAGTTAGAAGTGTATCTAGTGGCGGATCCAGACATTTTCTTCAGCACACGCGGATATCAATAAAAAATTCCAGCATGGGCAGAATTCAGTAAAATAATTGTATTTTTCTGTTATCTTATATATCGATACATGTATCGGTAGATATCGATTTGTATCGATACATGAGATACTAAATCAGTATTATTTGAATGTTTAAAGAAATCCTTACTCTTGTTTATGTGGTCTTTGACTTATTAATAATCTAGTCTTGACAAATAATAATACGTCAACTACTTGTTAAAAGACACAACACATAATTATATCCATTTGACTTGACTTAAGAAGATGAAATTAAAGTAACTTGAATATTACTTCAATCTGGATTATATAAGAATTTACTTGTTTATGTGCGATCCATGAATATGCGGACTTGTTGTTCACTGATATCTCGCTAAGCGAAATATCCCCGCAAGTGCACGGGTCATGAGAAGTAATAAAGTGGACCTAGGAGTCCGGATTATCGTCCCACGAGGACTGCTATTAATTACCGAAATGTGTTAGTTCTAAACCTTATTTGAATGAACAAAATAATTTGATGTTTGAAATCTAAAACAAAAAAAATCAATTAAAGAATTAAATTGCGAAATTTGTTTTGTTTTTAAAAACGATTGTAAAATAGTTGGGATTCACGATTTCACCTAACCAATTAAATTAACTCCAATTCCATGTTTTATTTCCTAATTATGTACTCAGTCGAATTCACTAATTTATATTGAAATTCCTCTCTCGAGTTTAAATCAATTCTACTTACATAAGTCAACAATGTATCTTTACAGCGGGTCTGAATATTTCTTATCTAGATGCAATAAATACAAGAATTCACACACGACCGCAATAATAATAAGAGTATATCTCTATCTCTCGTTCAATTATCGGATTTATTACCATGTTCTAAATTATTAACTCACATCTCGGATTATGGAAATAATTCAATATATCATGAACTGGTGATCAAGCAATTCAAGCATTAAGAACAATAATAAATCAATACATGCAACAAAACATTAAAACAACGGAATTTGAAATTAAAATAATATGATTAGACTACATCGTTCATCCCAACATAGAATTTAGTTACACATCATCAATAAAGAACAATAATAATAAAAATTAACGTTCATTAAAAATAATATAAAGAATGGAAATCTTGCACCAAGTTTTGATTCTTTAATTATCTTCAATTCACGCCCCTTTGCGATGCTTGATTCCCCAAGAATTTGATATTGATTTCTCGATTGTGGCTCGTTCTTTGGAGAGGCAAATGTCTGATTTTCGTGCCTCATGTGTAGTATATATAGGTTTTGGAGAAAACTTAGGTCAAAAAGAGAGAATTCTGTTGAAAATCGCGAGAAAAAGCCCCCAGTCGGCCCAGCTTGATAAGGACGCGATCGCGTGGGTAAAACCCTAGTGATCGCGTGGAATACATTAAAACTCTCGGGTTACAATTTTGTGTCTTCTCGCGATCGCGTGGTATGTATCCAGCGATCGCGACTTCCATCTTTTTTCGGCTGTGTAAGTTGGTCCCTGACTTTTAATTGCACCTTCAATCCTCAACTTTCAATTGTTGCAATTTAGTCCCCAAACTTTATCTTCTTCTCGATTTGCCCATTTAAGCTTTTAATTCATTCAATTAGGTCCTCCAACCTCTGATTCGTTCATTTTGGCACATTGCATCTTTCCGGTTGACGTCACAAACTTATCAATTGCTCGTTTTAACTCCAATCAACATCCAATTATACATTTTTTTCATCAATTACTTCATTCTTCATCTTATGGGATATTTTCTGCAAAGTAAACAAATAAACACAAATTAAATAGCATATATTCTAAAGTGATAATAATTTATTCTAATTTAGACGTACAAATAAGTGTATAAAACACACTTATCACTTGTCTTCATGTGGATTGACTTGACTTGTGTGTCGTTAAGCAATCTTAAATAATACTTCGTGACATACTTTCATTACACATTGCATTAAAAAGGATTTTCATGTTTTTCCTTATACATTGCATAGAAAGGAATTTCTTGATATTATAGTCACTCTATCCTACTTATCTTGATATACGTGTCACAAAATTCGATAATTGAATCACGATGTGATTACACTTATTAATGAATTTCTGGATCTCGACTCCCTGCTTGAAACCCGTGGTATAGAAATCACGCTTGTAAAAGAACTCGTGGAATAAATTCCACCCTTGAACTAGGGGTTACATTCCCTGCTTGTGCGCGCTTGGGATAATAGTTTATTCGTAATATTGGTCCCATTAAAAATTATGCTATCTTGAAAAGACATGAATTTGCATCAGCCATGATTATATGAACTTGACTCAACTTGAATATATATGTCTTGCCTCGACTTATCTTGATTATATGACACGAGTATAGGAATTAACTGGTTTAAATATATAAGTCCTGTTGATCTTCATTATATGAAGTTTGACTTGACTAGAATATGTGAATTTGACTTGATTTGAATTTATGAAATTGACTTGACTGGACTGTATATAACATAAAATACATATAATCTAAATTGACTTGACTTGAACTTGACTTAGGACTGTACTTGATTTGGATATATGGCTTTACATAAATATATGCTTGACTGATTTAATAAGTAAAATTTGCACGAATCTTAAATATGTGAGGTTGGCTTACCTACGTGCAATAACACATGTGCACCATACTTCACTCATTGAGCTAGTGTTTGCTCATTTCACAACATATCTAATATTTCAGGTAATAATAAAAATGAAAAGGGGATTGACAGGGATCTTCAGACGGCAAGACAGATAGTGCTGCGCTAGGTGACGACCTATGAGTTGTGGATTCATTGAATAAGTTCTTATGTTTAAACTGTCAAACTCATTATTTTATTATTGTTACTATTTATTTAAAAGATTTTAAGGTCAAGATTTTATATTAAATGTTTTATCATTACTTTTTAAATGAATGGACTTTATTTTAAAAGTAAAGTTATTTTGAAATCTCAGTTTATTGACGTCGTTTACGTTACTAACGATTGAAAAGAAAGATAAAAGTATTTCCGAAAATTATCGTGCGCCACGTATTGACATCGAAATTTGAAAATGAAAGAAAAATTGGGCTGTGCGTCACAAGAACAATTTCAATAAAAATGTTATATAGCCATAAAATACGACTTGTTGCATGTGAAATTTTCAAAGAAGTGACATGATATGTGCGAATAAAATTATAATCTAATCGCTAACTTGAGCTCTTTGATATACCAATAAGTGAAATCAAAATTTAAAATTCTCATCTCGGTATTTTAATTTGATAGTATTTTTTGATGTACCAGTTGATCGAGGTATGTTGAAATTCCTAGCGAAACGATTACAAATTATATTTGTGATAAATAATATATATTTAAATGATTGACTATACTCCATTCAATTGATAATTGCATTATAAAAGATGTCTAAAATATACAAGTATAATAATTGAAATATTTACTATGCCTAAAAACAAATCACTGTGGAATGAAATGCGATTGAGTGTACAAAATTAGATCACATGAAGAATGATACAAATGACCCTATATCACACAAAATGTTGAAATTGAAATCATGGCAGTTCATTTTCAAGATGCAAATTCATAATTAATTGTTCACCACAGGGAATCATGTTTGATTGTTTGTCGAAGTGGATGAGTCACTTATAGAGTAGGAAAATGCATTCGGCAGATTAGTAAATACTGATTATAAAACATGATTTGGTGTAGTATGTTCAATAATGATTAAGTCTGTGTTCGGAAAACGCCAAGAAACATGTTTTTAAATATATTTTTTACACAATTTTTCAAGTCACTTTTTAACCACACATATTTTCTTTATCCAATTTTCAATCACATATATTACCTAGAAAACATAAAAAAATATGTTTTTAAAACACTTTCTAGTTTCCAAATAGAGCCTAAAAATATGATATATTTTTTCAAAGTTGAAAAGTAGAATTAAATTTATTTTTGAATAAATAACAATATGAGCCAATAGAAAATTATACGAAGTTCATCACAAATGATATATTCGGTGAACATATCAAGATTGCAAAGATTAACAACATGGGCATTGTTATGTGAGATCAATATAATTATAACGTTCCCGTGAGGGAAGCTAATACATATTATATTCTTTTTTCTTTAATTGAGGTTTTGTCCACGGGATTTCATAGCAATATTTTTAATGAGGCAGTTATTATGACGTGTTGATAACAAGAATGTACTCGTTTTCTTTTATTAAGATTTTATTTCAAAGGATTTGTCAAGTAAAAGTTTTAATGGGGAATTATCACAACTATCTACGAGTTATTATTTAGCAAACACGTCCTCAAATTATAGTGAAATGTTTGCAACCAATGAAGAAAGTCAAATACAATATATAGTCAACATTTGAAGAATGATTTCAAATTTTGTGATGTTGACTATTTACATAATGACTTTCATACATGCATATTTCAAAAAACTGATGATATCAATGCTAAAAAAATTTGCTCATGTGACAATATGTCTAATTTATTTTATTTATAAAAGCACTGTCAACATCTATATTCAAGAAATTAGTTTATAGCGTCTAATCAATGATTTACAGCAATCAATATTAGATGGAATGTATGTACTCTTTTTCTTTAATCTATTTTTTCCCATTGAGTTTTCCTGACAAAGTTTTAATGAGTTTTTTTCTCTAAAAAATGTTCTGAGCTTAATGCGATCAAGATATTGGCAGGGGATTCATTATAGTAAAGATGTCGTTGATATTGAGTCGACTATAATACATCATTTTCTTTATACTTCAAAATCATAACAATTAATTTTATTCTTTTTTTCTCAATTTAATTTTTTCCACAGATTTTTTATCAAATAAGATTTTTATCGAGCCAGTTGTTGTGTAAATAATCATCAAAGGAGAGAGTTGTAAAATGTAGGATAATTATTGATGATTGAATACATAAATATGTCTTATCCAGTCTAGAATGATCTATTTTATTCTAATCGTAACTTTTATTTTGGATCCTATAAATAGAAGACGTTAGTAATCAATTAGATATATATATATACAATTTTTTTTTTTGATTTCTCAATTCTCTACTTGTTTTCTCTCTAACTTATCATAGGAAGAATAAATATTGTACTGTGCCATTTTTTCTTAAATATAAAATAGAGTAACCACAGTCATGGTCATAACTGCCGCGCCTGCCTGGAACCAAGCTATTGGTTGTATCAAAAACATTACTCCACATTTGGCTTATGTTTGATAAGGATTAAAATTTAAACTTTAATCCAAGTTAAAGTTAATAATTAATTTTGATCAAATATATTATGAGATCCGGAACTAAAATTCACGTATTTTATTATTTTTTTATCAAAATTTATTAAAAATCTGATTTTATAATTTGTTTGACAAGATTTTATTTATAAATTTTGCTCATAACGGGTTAAATATCAACATCTCATTGAACTATTTTTCTAGAAGTCAATAATTTCGAGAAAAAGGGCTCTGTCGGGGGGGGGGGGGGGGACATCATTTACCAAGATGGAGGTCTTGGGTTCGATTCTTCTGGGGAGATTTTGGTGGGTTTGTAGTTGTATATAGGAATTTGTCAAAAATAAAAAAAAAAAAAAGGTCAATAATTTCTATTGATCGAAATTCCTCCCACAATTTATTACTTTTAAAAAGTCTGAATAATGCAATATTGGCACCACGCTATTTATATCCATATTATAAATGAGTTGCCAACTTCTATATGAGTTGTATATAAAAATTTATAGTTGTCTAATTTTGATTGAAATAACAATTAGATCACAATTAATTAGATTAAACTTTACTATTTTCAATACTGTTATTAGTTAGATGAATCTGGCTATCGCAGTTTTGTCAGAACGGTAAAGTATAAACTGACGTATGTGAAGTCCTGTTATAAATAGAATGAAACAGACTATTAAAGATTTATCTGGACAAAAAACGTGAAATTTTGTTTAGCGCAAATCCAGATGATTCTTGTTATCCTAGATCCATTTGGATTATAGATCGTGAACATAACAGTTTAAGCGATGCAGAATTATAAAGAGATTTGAACACAATATTTGAGTTTAACGTGGGAAAAACCCTAACAGGGAAAACCCACGTGTCCGTACCCTGCAGAAAAAAATCAATCACTAATAAAAAAAGAGATTACACAGTTCAATCTAAGTTACAAGATAAATTTACGCATAAACTTATCAAACACCCAAGAATTAAATGAATCACTCCCTGATTCTTCTATGGCGTGTAATATGAGCGGCGTTCCACCACTCTTCAGTAGCTTTCCTTGACACTGCAACAGTACTTCAGTAACTTCGAACTCCCGTTCGATCTTGATTCAAACCTCCCGTTTGTTCTTTGCTTGAAGGTCTTTTCTTCCATTAGTAATTGATTACTCCTCCCGGAGAACTGTTTCAGTTTGACGTTTAAAGTCTTTATTTTGCACAAAAGAATAAGCTCAGATTCTTTAAGATTATAGTGCAAAGAGGAGAAGTCGCCATAGAAGGAATTCGTTTATGTTGCACAACACTAAATTTTCGGCTTCACTGTCACGAGAGAAAACGTCCAGGTCTTCTCTCTTTATAGGCACACGAGTTTCTTGTCCACCAAGAAACCTAGATATGTACAATCTCTATTTTTTGCAATAAGATAATTACAAGTTAAATAGAGATAAGGTAAGAAATCAAAGATAATTATGAAATAAAGAATCTTACTATCAGTGAATCACTTACCAACCAAGTGATATGCACAAACTTGGGCACCAAGAAATAAGGCCAAGATTTTCGATCAATCTAAGATTTTCTCTATTTTGAATTCTTATCTGAATGATAAGTGATAAGATAGAATTTTAGTCCAAGTAAAATATTATCATAATTCTATCATAAAAGATAAGTGATGCAATTTCTCTTCAAACATTATCAATTAGCACAAGATAATTATTCCAATAAATTTTGGAGATAAGTATAATTACAAGTTCAAGTAATTATCATGTAATTTAATTAAACTTAATAAATTACTAAACACATGTATTTAGTAATAAAATTAAATTTACCTAATTACAGACATGTAGGAAAATAGAAAATGCCAATAAACATAACTTAAAATAAGTTAACAGTATAAATGGGAAAAAAAAAATTAAATTCGATCTGAAAAATCTTTATCGACTGATCGGATTTGGATCGGGGGTGATCCGATTCTCGATTCGGCTTATTTTTTAAAAATTTTAAAAAATTAATTATTAAATCTAAAATATATAATCTTTTATTGAATTTGGCACAAAATCTCTAATTCTCTATATATGTATTATTTTGTTGTATGAGTTGAATATTATATTAATTGTTTTATGAATTATGTATTGATTTTTTGATCGTTAATGAATATAGATAATGAAAATTTTTTAATGTTTGTTCTGATTCGAAATTTTGCTAGGCGAATTTGAATCAGCACCGATTCACCCCGTTTGTCATCTCCCTTTGTTTGATAATTCTGTTTGATTTATAAACTGATTTATTTATGATTTCTAGATAAAAAATAGTAGTTAAAAATTGAAAAGAAAAAATGTATGTGGTTAAAAATAATTTAAAAAATCGTTTAATTTATAAACCTGTTTATTTGGGTTATCAAGTAGAGGCTAGAGTTGTCAATTAGAAGTTGTGTAGAAATGACTAGTCCAATCCAATATAAGCCATGCCACAACTTTCTCTCTCCTCCTTTACCTTAGAATTAGATAACGAATTATGTGCCCCCAGAGCACATCTTCCAGTGATAAAGGAGAGGGATGAAAAAGTGCCCAACGCAATTGGGTGCGGGTTCGAATCCTGAAATAATGAATTTGTGTCCTGTGGTAAGTTGGAGTTATGACTTACCACACCTCCAACCTGACTCTGAGAGGCATAACTTGTGATTTATTTTCTTAACCAATGACTAGGGTAATGTTGGTTAGGGTTTTCAAGGTGTGGGCTACACTTTTTTTTTTAGATAACGAATTATGCTAAATTTCCTCGTCGCTCACCCCGGGATGACACCTCACTCACATGGGTGTGGGGTCCACACATTGGGGGCTCCACGCCTATATGAGTGAGGGGTCATCCTTGGAGGGTGAACGTCGAGAGGAGTGTAGCATTTCACTTAGATAACAGGACATGGGATCTAGGGTCTCTTAAGATTGGAGTTCAACCTTTTTAGATACCATATGTGACGACCCGAATTCTCGACCATTCGAGTGCCACAAAAAGTGACTCATATCATATTATCGAGACTTAAATAGTAATGTAAAATTATTCAAAAGAATAATTAGAATCCCATAATTTTATTTGTGAATAAAAATAGAACATAATTTTCTTACATAAAGTTCAACATAATTATCTCATCAATCTTAACCACTTTTGCCACTTCCATGTTGACCGCCTCGAACCTTCAATTATCTGAAAATGGTAAATATCGTGGAGTGAGATTTATAAAATCCCAGTAAGTATACCAAGCATAAATTTTCTTTTGAATGCATATGGATCATTTCCATCATAACATAGGATAGGATTGAAATATTCATAAACATAGGGAGACACAAGAATTTTACCGAACTTAAATGGCAAGAATTCTTATGTGTAGCGCTACTAAACTCCGGTCCCCTTAGCATAATCATAAACATATCATATGGAACCCATAACAATTTTGTGAGATTGATTTCATAGCAATGATCCAAACATTTTCATAAAAACATAAGATATACTTACTTGTCATAAAAACATACTTACTTTTCATAAAAACATAAGGTATACTTACTTGTCATAAAAACATACTTACTTTTCATAAAAACATAAGGTGTATTTACCTTTCATAAAAACATACTTACTTTTCATAAAAACATAAGGTGTATTTACCTTTCATAAAAACATACTTACTTTTCATAAAAACATACTTACTTTTCATAAAAACATAAGGTGTATTTACCTTTCATAAAAACATACTTACTTTTCATAAAAACATAAGATATACTTACTTGTCATAAAAACATACTTACTTTTCATAAAAACATAAGGTGTATTTACCTTTCATAAAAACATACTTACTTTTCATAAAAACATAAGATATACTTACTTGTCATAAAAACATACTTACTTTTCATAAAAACATAAGGTGTATTTACCTTTCATAAAAACATACTTACTTTTCATAAAAACATAAAATATACTTACTTGTCATAAAAACATACTTACTTTTCATAAAAACATAAGGTGTATTTACCTTTCATAAAAACATACTTACTTTTCATAAAAACATAAGATATACTTACCTTTTAAAAGATTAAAATGAAGTGTAGTAGTAAATGGACCAAAACTTTCTTGACCACCTTGAATTTCTCTTACTTGTGGATTTTGTCAAGAGATTGGAAATAAGTGTATATGTGTAGAGTTGTGTGTAAAAGAGATGGGTTTAAATAGATGTATAAAGTTGGCATATTGTAAACACAATCATTCAATTCTATTAATTTTAACACATCATTTTCTTAAAGTAAAGCACCATTCATATACTTTTCCATATTTATACAAATAATATGCTCTTCATGATTATATATAATGGAGTATATAAATCATTCATATACTTTTTCATATTTATACAAATATTATGCTCTTCATGATTACATATAATGGAGTCTTATCAATCATTCATATACTTTTCCATATTTATACAAATATTATGCTCTTCATGATTATATATAATGGAGTATATAATTCATTCATATACTTTTCCATATTTATACAAATAATATGCTCTTCATGATTATATATAATGGAGTATATAATTCATTCATATACTTTTCCATATTTATACAAATATTATGCTCTTCATGATTACATATAATGGAGTCTTATCAATCATTCATATACTTTTCCATATTTATACAAATATTATGCTCTTCATGATTATATATAATGGAGTATATAATTCATTCATATACTTTTCCATATTTATACAAATATTATGCTCTTCATGATTACATATAATGGAATCTATCAACCATTTATATACTTTTTCATATTTATTAAATTAAGATTCTCATAATTATTATATATAATGGAACCTCTCATGCTTGCATATATTTTCTTAATTTAAATAATAAAAGTAATTTTTGTACAAATAAATATTGGGATAACATTGAATTAAGTACTTAGACTTAATATACTTTAAATCAAGAGAATGGAGATATTTTTAGAAATTCGGAATTTAATTTAAAATCGAACGATCTCGATTATTTCTTGACTTGGCTATACGAATACGTCGTGGCGTTAACTTAATAAAAATGGGTGAAATAGTAGCGACACGATTTTCTATTAAAATAATTATTAATCGCGTAAAAATTCTTGGTCGCTACACCATATTTATTTTAAAATACTTTTATATTATTGACGGAACTGTTTGTTTGAACAAATATGGTAAAAAATACTCTCTCTGTTCCGAGAAGATATGTTTGTTTATTTTTCACATATGTTAAAAAAATATAATCAATGTAATTGAAAATTGAAAATTTTCTTTTAATTTATTAATATATTCCTACATTAAATAACGTAATAAATATGATTATTTTATTTGTTGACAATATTGAACATTAAATAAAGGCATATTAGAAAACTTAAAAATATATAGACTTTTAATAAGGGTAATTATATTCACACCACACTTTTTTATATCTACACCGCATTTTAATTGCAAGAAAGATCTTCAATGTTCATTTATTTTTGCTTTTGTGTCCTCAACTCTTTTTAATTGCATTATTATTTATAACATTCGATTAATTAACATATTTTTTTTTAATCACGACTTCTTTTCAAATATTCTACTAATTTGCATTGAAAATATGTGCAAATATTTTGTTTAATTTTTGTATTAGTTATTTATGTTGATTATTTAAAAGTATGATAGATAAATAAGTATTTTTCGCACTCGTAACAAATATTTTAAATGAAAACCGTTTCTAAAGATAAGATGTGAAAATTAATAAAAAGTTAATAAAAAAATTATAAAATAAACTTGGCAAGATAAATGTAAAAATAAGGAAAAATTAAGGATCTTCATTGTAATTAAAATGTAGTGTGGATAACAAAAAACGTGGTGTCAATATATTTACCATTTTAATAATGAAAGTAACTTATAATTTGGACGAACAAATAAGGAATACAAGCCTATTTTCACGGGACGGATGGAGTAACAATTAAGCCTATGTTGACTCTCATTTTTTCAATTTTTTTTCCTCGTACTATTTTTAAATATTACATTTACACAATAAAATATTCTACACATAATTCATTTTTTTCATATTTTTAATCCCACATTTTCTAAAATTCAAGCCTCCGTTTGGCAAATTTGTTTAAAAACAAGTTTTTTCTACACAATTTTCAAACAACTTTTTAACTACATATATTTTGTTTCACAACTTTTTAACCTCATATCTTATCTCGAAAATAAAAAAAAAATATGTTTTTAAACACAAAAAATTTAACAAACAGAATAAAAGACATTGTGACATAACATATATATATTAGGTAGTGAAAAAGTAAGTGATGAGTAATTATTTACACTATTCAATGTATGTTCGATATGTCATAATCTATATCTATATATATATCTATATTATATATTAAAGCAGAACAGCCGTCAAAATTTTTCCCGCCCATTTTCAGTTTCTATTTTTGGAATTTTTTTTTTTTTTTTTTCAATTGAATTTCCGGAATTGGAAAATGAGTTGTTGACAATTAATGAGACATTTAACGTGGGAAAGTGTGTAATGCATTGTAAATAGGCACTTGACTACATGTATTGAATGCTAATAGTTTGTATGTATATATATATATATATATATATATATATATATATATATATATATATATATATTATTTTAGGGAACTATATTCATAAAACACATTTTTTTAAATTTACACCATAGTTTAATTGCGAGATAGATCTTCGGTGTTTGTTTAGTTTGCTTTTATATCCTTAACTTTTTTTAATCGCATTGTTATTTATAACATTCAATTAATTAATAAATTTTATTTCTAATCGCAATTTCTATTCAAATATTCTGCTAATTTGCATTGAAAGGATGTGCAAATATTTTTTTTAACTTTTGTATTAATTATTTATTTTGATTATTTAAAAATATGAGAGATAAATAAGTGTTTTTTTTTCAATTGAATTTCCGGAATTGGGAAATGAGTTGTTGACAATTAATGAGACATTTAATGTGGGAAAGTGTGTAATGCATTGTAAATAGGCACTTGATTACATGTATTGAATGCTAATAGGTTGTCTATATATATATATATATAATATAATATATTATTTTAGGGAACTATATTCATACAACACATTTTTTAAAATTTACACCATAATTTAATTGCAAGATAGATCTTCGGTATTTGTTTAGTTTTGCTTTTATATCCTTAACTTTTTTTAATCGCATTGTTATTTATAACATTCAATTAATTAATAAATTTTATTTCTAATCGCAATTTCTATTCAAATATTCTACTAATTTGCATTGAAAGGATGTGCAAATATTTTTTTTAACTTTTGTATTAATTATTTATTTTGATTATTTAAAAATATGAGAAATAAATAAGTGTTTTTCGCCAACAAAACAAATATATTGAACAAAAATCGTCTCAAAAGACAAGATGTAGAAATTAATAAAGAGTTGATGATAAAAAAATTATAAATTTTTTTAATATAACTGTTATAATTTGAAGTAGTTTTATTGTTTGTAAAATTTTAATAATTATTTTAATATAATATTATTTTTTATGCATTTTGTATACTGGATAAATTATGTATAAGTATTAAAAATTAACAAGCACTTATCAAAATTCATATCGTTAAATTGTAACTTCCGTACATCATTTTTGTTTTCCAGTCTAAAATACTTTCCAAAAATTGAAATGCATTAATATTCATCATTAATTGCTTTATAAAAAATAAATTTTATAAAGAAATTAATACGTTTGGAAAACTACACATTAACTTTGAAAAACAAAAATAGCTTTATTTTTTCTTACATTATTTGTGCATTAATTAGATTAATATTTTATTAAACTTTAATATTTGTTCTTTTTTGTTTAGTTAAAAATATTAGTGACAAATAAGTTTGTTTACACTTCTTAATAGATTTTTTTTTTCCAGAAAGCAGTAATTTTTTTTTAGAAAACGGTGACTATTCATTTTTTTAATTATTTGAATTAAACTTGCTTGCATCAACGTAAGAGGTACTGATGATAATTAATAATTTATTGAAACTAAAACTAATTATTATGTCATCACATTGATATACATTTGAATGGTATTATGGAAATCATTTTACATAGTGAAATTAATTACTATGTTATGGATAACGTGTTGACTGCATTTGGTCCCTGTTTGAGACCCATTATTTGGAATAATGTGATTTGGAATAGTAAATTTTTTAGAAAATGTGTAGTTAAAAATTGGAGAATATTTTTGGATTTATGTGTAGATTATTTTATTGGTATAATGTGTGGTTGAAAATGAGTTTTTAAAAAATGAGATTTAAAAATAATAGGTACCAAACAGGAGCTTGATAATGCGTTTAGTGCAATGGGAAATGAAATTAAAATTATTAAGGACGTTCATTTTAATACTTAAAAACGCAACTCCAAACAATGTGCAAATATCTGTTATTTTCGATAAAAAATAATATCAATTTTTATCGAACAACAACTTCATTTTTTTTTTTTTTGTGAAAAAATGTGGAAAACTTAATAACCATTTACTACTTAAATATATAAATTGATTTTTATTACTCAAAGAAGCTATTATAATTTGAAGTAGTTTTATTGTTTGTAAAATTTTATTAATTATTTTAATATATTATTTTTTATGCATTTTGTGTACGGGAGAAATCTTAATATATTATTATTATTATTATTATTTTATTATATATATCTATATTATATATTAAACCACAACAGCCGTAAAAAAAATTTCCCACCCATTGTCACTTATTTTTTTTTTGGAAACCTTCTGTTTTTTTTTCCTGATTTTCGATACAATTGTTTAACATTAATTATCAACTTGAATATGTATTGGAATAGGTGGAAGACGTGTCATGCCAGTGACTTTTCATTTGTTGATGTTGAATTGATTAATGAGGTGTGGATGGGAAATGGCTTTTCATTTTCCCATTTCATATTAAATGCTCGATGCAATTTTTTGCTGGCCGAACTTAAGTATTAATACATTTTTTTGAATAAAACAAATATAAGATTAATTTTAATAATTGTCTAAAAATTATATGATCTAAAATTCTCGGTATAATTTTTTGACCTTCAGTGTTATCCAGTTGCCATGTCATGATAATTGCAAGATTTGCGTAAGTATTATTTTAACTACTTGATTTTATATGTAAAACTATAATGTTATTGGTTAAGAATGAATAATATTTTTTTAATAATTCTTAATTTTAATAGTTTTGTAAAGGTTATATGGTACGATTTTTGCTATAATTTTTTTACTCCAACATTGTCGATTGTTATATCATGATATTTGCTAGATTTATGAAATTGTTATTTTGACCACTTGATTTTATAGGTGAAAATATAATTTTATTGGTCAAATGCAAATATTTGTGGGTTAAGATTCAGCACGCTTTTATAATTATTATGATTCTTATTTTTGAGTGAAAAATTTAAAGCTTAAATACGAGAGGAGAATGCATAAACCATTAGAAATATATTAATACATTCCACACAATCAATATTGTATCCATAATATTAAATAAAAAACATGATACACCATTAAATAAACTACTAAATTTGGATTTTCTTTGAAGTTGACAATAACTCATAAAAATTATTGAAATTAACAATCATTTTTATTGGTCAAATACAAATATTTGCTCTTAAGATTAAACAAAAACTTATAATTACTGTGATTGATGTTTCTGAAAGAAATTTAGATAAAATGTTAAATACGTGAGGAAATTGCAAAAATTGTGGTTAAAAGCGAATAATATTCTTTTAATCATTTTTAATTTTAATAGTTGTGTGAAGATTATATGGTATACCATTTTTGTTATAATTTTTTTGTCACCAACGTAGCATTTTGTCATATCATGATAATTGCTAAATTTATGTAATTATTATTTTGACTACTTGATTTTATAATTAAAAATATATTTTTATTGGCTAATACAAATATTTGTGGGTTTAAGATTAAGCACACATTTATAATTATTGTGATTTATATTTTTGAATCAAAATTGGAAAAACATAAATACGAGAGGCATAAATCATGAGAAATAATTGATACATTCCACAATATATTTATATTTGGCGAATACTTTAGTATTATTTACCAATGTATTAAGTAAAATACTAAACTATCCGACAAACATAGCATCCTCAATATCTCACTTATTTTTATTTATGGATTAAAATGGTGTAGTATTGAATTTATAATGCTTATACTAAACTTAAAAGAAAAGTGTTGACATATTTTATTACAAATCAAATTTGTATTTTCAATTGGAAAATTGCATTCGTACAGGACCTGTACCTGTAGGATTACTCTTTTCAATATACCAAAATTATTCACTAATTTTACAATATATTTTGTACGATACAATATCCGTGCATCGCACGGGTGATGCACTAGTATATATAAAAACAGAAGTGCCGTCAAAATTTTTTCCCGCCCATTTGCACTTTCTATTTTTGGATTTTTTTTTTCAATTGAATTTCCGGAATTGGGAAATGAGTTGTTGACAATTAATGAGACATTTAATGTGGGAAAGTGTGTAATGCATTGTAAATAGGCACTTGACTACATGTATTGAATGCTATATATATATATATATATATATATATATATATATATATATTATTTTAGGGAACTATATTCATACAACACATTTTTTTAAATTTACACCATAGTTTAATTGCAAGATAGATCTTCGGTGTTTGTTTAGTTTTGCTTTTATATACTTAACTTTTTTTAATCGCATTGTTATTTATAACATTCAATTAATTAATAAATTTTATTTCTAATCGCAATTTCTATTCAAATATTCTGCTAATTTGCATTGAAAGGATGTGTAAATATTTTTTAAAACTTTTGTATTAATTATTTATTTTGATTATTTAAAAATATGAGAGATAAATAAGTGTTTTTCTCCAACAAAACAAATATATTGAACAAAAATCGTCTCAAAAGACAAGATGTGGAAATTAATAAAGAGTTGATGATAAAAAAATTATAAATTTTTTTAATATAACTATTATAATTTGATGTAGTTTTATTGTTTGTAAAATTTTAATAATTATTTTAATATAATATTATTTTTTATGCATTTTGTATACGAGAGAAATTATGTATAAGCATTAAAAATTAACAAGCACTTATCAAAATTCATATTGTTAAATTGCAACTTCCGTAGATCATTTTTGTTTTCCAGTCTAAAATACTTTCCAAAAATTGGAATGTATTAATATTTATCATTAATTGCTTTATAAAAAATAAATTTTATAAAGAAATTAATACATTTGGAAAACTACACATTAACTTTGAAAAACAAAAATAACTTTACTTTTTCATGCATTATTTGTGCATTAATTAGATTAATATTTTATTAAACTTTAATATTTTTTTTTGTTTAGTTAAAAATATTAGTGACAAATAAGTTTGTTTACACTTCTTAATAGATTTTTTTTTCCAGAAAGCAGTAATTTTTTTTAGAAAACGGTGACTTTTCATTTTTTGTAATTATTTGAATTAAACTTGCTTGCATCAACGTAAGAGGTACTCATGATAATTAATAATTTATTGAAACTAAAACTAATTATTATGTCATCACATTGATATACATTTGAATGGTATTATGGAAATCATTTTACATAGTGACATTAATTACTATGTTATAGATGACGTGTTGACTGCATTTGGTCCATGTTTGAGACCCATTATTTGGAATAATGTGATTTTGAATAGTAAATTTTTTGGAGAATGTGTAGTTAAAAATTGGAGAATATTTTTGGACTTATGTGTAGATTATTTTATTGGTATAATGTGTGGTTGAAAATGAGTTTTTAAAAAATGAGATTTAAAAATAATAGGTACCAAACACGGGCTTGATGATGCGTTTAGTGCAATGGGAAATGAAATTGAAATTATTAAGGATGTTCATTTTAGTACTTAAAAATGCAACTCCAAACAATGTGCAAATATCTGTTATTTTCGATAAAAAATAATATCAATTTTTTATCGAAAAACAACTTCATTTTTTTTTTGTGAAAAAATGTAGAAAACTTAATAATCATTTACTACTTAAATATATAAATTGATTTTTATTACTCAAAGAAGCTATTATAATTTGAAGTAGTTTTATTATTTGTAAAATTTTATTAATTATTTTAATATATTATTTTTTATGCATTTTGTGTACGGGAGAAATCTTATGTTTTTTTGTGGTTTTTTTTTTCCTGATTTTCGATACAATTGTTTAACATTAATTAGCAACTTGAATATGTATTGGAATAGGTGGAAGACGTGTCATGCCAGTGACCTTTTATTTGTTGATGTTGAATTGATTAATGAGGTGTGGATGGGAAATGACTTTTCATTTTTCCATTTCATATTAAATGCTCGATGCAATTTTTTGCTGGCTTAAGTATTAATTAGTATTAATACATTTTTTTGAATAAAACAAATATAAGATTAATTTTAATAATTGTCTAAAAATTATATGATCTAAAATTCTCGGTATAATTTTTTGACCTTCAATGTTATCCAGTTGCCATGTCATGATAATTGCAAGATTTGCGTAAGTATTATTTTAACTACTTGATTT
The DNA here is from genome assembly GCA_963555705.1 of Ligustrum vulgare. Taxonomy (NCBI): domain Eukaryota; kingdom Viridiplantae; phylum Streptophyta; class Magnoliopsida; order Lamiales; family Oleaceae; genus Ligustrum; species Ligustrum vulgare. Next base: position 28,985,226 of record OY743186.1, on the reverse strand, counting down.
TATATGTAAAACTATAATTTTATTGGTTAAGAATGAATAATTTTTTTTTAATAATTCTTAATTTTAATAGTTGTGTAAAGGTTATATGGTACGATTTTTGCTATAATTTTTTTTACTCCAACATTGTCGATTGTTATACATGATAATTGCTAAATTTATGAAATTGTTATTTTGACCACTTGATTTTATAGGTGAAAATATAATTTTATTGGTCAAATGCAAATATTTGTGGGTTAAGATTCAGCACGCTTTTATAATTATTATGATTCTTATTTTTGAATGAAAAATTTAAAGCTTAAATACGAGAGGAGAATGCATAAACCATTAGAAATATATTGATACATTCCACATAATCAATATTGTATCCATAATATTAAATAAAAAACATGATACATCATTAAATAAACTACTAAATTTGGATTTTCTTTGAAGTTGACCATAACTTATAAAAATTATTGAAATTGACAATCATTTTTATTGGTCAAATACAAATATTTGCTCTTAAGATTAAACAAAAGCTTATAATTATTTTGATTGATTTTTCTGAAAGAAATTTAGATAAAATGTTAAATACGTGAGGAAAATGCAAAAATTGTAGTTAAAAGCGAATAATATTCTTTTAATCATTCTTAATTTTAATAGTTGTGTGAAGATTATATGGTATACCATTTTCGTTATAATTTTTTTGTCACCAACATAGCATGTTGTTATATCATGATAATTGCTAAATTTATGTAATTATTATTTTGACTACTTGATTTTATAATTAAAAATATAGTTTTATTGGTTAAATACAAATATTTGTGGGTTTAAGATTAAGCACACATTTATAATTATTGTGATTTATATTTTTGAATCAAAATTGGAAAAACTTAAATACGAGAGGCATAAATCATGAGAAATAATTGATACCTTCCACAATATATTTATATTTGGCGAATACTTTAGTATTATTTACTAATGTATTAAGTAAAATACTAAAGTATCCGACAAACATAGCATCCTCAATATCTCACTTATTTTTATTTATGGAATAAAATGGTGTAGTATTGAATTTATAATGCTTATACTAAACTTAAAATAAAAGTGTTGACATATTTTATTACAAATCAAATTTGTATTTTCAATTGAAAAATTGCATTCGTACAGGCCTGTACCTGTAGGATTACTCTTTTCAATATACCAAAATTATTCACTAATTTTACAATATATTTTGTACGATACAATATCCGTGTATCGCACGGGTGATGCACTAGTATATATAAAAACAGAAGTGCCGTCAAATGAAAATTTCCCGCCAAAATATACTTTCCATTTCTGCTATTTTTTTTTCCTTAAAATACGTTAATGTAGAAGGTTTCCCCATTTGGACAATATTTAATGAGCTTCAATTTCTTGAATATAATTAATGTACAGTAATAAGTGTTTGTGGCTATTCATATACCAATTTCTTTTGTTCTTAATTAAATTTCAACTCAAACCGTGTCTAACCAGTCAACTTTTCTGTTGAATTAATACGTTTACACCAGAATTTTGTGGAATTCGAGCCGTCAATTTTTTACAATTCTTTATTTAATTTTTCTTCCCTAATTGAAAAGCAGACATTTTTCCTTTTGATTTCAATACACGAACATACAAATTTTCACAACCTTTCCAATTGAATTAAATTTGTCTACAAACTTTTATTTAAATATCGCGGAAATCGACCAGTCATTTTTTCAAAAAAAATCTGGTAGAAAATATTAATCCCTTCAATTTTTTTCTTTTTTTAAGAAGTCAAATTTCAGAATTATACCTTTTGATTTGTTAGTCAATTTTTGGGGAAGTGAACAGGCAATATTTTTTGTTATACTTCAATTTTTTTCTTTTTTTAAGAAGTCAAATTTCAGAATTATGCCTTCTCATTTGTTAGTCAAATTTTGGGGAAGTGAACAGGCAATATTTTTTGTTATACCGAACAGATAGACGCCATCCTCATTACTTTTGTATGAATTGTTCAGTTCACTTTTTCTCCATCCTTCTTGCTTGAATGTAAGTTTCCATAGTAAATTATATTTTTTCCTTCTTGCAGAAATTATGTTTTGTCATTTGTTTTGTTAACTGATTTTCCCCCCTTTCTTATGGGTACATTCTTCAACACAATATTGCGTACGGGTGTTGCTATGGCGGTGTAGTACTAACACATGGCGCCAGTGTTCGATTTGCTTAGAGATGTCAACATTTCGAAAACAAGTTGGGCAATAAAAGTTCGTATCATCCATGTTTATGAGTTGCCAAGGTTCGCCAATCCGAATGAAGTTTATAGCTTGGAGTTTGTTGCTCACGATCGAGAGGTGTTTATGTCGAAATCTTCTCTCTTCAGTAGTCGATAGTTTGCTGCCAGCTTTTAGCTTCTTTTTTTTCCTTTTTTTTACCATATATACTTTTTTATTTAGTAAGTTATTGTTGTAGTAATAGCAGTATCTGAAATTTAATTGTAGTAGTTAGATTTTAATCTTAACAGTTAGTATTATCATTACGTGAACATTTTATATTAATTAATTACAAGTGTGTTGTAACGTTTTCACTATTTTTTTTGATTAATTATTATAAATGTCGTGTGATGTTTTTTCCTGTTTTTTGAGATTAATTATAAATGTGGTTTTTACATTTTTTTTATTTTTTTTATATAGATTACTGTTTTATTTTTCTTTTCACAGGTGTGGTGTACCGTTTTTTAGTTTCATTTTTTAGGTTAGTTATTATAAATAAATGTGGTGATTACATTTATTTCTGATTCTTTAGGTTGATTGTTATTAGAAATGTGGTAATTACATTTGCTTTTTTTAATTTTATATAGACTCCTGCTACTATGAACATTATGTATAGATTCATATATCATTTAATATTATTAATAGTATCATTATGTGAACATTTTGTATTAATTAATTATAAGTGTGGTGTAACGTTTTTTAGATTCATTTCTTAGGTTAATTATTATAAATAAATGTGGTGATTACATTTATGTAAACATTTTTCATTAATTAATTATTACAGGTTAATTATTACATTTATTCTTTTTTTATATATATGGACTACTGTTGTATTGTTCTTTTTACAAGTGTGGTGATTACATTTATGTGAACATTTTGTATTAATTATTTATAAGTGTGTTGTAACGTTTCTTAGTGTTTTTAGGCTTAATTATAACTGTGGTTATTACAGTTATTGTTTTTTTCTCTATATAGATTACTGCTAATATGGACATTATGTAGAAATTGAAAGAATTGTTTGCCAGATTCATTTTTTAGGTTAATTATTATATATGTGGTGATTACATTTAGTGTTCTTTAAGGTTAATTACAATGGTGGTTATTACAGTTATTTTTTCTTATGTTATACAGATTACTACTGGTATGGACATTATGTAAAAATTAATAGAATTGTTTCCCAGATTTATTATTATTATTATTATTATTATTGTTGTTGTTGTTGTTGTTGTTGTTGTGTGTGGATTACTGTTCATTTATTATTATTATTATTTCCCTGCCATTGTTATAAAATGTTGTCTATTACATTTATTGTTTTTTTAATTTATTATTATTTCATGTTTTATAATATAGACAGATTCAATTCTCTTGCTCTTTACCTGTTAACGTAGGGTGATCGTATACATTCGAGTATTAAGAGTGCTTTGGTTAAAACATACAAGTCATTGATTAAGGAGGGTCAATTATATGTGATTCGACATTTTGTTGTTGGGGCCAACGACATGAAATTCAAGACTACATCTCACAAGTACAAGATCAATTTCATGACGAAGACGCATGTTTTTGAAATATCTGATGATAACTTCCCGAATCAAATCTACAAGTTCAAGAGTTTCAATGATATTGTGAACGGAAACAAAGTTAACGAGTTTGAATTGTTCGGTAAGAGTTGTGTTTTACGTGAAATTTAATACCTATTTACTTCTTCTTCTTCTTCTTTTGGAATATGTATAGGGTTTTTTCGTATATTTTATTTTTTAAATGTTATTCTCTCAGATGTTATAGGAGAAGTAGTCGCTAAGGATGTTCCAAAGACAAAGGAAGTTTCCGGGAGAATTTCACGCCTCATAGACATTGAACTTGAGGACCTTGAGTATAAATTTCATTTCATTCATTATTTAACACTTTGATTAAGACTACGTAGCTTTAATTTTATTTTATTTTTTACTTAGTCCTTACTCTTATCTTTTATAGGAAAAATCGACTGCCATGTACGCTCTGGGGCGATTTTGTAGACGAGATTGATGCTAAGTTAGTGGAAAACAATGGAGAACCTGTAATTCTATTGCTACAAATGTGTTGTGCAAAGGGTTTACATGGTATGGGGGTTCTTATGGATTCAATTTAAATTTATACAATCTTAAGTATAATTTACTAATTAAATGTTCTTAAATCTTTGAATAAATATAGGTATTTATCGAATATGTAACACGTTCCACGTGACCAAAATGTTGGTCAACACTAGCTGTGATGAGGTTAATAATTTTCGTAGCAAGTAAGACCTTGGTCTCTGTTCGACTTCACGTGCCATGGTCTACAATTCTATTGATGTATTTTTTAACTCGGAAGTCACGTTCTTGAAGCAAAAATTCTCACCGGAAGTAGTGCAGGTCAAAAGGTTCTTATTCCTAGGATGACGCTCACTCCATCTGACCCAAGATTCCCATTTAAATTTCAACGAAGACAATTTCCTCTAATTGTGTCGTACGCAATGACAATCAACAAGAGTCAGGGTCAATCTCTATCTTATGTTGGCCTGTACTTGAAAAAACCAGTCTTCAGTCATGGTCAGTTATATGTTGCTGTGTCCAGAGTTACAAATCAGAAAGGGTTGAAGATCCTGATTTGCGATAAGGATGAAGGACAAAATAATACGATGACAAATGTTGTGTATAAGGAAGTTTTCCAAAATTTGTAACTGTTGAACAAAATTTTAATATTTTAAGACAATTGTAATTATATATGATGCTCATTTCATATTAATTGTTCGCAAACTCAATAATATTTTTAAATTAAGCAAAATATCTAATCTTAATATGTGAATTTTTTTTAGCACAAATTCGTGCAACGCACGGGTGATGCACTAGTATTATTCATTTTATAAAGACAAACATTGCCTTATATTTTCTCCATTTATTTACGTCATCAAAAGACTAGAAAGTGCACTCGATTTCTTTCTCTCTCCATAGTCCATAACCATTCGAATCCTAACGTGTCATCTCTATAAAAGGATTAAAAAAAAAAAAAAAAAAAAAAAATTCTATCCCCAAAAAAGAATTCCTTCAAGCAATCCTCTGGTAAGATAAGCATTTCTCGATGATAATGTTGCTATTGTTGTTATTAATTTTTTTTTTTTGGTCTCGGGATCTCAGTTGAATTGGATGTCAGGGTCATGTTATTTGATACTTTTGATTATTATATTATATATTATATAACTATTTTGTTGTTGCTCCAATCAAGCTTGGTATAATTTGCATTATTTTATTCGCTTTCCTATCTGTCATTGCGTGATTCCTCCTTTGTACCACGTTGTTGCGTGCTTTCGTTGCCCGAATCGCTCTACCTAGATTATATACCATGTGAAAGTTGAATTTTGTTTGATTTTATATAAATTGTGTGGGAGCTTCTTGGTTCTCTGCAAATAATTCATCCCTTTGGATCCAGATTGAAGGTTCGTTTTTTTTTTCCTCGGTTATTGGTGTTTTTTCTTCTAATTTCTGCCAAAATTTCCATTTTGCTTCTTTACTGATGTGTTGGTTTCTAGTCGGAGGTCAGATTTGGTGGGTTTATTTTCTGGATACAATTATCCAGAACTGCATTGCATTGAATTTCTGATCAAAATGTTTTTGGGGAGCTTCATTTCAGAGTTTTATCGCCACGTCTTCTAGATTAATTATAGCAGTTCAATTTATAACTGTCTCCTTGTGATTCTTCAATTTTCTTTGCTTGGTAACTGTGACCACTGAAGATATTTGAGGAAATTATGGAATTACAGAATTGGATTCCTTATTATTATTGGAGTAAATTATTGATAGCAGTCTTCTAGTGATTCATCATTTTTCTTCGCTTGGTAACTGTGACCATGGAAAATCTCTGATGAAATTATGGAATTACAGAATTTGGGTTGATCAGAATTCTATTCCTTATCATTTCTGGAAATGATGCCAAAACGAATTGCGTAATCTTCTCGAGTTTGAAGCTTTAACTATGTACATCGAATGCAAATTCTCTGGCATGCCTTTGGATATTGTTATTGGTCCTGAAACTGAGAAAGGTCTAGAAATATGTAATCTGTTAGTCAGTTTCCTTTTATCTATATACTACACATGGATGTTCTGCAATTGTGGTGTCTTGCCACTATTTTTTTTTTTTTTTTATTTACCTTTCAATTGCAGATCTATTGATGTTTTAGTAGAAAGTTATAAGCTGTTAGAATATTTCGGGGTGGGGGTTCTTTAAACCAGTGTTCTAAAAAGCTCGCTTACACTTACGTTGAGGCGCGCTTAGGCTTGATGCTTGGCCTCTTCGCTTCTTCACGCTTCACGCATTACCCATGCTTCGCTCGAGCATTGTCGTGCTTTTTCGTGCCTAAATGCGTTTAAGCTTGATGCTCGACCTCGCCGCTTCATCACGCTTTACGCTTTTTAGATCACTGCTTTAAACTGCTTTTATTTTGCTGTGGAGAGAACCAATAGGATTCTGGATTTTTGGTATTCACGTGATGTACTCCATAGTCCATCCCTTCAACTGTTTTTGCTTCCACCACAATAATTGTAATTTCTTTTTATAATTTATAATACAGACAACTTACATTTGTGCCGTTTTCCAGTACTTTGCTCATTTGATTAATGGTGCATGTGGAATGGGGTGAATTTCAGCAAATATATGTCCATGCTTTTATTAATTTCCTGCATAAATGGCTGATCCATCTTATTACAATTTCCAGATTGTTTTGTTGACTTAATTAGGAAATGGCGAAAGGTATCAGGGGAAGACGCAGGATTGCTTCTCGGAAGTACAGGTCGACTCCATATTCTTTGCCAGCTTCTAATAGATCAGAGGACATTCAACAAAAAAGGTGCTCCAAACTATCCGATAAGAAGGACTGGGAAGATGCAACTTGTTCTGTGTGCATGGAATGTCCCCACAATGCTGTTCTTCTCTTGTGTTCTTCACATGACAAAGGTTGCCGTCCTTACATGTGCGGGACCAGTTTCCGCTATTCCAACTGCCTTGACCAGTACAAGAAGGCCTATACAAAAGTAACCTCCTCAGAAACCCATCAACCTACTGGTGGTTCACTTGACAGTCAAGCTACGGGCCAATTTTCTAGTTGGCCTGTTGAGAGTTGCAAGGATCTAAAGATTGCATGTCCCCTTTGTCGAGGACAGGTGAAGGGCTGGACTGTTGTGGAGCCTGCACGAGAATATCTCAATGCTAAGAAACGAGGCTGCACGCAGGATAACTGCTCATTTGTTGGGACTTTCAAGGGGCTGCGTAAACATGTGAGGGCAGAGCACCCTTCTGCTAGGCCACGTGAAGTTGATCCTGTTCTAGAACAGAAGTGGACAAGTCTGGAGCGTGAACAGGAGACCGAAGATGTAATGAGCACGATAAGGTCATCAATGCCAGGAGCAGTGTTTTTTGGGGATTACGTGATTGAAGGAAGTCACTATGATTTTGATTCTGATGAAGAGGGTTTTAACGCAGATGCCATGGAGCGGAACCAGGGGGTCGAAGCCGGAATTGATCGCAATTTGATGAATGTCTTCCTCTTTCTGCAGGCATTTGGTTCTGCAGGGAATGTTGAACAACCTAGAGGTATGAGGAGACACGGCACAGTAGGTTCTTTTAATCACTCTCGCCAAAATAGCGATAGCGAAGAGGATGACGACAATAGTGGTACATCACTAGCTAGTCGTCTACGTCGTCAAGGTAGAATTGTTTTTGGGCGGTCTGGGAGGAGGAGAAGGCGTGGGGAGGCACATGGAGGCCCGAGATAAATTTTAGTGGCGTTAAGACAAGAATTCTGTATGGAGTTATAAATTTCTAGGTCTTAGTCCATTAGCAGAGAAGATTTTAACTGTGTCTTTAACATTTGCTTGCACAGTTAGCCCTCACATGCATTCCTATGACAGCACTGGCAGGGATAGCCCGATACTGTGGAACTAGTTTGGTGTAACTTTCAATTGTTACCTCATGTTGATTATTGACATTTTTCTGTAAATTATCTAATGAAAATGTAACTTTGTTTCTCCACAAGTAATTCTTTTCTCGTACATAGCTCAACTAGACTGATGTTCATGCTTCCACGGAGATCACGTGTCACGTCCGGGTCGAGTTTAGTCGAACATCTAACGTCAAGTTGTCACACGCCATTGTCCAAAGCTCTAACTTAAAGTCGTCACACGCCATTGTCCAAAGCTGGGGACAATGGTTCTTGGAAACCCAACTGAGAAAACTTATCAACCCTTCAAAACTTCACCTTCGTTTGGTAAACTTATTATAAACGAGTTTATAAGCAATATATTTCTCCAAATAACTTTTTAACAACAAACATTTCTTTAACCATATATTTTACCTCGAAAAAGCCAATTTTTTTTGTTTATAAACAGAAAAGTTCATTTCACCGTTTGCATGATTTGCTGTTATTGAAATAGATATTGATTCTAATTTCAAGACAAAGCATTGCCATTTATCCAAATATTTACATGTAGTTTGTTTACCTGCCTCCATTCTTGGAGCTCTAGATCGTCTCCATGTTCTTACGAGAGCAGATACTTATCAGTGTAACTGAAGATAATCAAAATTTAATTGCAATAATACGTTTTTTTTTTCACGTACTGATACTGCACCAAAGAATAAACTGAGGATCTGCTGTAGAACTTAAAGAACAGTAGTGAGTGACCCATCGGTTTCGCTTTCATTACATCTTAGTAACTAAAGTGATTTGCAGTTGAGTTTCAGTTCTTTACAACTCGAAACAAAAAATTAACTCTGGGAGCAAAGTAAGTACTCATTACATTTTTAGCTTATTTTCAAAGTATCTTCTTGGCTCTTTACAAATCGTTCTTCAGTGTCAAAGATACAAGTGGAGTTCAGCAGAGTATGATCGAAATCAAGAACCAAATGAATTTATTTTATTTTATTTATTTACTAGTATTCGCAAAAAAAATTATAATTATTAATTAATGAATAACTAACTAAATATATTCAATAATTAATGAACATGTGAGAAATATATAACAAAAACAATTAAATTCATATATTATGGGAAAGAATATGAAGAAATAAAAAAGTATTCAATAGCAAAATTTAATGAAAATTAAAAAAACTTCTTTAAAAATAATAATTGTGGTTCATAATTTTTAAACAATTACGATTCATGGTCGTTGCATACAATACAATTAAAAAGAAATGTGGTATAGAAATGTATATTATAAGAGAATATATGGTTAAAAAGTAAAGATTTTTTATATATTATGTATAGAATACCTCATTAATAAAATATAGTTAAAAAAGAATTTTAAAAAATGAGATGTGAATTAATGAATGTCAAACATAATTCAAAGAATGATCACTTTAAAAAATATTTTCCCAAAGAATGAATGACAAAATTTCTTTATTGGACTTTATTATATCAATCCTTAAAATTTAGGATATTAAAACTTTCCAATTAGATCGTGCAGAACATCAATCAATACATGAAAAGGAATTGCACGTGTATTAAATTTATTTATTGAAAATAACAATTTTTTTTATTTCTTGCGTTAATGTTGCTCAACGTTACAAATAATATTTTTATAGATATTTTTAGTAATGTCAAAATATAATAATGATAAAACAAAATTCTATTTCACAAAAGATTTTTTTTTTTTTTTTTTTTTTTTTTTTTTTACATTCTTGAATGTTACATAATTTGTTCTTGAAATCCATATAAAAATTATCTAACTAATGAATTAATGTATTATAGAATTGATTAAACAATTTGTTAGTACCAATGCACTGATTCTCGTGTAGTGGGGAATGAGTGCCAATGTAATGTTGCTGATATAATTGATATTTAATGATCTTAAGTCAAACAAATAAATGTCATATTTTGACCCCAAAAAATGATGTCAGCAGTTTTGACGGAAAAACTTGGGCTAACTATCTTGTTATTATATATATATATATATATATATATATATATATATATATATTAAGATTTTTTTTTTTTTTTTAAAATTCTTGAAGTTTTTGTCACGTAATCCTGCAATTTCATCATCAGCAAGCCTCAAATGCTACACATACAAGTATTGACGGTTGAAATATAAGTATTCCAAGTCAGCAAAAAAATAGGTGAGTGTTAGTTATGTAACACAAAATTGTATGTGAAAGAGGTGGATCCCAAATCATGCGAATGATCTGGACTCCACGTATGATTTCTTATATATGTAGTATTAGCTTTGAATAGCCAAAGTTGAGATCCTTTTATGAGTCAACTTCTCCTATATTTATAAGGAGAAAGAGGTAAGCTGACTTCTTACAATATCTAATTACCTGACATAAGTACATACTTAAACTACTTGAGTTCTTACATAGTGCGAAGTAGTTGACTCTTAACCAGTGTTCTAAAAAGCGTGAAGCGTGATGAAAGGTGGAGCCCAAGAGTCAAGCTTTTGAAGCTTAAGCGGGAGTAAGCGTTAAAAAGCGTTTTTCAATTCCTAAATATTTGATTTAAGTTTTACCCATAGTTGAACAAGTAAAAAAAAAAAAAAATTTGGCAGCTGCGCACATAGGCCACGCTTAAGCGCGCACTGTACGCGCGCTTTTTAGAACAAAATTTTCAAAAACGCGTTTTTCTAGCTTTTCGCCAAAGCGACGCGCGAGAGGCCCGCGTCGCGCGTAGGCCCGCACAGTGCGAGCACTGTGCGCGCGTTTTAGAACACTGCTCTTAACTAGTCCAACTATCTTTATGTCTGAATAACAGAATTAACTAACATTTGACAAGGCAGTTGTGACCACGTTCCATCTTCTCAAGTCAACTTCCAACCTTACTCCACCAGGTCGGCAATTGTTTTAGGACAATCTTTTGGTCACATGACGTGGTTTGGGTTTCATCCGACCTGGTGATGTCAGGTCGAAATAAATCAACCATTCCAAGTAATTCGACCTCCATAAACACAAACTGTCATCCAACGCCGTCGTTTCATCATCCAGGTCATATTTGCTCACCAACAACAGGGAGATCATATCTAAATTGAAGTGTATGGTCACTCGACATCTATACTATGTAAAAAGAAGAGTTATTCTGTTAAACTTTCTATATACTATGTAAAAAGAAGAGCTATTCTGTTAAACTTTTTATATAAATTTATTGTTTTATTTTTGTAAATTATTGTTTTCTTGGAATTCATATTTATTTATTATATTATTAAATATTTTTAAATACAAATAATATTTTGACTTAAGTATATTATTTAGTGTAATTAAAATTAAATAGTTGATCCCGTATCAGTTTAATTCTTATTTGAAATTCGTGTAGATTAATATCGTATCTAAATATGTGTAAATAATATTGAGATTATAAAATTACTTTTTATTTTTTTAGAAATTACACGTTTTCTATACTATGGAACTCAACGAGTTGTTTCGTTAAACTTCCTACATAATTTTATTGTTTTTACAATTGTAAATTATTGTTCTTGAAGAATTAATATTTATATATTATACTATTAATTAATATTTTTTTTCAATACAAATAATATTTTGATTTAAGTATATTATTTAGTATGATTAAAATTAAATAGTTGATCATGTATTAGTTTAATTCTTATTTGGTTTGTGTAGATAAGCATCGTATTTATCACTTTTCCATAGATTTTTGAGCTTGAACACATAATTAAGAGAAAAACTAGTGTTTGAGACTATTTTGCTCAAGTTTCAAACATACAAGGACCAATGGTGCAATTTCTCTTAACTTTGGCATAAAAATCAGATATTGGACAGCAGCTGGGTCTTCTTCCTGTCTTCATTCTGGTCGTGGCTGCTGGCTGCCTTTTTTTCTCTTTTTTTTTTTTTTTTCTTTTCTTTGTCTTTGTCTTTTCTTTTAACTACTTGATAAATCTTGAGGAACAAATCAAGAGCAAGGAGAATACATCTAAAGTAGTGAAATATTTGGAGAAATCATAGCAAGCTTCAAAAAGGGTTTTATCTATAACTTTGTATTTTCTCCATTATTTTGTCAAACTTGCAATGTATTGTTATAAAAATTCTCATTTGTATCATTTATATAACATGTGCTAATTTATTGTGTTGAGATTTATGGTAGTAATTTAACCTGGCTTGGATTAATTTCAATATTTGCTATTTGATGATTAAATGCTTGTTTCATGTGTGTTTGTTATTGAAATTATTCCATGTGTTTGATTGATCACCAAATATGTGATTTGTGGAGTGTATGATGATCGAGAGATATTGTGCATTGTAGACCAAATAACAAATGCTCTAGGTATTAATTTAGGAGATAGAGATATACTCATATCCCTAGGTGATCAGTTGAGCTATTTTCACAAAGAGTTAATGCAATTGATTGAGTTTTAATCGACATAGAGATATAGTAGGTTAAACCAATTGATTAGAGTTAATTTCACTCGAGAGAGGTAATTAGCTAAACTTGGAAAATCAGGTCTAACATTGTAAATGAGTAATTTGTTAATTTGCATGTTGAGAAATTAATTAGGCGACGGTTAAATGAAACCATGAATCCCAACCACGTTTTCCTTCAAGATTTTCAAGTAATTTTTATATTTCCCTCTTTAGTAGACTTTTAATTATTTTCCAAAAACCATCTTTAATTGTGTATTTTATTTGTTAAGATTAAATTAACTAGAGTATAATAGAGTATACATTCTTCGTGTGATCAACAACCAGGTTTCAAAAAGTCCACTTTATTACTTGTACCCGACCCGTGCGCTTGCGGTACAAACTATGTTGAGTCTGATTATGAATTGAACGAGGATCCAATTGCTGGTGATGAAGCATATACAAAAATGAACACCGATTTCGAGTTTGGGATTATAGATGAGCAGGAGATTAGGTGTTCTAACACAGACTACGGTGACTCAGAATATCTGATGAGTTTGGATAGTGAAGAAGAGGAGACGACATGTAGAAATAGGGGAATAAATGTTCATGTTGCTTAACAACTTAAGTGAATCTTTCAACATTGTATTGTTGAATGCAAGAGAGAAGCAGTTGTTGACAATGCTTGAAGAAATAAGGATATACTTGATGAAGAGAATTGTAACTCAAAGGGAATCTTGTGAATAAATGGAGGGGTGATGTCGGGCCTAGGATACAAATGATGTTGGAGAAGAATGGGAAAGTTGAGAAGGGTATGTACCCTGATTACTCCTAAGACTTCAAGTTCCATGTAAGATACAACATCAACAAATTGCATGTTGTCGATTTGAGGGCAAGAACGTGTACATGTCGTAGTTGGCAATTGGTTGGCATCCCTTGTCCCCAATGTTATAGTTGTAGTGGTTTTAAGAGGTATGCCGATGATTGATTACGTTGATGACATCTACAAGAAGGAAGCCTATGTCAGGACGTGCACACCATCAATTCGTCCCATGACCAGCCCAGAGTTATGGCCTACCTCAGGTCTCTATCCATTGACTCCACCTATATACACCAAAAAGTCAGGGCGTCCAAAGAAGGTCAGGCAAAAGGAGTCTAATGAGCAGGTATCATCAAGTAATGCTAGAGCAAGTAGAAAGGGGCTGACAACGAGGTGTAAGAAGTGTGGTGAACCAGGACATAACAAGAGGAGTTGCAGACAAGGATTAGCACCACCTTCATCAAATATGGGATGAATATCACATTCCACCAGCAACATTTTTTTGCTTGGACTGCCCCTTTTGTTTTCATGGTTTTTTTGGAACTTTTGGACATATTTTTGGTTTTTTGATTGGTACATGTCGTCTTTTTGTTTTCGTGCAAATTTAAACTTATTTAGAAGATGTATTTTGGATTAATGACATGTACAATTAGTAGTGTAAGTAAGTATTTGGTATGTACACCGTTTTGTAATGGTTTGGTGTATGTTGTTTGTTGTGATATTGTTGTGTTGGTTTACTATTGTTTACTTGTGTTGTGCTATTGTTGTATTGGTTTATTATTGTTCACTTGTTATAGTATTGTATTGGTTTTGGCAGAATGTGGTGGTTGTGTTTTAATATGAAATAAGCTTTGTTTTTTGAAGAGAACATAGCCTCGGGTCACTGTGAGTTGGAGGTATATTTATTTTGCAAACATGGGTGATTTTGCCAAAAGTTTTAGAGATAAGGATATTTTTCGAAAAAAAGGTTTACATGCCAAGGAGGTATTGTGCAAAACATTCACATTCCAAGGACATTTTGTGCCAAAAGTGTATATATATATATATATATATACTAATGTTTGATCCAGTTATAAATAGGCGGGAAAATTTTATTCCGATGTATTGACGATTTTGCCCCTAAGTTTTCTAATAAAAATCTGCCAGCACATGATTTCATGGCAATAATTAACAGTCTTTAATTGTAAGGACCAATTCCGCAATGAAAGGTGATTTTGATCGTGCAATTGCAAAAAATGAAATGATATGGATGATTTTCGCAATACACCCAAACGATAGGGACATTTTTCGTTGTTTACCCTTTAAAAAACATTTGTGTTTAGCAACAACTCTCCAGGGATCCACGACAAAAACCACATATCCAGGCAGATATGGAATTATTTCGGCTAAAGTATGGATTCCAGCAGCGGTGCTCCAAAGATTAACCCAAAAGACACTCAAATCTTTGCAGATATAGAACTATTCCGACCAAAATAAGATTCTAACGTTACTACCGTTCAAAATAGACATCCAAAAAACCAACCAATACTACAAAGCTCTGATACCACTTAAGGATTTACAATAATTTCAAGCTCAAACCCAGAATATAAGAGGATGGCAAAAGAATTTTCGGCCAAAGTCCCCAGAAGTTCAACGATCAAATCAATCACCTAATCCCCCGTTAAGCAAACCACAGAAAGAGGATTTATGCACAAATCTATTAGTCACAAAACAAGTTTACAATAGTAAAGAATACAACATTGGTCAGACTAGAAGACTTTTCAAATCCGAACAAACCTAACCTATTCTAACTATTCACAAAGAACCTTCTACCCAAAGATTTACAACTTTTGTAATCTTAACCCCTATAATTATGGCAACAGAATTAGGGAAAAAACCGTAGAAGTGAGTTTCCCATGAAATCATATTCGAACGGAGAAAAAGGGAAAATAGGTTTCCCAAACTCAGTCCCCAAGTCCAAAAAAATGATATCGGCCTTAACCCCGAAAAACAGACTTCAATATTTATAGGAGACATCTAGATCAGATTGCCCTTATTAACCCATGTGTCAAGGATCTAAAAGTCAACCATTGAACATACTAAAAGTGTTATTTCTGAACACGTTTTGTCACCAAGTGTAATAGCACTTTCTACATGAACCTACAAACTTATGGTCGATGAGAATGTGTTGTAAGAAGGTATATCATGAATGAGTTTTTGGAATATACATAAGAATGTGTTGTAAGAAGGTATATCATGAATGAGTTTTTGTAATATACATATGCATCGGGGAATTTTTCACACGTCTCAATTTTATTTTTATTTATTTTTAATTTTTTTTTTTGCAAATAGTGAGATAAAGGGGTTTTTGTGTTTTATGATCATATAATTTTGAACTTGAAAGTGAGCTTTTTGCCCTTCAACAATTTAGCTTTGGTTTGCTATGGTTTCTACATTGTTGTCTTCTCTAATGTATTTGATTATCATGATAATATTATGAATGTTTCTTTATTTTTCCTTAGTCTTTCAAATCATGCTTATTTATTTCAATTTTATTGACATATGTATGCTTTAAAACTTTCTAGAATTTGCTTAGAATTTATGTCTTTTCCCGCACATTTTTTTTTTATTTCTGTTAAATCGTATTATTCTTTAAGGAAGAATTGCATCTGTGTAATTTTATTAGGTGGTGTTTGTACCTCCTATAAATATTAAATACACAATTATCTTTACTTAGAAATTGCATTAAGAATACTTGTATCTAACTTTTCAACGGCTATGGATATTTAGAGAAAAATAGACGAAAATTATATTGCATATGTACATAGGGGTGGCAAACGGGTTGGACAGTTCGTGAGTTCGACTATGTTCACTTCGTTAGAATTTCGGCTTGGCTCGTGAAAAAAAGGACTTGGGCTTGGACCGGACAGAAAATTTGAGTGGTGGACAGTTCGAGTTCTGGTCGTGAAGTTCGTGGACCGACTCGTGGACTAGTCCAACGAACCGCGAGCCGGCCCATTTCGAGCTAGTGAGAGCTCGTCTCACTCTCTGTTTCATTATTATTATTATTTTAATATAACCAAACGGTCACATTTGGGACCGTTTTCTCTTTATTTTTATTTTTTTTTCCCTTTTTAATTTTACTCTATAAATACCTCATTTTTTTATACAAATTTTACACAATTCTCTCAATTCTATCTATAAGAAATTACACTACTCTCTAGTTTATATTCTCTCAATTCTCAAGTCTCAAGTTCAACTCTCAATTGCAATCTTCAACTTCTAGTTCCAACTTCCAAGTGCTATAAATATTTCATCAATATTCTATGTTGTCTCAAATTTTATATTTCATTTTTATCTCCAAATTTTCAATTCTATTATTTCTAATGACACACTCACAATCTCATAGTTATTCTTCTAGCCAATTTGTTGGTGAATTTGCACCTCTCAACGATATTCCAATTCCCGACAATTCAGTGGAAATGGAAAATGAGATCGAAGATATGATGCTAGAACTCACCATAAAGGCATTATCAAATAAATTAACTTTTAAGGCCCATCTAACATGCACAGATATAGAAAAATGCTTATGTGAAATGTATGAGATCAATGCGGAAAGGTCAGGTAAAATGTTAGAAGAACTGCGCTCACCCCTAATATGATACAAAATCAAGACAGTGATTTACCTTCCTACCTTATGACTATGAAGGGAAGTTCTAGTACACTTACTAGTGGTTCTAGTTCTTCTAGTATATATAATAGTTCAGAAGGAATTTTGAGTTAGTTAATTAGGTATAGCATGTTAGACGGGGATGAGAGAAATAATTTTGACATTCTTAAGTGGCGGAGACTTAACGAGCGTCAATGCCCAGTTGTTTCTATGATTGCATGAGATCTATTAGGACCTTCGGTATCAACTGTAGCATCAGAGTTTACTTTTAGTACAGGTGGTAGAATGTTATCTGAATATAGGTCAATGCTTAAAGAAGACATACTGGAGGTCTTAATGTGTTTGAAGGATTGACAGTTTGCGGAGAAAATGTTACAAGATATGATAAGTGAAATTCTTGCCGATGAATTCGGAGAACTATCGTATTGGTGAGTAAATTTTTTCGTATTATTAATTATTATCCTTACAATTATGCTATAATTACGATCCTTACAATTATGCTATAATTATTTTCTTTTTCTTTATTTTTAATTCTTTCTTTCAAATAAAAAATTGTACACATAACATTTTGTTCGTGTACAATTTTAACTCCGCCTACAAGAAATTAAATGTAACTGGTCCCAAGCCAGGAGTAAAGGAGTAGAGTTTTATATTTTTAATTATTTAGCCATTAGAGAGAGAGGAAAAAAATTAAAATGGGCTGACGAGCTGGCCCGTCTGGCTTGTGGAGCAACGAGCCCACGAGCCTGACTTGGGTCGGCTCTGTGGGGGACGAGCCGACTCGGACCGACTCGTCTCCGACACAAGCTGGCCCAAATCTGGCTAGTGGACCGGACAGATCTATAGTTTAACGGGTCGAGTCGAGTCGTCTCGACTCGACCCGTTTGACATTCCTATATGTACATAGAGAGCACTGGCGAAGCCAGTACCAAGACAACTAGGGCAGTCGCTCAAGCTAGCTTCGTCGGAGTCGGAAGAATGGGAAACAGAAACGGTTGCTTCTGGCTTGCTGTTCGTGTAATAAAAGATTAGGATTGGTCCATTAGTTTCGGCCTTTTTAAAAATTATTTAGGCCGTCGAATTCTAAATGAAGTATGACAGTTGCCAAACACTACACTGTGCACAAACTAGAGTTTCTTCACACCTCTGAACTTCGCAGCCGCCTGACTTTGCACCTTCTCACTACAGATGCCTCCGCGCAGTAATGAGCCATTAGGTGTTTTGGCCAATCTTTGTGAAAATCTTTATTTTGGATAATCTTTGTGAAATCTCTCTTTTGGCTAATATGTGAAATCTCTATTTATAATTTGTGGCTTGAAATTTGACAAAGCTTTGGAAATGGACATTTTCATAGTATTTCTTCTAGTTTTTCATTCTCCGACAGTTGCCATTTTGATTTTGTATTATGTAATAGTGTAATTGTGCAAATGTGCAATGACTTTTGTGTTATTTGTTTTTCCTTAATTGTGAATTTATTATTGTTTTACTAGAAATGAGAGATGAGTGGTTGAATGACAATTTGGTGATGTACACCAAGCACAAGATTCTTAAACAAATTGAGAATGAAGCAATTTTACAGTGCTTCTAAAGTTTGAGACCTCGAAGATTGTAGTTGTTCGAGCTTACAGTTACGGAGTGAATTTATGTATTGAACGAATAATTTTTAATATAATTTAATTAATTAATAATAAACGATCTTGTTATTACGGCTGTTGAAAATTGTTAATCAACGGTCGCCCTAGCTCATGACAATCCTTGATACGACACACACACACAAACACACACACACACAGAGCCTTTAAATTCATATTTACTTAGACAATTTTATTAGTGAATCTGATAAGAATAAATAAACTTCAATGAATGTCCATCATTAGTATTATGTCTATTCTCGAAATACTGGTTTAGTTCCTATGGTGTTTTGAAGACAATGTCAATCAATTTTCCTGATAAAAAGCGAAAGAGAATTTAATGAACAATATGTTGAGTACAAATTACCCAAGGGCTCGGTAAAGAAGAATGACTTCAAGCCAGTGTTGGATGGTCGTTCTATATCTCTTTCTATGTTGACATATGTTTCTTGAGAGATAAATAGACTTTCATAGTCCCCTACGTAGTGCATGAATATTTGTAGCGACCCAGAATTTTTACGTAATAAATAATTATTTTAATATTTAGAAAATTGTGTTGCTACTATTTCACCCATTGTTTTGAAATTAACGCCGCGACGGATTCGTCTAGCCAAGTCAAGAAATATCGAATTTGTTCGATTTTAAATTAAAATCCGAATTTTTAAAATTATGTTATTTTAATTATTTATTCAAAGTATTATTTTCAAAATCATTTTGAATTCCAAATTTATTAAAATATCTCAATTTTCCTTATTCAAATTATTTCAAGTCCAAATACGTAATTCGATTTTATCTCAAAATTTATTTATTCTCAAATCATTTTTCAGTCCAAAATATATCAGTTTTAAATACTTTTCTTGATCGAAGTTAGTCAAATTTTTAGTTGATTACCTTAAATTAATCCTACCATCATTTCCATAAGATTCTCAAAAAAAAAACATCATCATTATATATATAAAATTTTGTATCTATTTTCTATTTCATATTCCATCTCTTTATACATCAACCCCACCTCCACGTTCAGCTTCAATAATGCAGAAATTCCCTTCAATCACACAAAGTATTTCCAACTCATCTTGACCCAATTTCATCATCAAATCCACATCAAACAATTATGATGTTTTCC
This sequence comes from Ligustrum vulgare, assembly GCA_963555705.1. NCBI lineage: Eukaryota > Viridiplantae > Streptophyta > Magnoliopsida > Lamiales > Oleaceae > Ligustrum > Ligustrum vulgare. The sequence continues at coordinate 28,965,404 of OY743186.1, read as the reverse complement.
ACCCTCTCACATTACCTAATTCTCCACTATCTTTCTTAATTAGCCAGCAAAACATATCATTATTATAAATTCTGATATCCTGCACCACCAATGCCTGCACCCAACTCCATCATCTTCAATAACCACAGCCATTCCAACAAACTGCTGCCTATCACCATACACTACACCATCGACTTGCAACCAAGACAACCATTTCAATAACCATCGCCCCACCAGCTCACTGCCAATCAGATTATCACCGGAAATTCATCACTGCATCAATGCCAATTCAAATCAAAACCCAAAACTGAGAAGAATCGAAGCCTAGAACCTTACCTTGATTCGACCTAGCTCTGGCCTGATTTCCACCGGAAGAACCGCGAATTTAAGCCTCGTTATTTGACTTGGTTCGCACACAAACTCGCACCCAATCCTCTCATAAACCTTAACCACTTCTTTGCCGCCGTTCACCGCACAAATCGCCGGCGAAACCGTCGGATAGGGACCGGCTGTAGCCCGGACTTCACCCTCCGTCGCCAGCTTCATCTCCTCTCTCGCCTCTCTCTCTCTCTTCGATTGTAATCTGATTTGAGAAGAAAGAGAGATCTGAGGATATTAATATTAATTTTCAGAATTTGCACTTAAAGCCCCCAAGTTTTGAAATGTTTCAAATCAGCCCCTATGGTTTTAAAACAATCCAATTCAGTCCCTTTTAGTTTCAAAGGTTTTCAAATCAGTCCTTTCAGCTTTTAAACTTATCAATTTCAGCCCTTAAGTTTTAAATGAATTTTAATCAGCCCCTATTGTTTTAAAATATATTATTTCAACCCTATTGTTTTGAGTTTCCGACTCAACTTTCAAAGTATTCATTTTAATCCCTCAACTTTCAAAGTATCTATTTTAGTCCCTGAACTTTCAAAAGTATTCATTTTAGTCCCTCAACTTTCAAAACATCAATTTCAGTCCTCAAATTATAATTTATCATTTTGAACTATATATTCGATAGACTAAAGTGACTTATTGGCTAAGACGAAGCGTACGGAGAATTTAAAGAAATTGAAGTCATTCCCGCTCAACTTTGCACTCGTCGGATTTGAGGTAAACTCGCCCCTATTAATTGATTTAAATTATGATTGCATGTTAATGTCACATGACTTGTGAAAGTCATTTTTATGAAAAGCAAGTATACCTTATGTTTTTATGAAAAGTTGGTATACCTTAAGTTTTTACGAAAAGTAGGTATACCCTATGTTATTACGAAAATGTTTTATGAAAATGTTTTGGATCATTTCTATGAAATCAATCTCCCAAGATTGCTATGAAATCAATCTCACAAGATTGCTATGGGTCCCATATGATATGTTAAGGGGACTGGAGTTTAGTAGCGCTACACATAAGAATTCTTGCCACCTAAGTTCGGTAAAATTCTTGTGTCTCCCTATGTTTATGAGGATTTCGATCCTATCCTATGTTTATGAGGATTTCTATCCTATCCTATGTTTATGAGGATTTCGATCCTATCCTATGTTATGATGAAAATGATCCCTATGTTTTCAAAAGAAAATTATGCTTGGTATACTTACTATGATTTTATGAAAAAAGAATGAGTATGACTCGGAGAAGGCCCCAGCGAGGGAGCCGGGTCGTTACAGAATGAGCATGCGGGCATGATTGGGAGAAGGCCCCTTGAGGGAGCCCAATCCGCTACCCACATCCTATGTTTTTAAAGAGTATAAGATTTTTCAAAAGAAGCCCTACCAATACCTGTTTTCTAAAGAGCCGGTATTCAATCATCTTGTGAAAATGTATTATCTTGTGGAAAAACCCTTGAGTAGAAGGCCGTATCCCAGGAAGGAACGGGAACGCTACAAAATAGTGGAAAGACCATGAGTATAAGAAACTATGATTTTTAAGTATATGATTTTAAAGAGTATATGATTTATGAAAAGAAGCCTACCAATGCCCGTTTTATAAAGAGCCGGCATTTATGTGTTCAATCATCTTGTAGATCAATTAATTGGCGATGAGTCTACTGAGTATTTCCCCCATGAAATGCTCACCCTACTTTTTAACAGTTTTGCAGATTTCGGAGACGGTGGCGAGCGATGAATGATGGTGGCAATAATCGTTAAACGGTTGAAAGTTTGACATTAATGATTTCCGTATTTTTCAAACATCGAATAATTTAGAGAAGTTCATTTATTTGAGAAATTATGACATTGTCAATTTCTTTACAAAATTAATGGTTCGATTTACTATTTCAAATGGTTTCATAAATGTTTTCAATTTTATCGGCCATTACAGTTTATTTAATGTTTTCAAAAATGAATTTCAATTATTTCTTCTGCAAAAATATTATTCGAAAAATTTAGACCAGTAAATGACGTGGTTAACCGGGTATACGGAACACGGGGCGCTACAATATTAGAAGTACAAAATGAATATCCTTCTTTTTATCTAGCCCCTATTTGGTGGAGATTAAAATCAGATTTTTAGTAGATTTTGATAAAAGTTGATGAGGCGTGTAATTGAAAAGTTGATGAGACATTGTTCCTTTTGTTGTTTTTATATAATGATAATATTGTAGGTGCCTGTGGACAATATGTGTGTTACACAATACTTAGACGTGATCTTTATTAGAGATGAATGAAGAACCACTAGATGAAGGTGAAAGTTCTAGGTTACCCCCAAAGTGTTCGACCTTAGTGTGGAATTAACACAATTAAAATGAACGTGTCACTTTTTGATTGGTTCGGGATCGTTAACCAAACAATTCCAATTATCGTAAGTTGAATTACCAAAATTTTCAATATAAACCAATAAACAATTAACATCGATATGATGACGAAGAAACCCAATGTGGGAAAAACTCCCGGATCAAGTCAGTTACCTCCACTATATACAATGTATATTTATAGTTAGATATGCCCAGGGAACTCCACTAGACCTTGCAACTAAGTAAGTGGTTGGTCATGCCTGACGTGACTAACTTAATGAGTGTAACTCTTCGGGCTATCGCGGTGAGGTTCCCTTGTGATCACGATCCGCAAGTGCACAGGTCGCGCAAGTAATAAAATGGACGTGAGTCCAAATATTGATCACATAGAGATTGTTTTAAATCGTATTTTAGATTACAATTCCTTAACCGGAACAAGAAATTTTGAATTTGGAATTTTGAATTGAAAATTTGACTAAGATTAAAATAAAAGAAAACAAAGAAAAATTGATTTGTTAAAACTATGAGATGAATATGTTATAATTATGAATCCACATTAATCATATCAACCATGTATTTGACTTAGACATTTAATAATAAGGTATGAGTATTGAAAATCCGTGTTCCTATATTTATTTATGTCCTCTTTCGAGCAATGCATAAACACCTATTCCTACATGAGATGAGCCTATATTTCTATGACAAATTCAAACATGTAGAAAAGTATTAACGAATTATGAACACTTTTAAGGATAACACGAAGTATATGGGTATATTTCTATCCCTTATCGGACTTCACGGCAATTAATTAAGGTCTAATAGATTCGTACTCTTTCGAACATAGAACTCTACCACAAACATCAATAATTATGCGTCCACAATCATAGATGAGAATAAAAACGTAATTAATTGCATCAATCTCATAAATTGCATAATATAAATGTACCGTCAAAACATGGCATCAATAAATTAAAGCTTCATCACAATTCTAACAATGAAAGCCTAGCCTAAATACACGATCAAAAATAAATCACAAGAAGTATGAAAAGATATCACCCTATTGATCTCCTTGATCCTTATTCTTCAATCATGAATTTAGCCTCATATGGATCCCCCAGCAATTCGACAGTGTTTTGACATGAAATAAGACAATTGGGAATCCCTAATCTCGTGCCTTAGGTTTGGTATTTATAGATTTCCCCTAGAATTAGGTTAATTGAGGAGAAAACTGCTGAATTCCGCGCAAAAAGCCCAACTGCGGCCCAGTCGAATAACCTGCGACCGCACGGTTCAAATATTCGCGATGGCACGACTCTGCAGGTAAGTTTCAGTCGCTCATTTTTTTGGCCTTGCAACCGCACGGTATCACGGTTTAAGGAAATTTCTGACTTTTAAATGTTACAAGTTGGTCCCGTCTTTTAATTGCACGGCAAGTCCTCCAACTTCTGATTGTTGCAATCTGGTCCCTGAATTTCTGATTTCTTCTAAATTTGATTTCTTCTTCTAATTGGCCATTTGATTGACTGCATCAATTCTTGATTTGCTCACTTTGACACTTTTTACCTCCAGTTGCTCAATTTTAGCTTTAATTCCATTGTTTTCACGACTTTTGAGTTATTCATGAAATATAAACAAATGATATAGAATAAATAGCAAATATTCTTGAATAAACAATAAAAATCCTACTTTTAGGATAGAAATAAGTGTATAAAATATACTTATCAACACCCCCAAAGTAGAATTATTGTTCGTCCTCGAACAAAATAAAACTAAACTATAAATGTAAAAAGGCAAATTAAATAAAAACTATGTTTTTTTCTTTTTTGTCAACTTATTTACCATGAGTTTAAACCATCCAAATTGACGATTAACTTTAGAAAAAGAAATATGAACAACATAAAATATTTTCATTCATCTGATACTCAACTTCATTGTGTGTGTGAATAGCCAAAATCAACTGCAAACTTATGTAAAAATAAACTTGACAATGTGTGACTTTTTATGTAAGAGTAAGCCCAAATCCCATGTGGTCAGTAATGATTTTCTTTTGATTTTCCTTACCCTCTCATGCATGAGCACAACCTTACTGTTTTTCTCTCATATCCCGAGGTATTTCCTATTGATGTGATTTATAAACATATATAAATTGCATTTTTCCACACAAGGCAGTTAGGACTAGAAAAGTATGCACGACAGACCAAGAATAATTAACAAAGTGTTAGGGATTTCAATCAATAAAGTTTATACCATTTTATTCCATTTTTCTTTTATTTGGGCTATTTTTTCTTTTAATGTCCTTGTCTTTTACCATCTTTGTGTAATACTTTTCATACTTGCTTTCTATATGACCCTAGTAGCGAGCTTTAGGTCGGCAGCTCCCAAATCAGTTGAGCTTAGGGTACCAGGTTCAGAGAACCCCTCAGACTTAATTACCCGAGTCATAAAGGCTTAAACAGAAAAGTTAAAGATGTTTTAACGTCTTATGTGTAAGTCCACTCTCCGTACTTGCTTTCTAGTTGACCCCTGTAGCGAGCTTTAGGTCGGAAGCTCCCAACTCAGTTGAGCTTAGGGTACCAGGTTCAGAGAACACCTCAGACTTAATTACCCGAGTCAAAAAGGCATTTGAAGAGTAGAATACGACTTTCAGCATTTTTCTGTTTTTATGTTGGTTATTATGGTTTATACCCGTTGATCGAAACCCCTTACACTAAAAATGTAAAACTGAAAAGTTCAAATCCTCAATCTACCAATGCATACTCAATCTAACCTTCCCACCCCCAAACTGCTTCTTGAGCAGTTTGGTTCTACATTTCAGGTCGGGATCTAATTTCTTAAGGTTTAGAATTTTACAGTTAGTTCTATGTTAAAATTACACAAGTTTACCCCACAAATATCAAGCATCTCCCTACACAAGTTATTATTTGAAAGTGGCTATGTGCTCAAGTTTAATTTAAGTCTTACATTGATGAATATTGATAAAAATTTAATTTCGCATGTTGCCCAATTTTCTAATCAAAGCACAAAGGTCAATTCAAATCATGTCATAAGCAATAAATAAGTTAATAAAAAAATTTAAATTTTTCACTTTTTATGATTTTTTTTTCACATTTTTCACATGAATGAGATTCCCACCCCAAACTAGAATCATACATTGTCCTCAATGTATTCAAAACAAATAAAGAAAATAAACATAGAAATAACAAAGAGTTAATGTACTTCTCGGGTTTGGAGAGTTGTTGTTCCCATTTTTGAAGTTTTGACTTGAATGTTTTGTTGGATGAAATGACCTCTTACTTCCTTTTCCATGTTTGGCGTGAATTGCCCCATGATGATATGTTCCTTGCAAATAAACATTAATGGTCATTAGAAGTATAACCATCACATAGGAACTAAAGAAAATCAACACAACACACCCAAACTAGGACTTAGAAAAAAAAATTTGAAATTTTTGAAAAGTGTTCGACCACTGATTTTCAGCCCTTGACATCGCCTTGAAAAAGTGAAAATTTCCTGAGACATGTCCCGGGCATATGAAAGTATATAACTCGGTGTACAACATATCAAAAATTCAGGAAGTTTGACGTTCATTTTGGTCATGAAAAGATGTGACAAAGTAGGTGCAGTGAAGCTGAAATTGGTGCTGTGGTGCTGTGATGCCTTGCAATGAGGTTGCATGAGGTGTATTGAAGTGCAAAGATGTTCATGTTGAGTTCTATGCCTTAAATCTGTGTAAACAATGAATGGATGATGCACAAATGATGTTTAACATGTAGTGAGGGTGTGTTCACTGATATCTCGCGATGCGAAATACCCCCGCAAGTGCACGGGTCGTGAGAAGTAACAAAGTGGACCTAGGAGTCCGGATTATCGTCCCACGAGGACTGCTATTAATTACCGAAATATTTTAGTTCTACACTTTATTTGAACGAACAAATGAATTTGAGGTTTTAAATTAAAACTAAGAAGATGAAATAAATAATTAAATTGTGAAATTGTTTTGTTTTAAAAGATGATTGTAAAGTAGTTGGGATTTACGATTTCACCTAACCAATTAAATTAACTCCAATTCCAGTTTTATTTCCTAAATATGCATTCGGTCGAATTCACTAATTTAAATTGAAATTCCTCTCTCGAGTTTAAATCAACTCTACCTAAATAAGTCAACCATGTATCTCTACAGCGGGTCTGAATATTCCTTATCTAGATGCATTACATTCAAGAATTCACACATGACCGCAATAATTACAAGAGTATATCTGTATCTCTCGTTCAATTACCAGATTTATTACCTAGATCTATGTTATTAACTCACCTCTCGGATTATGGAAATAACACATAAAATCATGAATAAGTGGCCAGTTCATTCACGCATTAAACGCAATAATAAATCAACACATGCATTAAAGCGTTAAAACAAGGAATATGGAATTAAAATAATTAACTAGGTTACATCGTTCATCCCAACATCAAATTTAGCTACACATCATATTTAAATAGCAAAAACAAAATATAATGACGTTCATTGAAAATAACAACGAAGAATGGAAAGATTGCACCAATTATCAATTCTTCAAGTATCTTCAATTCACGCCCCTCTGCGATGCTTGAATCTTCAAGAATTTTAATTCAAATTTCTGTTGTGGCTCATTCTATGGAGAGGCAAAGGTCTGATTTTCGTGCAAATAGGTTGTATTTATAGTTGGTGAAGAGATCAAGTTGAAGAAGGAAAGAAATTCATCAAATCCGGGCGCGAGTCTTTTTTGGTATCTGCACAGTGTTCAGTATTTCGACCATATCTTTATCTTTACTTATCCAATTATGATGATTCAAATTACGTTAGAAAGATAACTTAAAGGGCTACAATTATTCTTGAAATAGAATTTTCCTAATTCGAACGTTTACTGCCGTAAAATTTGGTCTCAAAGTCCGACTAGAATTCTGTCCAAAATCTTCTAGGATTAGAATCAATTTTATGGTAATATTCTTATCATATTTCATTCCTTTTTGACTTATACTTGCATCCAATTAACTCCTAAAAATCCTCAAAATATCTTCTTATTATCCAAATCAATCATTGGATATTTGCAAGTTGGTACCTCATGTTTAATTTTCTTTTCAGTCCTTCAACTTCCAATTGCAACAATATAGTCCCCATACTTTGGAATCTTCTCAATTCGCTCGTTTCAACTCTCAATTCCTTCAACTGGGTCCTTCAACCTCTGATTTGTTTACTTCGCCACATTGCATCTTTCCGGTTGACGTCACAAACTTATCAATTGCTCATTTTAGCTCCAATTAACATCCAATTATGCATTTTTCTCATCAATTACTTCATTCTTCATCTTTTGAAATATTTTCTGCAAAGTAAATAAATAAACACAAATTAAATAGCATATATTCTAAAACGATAATAATTTATTCTAATTTAGACGTACAAATAAGTGTATAAAATACACTTATCAGGGTGATCATCCAAAAAGAATTGCCAAAACTCAACAAATACCTCATTGAAACATTTAATCAAACACCTGGCATGCATTTAAAGAAATCAATGAAACTCATAGAGTTGGAGACTTGAATTAAGCCAAAAGAATTTCACCTAATAAGCACAATTCAATACCCCAAGTTCTAGCCTAAGCATATCACTATCAATCCACAATATTCAATTTCCACAAAAATTCGAAGAACACAAGAATTATGCATAATCTTGGAAATTGGTGAAAAATTCTTACCTTTGAATGATTTTGATGCAATGCAAGGTATGATTTTGAGTTATAATGGTGTGCAAACTTAGGGGAATAGTTGGGGGTTCAATGATGGGCGATTTGGGGGAGGAGAAAACGGGTTTGAAGTGGTTAAAATGAAAGTTTTGGCATAATATATACAAACTGCCGGTTCTGTCCATTTAATAACCGTGTGACCGCACGGTTATCACACCGTGCGACCGCACTGTGTTAAAGGCAGTAACTTGAAATTTTTCAAAATTTGAGTTTTAGACCCCGTTTTCGACCCCTGAATGCTTTCAAATGCATGCAACCAACTTCTAAACAATATGTTCATGTCCTAAGCTAGGTGATCAAGTGGAAGATTGTGATAAAAAGCTACATAACAAATAGAAAACGAATAAATCCTAAAGATGCTAAAACATGCAAGAATAGGTGCAATGAAGTTTTCAATGCCACTAACATGTCAAAATATGAATTCTAAGCATGCAAGTGATCCTAAAATGCAGTGTATAGCATCAAAACAACAATAAAGAAAATAGATAAAACAAATAAAGAAAAAGGGTTTGAGAAGTTGGGTTACCTCCCAACAAGTGCTTCATTTAGAGTCTACAGCTAGACTTTTTGGCAAACTTTCTCAAGGTGGCATGAAACATGATGTTGAGGCCCTATCATTTGTCTTGGCCCCATACTCAACTTGTTCCCAAAGATGAAGATGCTGTGCCACTTCAATTTTTGAACAGTTTTCAAGTAGTGGATTTTGTTCACTAGTTGAACCATGTCAAATGTTACTTTCTCCTCCTCTACTAGAAGCATGACCTCCCCCTTTTCCACGTCAACCAAGGCTCTAGCAGTAGCCAGAAAGGGTCGACCTAAAATCAGTGGAACATTACTATCTTCCTCCATATCTAGAATCACGAAGTCAGCAGGGAATATGAATTTGTCCATTTTAACCAGCACATCCTCAATGACTACGTATGGGTATCGAATGGAATGATCAGCTAACTGAAAGATGATTGGGCTTGGCTTTAGGTCCCCTAATCCTAGCTTCATAGAGACTGAAAGAGGCATCAAATCTATGCTTGCACCGAGGTCACATAAAACTTTGTTAAATTTTAAGTCACCAATGATGCAAGAAATTGAAAAACTTCCCGGATCTCTCAGCTTGGGTGGCAGCTTTTGTTGCAAGATAGCGTTGCACTCTTCATTCAGTGACACCTCTTCAAGTTCCTCAAGTTTCCTCTTACTTGACATCTTTTTTTTTTAGGAACTTGGTATAGCTGGGGATTTGGGTAATGGTTTCTAGGAAATGAATGTTAATGTGCAGCTTTCTGAGCATGTTGAGAAATTTATTGAACTGCTGATCCTCCTTAGGCTTTTGTAATCTTTGCGGGAATGGAATAGGGGACTCATGAGGTTTAATTGTCAATTTTACCTCATTCTCCTCTTTCTTCTTAGCAGATTGCTTTTCAGGTGCCTCAACATGTTTTCCCTTGTCTTCATCTGGCTTTTGAACTTGAATCTCAGGTAATTTCACTCCACTGCGTGTGGTAATTGCATTTACTCCTTGTTTCTCTTTCCAACCTTTCAGTCTTTGGGGAAAATGAGTGGGAGGTTCATAAACTCTGTCACATGGAGCAAAAGTGATCCTTCCTAGCACAAAATCTATCTCTCTTTCAACAGTTTTTATTGCCATCACTTGCTCCCTAGGATTAACCTCAGTGTTACCAGGCAGTGTACCTGGGGCTCTGTTTGCTAAAGCCTGAGCTATCTGACCAACTTGGGTTTCCAAGTTTTTTATTGAAGCCTGATGATTTCGCAATGTAGTTTCAGTCATCCTCATGAATTGGTCAATTTTTGTCATGAACTGATCAGTTTTAGCCATACACTGATTGGTCTGGCTCATGTACTGGTCAGTCTTCTCCATCAATTTCAAGACCATCTCCTCAAGTTGAGGTTTCTTCTCCACTACCATCTGTGGAGGGGCTTGCTGGCCAGTTCCACTTTGATTATCCCTCCATGAAAAGTTAGGGTGATTTCGCCAAAATTGGACAATCCGAGGTATTGTGATTGGCCCCACATTCCTCGCATCCAGTTACTACACTTTTCACTGAATGGTTGGTTTGTATGAAATTCATCAAAGAGTCTAATTTAGCAGACAATACCGAAACATCATCCACTGCATAAACTCCTGCTGGTTTCTTTTGAATGGTCCTCTCAGACGCCCACATTGCGTTGGTATTGGCTATTCTCTCAAACAGTTCAAGTGCTCCATCAAGAGTTTGGGTAGTTATTGATCCATTTGATGACGAATCAACAAGACTCTTGTATTGAGGGAGAAAGCCAATGTAAAAGTACCTTACCTGCTCATTTTTAGGTAATCCATGTTGAGGGCACTTCCTAAGCATGCTTTTAAACCTATTCCATGCTTCATTAAATGATTCAGACGCTTGTTGTTGAAAAATTGTTATCTCATGTCTGAGTTTAGCAACTTTGGCTGGGGGCATAAATTTTGTGCAAAATCTTTGGGCCAAGTCATTCCAAGTTGTTATACTTGTAGGAGGACGAGAGTCTAACCAATCTATTGCCCTATCTCGTAAGGTGTATGGAAATAACCTAAGTCTTATGGTGTCATCTGACACACCCTGATATTTAAAATGTTCACACATGTATAAAAATTTAGACACATGTGCATATGGATTTTCATCGGGTTTGCCATAGAATTGATGTCCATTTTGAAACATATTAATCACATTGGTCTTTAATTGGAAGTTTGCAAGACCAAAAGGTGGATAAACTATGTTTGATTGGTTTTGGACAATTTGTGGGGTCATGAAATCTCCTACAAGTCTATTCCCCTCATCATCTGGCTCGGCACCAGGTAAAACCAGATTGTTGTTTGCCATTTGTTCCTCTTTTTGATTTTTGTGTTTATCTAGTTTCCTAAATTATCTTAATCTATGGTGTAAAGTATGTTCTATTTGCGGGTCAACTTCGAAAAGATTCCCTTTTTTCGAACGTAACATACACAACTAAAAGAAAAACAACGAAAGTAGTAACTAAACTAAAATTAGAATTTAATGTCCTAAAATAAAATAAAAACACGAACAAAATAAACAAGAATAAAATAAATAAAAATAAAGCGGTAAAAAGTCCGAATTAGTGAAAATAATCTAAAAATAAATTTAAAGAACAATCCCCGACACGGCGCCAAAAACTTGATCACGATCCGCAAGTGCACGGGTCGCGCGAGTAATAAAGTGGACGTGAGTCCAAGTATCGATCTCACAGAGATTGTTTTAAATCGTATTTTAGATTACAATTCCCTCACCGGAACAAGAAATTTTGAATTTAGAATTTTGAATTGAAAATTTGACTTAGATTAAAATAAAAGAAAACAAAGAAAATTTGATTTGTTAAAACGATGGGATGAATATGTTAGAATTATGAATCCACATTAATCATATCAACCATGTATTTGACTTCAACATTTAATAACAAGGTATGAGTATTGAAAATTCGTGTTCCTATATTTATTTATGTCCCCTTTCGAGCGATGCATAAACACCTTTTCCTACATGAGATGAGCCTATATTTCTATAACAAATCCAAACATGTAGAAAAACATTAACGAATTATGAACACTTTTAAGGATAACACGAAGCATATTGGTATATTTCTATCCCTTATCGAACTTCACGGCTATTAATCAAGGTCTAATAGATTCCTACTCTTTCGAACATAGAACTCTACCACAAACATCAATAATTATGCGTTCACAATCATAGATGAGAATAAAAACATAATTAATTGCATCAATCTCGTAAATTGCATAATATAAATGTACCGTCAAAACATGGCATCAATAAATTAAAGCTTCATCACAATTCTAACAATGAAAGCCTAGCCTAAATACATGATCGAAAATAAATCACAAGAAGTATGAAAAGATATCACCATATTCATCTCCTTGATCCTTGTTCTTTAATCTTGAATTTAGCCTCCTATGAATCCCCCAACAATTCGACAGCGTTTTGGTATGAAATAAGACAATTGGGAATCCCAAATCTCGTGCCTTAGGTCTGGTATTTATAGATTTCCCCTAGAATTAGGTTAATTGAGGAGAAAACTGCTGAATTCCGCGCAAAAAGCCCAGCTGCGGCCCAGTCGAATAACCGTGCGACTGCACGGTTCAAATATGCGCGATTGCACGACTCTGCAGGTAAGTTTCAGTCGCTGATTTTTTTGGTCGTGCGACCGTACGGTTACAGCACTGTACGATATCACGGTTTAAGGCAATTTCTGACTTTTAAATGTTACAAGTTGGTCCCGTCTTTTAATTGCACAGCAAGTCCTCCAACTTCTGATTGTTACAATTTAGCCCCTGAACTTCTTATTTCTTCCAAATTTGATTTCTTCTTCCAATTGGCCATTTGATTGACTGTATCAATTCTTGATTTGCTCACTTTGACACTTTTTACCTCCAATTGCTCAATTTTAGCTTTAATTCCATTGTTTTCACGACTTTTGGGTTATTCCTGAAATATAAACAAATGATATAGAATAAATAGCAAATATTCTTGAATAAGCAATAAAAATCCTACTTTTAGGATAGAAATAAGTGTATAAAATACACTTATCACCTCGTTACTCTAGTTTTTCTTATATACATTTCGGGAAAGTCCAATTACCTTGAATCGTACTACCGCTTGTCCCACCAAGAGGGAGGTTGTGTAATTGGGCTAAAAACCTACTCAAAATGTCATTCAACTTTCTATTCCTCATCGACTAAAACCCTCAGTAGATTCTAAAACTTATATCTTGCTATTCCTATTGCCGTTGTAGCACTAAGACTAGCATGGAATTCAATAGTACCTAGCACATTCGATCGATATTACAAGAATGCTATAAACCTTAAAAGAGAGATGCCAAAGTTAGCTCACTAACCTACTAGAGTAAGTAGTTTTGTCCGAAATCCTCAGGCGAAAAGACAGCTTAAAATGGCCTTTACTTGATAGGGCTCCTTCCCATCTATCTTGACCGAGAAGAGGGGGAGGCTCTAGTTGAAGCCCCGTCCTCCCTTCACTATTTTGATTTTGACGGATATTAAGGAGGCTTCCCGAACATGAAGAAGAAGATCACAAATGAGATCTTAATCTTCTTGCTTACTCTCCTGAATCGAAAGATCTCTTATCTCCGAGGTGAGGATCTTTTTTCTTCTCATCGGAGTTATTTCACAAAGATTCCCAAGTTAAGGAAGAAGGGGGGAACAAGCACCCAAAGCCCTTCTTCTTGTAACATCCGATTCGTTCACAGCTCAATCTACCACTTTCAAACCCCAAGATATTTCTATTTTTCACTCTATCAGGTTCCTGATCTTGTATTGTTGTATCTTCCAAGTTGATATCCCAGAATCTTCGATTCATGTTACTATTATTGCACTTGTAGTCCAACATTCCTCAACCTCTAACAATTTCTGAAGTTTACAATTGAGAAAGTACGTTCCTTTATATGTTAAGAAAGAAGGTGTTCCATATTATAGGATTTGATGTTTTCCTAGATCTATGATTACATGATCCCAAGAAAGAATAGATTAGATTTTTGGTGAATTGTGTTCTTGGAACGTATGATGTGTTTTCTATTAAAGGCACAATGTAGCAACCTTAACCTAATTCGTGCATGTAGCTTGGAATATATAGTAGAAAGTATTTGGAATGAATGTGCCGAGCAAAATCTATTTAAAAATCGAATTATGACGCAAAACAATCGTCAATCGATTGAGCAGGAATCGAGCGGTCTCAATTTCCTTAAGGCCTGCTCGAGCGTGAATCAAGCGTGGTCAAATTCCTTAAGTCCGCTCAAGTGTGAAGCGAGTGGCATCAAGCGAGATTGATTCGGTTATTCACAGTTAATTATTAGGCGAGTGCATGATCTGTAGATTCCGTCTTCTAGCTATTTTTCCAAGTCTAATCCTAACATACCTTTTCAACTATACAAAATTGCACCTAAGTCCTTGACTTTTACAACTGTTCAATTTAGTCATTTTGTTCACAAAATTGTCAATTACATAATTCCTAACTGAAGGTGATGTTGATTTGTCGTTGGCAAGAAAGAATTGTATGTACTAAAAGACAGTGGAATTTTATGCTGAGCACAAGGAATTAATGCAAGCAAAATAAGATGTGTGGGATCAAATCTGGACGTCTTGTACATTCAGTAGGTGAGTATTTTATGCAGAAAAGAATATTTATTGTCAATTGAGAAATATTGCATTGATGAATCTTGTAATTAAAACTTTTGTTAATTGAATCATGAATTCTATTTGGTAAAATAATTATTTTTCCTTTTAATTGTTCGATTATTTGTGTTATGAGTTGGGTAGATGTTTTAAAATATTTTAGTACTTGATGTAGGCTCGCCTACAAAAACTACTCACAAATCGCACAATCGTCAAATAATCAATAAGGATTGCAATTCGATAAAACTTCAAACTTTTATTCGAAATCAACCAAAAACCTAGAAACAATGATGGAAGAGTTTAAATACAAATCTCTAATGGGTTTTGTCAAACAACGGGTAAATAAAACGAACAAAATAATACTAAAAAAAAAAAGACAAAAAGCAATTTTTCACTAAGTAAACGACTTCAAACGGCTAAAATCATTTATCATTATAACAGTGAGTCTTGTAGGACTCGTTGAGACGATTCCGAAAAGTACTTATGGGTCCAAAACGGACACCGTATGACAAAGTTATGGTCATTTAAAGTCATCAAGTCCAACACCTCACGTTTGACGATCCCAACGGTCCATAAATACGAGGGCCTGGTCCTGCACGTCATCAATACTTCTTGTGTTTTTTGGATTTGTATAGGAGGTTGCCATGTTTTGATATTATCTAACTGTTATGACAATTAATTGATTTCTATAATGATGGTTGATGTAGATGTAGATGTAGATGAAAGATATAATGGTGGAGAATTATTTGGAGGTGAAACGAATGCAGTTGCAGATCCCGCTGAGCATCATGGGTACCTGTGACAATAGCTTATAGTATATGTAACATTATTTTACTTAGTAAGCTTGTAAAAAACTTGTGTGTTTTTGTTTACCAATTGAAATAAAATAATCTCTAATTTCGTATTTATGTGTTCGTTGTAAGAGCAAACAATCTTGGTGACATGACAAAATATATTATTCTTTATCTTTAAGGGAAAATATCAAAACAAACAATACATATCACTAACAATGTCCATGCTATTAAATACTTAATTGAAAATGCAACACGTGCCTTGCACGTGTAAAAACTAGTCACATATTAAAAAAAAAAAAAAAAGGAGGGGAAGTGACCCAAGAATAATAGGCATATGGAGCATAAGAAAACTTTATTTAAAATATTAGGGAATAAAAATCAGGACATGTTTTTTTCCCAAAAAGTCGTTGATTGTTCCACAATTGTGAATCGTGATTGTAGAACGTCAAATGCACGTTTCATGTATTTTTTTTTACATCCTTTTTGTTTTGTTTGTAAATATTTATTTATTTGTTTTTTTTGTTTGGAACCACCTAAATCATGAATTATTTGTATAAAAGTAGATCATTTTGAGTATGCTAGGTTTTTTTATGTAACTGACAATCTCGTGAACAAAAGGACTCATTTATAAAGTTTCAATTAGAGTTAAAGTATGATAGTTGATTTAGTTGAGTATTTGGGTTCAAGAAGAACAAAGAAGTGTTCAAGAAGACTTGTGACGCAATTAGAAGTTAAAGATGAATCCAAATCCCGCAAGGATAATGATCCAGATTTTCAGTTAGAGGCTGAGACTTGATTTTGGACTCCATCGGATATCGGGAAAGAAAGATATGATGAAAATATTGAAGGTCGTTGAATCTGGACATATTCTGTTTTGCAAATTTTAAGGTTCATATAATCTTAAACTATCTCAAACACTTCATACTATATATTCCTAAGCCCTATGCACGAAAATGATACGGGTTGTTGTCTATTTTTCAGAGCCATAATATATACATATATCCACTCTTTGATCCCATGATTTGACGATACAAGAACCAAATTCAAATTTGAATCCCTTAGTTTCTCGTGATCAAACAACCCGAGTTAGAAAAACGTCACTTGTTCCTAATCTAAAATACACGTGTCATTATAATCTTAAGGAATACTTCTTCAATTGTAAACTCCAGAGGTTCTAGAGGTTGAGGAATGTTGGACTACAAGTGCAGGAAGTTAACAAGGATGTGGAGTTCTTGGGGGATACACTTGGAAAAAGCATCAAGATCTGAAAGCTGTTGGAGGTAGTTGTATCTTAGGTTAGCAAGAGTAGATTTTCATTGTCTAGCAGGGGAAGCTGAATAAATCTAATTCCTACCGAAATTGCTTATAGTGGAGGTAACTGGCTTGGTTCCGGAGTTTTTTCTACGTTGGGTTTCTCCTTCATCATATTGTTTTGTTGATTGTTTGTTGCTTTTCATTATTGTAATTGTGATAATTGAACTTGTAATAATTGGACTTGTTTGAATAACAATCTAGCAATAATTAATAAAGCGATGCGTTCATTATTAATTGTGTTAGTTCCGCACGTAAGATTGAACTATTTGGGATAACCCAGGACTTTCAATTGATATCAGAGCTTAATTTCGAGTCCTGGCCTTATTTTTGTCTAGATAAGTAGTTCATTATCTGTCCCGCCATTCTTTGATGGCTCAAATTTAGGGATGGCAAAAAAAACTCGAACGACCTGAAATCCGGAGGACTCGAAACGACCCGCCCCGTCGGGTTTGCTGGGCGGGTTTTCCGCCCCGAACAGCTTTTCGGGGCGGGTTCGGGGCGGACCCACCCCGCCCCATGACCCGAGATTTTTTTTTTTTTTTTTAAGGGGGAATGAGAAACTAAAAATAAATCTAATAAGATCTAGAAGAATTGAACCTTGGTGGAATTTAAGGGTATGAGAATATATAACCACTATACCATTATGTTGTATATTGATTTTTTTCCCCTTCAAATATACATATTATGTTTAAAGTTCAAACTTAAAAACTCTAACTAGTTCGACTCCTAAGTGCTAGTAGGGTGGAGAAATTGGGGTTACCGGTTATGAGGCATCCTAGTCCTTATCTATTGCAAAGGTTGAACGACTATGGGGAGGTGAGGGTAAGTGAACAAGTTCTTCTTACTTTTCACATTGGTACTTATAGTGATCAAATATTATGTGATGTGGTTCCCTTACACACTACTCACATAATTTTGGGGAGACCTTGGCAATGTGAACGAAATGTGAATCTTGATAGGAGAAGGAACCGGTGTAGCTTCAAAATGAATGAAAAAAAAGGTTGTAATCCTATCTTTGAGCTCGGAAGAAGTATGCAAAGACCAAATGAAGCTCAAGAAGGAATTCGAGGAAGAAAAGGAGAAGGAGAAGAAAAAAGAAGAGAAAGACGAGGAGGCTAGGAAAACAAGAGAACCTTCAATTGATAAAATTGAAGAAAATAAAAATGTGAGCAAGAGAGTTGGGGCCACGTCCCTAGAAAAAGGAGAGGCAATAAGAGTTGGAGTCATGACTCCAGAAAAAGGAGAGGTGAGAAAAGAATCGAGGGTTGAGGATTCTACCTCAGAAAAAGGTGAGGAAGTGATGAGTGCTACCAAGAAAATTGAGAGAAAAGATCACCCCGAAATGTTCTTTACTCTTGAATACTTTAACACTTCCCTCCCTAGTTTTGTCATGTCTTTGTTGCAGGAAATTGTGAGGCCAACTTATCAAGGCAACAAAGAACTCCAAAAGCATGCCTTGTGGAAGAAATTCATGGAAACATTTTCCTACAACAACGAGTACAACCGAGGTAAAGAAAATGGGATAACCAATGCAACATCGAGGAGGTATGCTCCTAACATTTCTTTGAATGCAAGGTTATTGTGTTTTGAATACATTAGAGGGTTGTATGATCTTGATGTAGATTTGACAAGTGTGTTGTTGACTTGTGAAAATGTAACATGTGGTAAGGATTATTGTCATGATGAGTGCTTAATGTGTAAATGCAACTTTTTGCGTGTGCCCAATTGCATAAGTACCAAATCATTTTGTGAAAATGTTGCATATAGTACATTTCATGGGCATGTTGAATCCTTATTTTGTGAAAATATGCTTGACTTGCATATTCGCTCTCTAAAGGAATTGCTAGTTAGGGGAGTCCATGGGAAAGACTATTTGGGATGTCTTGATGATAAAAGGACTTCGCTTCTAACATTTCTAGATGCTCCCTCATTCCGTGTTGAACATAGTAAGAGCATGCATGTTAACTATCCGAATTTGTTAAACATTCATGAATCATGTTGTGAGCAATATTTTGATGGATTCTATGGCCATGATGATTATTTGTTTTGGAAAGTTGGATTGTTTCCTTGTAAATGTGACATGCATGAATTGCTAGTGGGAGGAGCACATGATGATTGTTTGATGGGGCGATTTAAAACCAATGGGTTTTAGGGGTATTATGTGATCAATTTTATTGGCCTAATTTGAAGATTGGTGTTGAACATGTTTGCACTTGTAGTAAATGCCAAACTTGTAAAATGGTTAAACTCAAGTTTGTCCCCCAAAAATTCCATACATATTTGCCCATCATGAGTAAACCTGGGAGTACTACTTCTATGAATTTTATAGTGGGTTTACTTGGAACAAAGAAAGAAGATGAAGCTATTTTTGTGATTGTTGGTAGAAGAATTAAAATGTCACGTTTGATTGCATGCTATGAACCCAACAAAGTCATCAACCTAGCTAATCTTTTCTTTCAGGAGGTCGTGCATTTGCACGAAGTTGGTGCTAATTTTGTGGTTATTAAATTTGCTTGCGATTTAATTGATCATCATAATAGCAAGTTTTCTCCACTTAAAATTGCTTGTGACTTTAACCTATTAACTCTGTTGAACTTTATGCACATGTTTGTCGAAAAAAGAGTTGGTTTAGGTGGGCACGAGAATGCACCTTTGGTTAAGCCCCTTTGCAGGAGGCTTGAGCTTCCATTCAGGGGAATTGGAATACAATGTTTTTCCAATGCCAACCATGGTAGGAAGCATATTCCATTTGACCCGGGCGGCTGGATGTATTCCCATTTGTGGAAGGAGCGACCCCCCTATCAAATAAAATCCAAATTGCTACTTTGCAGTGTTGGCACATCTCAAGCTTTTGGCAACGCCTACAAATTGACTTTGCACGGTGAGTATGAAATTTCAGTTACATTTATTGTGTCTGAATTTTCTATTTTTATTGTAGGTGCCGATTCAAGGTCGAATCTCTTTCGAGATGGAGGAGATGATGAGAATCGCGAAGGTCCAACTTCAACGCATGAACCTGTGATCCACAATGTTGCAAGATCAAAGTTCAAGGAGTTTCACGACAGTGCATTCAAACAAGATTCGAGGTCGAATCCTTTTCAAGAGGGAGGGGATGATGAGAATCGGGAAAGTCAAACCTCGATGCACGTGCCCTGGGACCCATGACGAGATCCGAAGTTGAAGATGTTCAAGATTCGAGGCTAAACAACGTGAATAAATCAAGAAAAGAAGCCAGTGATCAAGTTGGAGCCAAAAAGGGGAAGAAATTGGAGTTAGCCAATTTCGGTCGACCGAAACTCTGCAAAGGATTTTAGACCCAGCTTCAGTCACTTTCGGACGAGGAGCGGTCGACCGAAAGTCCAGTTTCGGTCGACCCAGAGATCGACTGAAATATTTTTCGGTCGACCGAAATATTTTCGGTTGACCAATTCGGTCGACCGAAACACCTCAGTTTTCAAAAAAACGGGGTTTTCTTGCAATTTCCACAAAAACGGGGTTTTTCTTGTAAATACCAAAATTGCACATTTTTCCCATTTTGTACATTATATTCTCATTTCTCTTCATTTTGTAAGATAACTTGGTTTGTTCATTAAAGAGCTCTTGAGAGCTAGGGCTTGAAGTCCCCCTTCTTGAGGTAAGGTTAAACCTCTTTGATCTTGTATCTTCTTGGAATTTAATCAACTTTATCTTGAGTATTATTATTCTTGTGTTGTTGTTTATTTTCCGCCACCTTGGAATTTGTTTAAGTGACCCCCATTGGGCTAGGGTTTGTTAATCCTTGAATTTTGGGTTAGAATTAAACTTGGGTTAAGGTGTTTATCCATTTATTTACCACTTTAGCTTTCTTGGGTTGGTATTAAAATTGTTGTGGGAATTTTCGGTCAACGCACCGAAGGGGTTCGCATCAGGTTGTATTGTATGAATGGATGAAAATAATTAGGAGGATTGGTACATTGACGTCACGGGCATCTGAGACTCTTTCACTTGCAAATCAAGATAACGGTAACTACTGAGGACGTCAAGTAAGTAAACTTCCCCTATTTTCATAGAAGTTAAATGTAAATGTGAAATGTGTAAATGGCTGTTTGCAACTTACTTGCTTTGATGAATTTCATTTACTTTATGAAAGTATATGTATTAAGAAGAATGTTCAAGCATGCACATTATCATGTCATTGCATCATCAAGCATGTACTGGCATTGACATCGAAATTGGAAAGTCAAATGATTTTAAATGAAGAATGTGGTAAGTTTAAGTTTTCTCAAATTGCATGTATCCCAAGTTTTAAGAAAGAATGGGTGTACTTCTATGCCATGAAAGGTGTAAGTGGGAAATGGGGCGCGGGAGATCGGGGTACTCGAATTAAACCGTTGTTGCGGTGGTGAATATTAAACCGCTTTGAGGTGACGATTTCTAAACCGTTTGGCGGTGGCAAATATTAAACCGCTTTGCGGTGACGATTGCTAAACCAGTTGACGGTAGCAAATATTAAACCGTTTTGCGGTGACGATTGCTAAACCGCTTGGCTGTGGCAAATATTAAACCGATTGCTAAACCGGTTGACGGTGGCAAATATTAAACCGCTATGCGGTGGGAAAATGATAATCTGGTCCTAAATAAGGAATATTGCCCACTGCATTGTGATTGGCTAGAAGATACACTAAGTGAGTTCACGATAGAAATGAAGTTAAAGTTTTTTGGAAATGTTTAAGTGAAAGTTTGGAAAGTATGAAAGTGTTGAAAAGTAGAGTAAATGGGGATAATTACTTTGAATGGTCTAAGACATTTCATGTCATGAACTTGCATCATGTGCATAAAGTTTACTTACTGAGCTTTAGCTCACCCCAATCCCTCCCCAACATTTCAGGTGATGAAAGTTAGGTGATCCGAGGAGAGCACTTGTCGGCTGACTCAGATAGTACCACGATTTATCATTTTAAATAGGGTTTGAAGTGGAAATTTCATAAATGTTTTAGTTATTTTTATTAGTTCATTCTTTTAATTGTTTATTGGATTTAGTTTTTGATAAGTCATTTATCTCTTTAGTAGTTTATCAATCCTCCATTTAGTTAAATAAAGAGTTCATGGTTTAAATTTATTTATGTTGAGGAGTTTGGGAATTGATGTTGAAGTTAAATTTTGGAATTGTGGTTAGATGTTGAATGTTGGATGTTGAATGAGTTGAGAATTGCATTTGTATTGTAGGTATGATGTCCCTCTACAGGTTGGCTATGTCCAAGTTATAGAAGAGACTCTGCCGAAATTTATGTAAAAATTTTATAATAGAAAATGAAAAGTTTAAATGTTTTAAACGATTATTTCAGCATTTAATGTGAATGGAAGTTAACACGCCTAGGTCTTAGATTTTAAACTTGGGGTGTTACACTATCACCCTGTATAATTTTGCGATCCTTTTGACTAGCTTGATTTTTCCTTTTAGCTCCTATCCCGGATCACATCAGGAAATCCCAGGGTGACTCTAGTAAATTTAGAAAGGGTAAGAGAGATAAATGAGAAGCTGGAGAGTCCAGGAAAGTACCTAAGCATGCGAGGTGTCATGAATGTCAAGGATTTAGGCACATGAGAGGAGTATCCCAGTAATAGGAAGAATTCTAGCAAGGCTATGAATCTCATTCTAACTGATAGTGATTCCTAATCAGGTAACTAGAGTGATGAGTCCACCCATAAGGAAAGTGGAAATTACATGGCCTTCACTTCTAGGATTAAGAGTGAATCTGAGAATACTAACAAGAATAATGTTGACCCAGATAGTAATGAGTCCTCAGGAGAAAGAGTCTGAGAGTTAACACGATATTATGAGGCGTTTGAGCAATTATATGAGGAGTTCCTTAAATTGAAGAAAGTGAATAATGCTGCCATTAAGAAATTGAATAAAGTTGAACTAGAAAAGGAAGGATGTTCGGTCAAACTAGAAGAGTCCAATAGCAAGTTACAGGTTGTGACTAATGAGAAAGAGACCTTAGAAATAAGGTTCTATGTTTATAAAGTAAACTTGAGAAGACCTCCAGGTTAGCTAGTGCACTGAGTGTTGAGAAAGGAAATTTAGAAAATCCAAGTTAGCAACCTGTTAAGCAAAGTTGAACATTTCAAAGCTCAATCTTTTTCCTTTTCTAGTAGTTTTGACAAGTTGGAAAACATTCTAGGAATGAGCAAGCCTGTGGATAATAGGGATGATTAAAGTTTTGATAAGAATATTGCTAGTATATCTAAGACCACATTTATCCCTGCATGTAACCAGCCCTAATATGTGCCAACCCTCAGCATAGGACTCGTCGACCTGGGAATAGACGTCAGCATTTACAAAACAATGGTCCGTGATTTGTCCCTACTTGTTTTCATTGTGGTGAGAGAGCTCACAAATGTCCTAGATGTCATCATATCATGAACAAAAAGTATAACATGAGATTTAATAGGAATCATAATCAAGAGTCTGTTGGTCAAGTTAAATTTCTTGCTGATCAAGTTAATAGATTGGCCAAATTGGCGACACAAATGTCTGGTGAGTTTTAACTACTATACAGGAATGGGTGAAGAAACTCGATCATAGAAATTTGAATATTAGCCACAATGCTCTTAAGGATAAGAGCTTGTTAATACCTAACTGATTGAGTATTTTTGGTACATGCATCCTATTTATTTACTTTTTTTATGTAGTTGTTTTATTTCTTACATGTGCATTTTTATGATTGTTTTGGCACGTAAATATTTTTGTTTTTGATGTGTGCTTGCTATTTATTTTTTATTTTTTGTGTGATGTATTCTCATGCTTTCTACATTGAAAAACACACAAAAAATTGAAAAAATGAAAAATTCAAAAATCATTGAAATATTTGAAAACAACAAAAACAGTTTATTTGAATTTGGTATTTTTACAGCATGACGTGAAACTTACTTAAACTTGTATGTTGTGACCATATTTAAATTTATTTAATGAGTTGTAACATAATTTTCATTACTTAGGTTACTGTGAAGTACTTGGTATAGGTATCTACATGTATCATCTACACCGCACATACTTCGATCTTGTAAGTGAGACTTAACCGCGTGTGTGAGAATTGGGATATCAATCACTTGTTGGTAAGATGACTTTGAACATGGATTGACCAATTTCAGTACATCTAAGCTCTTATAAATCCCCTTGTAATAAAAAAATGTTCATTTCTTAATGTTCTTTGTCGGGGCCTATTTGATTCGAGTTATTAACACTAAGAGGTTATTCATCACCTGGTGATAAGTACTTTATTAGCACTTATTTAGTCCACTTGTTATCCTATTTTGTTATTGGTTTGATCATATTTAAGTAGTGTTTAATGTGTCTTTATGTGTTGTGTTATACAGGATCGCAAAGAATAAAAAGAAAGGAAAAAGGACCAAAATGATGTGAATCATGGAATGTTCAAAGGACTCCAAATCAAAAATTGTATGTGGGAAGAAGATTAGAAGCGAAAATTATGGTCATAGAAGATTTGGTGTGAAATTGGAAATCAAAAACCCAAAAAGATTGTGATCTAGAATTTAAGTCAGAGATTGAAGCTCAATTTTATATAGAAGGAATTCGAATTTTGGAACATCTATTTCACAAATAATTGTATATCCTTGAATATTCTTTCCAACGCACTTGGAATCACCACAATCGGACTTCGGGAGAAAAAGTTATGACAAAAACATCGAGCACAAGCACTTCTCAGCAGAGATGCACTTACCGTAAATGACAAAGTTACGACCGTAACTTCCAAATTCCGGAAATTTTCAGAAACCCAATTACGGCCGTAATAATGAAAGTTACAGCCGTAACTTTCTCGGGAAGTAATTTCCTAATCTGGTTCAATGTCTATCTTTGGTATATATTGTAGGTAAAGTTAAGGCACGATTTTGGGAGTATTAAAGGAGCAAAATCACCACAAAAAGGAGGCTGGACATTGAGGAAAATTGAGAGCAAAATATAGAGGATTCTTGGGAGATTTTCAAGCACAAGAATATCAACAACAATGGAATTCATAAAGCAACTTGAAGAATCTACCACAACCATGCTAGGCTAAATTTCATATCTTGTTCAAAGGGAAAGTTGTGTTATTCAATTATGTTATTTTCTCCCTAGAAACTAGTAACGTACATCTATTTATTTCAATTGTTGAATTATTGAGTTTTGAATGTTTTATTGAATTTAGTTGATTTATAAATTTTATTTGGCCAATTAAATTGTTGAATCTCTGAATTAGATCTTTGATCCGTAATTCTCATTGGATCTTGACTTTGGTAGCAAAGAAATCTCATGCAGGTTTATCAATAATTCAACTTGGGTTTATTAATTCGAGTTTATGAAATTAGTAACCCGATTCAATCTAATTCTTCTCGCTTCACACTAGCCTTGAGTTAAATTCTAAGAGCTTGTTTAGGGTTACCCATTGGTTAGAATTGAATCAAAGAGTTTGTTTTGATTTAATTTACATAAGGAAGAATTTAGATAATCAGAGTTTGTTGATTACCTAAGATTGATAAATTGAATTAGGAATAGAAGTGCGTTGCATAGGATGGTATAACGTTAATTGAGGGCACAACCAAACCCGAGAACAAGATTTCCTCTCATTTCAATTCCTCACATATTTATTTATTTATTTCATGCATAGTTTTCATTTAAGTAAAACTCAACAACAAAATCCCCCATTTTATTCTAATTGATCGAGCAACTAAATAAGTTCACCATTCCTCGTGGGATCGACCCTTACTCTCGCTACTACATTATTAATTAATATTTAGCGAGTAAGGAATTATTTATTATTTTGGTGCATCGGGACACGCATCACCTGGTGCTTATGGTCAACTAACTTGGGTTAACTGGCCGAAAGCTCATTACATGGATCATCTTAGTCACCCAGTGAGGGGAACTTGCACTTAAGATGAAAAATAATGAGCTTGATAAAGTTTAAAATTTATTGGAAAAATATGCTAGAAGTAAGGGGGTGTGAAATAAATTTACAAATGAGCTTCAATTTTAATGTCCTACTTTGCATTATAATGGTTTGACTTTCATAAGTAGAGGGATAAGCTTATTGACATTGATGTTTTGCATGTTCTTTCTCACAAACTTAAGGTGGAGTCCTACTTAACAAAAGATTAGTGGCACATTACACGCGAGTCGCTTATATAATTTACTCCATTTTAATTTGGGTTGAGTATGTGAGAAGAGTTTGCATTCATTGGTGATACTTATACATGCTAACTACATCATTTTTAAGTTGTTCCATATTTATGCTAAAAATTGATTTAAAAATTGCACCCTTTGTCATTTTTGACAAAAAGGGGGGAGAAAAATATAGAGCAGAAGTTCGGATTTTATGTCTTAGGAGTTGTTGGGGAGAGACATAGATACATATCCTACTACATAAAATTCCGAGTTTGTAGTAAGGGGAGAATTTGTTTTGCATTCCATATTGCATAGCTATTTGAATTTTGATGTTTAGTGATGTAAATATTTTGTTAGGTGTTTCTAATTGACATTTATATCACGTCTCAAACTAGCATGCTTAATTTATTATTACGTACTTCAATTATTATATTCCTGTATCATGTGCTTTCACATTTGGTATTTAAGTTTTTG
Organism: Ligustrum vulgare; assembly: GCA_963555705.1. Lineage (NCBI taxonomy): Eukaryota > Viridiplantae > Streptophyta > Magnoliopsida > Lamiales > Oleaceae > Ligustrum > Ligustrum vulgare. Next base: position 28,939,021 of record OY743186.1, on the reverse strand, counting down.
ATGTTAGGAATCATGTATAACAAGGAATGCAAGAGACTGAATAGTTTGGGTAGCGTAAACTTTTTATTTACTATTTTGACTTTATTATAGTGTTTTGTCACGGAATGCCATAGGGGGAGATTGTTAAATTTTTTATGTAATGACAATCCCGTAAACAAAAGGACTCATTTATAAAGTCTCAATTAGAGTCCAAGTATGTTAGTTAATTTAGTTGAGTATTTGGGTTCAAGAAGAATAAAGAAGTGTTCGACAAGACTTGTGATACATTAGAAGTTAAAGATGAATCCAAATCACGCAAGGATATTAATGATCCAGATTTTCAGTCGAATATTGGACTCGATTTTCGCATCGCAAACATCCGAATTAGAAATATACTATTTCTACAAGAATTATATATATTTGATTAATCTTTCCAATGCACTTTGAATGGTCTCCATTGGATATTGAGAGAGAAAGATATGATGAAAATATTGAAGGTCGTTGAATATGGACAAATTTTGTTTTGCGAATTTTAAGGTTCCTACAATCCTAAATTATCTCAAACACTTCATACTATATATATATACCTAAGCCCTATGCAAGAAAATGATACGGGTTATTGTCTTTTTTCAGAGTCATAACATATACATATATCCAATCTTTGATTCCATGATTTGATGATCCGAGAATCAAATTAACCATTGTTTGAATCCCTTAGTTTCTGGTGATCAAACAACCCGAGTTAGAAAAATATTACTTGTTCCTAATCTAAAACATACGTGTCTTTATAACCTTAAGGAATACTTCTTCAGTTGTAAACTTCAGATGTTCTGGAGGTTGAGGAAGGTTGGACTTCAAGCACAGGAAGTTAACAAGGACGAAGAGTTCTTTGGGGATGGAAGAAGCATCAAGATCTGAAAGCTGCTCGAGGTAACTGTATCTTGGGTCAGCAGGAGTAGATTTGCATTGTCTAGTAGGGGAATGTGGATAAATCTAACTGTAATCGAATTGCTGATAGTAGAGGTAATTGATTTGGTTCAGAGATTTTCCCACCTTGGGTTTCTTCGCAATCATATTGTTGTATTGATTGTTTATTGCTTTTCATTATTGTAATTATGGTAATTCAATTTAGGATAATTGGACTTGTTTGAATAATCATCTAACAATAATTAATAAAGTGACACGTTCATTATTAATTTTATTAATTCTGCACATAAGGTCAAACTATTTTGAATAATCTAGAACTCTCAGAGTATATATTATCAGTTAAAAAATAGCACGTTACACAAATTTTGGCCACCAATCAATTTGTCCAACAAACCATTACATGTTCACATACCCGAAATTAAGGAAAGACTTGTATAGTTGAATAGAGCATTTTTATGAAAAAGATTTCGTGTATTAATGTCAAATTTGCCTCTAAAATGCAACTAAGCCCTTGTTTGGCCCCCATTATTTACAAATTAAATTTATTCAACACTTAATCTCAATCATTTATTTTAGTCAAGCCTACTATTTTTTACTTCTCAAACATTTTTTAATCACACATCCTCCCAAAAATACTATTTCAAACCATAAATTTTCCCAAATAATGGGTCTCAAACAAGAGCTAAATATGGACTTGAAATAATAAAAAATAATAATGCCTGAAACTCTTTCTTGTTGGCTGAATTTTTGTTATAACATGCAAATCGTATTGTACTAAGACGTTTAATAATAAAAATATGAAAGACACAGTCTTCTTTGCCGACTACGTGTATGTGTGTGTATATATATATCCAACCACCCCCAATTATAAACAAGTAACCTCATGCAATCTTGTTAAATTTAATAATTATGATCTTCAACAATAAAGTGGGCAACATCTTAAGTTTGCACATGTCATAGAATACCTAAATGTAGCATTTTAATAATAGTGCAAGACTTGAAGCATGTGAGATCGTTTCAAATATTTTTCGTCTTTATTATTTCTTTACTTCGTTTAAATGTGATTTAAAGCATGTTCCTACCTATATATTGGCTTTGTTTTTTTAGATTTAAATGGGAAATAAATGGAATGTAAAGTGTCAAATCAAGGAATTGAAATTATTTGTTGATTTATTTGTGTTTTCTATGTAAGATGTGACGTTAAAAATTGAAGAGAGAAAATGTGAATGATTAAAAAGTGGTATTGAAAATTGTGTAAATTAAATTTGAGTAATGATTACAAATTAATTTTTGGCCGAACAGGCCCATTATCTCATATTGTTACATATCTCCAATCGAGGGACGGGGCAACAAATGATCCCTTTAGTTCGTCTTAGGGAATGAAAATAAGAATTGTATATATTTACGTTTTATTGTAGGTTGGTAATGGTGAATCTAAGCTTATAATGATCACGTGAATAAGCAAGTTTCGCAATTCCCTCAATTGGCCGTCTCTTTCAATTGAGAAGTGTATTTTTTATTAATCTAATTTGAAATTAATTATTATCAAGCAAGAATTTCTTTTAAAACTAATATATTTTATTTATAAGCAAAGAGAGAAGAAATTTAAGCATACCATCCATTCATAACAAGAATTATCATAACAAATAGAGACTCTTATCTCCTCATTACCCCATCAGAAAAACATGAGCATTTTGTCGGAACCAGAGAGGCCACATGCAGTGTGCCTTCCATTTCCAGCACAGGGTCACATAAACCCGATGCTCAAACTAGCCATACTTCTTCACGACAGAGGTTTTTACATAACCTTCGTCAACACCGAATACAACCACCGCCGCCTGCAAAAATCTGGGGCTGCCGGCGGTAACTCGCCGGACTTCCGCTTCGAGACAATCCCCGATGGTCTCCCGCAGGAAGATTCTGATACAACCCAACACATCCCATCCCTCTGCGATTCCCTTAAAGAAAATGGTTTAGAGCCGTTTCGCCAACTTCTGGTGAAGCTTAATTCTTCGCAGGAGGGCATCCCGCCGGTGACCTGTATAGTTTCCGATGCGATAATGTCATTTGCCGTTGTGGCTGCCGATGAAATTGGTGTCCCATGTGTGTGTTTCCGGACAACAAATGCTTGCTGCTTCTTGTGCTTTAAATACTTGTGGAAACTTATTGAGAAAGGACTCATACCTCTCAAAGGTACGTTCTTCTTGAATTATGCACATGCTTTTTTTTTTTTTTAATCAACAATGCTATATGCACCACAAGTTGTGCGGCACACTCACACATAGGGAGAGGGATGAACTCTTGAGAAAATTCCTTTCTCGTAGTGATCATACCCGCTTCGTGAAGTAGACACAAATTTTAATAATGAACACCAAGAAAAAATATAGGAAACAACAAAAAAGGAACAAGAACAAGATCTTGAATGGCAAATTATGTTATCCTCAAAGCTAAATTTACACCATCTCATATTGAGAATGTTAATGGGGCAACAAGCAAATTGTTTTAGCAATTTCAAGTCTTGAACCAAATTTCAAATAGCACAATTGAAAACTTAGAAAGTAGGAACAAGAAGAGGAAATGAGGATGATTCCAAGTATTGAAGAACAAGAGTTTTGGGGATAATCTCATTGTAAAGTTGTTAATCTTGTGTTTAAAATCATGAATTCTATCTCTATTTATAGAATTTCATCACCTCTGTTCGTTGTTCACACGACTCTTCACAAAAGAGTGCAATTTGTTAATGAAAATGTGCATGAAAAATTCTTAAATTTTCTGCCAACGATCAAAAATTTTAATCATGCAATAATAAAACCAAGCGATCGCATGACGTTCATTTCCTTAAATAGATTCATATCCCTTTATACCATGCTATATCCGGAAGTCGAACCAAGCTTCAAATTTTTGGTCGGTCCTATTTGCTTGGTCTGTTCCATCTGGTTCAATTTTTCGGTCTATTTAGTTCGATTTTCACTCTTTGTGGACCGGTTCTCACCCTTTTTGACCTGATTTTTGCACTTTTTCATCTTATACATTGATTTACTCATTTCATATATATTTGAACAACTTTTTATTTTATTTTATAACAAGAACTAGTAATTTCACTCCTTCGGTACGTTTTCATTGTAACTTTAGCATTTTTCTTTTTCTTTTTTTTTTTATTTAAGAAAATTTCTTTATAATTTTGTTTTTATAAACGGTTACATAACATCTCATTGGTTCAATTTTTTATTTTTATTTTTTTGAAAAATCAACAATTTCGGCTGATTAAAGAATCTTATTCACAATTTTTGACTTTTCAAAATGGACTTATGAAATATTGACACTATTGTACATTGTATTCCCTACCTGAACATTTAAGGACGTTTAATCAACTATGCAGATTCATCTTACTTAACAAATGGGTACTTGGACACTAGTGTAGATTTTATTCCCAACCTGAACAATATAAGACTCAAGGACTTCCCAACAGTTATTCGGACAACAGATATACATGATCCAACGTTAAATTTCTCACTGGGAGAGATTGAAAGAATCTCAAAAGCATCTGCCATCATTTTTAATACCTTTGATGCATTGGAGGATAAGGTTTTGAATGCTCTCTCGCCCTTGTGTCCTCCGGTTTATGCCATTGGTCCCGTCCACTTGCTTGCCAATCAACTTCAAGAAAATAGTCTGAAATTTTTGGGAGGTAATGTTGCAATATCTATGCAGAAGTTTAAATTGTTGGAGAGAGAACAATTTTTATTTCCAAATTATATTTAATGCACGGTGCATTTATCTTTGGTAGGATATTGAACCACTTTTTCTAAGCTAGAGATGGGGTTTTGCATAAAAAATTTCTTCAAGAATAAGAGTAGACCAAATTTATCCCCTTTTTTAGCCCCATTATTTGGGAAATAATGTGGTTTTGAATAGTATTTTTGGGAGAATGTATAATTAAAATTTGTTTGAAAAGTCAAATATTTTGAGCTTGACTAAAATAGATGATTGAAATTGAGTGTTTAAAAAACTTGATTTTCAAATAAGGGGGCTCAAACAGGGGCAGTTTTTTGTTGAAGTTGTGACATGTACTTAATTTTCATAAATTTTTTTATTCAAGAATAAGGGTAGACCGAATTTAATTTTTGGTTTAAGTCGTGACACTTGCATAATTTTCATAAATTGGTGACTGACAAAACTTGAATGTCTCGATATTGCAATTAGCTTACTAGCTAATTGATCCATCTCTTCTAAAATCTTAAATTGTTTCAAGCAGGTAACCTTTGGAAAGAAGAACTAGGGTGTTTTGAGTGGCTTAACTCAAAGAAATCAAACTCAGTGGTGTACGTGAATTTCGGCAGCATAACAGTCATGACACCTCAACGGCTCATTGAATTTGCTTGGGGACTCGCGAATAGTAAGAAAAACTTTTTTTGGATAATCAGGCCAGACGCCGTAGTTGGCGATTTAGTAAATCTACCATCTGAGTTTGTCGAAGAAACTAAAGAGAGAGGTCTCATTGCGCGTTGGTGCCCACAAGAACAGGTGCTCAACCACCCGTCCATTGGAGTTTTCCTAACGCATTGTGGCTGGAACTCTACAATCGAAAGCATGTGTTGTGGTGTGCCCATGATTTGTTGGCCATTCTTCGCTGATCAGTTTATTAATTGTAGGTTTGCATGCACGGAATGGGGTGTTGGCTTGGAAATTGATAACAATGTCGATAGAGTTGAAGTAGAGAAGATTGTGAGAGAATTGATTGATGGAGAAAAGGGAAAGAACTTGAAGAATAAAGCAATTGAGTGGAAGAAGGCGGCAAAAGAGGCCACTGGAATCGATGGTTCATCTTACTTGAACTTTAATAACTTGGTTCTGAATGTATTGCTTTCAAAGAAGACCGCCTAGATATTGTGAAATTGTGGGCCAATGCTAGCCACATCGCTTAGGAGAAGAGGTGCTAAGAGAAATAAGTTTAGACTTCGACTGTGAAGCAGTGAAGGTGATGACAATTTCTATAATGTACGTATCCATATCATCCATGGGGGCTCGACTCCCTTCATTTAAATATTAGTTTTTGCACATGCACTGCACGTGTTCTATTTGTAATAAGTGTTTATTTAGTATTGTTTCAAATATATTTTTTTAAGAAACTTTCAAATATTATAAACACCCCCCCCCCCCCCCCCCCACAACCAAAAATAAATAAACAAACAAACACTTTAAATACAATTACAATTGTTATATTATTTCACAAAGTTATGAAATGTATGACTTGAAATAAGATTTTGGAAATTGAGCTTTAGAGGATGGCTACAGTAAAGATTAAAAAATCAACCAGAGGCACTGATTTGGAAGGTAAGAACTAAGAAGTACAAGGACATATGTGCAATTAGAAGAAATGTAAAGAAGGAAAATCACACTTTTATGGAGAATAATTGAAGTTACATTTTTTTCCTATCTTGAGTCACTGTTTGTCAATTTCCTAACTGATCCTAACAGAATTAAGGGAATATACGATCATTCAAATCTGCTCCAATACATACAGCATTTCTCTCTGATGTTCATTGATGTAAATACACGTGTAGGGCCCTTATTTCCTCTTCTAGATTATTCTTTATAAAAATTTTAATCTATATATATTGATTGTAATTCATCACTTGATTATATGAAATATTCCTTTAAAATCCAACTTGGTATCAGAGCATAAACAGGTTAATGGCAACACCACAAAACACCTCTTCTTCCCAAAGATCAGGTTCAAATAACGTGATGCCTCCATCTCTTGGAGTAATCAACCAGCCCCTTTTGGAGTCACACTCTCACAAATTCCTCAAATGAAATTAGAAAAGAATAATTACCTATTGTGGAAAAATATGTTGCTGCCAATCATCCGAGGGCATAATCTGGAAGGCTCCATTCTGGGCACAAAACCATGTTCACCAAAGGAAATTTCAGTCCAAACCACCACAGACGGTACTGCAGAAGAAGACGCAAGTATCCAAACTAGTCCTAACCCTGAATTTGCTCAATGGATGTCAATTGACCAACTATTGATGGGTTGGCTCTACTCTGCTATGACTCCAGATATTGCAATAAGAGTTATGGGATCTGAAAATTCATGTGAACTATGGAAGGCAGTCCAAGAGAGCTATGGAAGGCAGTCCAAGAGAGGTCTGAGGTTCAAAATAGAGCTAGAGTTACATTTCTAACTGGTGAATTGCAAAGGATGAGAAAAGGAAACATGAAAGTAGATGAATAATACATGTCTGTTACTCGTTCAGAAACCTTACCACAATCAAAGTAGACCCAACAATCAAGGTGGAAGGTTCATTGGTAGCTTCAGAGGTGGAAGAAGAAGCAGAGGATGTGGTGGAAGATTCAGTTCACAGTTCAACTCTCAGCCTAAACCAATGTGCCAAATCTGTGGGAAGGCTGGACATACTGCAATCAACTGCTATTTTAGGTTTGAACAAAATCGTGGTAACAGGTCTCCTCAAGCTGCACCAACAGCCTTGATTGCCTCTCCATCAACCATCAGTGTTTCATCATGGTTTGTAGATTCAGGCGCCACAAATCATGTTACTTCAGAAGGTGAAAATCTCAGTGGAACTACAATCTACAATGGTAAGCAATCAATTATGGTAGGAAATGGTGAGACACTGAAAATCACACAAATAGGGCACAAAGAACTACCCACATACATAGAAAAACCACTGATACTTGACCACATATTTCATGTTCCTGTAATAAAAAAATCTCTTAAGTGTTTCAAAACTCACTACAAATAATCATGTATTTATGGAATTTAACTCTTCTGGTTGCTTTGTTAAAGACAATCAAATAAAGAAGGTGCTTCTACAAGGGAAGCTTAAGGGCCTCTATGAGTTGAACACTCAAAACCTTCCTGCAAAATCATCCCAAGGATTTGCTGCTTATCTTAGTCCAGTGTCAATGTCCAACAATTCCGGTCAGTCTAATAATCGTAGTGATAGTCCAGAGTCTAGTCCATTGTCTCAGATAGTTATTTGGCATATGAGACTTGGGCATCCTTTAGTCAAAGTGATGAAACAATTACTCAAAGACTGTAATATCAACTCTGCTTTATATAATACATCAATTTCTGTGATTCCTATCAATACGGTAAAGTTCATTTTCTGCCATTTCAAACATCTCGGTCCAAATCAAAGAATCCCCTTGAACTAACCTTCACTGATATCTGGGGACCATCATCTGGCTTCAGGTTCTATATAACATTTGTAGATGATAACACAAGGTACACGTGGCTATATCCAATGAAATACAAATCTGAAGCCTTACATCTCTTTATCCAGTTCAAAAAACTAGTAGAAAGTAGATTTGATAGAAAAATAAAAGTTGTCCAACAAATTGTGGAGGTGAATTTAAACATTTCATATCTTATCCCCAACAAGAAGGTGTTGAATTCAGAAACACCTGCCCATGTATGTCTGAACAAAATGGGAAAGTAGAGAGGAAGCATAGGCACATAGTGGAGACTGGTTTAACCCTCTTAGCATAAGCCAAACTACCCCTAAAATACTGGTTTGAAGCTTTCCAAACCAGCGTCTACCTGATCAACTGATTACCAACAAAAGTTCTTAACTCAAAATCACCATTTGAACTTCTTTATGAAAAGACCTTCGATTACAACTTTCTTAAGATATTTGGATGCTCATGCTTCCCTTGCTTAAGACCATACCAAAGACATAAATTTAGTTATCACTCAACCAAATATATTTTTATTGGATATAGCCAAACTCAAATAGGTTACAAGTGTTTATCATCTACAAGTAGAATTTATACCCCCTAGGCACATTGTATTTAATGAGAAAGAGTTTCCATATGAGTCAATATTCCTACAGAAAATCAACTCATCATCTGATACTGTCATTACATATCAAACTCCATCACAATCAGTTCTTCCTGTGTCTTTACCTCACATCAATCCTCTAACTGGTTCAGCAACTACAAGGCCATCCTTAACATCTCAGGTACAAGCATCTCAAGATCCACCAATCACTCAATCCACAGCAGAAAACACCTCAAATACTCCCCAAAACTCACCAATTTCACCTCAGAACTCACCAATTTCACCTAACATTGCTTACAATGAAGATAGTAGTTCCAACACAGATTATTCATCTCCAGGAGGTATTGTGAGAAAGGATCAAAGAAACCATGAAAATACCACTGTGAATCCTATCTCTGATAGACAAATTGTACCATCTCATCCCATGATCACAGAGGGGAAAGTCTGGAATTTTTAAACCAAAAGCTCTAGTACTTGAGCCTATTGAAAGGAAGGAACCAGCAAACCTAAGTGAGGCTTGGGAGAACTCCAAATGGAGACATGCCATGGAGGAGGAATATAAAGCTCTCATGAATAATGGAACCTGGAAATTAGTGCCTAGAGACCATTCAAAAAATGTTGTGGGAAGTAAGTGAGTCTTCAAGGTATAACAAAATAGTGATGGATCAATCCAAAGGTATAAAGTAGCTTTGTTGAAAAAGGTTTTCATCAAACAGCGGGAATTGACTATGATGAAGCATTCAGCCCAGTTCTAAAGTCCTCAACCTTAAGAATAATCCTCACCTTGGTAGTCTCAAATGAATGGCCTATAAGATAGGTGGATATAAACAATGCATTCCTCAATGGAAACATTAATGAGGAGGTCTACATGATGCAGCCAGAATGTTTTGTTGATAAACAAAGACCTGGCTTTGTATGCAAACTGGAAAAGGCGCTCTATGGACTCAAGCAGGCCCCAAGAGCCTGGTACGAGAAGCTCAGAAACACACTCTTAGGCTGGGGATTCAAACAATCAGTTGCAGATACCTCCCTGTTCCATTTCAAGTCAGACAAGGTAAAACTTCTTATGCTCATTTATGTAGACGATATTATTGTAACTGGAAGCTGTGAGAGTCACCTAAAATAGTTCATAAAAGAATTAAATAGCACATTTACCTTAAAGGATATGGTAAACCTTCACCAGTTCCTAGGAATGGAAGTCTACAGACATCCTTATGGCTTACAGTTGACTCAAACTAATACATTCAAAAACTGCTCAGGAAGTTTAACTTTAAAAGTGTGAAACCTTGCTCAATACCTAGTGGTGTTGGAATTGTGTTGTCAAAAGAAGGAGGTGAACCTCTGCAGGAGCCTTCAATTTACAGAAGTGCAATAGGAGGATTGTAATACCTCACACACACTAGACTAGACATTTCCTACTCAGTCAACAAAATTAATCCAATTTCTTGAGGCTCCTACCTCAATACATTGGCATACATTGAAAATGATCTTTAGGTACCTTAAAGGAACTTCCAATGTAACAACCCGGGCCATTAGATCGATGACGTACTATCCCAACTATACCATAATGAGTCTTTTCAGCATGCTTTATCCTCACTCATACGCTCCCCGAGAAAACTAGCCAAGAGGTCACCCATCATAGAATTGCTCCAAACCAAGCACGCTTAACTGTGGAGTTTCTAACGATGGACTTCCGAAAAAGAAGGTGCACCTTGTTTGTATGACTAGTACCTATCAAATCTTTTAAGCTTTCCTGACCTGGGTGTTACAATCACCCCTCGTTAGACTCGCGACGTCCTCGTCGCACTTAAACCATCTGAGGATCTATTGCTAGGCATTGGGATTCTAGAGATGGCTCCTACGGGTTCAAGAGGTGGCTCCCGCCATATGACGTAGCACTTTTTCCCATATAGCATTGTAATACCCCGACCAAGAAAGCTTAAAAGATTTGATAGGTACTACTCATACCAATAAGGTGCACATTCTTTTTCAGAAGTCCATCGTTAGAAACTCCACAGTTAAGCGTGCTTGGCTTGGAGTAACTCTATGATGGGTGACCTCCTAGGAAGTTTTCTCGGGAAGAGTGCGAGTGAGGACAAAACATGCTGAAAAGACTCATGTTGGTACAGTGGGGCCAATACGTCGTCATCTAATGGCTAGGATAGCCCGTTAAGTGGGACTCGGGTCGTTATAAATGGTATCAAAGCCGGTCACCAGCCGAAAATCGAGAACTAAGTGCTATGCAAGACAAAGTGACATGCTATAGGGCGGGAGCCATCTCTTAAATCCGTATGAGCCACCTCTAAAATCCCAACGCCTAACAATGGATCCTCAAATAGTTTAAGCGCGAGGAGGACATCGCGAGTCTAACGGGGGATGATTGTAATACCCCGATCAAGAAAGCTTAAAAGATTTGATAGGTACTACTCATACCAATAAGGTGCACCTTCTTTTTCAGAAGTCCATCGTTAGAAACTCCACAGTTAAGCGTGCTTGGCTTGGAGCAACTCTATGATGGGTAACCTCCTAGGAAGTTTTCTCCGGGAGTGTGCAAGTGAGGACAAAGCATGTTGAAAAGACTCGTGTTGGTGCAATGGGGCCAGTACGTCGTCATATAAAGGCCGGGACAGCCTGTTAAGTGAGACCCGGGTCGTTACTTCTATGGACCAAGAAGCACTGGGCTGTGATCCTTCCACTGCAAGGAACATGAGGTAACGCTGCTCTGTGAAGCCAGTCTGACGCAGTCTCCTACAATCTAAGAGCCAAGCAGTCCATGCTTTCGCTTGAACCCCATCGCTCAATTCCTTGCTTGGAACGGGTAGGCCAGCAAGCTGCAAGCCTGAATCTAGTCTGTTGGTCCTTAACAGAATATTGTAACACCTAGGCCAAGAAAGCTTAAAAGATTTGATAGGTACTACTCATACCAACAAGGTGCACCTTCTTTTTCGGAAGTCCATCATTAGAAACTTCACAATTAAGCGTGCTTGGTTTAGAGCAATTCTATGATGAGTGACCTCCTGGAAAGTTTTCTCGGGGAGCGTGCGAGTGAGGACAAAGTATGCTAAAAAGACTTGTATTGGTACAGTGGGGACAATACTTCGTCATTTAACGGTCGGGACAGCCCGTTAAGTGGGACCCAGGGCGTTACATCCAATCAGGAATTGTTACTGCAGAAAAATGATAGAATTGAAATTAATGGGTTCTCTAATGCTGATTGGGCCTCTTGCCCAGATGACAGGAAATCAATAGCTGCTTATTGCATCTATTTGGGTAATAGCCTTATTGCATGGTCATCAAAAAAAGAAGATGTTGTCTTAAGATCCAGCATGGAATCAGAGTACAAGGTTTTAGCCTCAGCTACATCAAAAATTGCATGGATTGAATCTCTTTTTCAAGACTTGGACCAAAGCCTAATGTCCACCTCAGTGTTATGGTGCGATAACTTGGGTGCCAAATCATTAGCATCAAATCCAGTGTTTCACGCAAGAACAAAACACTTCGAACTTGATATCCATTTCATCCGAAACAAAGTGATTGAAAAGAAGTTAGAAATCAGACATATACCCTCTTCAGATCTAGTCGCAGACATGTTAACAAAGCCTCTGGTTAGTGCTCAGTTTTTTATGCTTAAAGATAAGCTTGGAGTCATCCCATACAACTCCAGCTTACAAGGGGCAGTAAAGATTACAAAATCAACCAGAGGCACTGATTTGGAAGGTAAAGAAGTGCAAGGACATATGTCAATTAGAAGAAAAGTAAAGAAGGAAAATCACGATTTTATAAAGAATAATTGAAGTCACAATTTTTCCTATCTTGAGTTATTGTTTGTCATCTTCCTAAATGATCCTGACAGAATTAAGGGAATATAAGATCATGCAAATTTGCTCTAGTACATACAACATTGCTCTCTCATGTTCATTGATGTAAATACACGTGTAGGGCCTTTATTCCCTCTTCTAGATTATTCTTTGTACAATTTTTAATCTACATATACTGATTGTAATTCATCACTTGAATATATGAAATATTGCTTTAAAATCCAACTGCAACTCCAACTGCAACAAAAGAATAAATCTCCATCCATTATCCTATAGTGTACCGTATGCCGAGGTTTAAAAAGTGTATACCCCTTTGACCTTCCATTTGACGAATATGTGAGCAAACGTAGCTTACAAGTAGAATTTTCATCAGACACTATTTGAAATTATTACATCTTCTATTTTGTCTATCCTAAAAGGTAATCTTTGACATATTTCTAATAGCAACCTAATATTGGAATATGACTATTACACGACGATCAAGTTGCTAATAATTTTAAAAAAAAAAAAAATCAAATGATGTGCAAGTGACAAACATCTTGAGACAAAGCCTTAACAATTGATGTTTCTATTAGAAAGATTTAATTTACAAGATGATTCCAATGAACGCAAGTACACAAATTCAACTAAGAAAAGTTCTATAAAAATCTAAGATAAGAAAATTACATATTCTCAATTTGAGAGTTAATTTTGTGGTCCTATTTTCATGTTGTTTCATGTCTGTTATATTTTGATGATTTCCACTTACATGAATTTCGCTCTTTAACCGTCTTTAACTTCCCACAACTCTTACATGTGACTTCCTATGATGGCAACCTCCCGTTGATCGCTATCTCAATTCAGTTACTCCAACATCACTCAGTCCAAACCATGAGCGGACCCATGGTGGGGCCTCCTGGGGCACGTGCCCCAAGAAAAATCTGATTTTTTTTTTTTTTTTTGGGGCTTCAGGTAACTTTTTTTTTTTTTTAATCTTCAAACTTCATTTATTAAGATATAAATATAATAGTACACCTTTGCAGTGCACTCAGGACTCAACACTTTGAAGATGATATATTACGTATAATTTCTTTTTTTTTAATAAAAATAGTGCACCAATGGAAGTGGAGTCATGGGCAGTAGGGGATGTGATTTATGCTAATTATATTATAAGTGTGCAAGGTTAAAAAAAAAAAAAAAAAGTGTCACGTCATTAATTAAGAATCAATCACCACTGGAAAACAAGTACAACTGTACAAGGGAGGCTGAAGATACTCCTCAAAGGATTTTGCTAAACTTACTCCCATAAGTGTACTCGTTGAATGACTCATGTGAGACAATCGAGTGGGGCCCACAAATATTTCAGACGTGTAACCCAATGTATAATCCAATAAATAAGTGTAGCATAGACAACCAAATTACTCCAAATCTAAGTTCATAGCTGTCAGGAGTGAGACAATTCAAAATGTTAGTTTTACAGTTCAACACTGTACAAAACACACCCTCAGAACAGAACAGAACATGTGACATGCACTTCTTTTCTTTTGTAATCCTGTTGAATGCATCCAGTCTAGAATGTTATCTGAATTGATCGTTGCAAAGATATGCTTCAATTGTGGAGGTTAGATGTGTCCTAATGACCATTTTGTACCGAAATAAACTTGAAGCAACTAAAACCACAACAAGAGATATAAGCAGCCATATCAGACAAGGGAACATATACCTACATACAGTACAGTACGGTAACAATGCATATCACATCTTCACTACTCGAGGATAAATCAAGATTTATAAGAAAAAAAAATGCACGAGTCGATCTATACTATCATGTCACAATTTTTTAATAATTTGCAAACCATCACCAAATTTAGATGCTATAGCAGCCCGACTTTTTCTTTCAAGAGAATATATTTACCTTTAGATCTCATAATACAGTGCAAACAACTAAACATAAATACTTGGTGCAGAAAGCCATGCAAAGGGGGCTAAAGATGATGTCTTCTAAAGCTTGAGAGAGGAAAGAGTGTGAGATCCAAGCCTTCTCTTGCGAAGCCGCTCTGCAATATTAAAAGCAAGCTCCAAAGATTGAGAAGCATTAAGCCTCGGATCACAATGAGTGTGATAGCGTGAACTGAGATCATTGTAAGTTATCGTTCGAGAGCCTCCAACACACTCTGTAACATTCTGCCCTGTCATCTCTAGATGCACCCCTCCTGGGTAGCTTCCTTCATGATCATGTACATCAAAGAATGCTCTCAGCTCGGCCTGTCAAGACATGTACCCAACTAATGTCGTCAGAACTTTTTAGGGGATGTTTGGCGAAGCTTAAGTGAAAGTAGGGAAAAATAAATGTTCACACGCTCAAAAAGTAAGGCATCCCATTCTACTCGAAATAAATAACTTATTTTCAACCTTGGCTAGTAAAGAAACTATTTATATTAGAACTTACTAATTTGTATAAACAAGTAAACTTTTTAAGCTTAGCCAAACCTGTTTGTAGTTGGAGAAATCCATGAAGTCGACAAATTAACAATTAAATTGAGTTTCCAATAGCACATTTCAAATTTAAAGGAGTAAATATTAGGTGGTATCCTCTATGTGGTGTTTCTTTTTTCCTTCTCCTGATCAGTATTATCATCTAAATTTTCTTGGTCAGGTTGAACATCATGATTACAACCATTTTCCGACCATATGTAAACTAGATGTATTTGAAACAATAGATTAGCCTAATAAATGTATTTCAAATGATCACTTCATGTGCCAAATGCAGAATTGTTGAAGAAACTTGAGGATCATATCTTTTGGTTATATCATTATTAGGGTATACTGGTATAAAGTATGATTGCAATGTGTACCCTGATTGCATCAAAGGAACGTGTCTTGAGTCCACAAGGAGCCTTAATAGTGTTCCCATGCATGGGATCACTGACCCAAGTGACAATTTGGCCTGCTCCACGAACAGCCCTAATCAGATGTGGAAGCTTCACTCGCATGTTCTCAGCTCCCATCCTGGTGATGACAGTGATTCTTCCAGGTTTATTTTGAGGATTCAGTATGTCAATGAGCTTCACTAGCTCATTTGAATCCATCTTATCGCTCACCTGCATCCAAAACCAAATAATCAACCTCAGTTAGGAACATACACAATCATGCAGTTGCTTTTTCATCTCCACACAGAGCACTTTGGCTAAGTTTAAGAGGTTTCTTACATAAGTAAATATGTTTGAAATAAATTAATTAGGTAAGAGTCACTTATTTTTTTGTTAGTTAAAGATGAGGAAAAAATGTAACTTAGCAAAACATGTGTGAAAGACTTGATGCATATTAGGCAAAGTTTAACTTTTTTTAAAGCATGTCAAACATACATTTTATCCACACTCATAAAACCCACAACTTATAAGCACTTAATAAGCTACATATTCTTTATTCAGTACACCTAAGAGATGACATTAATTTATAAGATCTCTTTCAGGCAAGCAAGAGAATGTGAAGTTAGTGTAATGTGATGAGAAAAAGAACTAATTGTGTAGAAGAGCATTTTGTGAGTCATTCAAAAGGTTTTAGTCTAGCAACCTTGATTCCCAGGGGGTTGGAAACTCCTCTTAGAAACTCAACATGGGCACCATCTAATTGCCTTGTGCGTTCGCCAACCCAAAGCATGTGAGCCGAGCAGTCATAATAAAGGCCAGTCGTCGAGTCTTCCCTTGTTAGTGCTTGCTCATAAGGTAAAAGCAAACACTCGTGAGATGTCCAGAACTCAGTAGTGGTCATTACTGGGTGGTCAGCAGTGAGACCACAAGCATCCATGAATCCAAGGGCCTCGTCAACTCGGTGAGCCAGTTCGTTATACCTTTTTGGACATATTAATAATCAACATTTTATCCCTCGAAGTTGAAAGGAGAACTAGATGGATAACAAAGAGTTTGAAAAAATTAAGGTAGATAATGTACTTATCCCCCTGCTCGCTGTGCTCAGTGAAATCAAGATTCCACTGGGTAACCCTCTGCATGGCAGCATACCCTCCGGTAGCAAATGCTCTGAGCAGGTTCAATGTAGCCACAGATTGGGTGTAGGCCCTAATCATTCTATGGGGGTCAGGTATTCGTGATTTGTCATCAAAAGCATCCCCATTCACATTGTCACCCCTGTAACTTGGCAGCTTCACGCCATCCTTCTCTTCAAATTGATCAGATCTTGGCTTAGCAAATTGACCAGCCATTCTTCCCACCTAAACAATATACTCGACAATAATCAGTGAATTGCTACTCTCACATTTCATACAGTTGGCATAAGAAATAAGTGATAGAACAAAAACAGCGAATCAATAACTATAAAACTTGCAGTCACAGAAACGCCAATCAATAAAAAGTCCCACATTGGATTTTAAATCACTATCCACCTACCAAAGCTATATGTATATTCCAGCATTCGGTCATCTACGACAGCTACTTAGCTTCATTTGGCAACCGTACTTTCTTGTTTATAAATTATAAACAAAGTTTATGAACAATTTTTTTCACATTTTCCTAAATCACTTTTTAATCACACACAATTTTTTAAACCACTTTTTAACTACACATTTAACCTAGAAAGTACCAAAGATTCTATTTATAAACAATATATATATATATATATATATATATATATATATATATATATATTTTACTTACGTATCCAAGCTCCGTTCGACGGGCAACCTTCCCCCTAGTTCGCCCTTCATATAAACCCGAATACGGATACATCCTATATACACTTGAAGTAGACACTCGGACAATGATTCTCCTCCCACGAATCCTCTTTACGTCATGAGGACCAACCCAAGAGAGCCGGACAGATAACAGGGCATACCATGACCATGCCTCTATGTAAACACTTATTTTCCAACATCTTAAATATTGTCTGCCAAACAAAGACTTAGTTGCAAATTTTACATTTGCAAATCCATGTCCGTTATAGTCTCTAGTTTCCATTCATTGTCCGTAAAACTTAATTAAGAGAAGTATTGTGAAAAATAATCTCAAGAAACAAAAATGTCCGAATCAGTTACCTCACATAGTTCTTAATTCTTCCACCTTAAAAATTATACACTACTCTTCTAGTATTCTGATCCTTTCACTTTAATAACTTTTATAAAGCAATCCAAAACAAAAATTCCTGAAACATAGAATTTTCTCATATGTGCAAATCTCCATTAATAGAGACTTTTCAGCATCTATGAGTGTGACAAAATCAACGAAAGTTCAGTACACGGGGCAACTATAAAAACTGCAAAGTAATAGCCCTTTTCTTTTTCTTTCCTTTATTTTTGTGGGGAGTTGGGGTGGTTAAGCCTACAAAGGTGCAAACTCTACGCTAGTAGGAAATCACTGTCTCATCAAAATCCCAAACACTAGAAACAGGGGTGGGCGTGATTCGATTTGGTTCTGGTTCCAAAAGAACCAAACCAAACCATAAACTGATGGTTTTTTACTAGGTTCTCATTTGGTCGGTTTGGTTTTAGGACCATTACTTGAATTTTTAAATAATAAATGCAAATTAAAACATGTTTATATCCGCTTCTTCATTAGACTGCATATATATCATTACTAAATAGAAAATGAAATTTTTAGTTAACAAAACAAAAATTTAGAAAAAGGAACGTGTTATTCTAAGTCAAAGAATAAGAAACTTGCCTGAAGGAAGCTCGTCGACCCGTTGAAACTTAGAGAATCGAACATAAAGATCGTTTAGACTTATAGTTATAAGTTACGATGAAGTTCTGAGTCTCAGTATACCGTGGTGCCGTGTGAGTTAGGGATGAAATTTACAATTTGAGTTTGGGTTAACTCTTGAGAATTGACGAATTGGGCCGAGATTTATATATACATAAATTTTAAAAAATAAACATCAATACCGTCGATGGTGACTAAGGAGTGCAACGATTGCTGTGTTATAGGAGTGCAAGTTAGGGGTGGGCGTCGGGTGGTTCGGTTCGGGTATCTCAAGAACTGGAACCGAACCATATTTTTTCGGTTCTTGTAAAATGGAACCATTCGGTTCCATTGAATCACAAGAACCAAACTATTCGGTTTTTGTTCGGTTTCGGTTCTAATTTGGTTCTACAATAATAATAATATTTCGAGAGTCTTATCGAGGAGCATCAGGCATCGGGAAGTGAGTCAATAACTTAAAATAAACTTTTACCGAATATACCAAGATCAAGAATTTCGAAAATCATTTCGCCCCAAAGAAAGTATATGATTCTCCATGAAACGGAAGATATTCATAAACAAAAATAGGGAATAAATGGCCCAGAAGGTTTTTCGAGCATGGTAATATAGTAAACTTATGGGATGAATCATGAGTTTTAAATGCATTATTCTTAATAATTTTATATTTGTATTTAAATATTTAATTAACTACATCGTGGTCATTTACAACTTCGCTTATTAATAAGTTAGTCTCATTCGATTTTCATTTACTAAGAATTTCAGTCTAAGTGTGAAGTTAAGGTTACAATAAGGTAGAGACGTAACAAATTCCATAAAAAGAAATTAATCATTTTCACTTTACCCAAAAAAATTACAAATTCTTTTGATTTTTAGTTTCAGGACAACCAATTAAGACCATAAAAAAAATAAACAAGGATCAAATACCGGTTCTAACATCGGTTTTTCGGTTCTAAAGGCGGAACCGAGAACCGAACCGGAAACCAATCGGTTCTCGATTCCAAAATCGATTTCCTATTTTATTTTTTTAATACCATACTGTTCCGATTTTTTCTGTTCGGTTCCGGTTCGACCATATTTGTTCCGATTTTTTTGCCCACCCCTAGTGCAAGTAAAGTAGTGTGAATGCGTGTCCATAATTGAAAAGAAGAAAATTGAATTAGAATTTAGATTTATGATTTAAAATCTTTGTCTAATAGAAAATGAGATAAAATGTATGGTAAATAATATTTTTGTACATTTCACATTTATAATTTCAGATTTGAATTTTTTTGTGAGATGAATATCCACTAATTTGTAAAAAAAATATATACATGTAAAGATTGAGTTTGGTTCTTGGTTCTGGTTCTGGAAAGAGAACCGAAACCAAATGGTTCTTGATTCTAAAAATCAAACATTATTTTTTTTATGTAGAACCGAACCAAACCGCTTGGTTTGGTTTAGTTTAGGTTTGGTTCGATTATTTTGTCCACCCCTAACTAGAAATATACCGGAAAGTGTTCCATTTAGACACTCAGAACAGAGTTTCCAAAAAGTTCCTACATATCATATATCAATAATCGTCTTGCATCATCCATGTCAAATCCTAAATCTTCAAAAACACGCAGAAAGAATTAGAAACTTCTTCATTGATAAATAACATCCTAAATTCCAACCAATCAAAATATGAAAATAATCTGCATAAAAAGAAGCATAAATTATCTGAACCAAATTAGGATATATAATTGAAAAACATTGAACTTACCCAGAACTCTACTTTCACTTTCTATTGTTTGGTAAATGTACTTTTTTGTTTATAAACTACACAATTTCCCAAAATCACTTTTTTACTACACACATTTTCTCTATCCAATTTTCAACCACTACTTTTTACGTCAAAATCGTAAATAAACCAATTTATAAATTAAATTGTGTTACAATCGATTGTGATGAGGCAAATCCTAATCACCCCCACAAACACATTCACAGACAATTAAATCAACGCAGTTTTATATTAAAATCTGAATAGTAAGGGGGGAATAGGAATTGTGAGACCTTTATAATAGGCATTTGGCCACCAAACATGAGGACAACACCCATCTGCAAGAGGACTCTGAAAGTATCCCTAATGTTTACAGCATTGAATTCCTTGAAACTTTCAGCACAATCGCCGCCCTGCAGGAGGAAAGCATTTCCCAGGGCCGCTTGGCCAAGCCTTTCCTCAAGGCTGCGAGCCTCACCGGCGAACACAATAGGAGGGAAGGATTCAAGAGTCTGGAGGACAGTTTCAAGGCCATCTTTATCAGGGTATTCAGGGAGCTGAAAAGCCGTTTTCGATTTCCAGCTGTCAAGACTCCATCCTTTTTGTGGCGGAGTGTTGGTTGTGGTGGTGGCTGGTGGATTGGAGGATTTGACGGCGGAGATGGGCTTGGATTTGGGTTTGATTCTTGTGGAGGTGTGAGGGGTGACAATGGTGTGGCAAGGGGAAACTGAGGTGGGTTTAATGAGATATGAACAATTGGCGACGACGGCGGTTGTAACGGTGGCGGGGCTGTGGAGGGAATTAGCGGTTGTCAGAGCCATTGGATTTGGCCTCTCTTGGGAAATCAATTTTACTATTCATAAAGCTCATTTCTTCTTTTTATTTAATGATGTCATTTTTTAATTTATTTTTTAATTCTCCCATAATATAGACATCATTATTTTTTTTATTTTTTTATTTCTCCTATAATAAATTTCATAATAATTTAACTTTAACTTATAAATTTTTTTTTTAGCTCTTTTTTTAAAAAAAACTTCTCTTAAATTTTTTTCTTTAAATTCTCCTATAATATAATTTCATAATAACTTAACTTATACTTTTTTTTTAAAAAAAAAAAATTCCTGTAATATAACTTCATATTAACTTAACTAATATAACTTAATAATAACTTAACTTTAACTAATTTACATAAAAGATGCAAAGTCTCTTTACTGTTCATTTACTAATGATGTCATTTTTTTCCTAACTTATATAAAAGAGGGAAATTAATGTTACTATTCATAAGGCTCACATCATCTTTTTGTTTAATGATGTCATTTTTTTATTTTTTTTAATTCTCCTATAATATAGACATCATTTTTTTTAATTTTTTTTTTTTTTTTAGTTCCCCTATAATATAATTTCATAATAACTTCACTTTAACTTATACATTTTTTTTTTTTTTTTAAAAAAACTTCTCTTAATTTTATTTTTTTAAATTCTCGTATAATATAACTTCATAATAACTTAACTTATACTTTTTCTTTTTTTCTTTATATATATATATATATATATATAATTTTTTGTTTTAGCCACTCTTAATTTTTTTTTTTTAAATCCTCCTATAATATAACTTCATAATAACTTAAATAATATAACTGAATAAAAACTTAACTTCAACTGACTTATATAAAAGAGGCAAAGCCTCTTTACTGTTCATTTACTAATGACATATTTTTTCTTTTCAAAACTATCATATTATATAATTTAACTTAACTTATATAAAAAAGGCTTTTTATTTTTTTTCTAAATGCTCTTATAATATAACTTAATTTTATAATTATAATCCTAATCCTAACTTATATAAAAGAGGGAAATGAATTTTACTATTCATAAGGCTCACATCATCTTTTTGTTTAATGATGTCATTTTTAAATTTTTTTTTTAATTCTCCTATAATATAGACATCATTATTTTTTATTTTTTTAGTTCTCCTATAATATAATTTCATAATAACTTAACTTTAACTTATAAATTTTTTTTTTTTTAGTTTTTTTTTTTAAAAAAACTTCCCTTAAATTTTTTTCTTTAAATTCTCCTATAATATAACTTCATAATAACTTAACTTATACCTTTTTTTAAAAAAAAAAAATTCCTATAATATAACTTCATATTAACTTAACTTAACTAATATAACTTAATAATAACTTAACTTTAACTGTCTTACATAAAAGAGGCAAAGTCTCTTTACTGTTCATTTACTAATGATGTCATTTTTTTTCCTAACTTATATAAAAGAGAGAAATTAATTTTACTATTCATAAGGCTCACATCATCTTTTTGTTTAATGATGTCATTTTTAAATTTTTTTTTTAATTCTCCTATAATATAGACATCATTTTTTTTTATTTTTTATTTTTAGTTCTCCTATAATATAATTTCATAATAACTTAAATTTAACTTATACATTTTTTTTTTTTAAAAAAACTTCTCTTAAATTTTTTTTTAAATTCCCCTATAATATAACTTCATAATAACTTAACTTATACTTTTTCTTTTTTCTTTTTTTAATTTTCTTATAATATAACTTCATATTAACTTAACTTAACTAATATAACTTAATAATAACTTAACTTATATAAAATATTTTTTTTTTTAAAATTCTCCTATATATATATATATATATATATATATATATATATATATATATATAATTTTTTGTTTTAGCCTCTCTTTTTTTTTTTTAAATCCTCCTATAATATAACTTCATAATAACTTAAATAATATAACTGAATAAAAACTTAACTTCAACTGACTTATATAAAAGAGGCAAAGCCTCTTTACTGTTCATTTACTAATGACGTCTTTTTTTTTTTTAAACTATCATATTATATAACTTAACTTAACTTATATAAAAGAGGCTTTTTATTTTTTTCTAAATTCTCTTATAATATAACTTAATAATAACTTAATTTTATAATAATAATAATAATAATAATAATAATAATAATAATAAATATTACTTATAACTTATGTAAAAGAGGCAAGACCTCTTCACTGTTCATTTACTATTCATAAGGCTAACGTCATTTTGTTTCTTCAGTTAATCTATAGATAAGATGCCGACGTACTTTTAGTTTGCTGTAATTGTTTGTAATATATTTATTTGCATTTTCCCTCTTAGAAGGGTGAGCAAAGGTCGATTACAAATTACATATGGTCATTTCGGAATATTTTTTTCCTGACAATTTCTACGGCCAATTATTCTGGAATAATATTTTTTTCTGACACTTTCTAAAGTCAATTATTAAAGAGGCAAAATATACATCAATAACTAAACCTCTCCTTTGAATGTTGAATTAAGATATAACACGATAAAATTTATACGCTATTATATACATCAATATACTTGCAGACTTGGCGAGAGAAATGGGTTACAAAATAAATGAGTTAATAGCATGTTATAACTGTTAGAGTTAGGGTGAAGGACATTGATAACTCATACGAATGGTAGTGATTCCTGCTTATTACAAGGTATAAATTCATTTTTTTCAGGATTCGAATCCTGCACCTGACTGCGTTGAGCAAGTTTCATATCCTTCCCTTTGCAACTGAGAGATATGCCGTGAAGCTTCTATATTTTAGGCCTTGTTCGGCAAAATTCATCAAAAATTTAATTTGTAATCATTACAAAAATTTTAATTACACAATTTTTCATACCACTTTTTAACCATCCACATTTTCTCTCTCCAATTTTTAATCCTTCATCTTACCTAAAAAACACAAATAAATCAACAAATAATTTCAATTCCTTGATTTGACACACAACATTCCATTTATTTGTCAATTAATTTTTAAAGAACAGGACCTTAAATGTTACATTATAACATGACACATCTTATATATCTTATATATATACACATATATTATCTATCTATATTCTATATTTTATTTTATATATCTTTATATTTATTATATTTATTTATTTATATAAAAGTAGAAGTGAGGAGGAAGAGAGAGAGAGAGAGAGTCAATTTAATGACTCTCTCTCTCTCTCTCTCTCCTCACTTCTACTTTATATATATAAAAAATAAATAAATAAATGAAAGATGCAAATTTTTGTAGGAAAAATTATTATTTATTACATATTTAGTAAGAATTGTAATAAATGTACTATGTGTAAATGTGTTACATTTAAAATGAAAAAAATGTGATATATATGTAAATGTGTTACGTAGGAAATGAAAAAATTGGAATAATATATTTGAATATAAATAAATGTGATATCTTTATCTTTATTCTTATTATTTTATTATTATTTATTATATATATATATATATATAAGTAGAAGCACTAGTACATTAAGAGTCAAAGGCGTCGGTTGTAAAGCAGAAAAGGCGCCGATTGTACAGGAGACGCCTTTAGTAGAGACGCTAAAAGTGCATACTTAAGGCGTCGGTTGTTAAATAACAACCGACTCCTTTTACTATTATTTTTTTTTCATTTATTTTTATTTTCCTTATATACCTATATAAACTATAACAATCATGTACACATCAAAAAATTATCTTCAACAAATATATATAATCGAGGAATGCAGAACAAAACTTAATAACTCAATAAACAGAATTTCGAATTAATTAATCTTGTATTCACAATATTGTTAAAAAATTTGTACATGTTAAACATAAAATGGGCCAAGTTTACATACACTCTTCGACGAAGTATTTGGCCCATAAATTTCGAACCTCGTCAATTTCCTCTGTTGAGTAAATCTCTTGAAATGCCTAAAACTAATTAATAAGAATTAATAATTATTATGTTAATTACATATAAATCGTAATTAAACAATTATCTTCAATAACTTATACCCCGTGTAGAGAAGTAAGTTGAGAATAGGCTGTAACTCACCGTTCCAATGGTTAGGGCAACATCTTCATTGGTATGGTGATCATCAATGTGAGTGTCTCCGGTAGCCTTCACATGCACATCAAACAATCCATGCGAAGCAAGTTGCTGTAGAAACATAAGAAAATCAAACTATTAACACAAAAGCAGATTGATAGTCAAAGAATAAAATTAACGCTCACAGCATTTTATTCAGTACTACAGCAAAAGTAAGTCTTGTCCCACTAAAATTGGGATCGACCACATGATTCCTTTTTCTCTGCTCTGGTTCGATTCAGTGCTAGATCAATTGAAATTGACATCAATTATTAGTTTTCATAGCAGAAACAGATTTAATGTATAATATAAAGCCAAAAGTTTCTCCCTTCAACACAAATCATTTTTGACAAAGCAATTACATAATTAATTATTAAAACAGAAATAAAGAAACAAAGGAATACTCACATCCAACATGTGATCCAGAAATGGTATTCCGGTATTATTTTCAGCAACGGCATTACCGTCCAGATTAATCTTCACATGTACATTCCTCTCCTTCGTAACCCTCTTCACTTCTACAACTCTTCCACCTATAACTCCCAAAAATTTATATCACAAAAAAAGGAGTAAATTCAATAGGCTTGTTTAGGTAGCGTATAAACCCTCAAATCGACTTTAGCTTTGGGACACAATAAGTGTCATTACATTCCACCATATACTAATTGTATCCGACGTGGCTAAGCTAAAACAAGATCAGTACATTTTTAACCAGTTGAGCATCCCGGTTTTAAGAGTAAGTTCTACCCAAACTGGTTGGAACAAAAATCACAAAACAAAAGATACGCCAAACATATTGAACTTAGACAAGTAATTACCTAGTTCTTTCGTCATCGAAGGAGACCCGTATTCATTGAAGGCGTGAGGGATTTTTGAGTGAGAGCGAGAGTCCATTATTGGAGTGAGGGTTTGGAGGAAAAGAGACTTACGCAGGCGTGCGGGAAGAAGAACCGGGTGAGAGAGGTTAAATCGTGTTCTGGATAGCCAAGCTGGGGTTAAGGTCGAAGATTTAAAGCAACGATGAGGAATCGAAACCTCCATGTAGCGGCGACGACGACGGCGGCGACGGGTGGTGATGTCGGAGGAGTTAGTGACGGAGAAGGGAATAACTATGCATTATACACGTGTATAATAATTGTGGTGACCTCGGTTGAACTGAAAATGTTGGGGAAATGGCAGGGGATTGGAGATGAAACCGGGGAAATGAGTGAAATTTGGTGGAAGCCGCGAAAATATAGCCTAAGTATAGGCGTCGGTTCTTAAAAAGAACCGACGCCCTTAAGTGGTCCGGGTTATTGGCGTCGGTTGTTTCCTAACAACCGACGCCTTTAATCAATATTTATTTACGACTTTGCCACCGCATTTTTTCATGTGTCGTTTTCCTGAAAAAACGACGCTAATTTGTTATTTTTTTTTAATGTTTTTTTACTAGTGAAGTGAGGAGAGAAAGTCATTTTGGAGGAAAAATTGCATTTAATGACTCTCTCTCCTCACTTTTACTTTATATATATATATATATATATATATATATATATATATATATATATATATATAAAAAGATACAAATTTTTGTAGGAAAAATTATTATTTATTTCATATTTAGTAAGAGTTGTAATAAGTGTATAATGTGTAAATGTGTTACATTGAAAATGAAAAAATAAATTAATATATTTGAACATATATAATGTGATATCTATGTAAATGTATTATGTAGAAAATGAAAAAAATTAAATTAATATATTTGAACATAAATAAATGTGATATCTATGTAAATGTGTTACGTGGGAAATGAAAAAATTGTATTAATATATTTGAACATAAATAAATGTCACATATATGTAAATGTGTTACATTGAAAATAAAAATCTTTATCTTTATCTTTATATATATATATATATATATATATATATATATATATATATATATATATATATATATATATATATATATATACATACTAGTGAATCATCCCGTGCGATGCACGGGAAAAAACGTCTGGATAAAAATGTTCCTACGCGAAATTAAATGAATAATAATAAATAAATAAAAATTGCGAGGTATATTGCATCAAATTTATGATATTTTAGGTTTTCAATATTTATATAATGTAATGTTTTCTGATTGAAATTATAATTTAGTATTGATTATCTCAATATTTAGTTAAGTATAAATTGAGAGACAACTTATATATTGTTGTGAAAAAATATCACAAAATTTGAATTAAAATATAGTAAAGAATATCTTGGCATGGTTAATTAGTTTTTTAAATTTTAAAATTAACTGTTAGGAAAAAAATCATTAATAACTATATCATTTCAAACAATATAAATAACTTTATTAACCGTTAATGTTAAAAAATGTGATATGAGACTTTTTGGAATAAAAAATTAATTAAGAATTAAATATAACTGTCATTGAAATTATTTTGACAAATAATGCAATATAGAAAAGAACTTTAATATGTATATGTAATAAATAACTAAAAAATAGGATTTACCTATAAAAATTTCAATACAACGTGATTTATAAAAATACGAATGTGTATAAATTTTAGATATAATTTTAATTGAGAATTTGACATTGGATCAGTATGACTGAACCAAATATTTACATAAAATTATGACCAATAAAAGATCACAATTATTACAAAAATTAATTACGTATTAAATGTAATTATCTATAAAAATATTTAATAATTTAATAATACGCTATAAAAAAGAGCTCCAATTTTTAGATGTACTAAATAACTAAAAATAAGATTTTTTATAAAAAAAACCTATGCGTACTGTGATTTATAATTTAGTACTCCCTCGGTCCCATAAAAATAGTTATCTACTCATTTTCACACAAATTAAGGACAAAATGGAATATAAATATTAACTTCACTCTTAAAAAATAAAGTGGACTATCCTTTTGGAACAGACGAAAAAGGAATAGTGAACTATCTTTATGGGATGGAGCGAGTATTATCTATTAATAAAATTTCGACATAATTTTTAACTGAAAATTTTAATTTGGATTTGTATGACTGAACACAAATATTTATTTGTAAGATTGAAAACATTAAAAGAACACTTTTTTTATGAAAAGAGAGGTTTCGACAAAAAAAAGTCAAATATATATAAGTAAAAACAAACAAATTATCATTCTTATATCATACAAAAATAAAAAAACAACTTCTTGGTAAAAGCAAATTTTAAAAAATAATAATTTAAGTTTTTGTTTTTATTATTTTTTATACAATGTGAAATACATTTTCATCCAATATATATACTAACCTATGAATAATATATTTTTTCTTCACTCAACGGTCGAAACCATTGACATATCTATCCAATCAAAAACTATTCTAAATAGCCCAATATTAGTTAACACATTGCAACCCTAACAGAGAAATCTAGAATATAATATAAATAGACTATTAACAAATCCTCATATTCCAGTGTATCGTTGTTGTGATGAGGAAGAAATTTGTGTTTTCCCAGAAAATCCCTTAACAATCATCTTGTATTATCAGACTATGTCAAACTGAAAACGTCATGTGATTTGAATATTCTCATATCGTGTTTTCCTATAAGATTTACCATCGCACCAAAAAATTCCGTTAATAAACTGTGGTTAAACCCAAAAATTGCAAGAAATCTTTGTGGATCGAAGATTCTTCGACGAACTCCTACTCATATCCAACCTGGAAAAGATAAGATCTAGTAGATCCATTATTAGTCCTAATAATTTTGTATTTTATACCGTTTTCGAAGCTTTCTGTACAATTTATTGTTTTAATATTTTTTCTTTTTTGTCAGAAATCCAAATATATGTTCAACGACTCAAAATATCACAGATCTTGAAGAAGAGAGCAGTGCCAATCCTTTTTACATTTTCAAAAATAATTTACAATTTTTTTATTTTCAAGTGGTTTGTAATATTAATAACTAATAAGCATTGTCACCTCATCAGAAATTTTGAACCATAAAACGTGATAAATAGAAGATGGAGTGGAGGCCATGTTAAACAATACACATTTTTTCAAAGAAATAACTCTTTAATTGAATCTTTTATTATTGTATATGTCTTCATAATAATTATATATAGCAGAGATGAAAGAGGTTGAACATTGGGAAACGGGAAAAAAAAGATATAGAAAACAAAAATGAATAAAAAGATTTTGAAAAACGGGAAAAAAAAAGAAACAAATTTCTGAAAAAAATAAAAAGGAAAAAAAAGAAGAAAATAATTGTTTCCAGTTTGATTAGGGGACGGGAAATAGAAGCCATGTAAACACAATAAATATTAAAGATTGTAAGTAGACGTCAGCGATTTTGAAAATGATAAATAAATATTGAAGTCCTAACTATTTTTGAAGTGGGATTTGAAGTTGATTATTGGGTGGGGGATATAAGTAGTGTGAACATGATAAATATTGAAGTACCCAAAAATCGAAAAAGAAAAAATGAAAAAGAAAAATTCTGCATAAAGCACAAGAGTTTTGGAGGGAAACTGTGTTGTTGACTACCATTGACTCAGCTACTTTAATATATTATATAGATATAAATATATATATATAAAAGTAAGGCATTATATAAATAGTAAGTTCCCATAAAATTAAACATCTTTAATTATGTCAAATGTGAATGCAAAGTGAATTAGTGTGAATGCAAAATTTGGATAAATGTGAACGTATTTATTGCTTTAATTATCTATTTATACTTATATATAAAGAGAGAATAGTGAATTAGTGTGAATGGATGAATGCATTTATTCCTTATACACATTAAATACCAAACAATGGTTATAGATATAGATATATATATATATATACATACACACACATTAAATACCAAACAATGGTTATTATTTTTGTTAATAATTTTTTATTTTAATAATTGTGTAAAGATTATATGACATAATAATTTCTTGATTTTCAATGTTGTTCAATTGTCGTATATCTGATGAGTTAAGATTAAACACATATTTATATTTTATTGTGATTTTTGAACGAAAATTGAGAAAAATTTAAATATATAAGGCAAATGTAAAAATTATAATAAATATATTTATATCTTGAACAAGTATCAATATTTTTACTCATAATCTTACATTAAACATGATATATAATTAAAAAATCACAGAATTTGCATTTATGATTCAATAAAGTTTTCAGTAATTTGGATTATTTATGTTGTCTTTAAATTTTAATAATTGTTGTAATAAAAATTATTTTTGTATTTGATTATGTAATCATTAAATTTTATGAATTTTTATCTATATTGCGGATAGCAATTTCAGTTCATCGCACGGGTGGAAATCTACACTATATAAAAGTAGGATAGTTTGACAGAATTTAATTCTTAAATTTTTATGTTTTAGTATTATAATAAATAATTAATATGATGTTATTGTTATTTGTATACTTTGGTTATAATTATTATTATTTTTATTATTAACATTAATATTGAATGAGTTCAATCAATATTTTTAATTATCAGTATTAAAATTATTATTTAATCATTGATTTTTTATTTATTTGTTGTTCTTAATATTATAAATGATATGTGTAGCCATCAATAATTAAATTGTGTTTTAATTATTAGTAGTCAAGTCATTTGTTATGTTTAATATTACAAATCATATTTTTAAAATATATATTATATATTATTATTAAATATTTTAATAAATTAAGCCTATGTTCAACATCTATATTTTTGTATCGAGGTAAAATTTGTTGTTGAGAAATAATTTTGAAAAAATGTACTACTTATAAATAATTTATAGAAAAAGTAATTGAACAAAGGTTAATATTGAAGAGTTAAAGCTTTGATTTTTTTTAGTTAGTAATATTAATAGAATGATAATTTTTAAAGATTATAGGGTATAATTTTCGGTATAATTTTGTAATCTCAAACTTTACTTAATTGTCGTATCATGATAATCACGAAATTTTCAAAATTATTATTTTAACTCATTAAATTTGCATTTGGATTATTTTCAAACGACTACTATATTTACCAAAGTTTATTAAAATTTTAAATTAAATACTTAAAGTAATTGTTTTAGCGTCACTTTTCTAGATGTATATTTTTAAAATTATTCTCCCTTTTATTTTTGTTAAGTAAATAAAAAATATTTTCAAACATGATTAATATTATTTAAAAATGTTTTGAATTGAATAGTGATTGATGTGATTTTGTGTGGTTGAAAATGAAAAAAAAAATTGGATTTATATGTAGAATACTTTAATATTGAAATGTGTGATTAAAATTAAATAAAAATATTTTTTTCTTTTTAATGAATACCAAACAGAGGCTTATTATGTAATAATTAAATCTTTATGTTAATTATATTTGGTTAATAAATATTTAATTACAATATAATTAACTATTTGGTTAATATTTAGTGGTTCAGTATGAACACAGTGTATTAATACAATGTTGTTAATTATTTGGTTAATATTTAGTGGTTCAGTATGAACACAGTGTATTAATACAATGTTATTAACTATTTGATTAATATTTATTTGTTTAATAAATGTTTGATTACAATATGGTTAACTATTTGGTTAATTCATGTGTTAATTATTTAAGTTTACATTTAGATTATATTCGAACCACTACTATATTGACCTTAACTTATTAAATTTTTTACTTTTTAAAATATTTTTTATTATTCATTTTTTAAATTAAATAGTTAAAGTTATTTTTGTAGGAATAATTGAATGTATATTTTTAAAATTATTTTCCTTTTTTTGTAAGTAAAAACTATTTTTTTTTCAAACTTATTATTTAATGATTAAATCTTTATATTATTTTAATTTACAGCTTTTTCACTTAACTTTTTTATATTATTTTTTACAATTGTTTGTACTTTGTATCCTTTTGTATTTAGAAATTTTAATTTGAACGAATTATAAATTCATGTACGACTGTTGCATTTGTATATTACATGTTGTTTATACTGTACATTTGACCCCCTACTATATTTTCCTATGTTTATTTAATTTTTTTGTATTTATTAATTTCTTATTATTTATTTTTTAAATTAAATAGTTCATGTAATTTTTGTTGTAAAAGTCTTCTCCTTTTTTGTGAGTTCAAACAAATGATATTTCCAAATTTATTATGTAATGATTATATCTTTATATTGTCGCGAAATGTTGATCACTTTGTTGGGATGTGTAATGGTACGAGATTAATTGTTACAAAACTTGAAAATCACGTTGTTGAAGCAAAATTTCTTGATAGCAATCTTGAAAGGCACAAATTTTTTATTTCGAGGATGCACTGACACAATTTAGGATGTATTTGATTCACTATCATTTGTCTGGAAAATGTCAAATAACGGAAAATGCTTTCCCCTTTTGTCTTTGTTTGGTGTTTGATTGGAAAATTTATCTTGAAAAATATTTTCAAGATACAACCAATTAAAGCACACTTAACTCATTTGCCTTGAAAATATTTTCTCACCAAATATTTATCACCTTTTTGGTGAGAAAACATTTCCTCGGGTGGAAAACATATTTTTCGTCACGTTTGATTACTATTATCAAGTACAAATGAGTGAGAAACAAAATAATAATAATAATAATTTTTTTTAATTAAAATAGCTAAATTTTGTTTTATTTGTAATGGAAAATAATATCAATCAAATAACAAATTTATGAAAATTTCTTACTTTTTCACCCGACACTTCCAATTGACATTTTTCAAGAAAATAATTTACAGGAAAATCAATTATTAGAAAATATTTTCTTACCATCAATTTTCCATCTTTTCAATCAAACACATGAAAGATTGTCTTTCAAGTTCAGGAGGCAACAATTTCAATCAGCAGCTTCGTACGCTATGAATATCAATAAGAGTCAAGGGAAATCACTTTTCAAGGTTGGTCTTTATTTAAAGAAGTCAGTTTTCAGCCATGGACAGTTGTATTTTGTAGTCTCTAGAGTGACGAATCGTATTGTTTGAAAATGATCATTTGCGACAAAGATGAAAAAAAATAAGAGCAAATTCTAAACATATCATTCGCAAAATTATTTTAAATACTATTCATGTAAAAGTTTTACTTATACTTTTTACTTTTTTCAACATTCAATCTTTTTAATTTATCTCATTTAAGTCTTAAAATGATGCCTATAATTTCTTACATAAATTCAATTTGACCTAAATGATTAATTTTGAATCTTTTTCTTATCAAATTGAAAGAAATAATAAATATTCAATCTTTCTAAATAATTCAATTAAATCATTTAATTTTCTACAACTTTAGGTTCCGATAAACTCAATGATTCAATTTGTAACATAGAAGGTATTAGCAAAATCATTCCATTTAAAAATAGAATATGATCAACACGTTTATTTAACATGCACAAAAATAGTATGTGAAATTGTGAAAAATGAGTTTTAAATAATGTGTGGTTGAAAATGAATATTGAAAAAAATTATTTTCGAATAATCAATTCTATACGAATAAGTGATAAAGTCTTATGTCTTGTGGATTAAACTCTCATTTATAAATTGAGATGTATAGATGAATTTTTTGTATATAAAGTTAATTATATTAGTAATATTCAATCAAAAAAATTTAAATAAAATTTGTATTTCATACTATTTATTTGTTATACTCATTTAAATATAGGACTGTGTATAAGTTTAACAAATTGTAACATTTTATTATATTATATAATCTTTGTACAATTATTAAAATTAAAAATTATTAATCATTGTTTGGTATTTACCATAAAATAATATTAGTTCACACACACACACACACACACACATATAAAAGACAATAAATGCATTCACATCAATCCATTTTGTATTCACACTAATCCACTTTGCATTCACACTAATCCACTAATCTCCCTTTATATATAGTATAGATGTAAAAGTTTTACTTATACTTTTTACTTTTTTCAACATTCAATCTTTTTAATTTATCTCATTTAAGTCTTAAAATGATGCCTATAATTTCTTACATAAATTCAATTTGACCTAAATGATTAATTTTGAATCTTTTTCTTATCAAATTGAAAGAAATAATAAATATTCAATCTTTCTAAATAATTCAATTAAATCATTTAATTTTCTACAACTTTAGGTTCCGATAAACTCAATGGTTCAATTTGTAACATAGAAGGTATTAGCAAAATCATTCTATTTAAAAATAGAATATGATCAACACGTTTATTTAACATGCACAAAAATAGTATGTGAAATTGTGAAAAATGAGTTTTAAATAATGTGTGGTTGAGAATGAACATTGAAAAAAATTATTTTCGAATAATCAATTCTATACGAATAAGTGATAAAGTCTTATGTCTTGTGGATTAAACTCTCATTTATAAATTGAGATGTATAGATGAATTTTTTGTATATAAAGTTAATTATATTAGTAATATTCAATCAAAAAAATTTAAATAAAATTTGTATTTCATACTATTTATTTGTTATACTCATTTAAATATAGGACTGTGTATAAGTTTAACAAATTGTAACATTTTATTATATTATATAATCTTTGTACAATTATTAAAATTAAAAATTATTAATCATTGTTTGGTATTTACCATAAAATAATATTAGTTCACACACACACACACACACAAAAGACAATAAATGCATTCACATCAATCCATTTTGTATTCACACTAATCCACTTTGCATTCACACTAATCCACTAATCTCCCTTTATTTATAGTATAGATAAATGTATAATATTATAATAACATAGCTTGTGTTCGGTGGCTTTCAATACTATTTTTTAACAACACGTATTATCACATTTTAACCACAAATTCTACTTAAAAATATCAAAATTCAAATTATAACAATGGCTAAAAGCTGTCGAACACAGTTATAACATGATTGTGGAGTGATTGTAATAAGAAACTAAGAATAAATCAATTTTCATTTTGAAGGTAAAAAGTAGTGGTTGAAAATTGGAGAGAGAAAAATGTGTGGTTAAAAAGTGATTTAGGAAATTGTGTGATTTATAAATTGGTTTATAAAAAAAAAAAAAAAAAAAAAGACATTTACCAAACGGTGGCATAACTTGTGTGTTCGGTGGCTTTCAATATCACATTTTAACCACACATATTACCACTTTTTAACAACAAATTCTACTTAAAAATAACAAAATTCAAAATATAACGACTGAAAGCCGTCGAACACAGTTATGACATGATCGTGGAGTCACCGTAACAAGAAACTAAGAATAAATCAATTTTCATTTTGGAGGCATGAGTAGAGCATCTTGCAATTCTTTTATGTTATAGAAACCATAACATAGTTTCTGGGTTCGGTGGCTTTCAATACCACATTTTAACAATATATTACTACTTTTAACAACAAATTCTACTTAAAAATATAAAAACTCAAAATATAACGACTGTGACAACCGTCAAACTCAGTTATAACATAATTGTTGAATCACCATAACAAGAAACTAAGAATAAATCAATTTTCATTTTGGAGCCATGCGCAGAGCATCTTGCAATTCTTTTATGTTATAGAAAATCATAACATAGCTTGTGTTCAATGGCTTTCAATACCACTTTTAAGCACACGTATTACCATTTTTAATCATAAATTCTACTTAAACAAAATACCAAAATCCAAAATATAACGCGGCTGAAAGTCGTAGGACACAATTATAATATGATTGTGGAGTCACTGTAACAAGAAACTATGCCTCCATTTGGTAATATTTTTCGGTTTATAAACTAGTTTATTTATGATTTTGAGGTAAAAATTAATTGTTGAAAATTAAAAAGAGAAATGTGTGATTAAAAAGTGGTCTGAAAAATTATATTATTTATAAACCAAAAATTTGAGTTTACCGAACAAATGCTAAAACAATTTTCATTTTGGAGTTTTGTGCAGAGCATCTTGCAATTTTTTTATGTTATAGGACCAAAAAGAAAATATATATATTCTTTTTAATTGAGGGCATGCCCCAAACCCGAAATGACGTCGGATTGAACTTTTTTGTCATCCTACACTGTGTTTGGAAACTTTGACAAAAATGATTTATAAATTAATTTATAAACAATATAATTTTTAAAATTATTTTTAATCACACAATCACAAATGTATATTCGATTTTTAACCCCACATTTAATTTTTAATAAAAAGAAAAAAAGACAGCCAGTTTTCCACCCAAACATCATGTAAACCGAGGCCCTTTTTCGCCACAAGATAATCTTACTCCCCTTCTTCCTCTTCTCTACTCGCACGGTCGCACCCCACCTCACAAAACGAAGCAGAAATTAGTAGAAAAATGGAACAATCATTTTTTCCGACAACCACCACTCGATCTGAGGCTTTAAGGTGGCTTACTATTGCTGAGAAATTGTTGTCGGCGCGTGACTTGCTTGGAAGCAAGTCATTCGCGACCCGGGCTCGGGACTCCGACCCGACCCTTTTGCAGGCTGAGCAAATCCTCGCCGTGACTGATACGCTCATCGCCGGTGACCGGCGGATAAACAATAACCAGCTCGATTGGTACTCAATTCTTCAAGTACCTCACCAGTGCCGTGATTCGGACCTTATCGCAAATCAGTACAGCCGACTAACCCTTTCATTGAACCCTCAGAGGAATAATTTTCTGTTTGCGGATCAGGCGTTTCGACTGGTGGTGGACGCCTGGTCGGTGCTCTCGAACCCATCGAAGAAATCGGTGTACGATAAGGAACTGGGTTTTCATCTGCAGCAACAGCCCGACCCGTTTAACCCTGTATCGGCTCAAGAGCATTGGACTGTTCCTTCAATGCATCAGAACTTCACCTTTTTCGGAGGAAGCAGTAGCAGTGCAAGTCCTCATCCACTGGTACACGCTAGCAGTACTAGTTCTGCGAGTCATATCCCTCAAGCACAAGTACCTGCACATGTTGTATATCCCGAAACGGTAACTTATGGATCGAGTCCGGAACTTGCGAGCAAGCAACCAGTACACAACTTTATTAATTTTTCTTCAGGTGGTAATATAGCTTTTGGATCGGGGTCAGGATCTGTTTCAACTCAAGAACAAGTGAATAAACAGCCACAGCATAGTTACCCTCGTTTTACTGAGAATGTACCTTCTCCGTCTAGGTTTTCGCAGGAACAAGTGAATAAACAGCCACAGCCCGAGCAAAATTATTCCAACGTTACAGATAAAAGTCAGAATACTCCTGATCACGGTAATATAGAAGAGGTGGAGAGAGTGGATGCACCCGTAGGTGATGGCGTGCCGACTTTCTGGACTGCGTGTCCTTATTGTTATCACATGTATGAGTATCCTACGGTGTATACTGATTGTACTATGCGGTGTCAGAAATGTAAAAGAGCATTTCAAGCAGTGGCAATTCCATCGCCACCGCCAATCACAGATGGACAAGAGCAGTTCTTCTGTTGCTGGGGATTTTTCCCGTTGGGTGTTTCAATTGAGAGTTTGGAGAAAAATCGAGGTGCGGCTTCACAGTGGACCCCGTTTTCACCTATGTTTACTTGCCCACGAATGGGGAATGCAACTAGTGCAAATAATTAGGTTAAAGAGTGCTCCTAAAGTATCGATGACGATTATACTGTGGAACTCTGAACTCGAGCAAGTTGGTCGGAAGAATGATATGGAGAAGAAGAATAAGCAGAAGAAAATGAATAGTTGGATTTGAATGTGGAATTTAGCAATGAAGTCGAGGAGCCTGCTCTCAGGGTGAACCAAGGAAATGGAACAGGACGTGGGGATGATGATAACATGGAAGGGATTGGGTTTTCCGAAGGTCTTGATGAATTCCTAAGTATTTTGATTCTTAATGGTGTAGGCAATGACAAAGCTAAGGCTGCTTAGTGAAGTAAGACCTTTTCTTTGTTTTTTTTTTCTTTGTGTGTGTGTAATGTAATTGTATGTGATAATAAAATGTCTGTGCTAAACAAAGATCCTTTTATTTTTTATTTTAGAGTCTTGTAGTGATGGATGATGTATATCAATTCCTATATATTTTTAAATATTAACAATGAAGTAGCTCTACCAGTTTGCTAGGCTTTGAATTTAATTCCACAAGAAATTCGACATAATGTGACCTACATAATACCGTGATCACAACTTCCTCTCCAAGCACTTCATCGTCTTTCCTCTTCTGCTTTTGATTTGTGTATAATTAGCTTATAAATTAAAGAGTCTTTGAGTGGTTCTCATTTTTCATGCAGGGTAAGTGGATTAGTTGGTATATCCATCTGTTAATTCATGTCAATGGATTTTTTTTCCTCGGTCAGTTAAAATAAATCAGTGTTGCTACAAGTTTCAGAGGCTAAGGGGTAATGGTGTTAGTTATTGGATTGATGCACCGTGTAACTATGAAATCTACCATTATCAATGTTGCATCTTAGCTTTTTTACATGACCACACAGTAGGACATGAATAGAGAAAGGAACCTCTCTATCAGACGGCCATCAATGCCCCTTTCGTCAGTAGAGAATGCAATGTGTATTTTTCTTCTGGCAGATCAGTGTCATCTATTAGTTTCACTTCGCTTTTGGAGATGCTGGTTTGTCAGAGGGGCAAATTATATGTAAGATCAAGAGTGTTATCAGGTACTGGCTTTTGATGTTTTTCACTTTGCTTGATCTTTTATACATCGTGTTATCAGGTACTGGCTTTTGGTGTTTTCCACTTAGCTTGAGCTTTTATACTATTTATGACAAAATCAAATTGAAGATAACTTTTGACATCCTTGTATATTTGTTTCCATTGGTTCCACAGCTTATATTTTGTTATTGTGAACATGTATCAAATTGTATACACCTTTTGGATTTCAGTAATGGTCCATTGCTTCTTTTTATGTCCAGTGCACAGTTTGGAGGTTCCATTTTTTTTTTTTTTTATGGTCGATCTGTTTATTTTCTGTTCTGATAGCTGTGAACTTGGAACATGCTTCCTTCAGCGACATGGGGCTCCTGGCATGCTAACACAAGTTGTTCTTTCTTATGGGAAACGAGAAATGCTTGTTTCTGTCATTACTGCTATGTTACATCAACCCATGGAAAGAGGCCTAATTGAATGGTTCTTTACACAATGAGCTTTCCAGTTGAACTTTGTGCAGGTAAATATTCTTATCTTGTTTTTTTGACGAATATGCTACTGATCTAATAGAATTTGTATTATATGATATAATTTCTTGTAATATCAGTTAGTAAATTTTGTAATAATGACACATAAATATAATTCTATCAATTATTAAAACATGTTCATAATTTCATAAATATCATATTTTATTTAGCGGAGAGTTGATTGGGCATTTTAAATGGCAGAGAATCGGTGGATTATCCATATGTACTCAAGCGGTGTTTGTTTGCCCGTGCTTTCAAGTGTTTATAAGTTGTGGGTCTAAATGAATGTGTGGATTGTAAGTTGAGGGTGCTATGAAATGTGTAAAATATATTATATGTTTGACCAACTTAAATTGTAATTAAGTTTTTCCAAAAATTAATACAACATGAATACAACAAAAAGATGAAGTTTTCTTTAATTTTAGAAATTTGTTGTACTGGCCATTGAAGAATGAAAACAAATTGGAAATAATAATTTGCCCTTTGAACAAATTTTGGCAGTGGCCGACACACTTCTAATTGGTCACTGGCGGATAAACAATACCCACTTTGATTGTTATTCGAGTCTTCAAGCACCCGACTACTGCCATGACTTGAAGCTTACTGTGAATCAGTACCACCGCCTAACCCCTTCTATTGGACCCTAAGGAAGAATAACTTCCCCTTGTTGACTAGGCATTTTGTATTGTGGTGGATGCAGGGGTGGAGCTTTTATACCCATTGAGGAAACGGGTGTATTAAGAACTGGTTTTCGAAATGCAGCACATCCGGTCCCAGCCTGTTTAACCCTTTGACGGCTCAAGAGCATTTGACTATTCCTTCATTGCGACAGAACTTCATTTTGTTTGGAGGAAGCGTCAGTGGTCCAAGTCCTTGTGCCACTAAACAACAGTTATATGCTAGCTGTTCCGTGAGTCATATCCCCCAAGCACAAGTACCAGCCCATGTAACTCCCCTTCCCAATAACTTCTGGGTCTAGTCTGGAACAAGTGCATAAGCAACCAGTACAGAACTTTATCGATTCCTCAGGTGGTAATATAGCTTTTGGGTCTGGGTTGGGATCGGGACTGGGATTGTTGGGAATTACACGTTGATTTCCCTTCTTTAACTCACAAGATATTTTTAATGTTTAAGAAATAATTGAGCAACAAGAAAATAAATAACGACGCAAAATTTTTGGATCGCCAAAGTCTTTCACTATATAATAAATTATTACAATTATATAGAATTTTACTCACCAACCCAATCTCATAGACTATAGAAAAAATACAAATAATGAATTTTTATCTAACCCAAGTTTTTACCCTTTGAATTATCCCACAAAGAGTTCACAAGAAACTACAAAGATAAAGCTCTCAAATTCTCTCTAATTAGTCTTACATAAGATTCAAAATATTATGGCTCCCTAACACACATATTTATAGGTAAAAAAACCTCTAGAATATGTAGAATTCGTGTCCAAGTAAGTTTCTTTATTGAAGTAGAATACCACAATAAAGTCTTTTATTTTTCTTTTCACTTTTAACTTGGTCTCCAAGTTAATCACTTTAATATGAAAATTAATTGTCCAAGATATTCTCATCTTAATTTGGGTCAAATATCCCAATAATCTCCACGTTGACACAAATTCATTCGAGCCAAAATTTTTAAAAATTAATCATCGGGTAAACAGGCAAGCTTTTTCCACTTTGCCGATCCCATACTCTACCATATGAGTATAACTACTCAGAATTATCAACGAACTCCGAACTTTTCATCGGCTCATGTCGAAAACAAAATTGCTGAAAAATTATGGTGCAACTCCTATTGTTTGATTTTCCATGGAAGCTCATCAGCCATCGACATCAATTCAACCACACACCTTGCATCCAAGTCAAACCAATGCTTTGTGTGAACACATGCACCTGCCAGTAAGAATACATCCTCTATCATGGAAACTGGCATCATGCCGTGAAGATGTCACATCCTACTCTAAGTACATCATCACCGCCCTCCACCAGGAGTCGCATTGTCCACCTTTGGGCAGTCAACCGAGTCTGCTCCACCTTTTGGACAGTTTCTTCTTACTTGACCGGATTGTCCACAGTTCCAACATACAACCTTCTTCTTCATGGAGTTACCCCTTTTCCACTTTTCAGTAACAAGCAAATTATTTCCAGATGAATTATCACCTCCACCTAATCTCCGTTCTTTAGAGATCAACTTACTTGTAACTTCTGCAAAGTCCGCCGTTTCCT
Organism: Ligustrum vulgare; assembly: GCA_963555705.1. Lineage (NCBI taxonomy): Eukaryota > Viridiplantae > Streptophyta > Magnoliopsida > Lamiales > Oleaceae > Ligustrum > Ligustrum vulgare. The sequence goes on along the minus strand of OY743186.1, from coordinate 28,897,821 downwards.
TCCCGTACATCAAAATTGGTTTGATGTGCTCAAACGTGAATGGAAAAGACCAGATGAGCCTCAACGCTTTATCCTCATCTTCAACTTTGACTTCAATAGATTCCAGTTCAGAAACAATCCTGTTAAGAACACTAAGATGGTAGGAGATTTTTGTACCTGCGCTCATTCCCAACGAATGAAACTGTTCCTTCATATACAAGCGATTTGACAAGTTTTTAGTCTGATACAACTCTTCTAGTTTTTCCCAAAGCTCATTAGGAGCAGATATCCCATGAACATTTGCAAGAACATTCTTGGCTAAACAAAGTTGTATTGTACTAGCAGCTCTCAAATTCAAATCTTCCCAATCTTCATCACTCTTGCTGGATTCAGTTTCTTTTTCTGTTCCGTTGTCAGAACTCTCTGTTGGTTTTCCTTTCAAAGCTTTGTGCAGATCCGCCTGAATTAAAATATCCTTGACTTGTACTTGTCACAAGCCAAAATTAATTTTCCCATCAAATTTCTCCACGTCTTACTTGATAGACATATTTTCTTTTGTTCCAAAAAAATCTTCGAACCACCTGACGCTCTGATACCACTTGTTGGGAATTACACGTTGATTTTCCTTCTTTAACTTACAGGATCTTTTTGATGTTCAAAGAATAATTGAGCAATAAGAAAATAAATAACGAAGCAAAATTTTCGGATCGCCAAAACCTTTCGCTATATAATAAATTATTACAATTATATAGAATTTAACTCACCAACCCAATCCCATAGACTATAGAGAAAATACAAATAATGAACTTCTATCTAACTCAAGTTTCTACCCTTTGAATTATCTCACAAAGAGTTCACAAGAAACAACAAAGATAAAGCTTTCCAATTCTCTCTAATTAGTCTCACATAAGATTTACAATATTATGGCTCCCTAACACACATATTTATAGGTAAAAACAATCCCTAAAATAAGTAGAATTCGTGTCCAAATAAGTTTCCTTATTAAAGTAGAATACCAGAATAAAGCCTTTTATTTTCCTTTTCACTTTTAACTTGGTAACTTGGTTTCCAAGTTAATCATTTTAATATGGAAATCAATTGTCCAAAATATTCTCATCTTAATTTGGGTCAAATATCCCAACAGGGATCTGTTTCGATCAAGAACAAGTGAATAAACTGAGTGCAAAGTTATCCTATATATTACAATAAAAGTCTTAAAACTATTCGGAATACTCCTGCTAATGAGAACATAAAAGAGGTGGAGAGAATGGACCGCAGGTAATGGTGTGTTGACTTTCTGCACTGCATGTCCTTATTCTTATCACGTGTATGAGTATCCTAGGGTGTACATTGATTGTACTCGGCAGTGTCAAAAATGTAAAAGAGTGTTTCAAACAGTGGGAATTCCATTGCCACCTCCAATCTCAGATGGACTATATCAGTGTTTTTGTTGCTAGAGAATTTTACATTGAGTGTTTCGCTGGAAAATTTTGGAGAAAACTAGAGGTGCGGCTTCGTAGTGGACCCTGTTACATGTATGTTTACTTCCCCATAAATGGGGAATGATACTAGCACTTGTAATAAGGTTGGATGGAAGAGTTCCGCTCCTAGAGTGTATGTTTACTTCCCCATAAATGAGGAATGATACTAGCGCTTGTAATAAGGTTGGATGGAAGAGTTCCGCTCCTAGAGTATATGTTGATGATGACGATGATTATATTTTGGGACCCTCAAACTTGAGCGAGTCTGATGATGAATGGAAGAATGATATGGACAAGAAGAAAGTTTTAGTGTTGGGCTGGTGGGAAGCCAAATATTAATGTGGAAAAAGAACTAGGTTGTAAAGCTAAAAACTATAAATGTATAATATGAATTTGTATCTTCATCGGAGGTAGAGATATTGAATAAGTCAATGGTGACCCAAGGAAGGGTCTGCTACAGTTGCTTGGATGCAACCTGGGAGAGTTGCAAAGAATTTTTGGACAGTTGGATTTGAATGTGGAATTTAGCAATGAATCGAGGAGCCTACACCCAGGGTGAACAAAAAAAATGGATCAGGACATGAGAGGATGACAACATGGAAGGCATTGGATTTTTCTAGGGTCTTAATGAATTCCTAAGCAGTTTTATGATTCTTAATGTTGTAGGAGACGACAAGGTTGTCAAGGTTAGTAAAGTATGACTCATTTCTATTGTAGTTGTAGGTGATAATGCCGTCAGTGCTGTTTAGGAAAGCAAGGCCTTTGTTATTTGTTTTTCCTAACCAGCAAAACCACTAAAAGCAAGAAGAATAAAGATCGTTGCAATTCAATACAAGCAGACTTGCAGACTGGGTAAACCATAAAAAATGCCATAATATACTCATCAAAGTTCTAGCTTACTCTTATCGCCAAAATCATGTATTCCATATTAGGACGAATAAGTGTCTATTTGGCAAACCAAAAGAAACAAGTTTTTAATCATGTTTTTTTTTTTACACAATTTCCCAAACCACCTTTTAATCACACATATTTTCTTTCTTCAATTTTTAACCAGATATCTTACCTAGAAAACATAAAAAAACATATTTTTAAACACTTCCTAGTTGCCAAACAGAGGCTAAAAAATTTCATGGTTCACTAACGGTAGCTAGTGATGGATGATGTACATCAACTCTTGCATGCCGTTCAATGGTTTTATTGTGGTCCAGTTTAATGGATACATGTTGGGTATTATTTGATGTTAAGTATGTGATCTGTTGTTCTGTTCGATTTTATTTGTTCATAAGTTGCATATGTACTTGGGGGAATGACGGGAATCTGAGAATTGTGTTGTTTCCATCCTTGTTTTCATTATTAATTTTTGCAGAACTAGTTTTTATATGTTAGCCTTCGTTTGGTAACTTGTTTATAAACAACACATGTTCTTAAATTACTTTTTAACTATACATATTTCCCTGAATCACTTTTCAATCACATATTTTATCTTGAAAATATTATATTTTTTGTGCATAAACAAAAAACTTTTACCAAAATGAGGCTTATTCTTTTACTATGTTTTATTCTACTGTTATTGCCGTCAAATACGTGTGGTTATTGATCTCCATTTTTTTTTATATATAAGTGTATGAATATTACGATATCAAAATCGTCATAGTGGATGATATATTCCAAGTGTGACTATCACGCTATTGCATATGATTTTGGTGTATATGTTCACGTGTTTAAATAGGTTATGTTTGGAATTATACACAATTCACTCGCTAATTACCTAACAGGAATTTTGATGTTTAAAAAATAATTGAGCTAATAAAAAAATAAAACAACGCAAAATTTTCGGACCGTCAAAATTTTTCACTATATAATAAATTGTTACAATTATATGGAATTTACACTCACCAAACCCTCAAGATTTGTAGGAAAAGAAATCAAGTTTTACCACATTTATTAATTTCTACTTCTTTGTATAACTCATAAAGAACACAAGAAAAATCAAGATGTTAGAGTATACTTTTTCTCACAATACTCTCTAATCAATATGCTTTACAACAAAGGAGAATAATACATGTATTTATACAGAACAAATTATGTCATGACTATATATCACTTCGACATGGACTTGGACTGTGGAATTAGTTTCCTTAATCAATTACTCTTCTCAAAATTTAATCCACCTAGGACACATAATTAATAGCAACAAATATCATAATTTACTTTTCATTAGGATTCGTATTCTAATCCAGTTGAATTACAAAATTTATTATCCAATTATAATTAAAGTCCTCCAATTTTGAGAATTTGAGGCAATTACCTAACAATTTCCACTTTGTCGAAAACGAACAAAAATTCAATAATCTCTTTTGTTCACAAAACTTGGAAATAGGAAATAGGTAAGCTTTTGACACACTTTGATGGTGTCAATTCTCGAACCAGAGAATTAACATACTCCACCATATAAGTATAACGAGTACTCAAAATTATCAACAAATTTCGAGTTTTGCATCGGCTCATGTCGAAATAAACATTGCTGAAAAATTATGGTGCAACTCCCATATTTGGCTTTCCGTGGGAGCTTATCAATCATTAACATCAATTTCACAACACACCTTGCATTAACGTCAAACCAATGCTCGTGTGCAAATACATGCACCCACCAGCAAAAATACATCATCTATCATGGTAGCTGACTTCATGCCATAAGGAAGTCTCATCTTACTAAAGTACATCATCGCCACCCTCCATCAAGAGAGTCGCATTGTCCACCTCCAAGCGATTAGCCGACTTTGCTCCACCTTTTGGATAATTTCTTCTCACATGACTAGATTTACCACAGTTCTAATACATTACATTCTTTGTCATGGAGTTACTTCTTTTATACTTTTTCAATAACAAGTAAAACGTTTTCAGATGAACTGTCACTTCAACCAATCAACTTAACTTCTGAAAATTTCACTGTTTCCTTCCCGTACATCAAAATCAGAATAATGTGCTCAAACGTGGATGGAAATGACCAGATGAACCTTATCCTCATCATCAATCTTAACTCCAATAGATTCCAATTCAGAAACAATCTCATTGAGAAACCGCTCCTTCAAATATAAGTTATTTGACGAGCTCTTCATTTGATACGACTCTTCCCTTTTTCCCACAGTTCCTTCACAGCAAATATCCCATAAATATTTGTAAGAACATTTTTGGCCAAACTCAAATCTAAATCTTCCCAATCTTCATCACTCATGCTGGATTTAGTTTCTTTGTCAGAACTCGGGGTTGGTTTTTCTTCGAAGCTTTCTGCAGTCCAGCCTGAATCAATACATCCATGACTTGTACTTACCACAAGCCAAAATTGATCTTCTGGTCAAATTTCTCCACGTTGTACTTTCCAAACATATTTTCTTTTACTCCAAAAAAATCTTCGAACCACCTTATGCTCTGTTAATTAGACGTCGATTTTTCCTGGTAATGGCACTACTGTTGGGAATTAAGCACAAATTCCCTCTCTAATTTACTCACAGAAATTTTGACGTTCAAGAAATAATTGAGCAAACAATAAAATCAAACAACAATGCAAAATTTACAGACCGCTAAAGCTTTTCACTATATAATAAATTGTTATAATTATATGGAATTTGCATTCACCAAACCACCAAGTATTATAGGAAAAATGATCAAGTTTTACCACTTTTACCAATTTCTACTTTTTTGTACAACCCACAACGAACCCAAGAAAAATCAAGATGCTAAACTACATTTTTCCTTACAATACTCTCTAGTCAATGTGTTCTACAACAAAGGAGAATAATACGTGTATTTATATAGAACAAATCACGTCATGAATATATTTCATTTCGACATAAACCGTGGAATTAATTTCCTTAATCAATTACTCTTCTCAAAGATTTAATTCACGTAGGATACGTAATCAATAGCAAAAAATTTCATAATTTACTCTTCATTAGGATTCGTATCCTAATCCAGTTGAATTATAAAACTTATTCTCCAATTACAATTAAAGTCCTCAAACTTTGGCAATTTGAGGCAATTACCCAACAACTTAGAGCTTAGATCCTATAATTCCCCTTTTGAGGGTTGAAGACTACTCATCGTAGGTTGGTCCTATTTTTTCCTTCAAAACTAGAGGTGTCAAGATGGACGGGCCGACCAGACATGTGAAAATCGGTCTGGATCCACCCAAGATCTCGGGCCGACCCATGACCCGTGCGGGCGGTTCATGGATCAAGAAATTGTGAACCGCGGGTTTAGCAGGTCAAACATTCGCAGGCTGCGATTAACCCGTTGACATGTGAAATATATATATATATAATTGTTTTTATTAAATATAGTAACATTGAAAATTAGGGATGACAACGGGGCGGGGAATACCCGAATCCGACGGGAAACCCCCCTGAACGGGGCGGGAAATCCCGATAAAGGCGGGGATGTGGATGAAAAAGCATTCCCGAACTGGGGACGGGGATGGCCGTCTTATCCCCATCCCCGACCCCCATTCCCAATTAATAAGTTGCTTTAAAATTTAAAAAGCCAAAAAAAAAAAAAGTCATGTATTATCTGTACAAAAGTCTTATGATGTCAAAATTTCTTGCACCAAAAATTTACTATTATTAGTTATTAAGCTTATCGAGTTGTATTTTCTCATCTAATCAAATATTAAATAAAGACACAAACAAAAATAAATATATATTCGATTAATGTCCAAATAATGTGTAAAGATTATAAGAATTAGAAAATATTAGGATTGTTCTTGTATATTTCCTTATATTATCTGCATAAAATTATTTTTTAAAAAAAAAACAAACAAATAAATGAGGATGTAAACGAGGATTTTCTCATCTCCACCCCGCCCCGTCCCTATCCCTAATTAAATGGGGACGGGGCGGGGATGAAGATGATAAATCATTAATGGGGCGGGAATGGGTTTCCCCATTCCCGCCCCGTTTCCATTCCTGAAAATTTTCTTTCTTCTACAAACTCTAATACAACTTTTAAATTAAAATCTTATTTTTTTCTCCCTGATAGCTATAAAATGTAATATTCTTTGATAATAGTAATTAGAAATACATTTAATATTTAATTGTTATTTGTTTATGTTTTATTTAAATTTGCAAATTTAGAAGTAATTCATGTAACATAAAATATAAATATAGATTTTATGTAAATATTTTATGGTATAAATATGAATATATCATTTTAATCATTTTGTATTTAGAAATTTAACAAACAAAATTGTTATAAATATGAAAAAATCTATATTTTTATTCATGCGGGCCAAATCAGAACTAATCGCGACCCGCATGAGCTCGACCCTGATGGGATAGCGGGCGGGCCTGGGTTGTAATTCCAAATTTGTAGGTTGACCCGTAACCGACCCTAAACCTTCAGTTGGTGGGATTTTTTTCAACCGAACCGTTATCGGACTTTTATATTGGTGGACCTACCGGCCCGAACCATTTGGATTGACACCTTTATTCAAAACAAGTCACTATTAATTTATAAATTTTACAAAAAAAAAAAAAAAAAAAAAACTGAGACTATCTATTTCATAAATTACTTATTTGCATATCAAGAAGAAAAATGTTCACGTATAATAAAAATTATAAGTGATTGATTCTAAATTGAGATATATGAAAAAACTTATAATAGTTGTTTATTATTGTCAAATTATATCAATTACTCAATATCGTTAGCTGTACATTGTAGTTCAACGCTATTTTTATCATAGTTTCATGCCATTGAAACTGAAATCATCTCTTAGAATTGGATGGGGATGACAACGGGGCAGGGAATACTGAAATCCGACGAGAACTCTCCCCGAACAAGGCGGGAAATCCCAACAAAGATGGAGATGTGGATGAAAAAGCATTCTCGAACTGAGGACGGGGCGGGGATGGGGACGGGGACGGCCGTCTTATCCCCATCCCCGATCACCGTCCCTAATTAACAAGTTGCTTTAAAATTTAAAAAGTAAAAAATAAGTCCTATATTATCTGTACAAAAGTTCTATGATATCAAAATTTCTTGCACCAAAAATTTATTATTTATCAAGTCATAAACTTTAAATACTTTTTTTGAAAAAGTTACTATTATTAGTTATTAAGCTTATCGAGTTGTATTTTCTCATCTAATCAAATATTAAATAAAGACACAAATAAAGATAAATATATATTCGATTAATGTCCAAATAATGTGTAAAGATTATTATATTTAAAAAATGTTAGGATTGTTCCTGCATGTTTCCTTATATTTTCTACATAAAATTATTTTAAAGTTTAAAAAAAAAAACAAATGAGGATGTAAATGGGGATTTTCTCATCCCCGCCCCTCCCCATCCCCGATTAAATAGGGACGGGACGGGATGGGGATGATAAATCATTAATGGGGCTGGGGTGGGGATGGGCATCCCCACTCCATACACGCTCCGTTGCCATTTCTAGAGTTGGATTCTACCACGAAAAAAGGTATACTAGTTAAATACTAGGGGTGAACACGGTTTGATTTGAGCGGTTTATAGTGAAATTTCAAACCAAATCGTTTAAAACGGTTTGAAAAATTTTCAAATCAAACCAAACATTTTATTTCCTAAACCGAACCAAACCAAACCGTGTTTTGGGGTTTGGTGCGTTTTAAAACTGCGGTTTACAATCAAATAAATTAGTAGATCCTAAATCATAGCACATTCTTGTACGATAATGCAAGAATGAATGAATGATTAATCTACCAATTGCAAAGATCACACATTTTGTAATTGATAAATAGCATTGAGTAAATGATCAATACCAACTTTATGGTAGATAACTAAGAAATATCAACTGACCATTACGTAAATTACGTCAAAATGTGTTCTTGAATTTTTTTCGTGATGCAACTCACATTGGTAAGGGGATTACTCTGACAGGTTACAACTACAATGATGCTTATTTGTTCAAAACCATTCACATAAATAAAAGACAACACATTGTGTTACTGTAAGAATATTTTTTCTATTTAGTATACCATAAATATGTGTCATAATGTATTCTCTTCTAATTTGTATATAAAGTTTTTCAATGAAAATTGCAAGCCACATTTTAACTTTTTTACGGCTTTCAATAATTATAGTTGGGAATGAAGTTGGACTGTTTTTAGGAGGGATCAAACATGCATAGATTAAAATATAACTTTATGCCTGAAAAATTTTCACATTTTTTACAATTGATAAAAATTAGAAAATTTTCAAGAATACGTCCAAATTTTGATAAAAGTTGAATCTATAACTCATTTCTATTTGAAAAGAAATCAAAACAACACTCAAAATGACTTAAATATTTTCAACGACAATTTGAATTTAATAAGCTATTTCTGCACTTATTATTTTTATAATTTGTTTAAAACTTAGCGGGTTGCGGTTAGAAACCGTATGTTCAACAATTGAAACCTAAACCAAACTGTTTAAAGAGGTTTGGAAATTTTTCAAATCAAATAAAACCAAATCATTTCACATTTAAAATCGAATCAAATCAAATTAGTTGTTACGATTTGATTCAATTTAAAGGGTTACGATTTATTTGTTCATCCCTACAATTATTTAACTATACAAAAAAGTCGAGGGCTGATACAAGATTGGTTTAACACTAACAAAATAAATTGAGGATCAAGAGTGCAATTTTCAGAAAGATCTAACGTGGATAAACAGAATCAACAAACAAGAAGCGGAGACACTTGTGTGACGGAGAGAAAGATGGGTGACGAAGGGGTGAAGAACGAAGCAATGGATATAATGGGTCTCTTCCAAATGCTGCCTCGTCTTGTCGTCTTTGATCTCGATTACACACTCTGGCCTTTCTACTGGTAATTTTGTCCTGCTGCAATTGTCGAATCAGATTTTTCTTTAAACATTTACAAATTCGAATAGGTTTTTATATTTGTTGCATCGTTTAATTGTCTGTAATGAATATAGCCCAATTCTTAGTGGCGTGATCAATTTTTTCAGGTATTGAACATTGATCGACACTTTTTGACTTTTAATTATATCATATGTTCTAGTATTTTTGTAATCTTGTTGCCAGATTTTCTTACGAATTTCGAAATCTTGAATAAGATCCTAACAAGTCTCTAAGTAGACTGGAAATAAATCCCCAAAATAACCTTTCCACTTCTCCTAAAACAGATGAAAACCTACCATTTCAGCCTATCTTCAAATTTCGATCCTATTGGCACATTGCATTGTTAGTAATTTTGAATCGGGAGCCAAGTTTTTCAATATCATAGAATGGTCTTTCTATTCATTTTATTGTCAGGGGGAACTAGTAAACCGATAGACTGGCTCTTTCTGTGCATTTGTGTTTATGTTCATGTTGCTACATTGCAGCCATATTAAGATAGCAATCCTCCACAACCACAATAAACTCCACCACATTCACACCGGGTGGAGGAGCAAGGAATTTATTTTATTTATTTATTTTTGGGGTGGGTGGGGGCGAACAATGGTTGACAGAGCTACAATAGTCGGCGGTTGACAGCAGTGGTAGCTGGCAGAGAGAGGAGATTGGCATTTTAAGCATATAATAATGATATTGGAATTGAAAATGAATAAAACATTTACATATAGAAGATTAATTTTTATGTCAATTATATCTTGTCATCTCTACGCGAGGAAAATTTAAATCTAATGTTAATGAAAACTAAGTAAAAAGGAGTAAAGGATAAAGTATGCAAATGGAATTTAACAATGGGGATTGAAAAGTTAGATTTTAAAGGTTGGCAAGAATTTTACTATAGGTCCTAAAGGGTGTGGACTACTTGCTTTTCCCAAAAAATAAAAAATAAATAAAAGAATTGTGGTCTGGACTCTGGAGGATTAAGTTCCTTGTTTCCCGTACAAAAAGTAGAAACTTTACTGTTAGGTTACTAGAAGTTTACATTCTATAAACTAAAAGTATTTCTTTGTTGTGTTTTATTTTCGTCCATGTCTTGGTATGATTTGTGTCATGTGAACAATTATGAACCAGGTATTGAGTTCATTGTGATGCCTTTGAATCTGCCTTATATTTTTGCATAGTTTGTTCCATTGATTAATATAATTTTGTATTTTGCCAAGAATATGCATAAACGTGATTCATATTACGTGGCATCTGTTATCATTGTTTCAGAGCAATTTTATTTCCTCTGAGTCTATGAAGTTTATTGGATTTGTTACAGAACGTATTGTCCTTGTATATGTCAATATGTGTTTACCAGTACTATGATATAGCCATGCTTACATTAGTTGCTTGATGATATCCTGATTAAACTCTGTAGTACTTCTTGTCAATGCTATTTATTTCCAGTGAATGTCGCTCGAAGCGTGAAACGCCATCACTGTACCCTCATGCCAAAGGAATATTATATGCACTCAAGGACAAGGGCGTTAATATTGCCATTGCCTCAAGGTCGCCAACCCCAGACATAGCAGTCACTTTTCTGGATAGATTGGGGATAAAACCAATGTTTGTAGCTCAGGTAAGCATTTATGCAATTATTATAATTCTTTTACATGTGTTTTCCCCTTGCTGAAACACATGCAAATATAAATTTAGACAATCTAAAGTCTTGAATGATGAAAGTAAGTTCTATTTACAGATAGCATACCATGAAATTTTAAAATGTTTGTAGTACTTGAGTAAATTATTATGTGCTGTAAATCTGTATAAGTTATTGTTAATATTTACCAACAACAGTAAACTAAACCTTAAAAATGTTCTCTCTCTATCTCTCTTCTTCTTCTTTTTTTTTAAATGTTGAACATGAAGAGATAAAGAAGCCATTGCAATAATGTGAAAAACTAGGCCTATGGCTCGGGCTCCGAAGGAACTCGCACCCGGCTGAGTTAAATCTCTCCTTTTGGGCTGTGTTATCATCTATCTATCTGGGGTTGGCACTTGCTACATAAGTTTCTCTCCAGCCCCTCCAAAATGTCTACTATAAGATAACACAAAAAATATTAGCAAACACATCCAGATCATGTTAATTGTGATCTACTATTCCGCTTCTAAATTGTTTTACTTGGATGGCATCACTCTTGTGTAGAGATTTTTTGTAGGTTGATGCAAGACATACCACAATTACCTAAATCATCCTTCTTAATTTATTTTCAATTGAATCACCCCCACTTGTTTATTCACTTTTTTATCATCATTCTATTATGGCTGCACATACATCTTACCATACCGTTAAGTTCATCTTATGGACATCTTACCATACTGTTAAGTTCATCTTATGGACATCTTACTAATGACCCAACACTCAGCATCATAAGATAGTTTGTCTATTAATTGTTTTGTAGAAATTGCTTTTTATCCTTAATAGGTATTTATCAAATATAATCAATGTAAACTTCTTTATGTCATCAAACTCTTTGTGATACTATACATTACGCCTCTGTTTGCCAAGTTGTGTGCATTTTCTGTGTATGTTGTGCAGTCTACCATTATGTGCTTTTGCTGCTGGGTTGTGATGTTTGAGATGTATAAACCCTTTATATGTATACTTGTTAAGGTTTTGATTGTAAATTGCTACCATGCTGAGAGCTTTAATATTTCAGGAGATATTTTCGAGTTGGACCCACAAGACTGAACACTTTCAAAGAATTAATCAGAGGACTGGAATTCCTTACAAAGAAATGCTCTTTTTTGATGATGAGGATCGAAACATAGAAGCAGTAAGATCTCTCCCCTATAAGTTTATTATTTATTTTCGTGCATATAAGATTGGATGATGACATGATGTTTGGGATTGAGCCTAATCCCAATTAGGAGAGTAATATTAAGCAAATAAAATAAAAAATACACATGAGCAAACGCTCAGTTTTATACCCTCAGTGTGAGAGCAATGCTTCTCGCGGTTGCAGGTTTTTAATACAAAGAAGAAAAACATTTACAATGTTGATTTCAGGCCTTTCAAATTTCAATTCTAGTCTTACACAAAACAAACTCGTTCATAATCATCTATGCGTTGTTACGTTAGGGTGACCTAATATCTGTATAGAATGCCATGTCCATGAATACATTATTCTTCTTGGAAGTCCTAACTAAACGTTGCATCGTTTTTAGGTTTCTAAAATGGGCGCGACAAGCATCTTGGTGGGTAATGGCGTGAATTTAGGTGCTCTGAGACAGGGGCTCGCTAAGTTTTCGCAGAATATGAACTCATTAGAAAGGAACAAACAGAAGTGGCGTGAATTTTCAAGAAAATCAATGTCGTCAGAAGGAGACCAATCATAAATTCTCCTTGCATCTGAGAATTTATGTTCATTAGTATTCTTGAATTGTGATACTCTACCAGAGATGGATGATCATTCAAACTATAAAAGCAAGTAAAATTAGTTTGCATAGTCCCCTCCCCCCACCCCCAACATGTTCGATTGCAGACTTTTATCTTGTAAGTGAAAACGTCGTTTACTTTGATGGCAGTGAAAGAGACACTTTCCAAATTAGGTGAAGTTATTATTTTCAATTTTGCTTTTTGAACAAAATAACTGCAGTTTTTTTATGGTTGCTCCTAACCAGTCCTGCTGGTACCAAAGGGCATTCCATTGCACCAACTATTTACACAGCTGTTGCTACTCCATGATATACCCCTAATTCAATACAAGGTAAAATATCAGATTAACGTTTGAAATTTTTGGTTGCAAGCAGCTCCAGATTTTTCTGGCATGGGCTGAAACAATAGAAAAATATTGTACTTTTCTTGGTCCAAATCTTGTTTCTTTGACCTCCTTTAAGCAGAAGGCGTTGCCTAGGTCAAGGGCTAAGTCTAGATTTGAGCATTAGCATATGGTGCAGCCGAATTATATCGGCGTGCCTCTTGTCTTGTGTGACAACATAATCTTCGATGTTTTGGTAATTTGGCCTCTTGTCTTGTGTGACAACATAATCTTCGATGTTTCGGTAATTTGAACAATGATACCTGCAAGAGAGGTTATTCCATGCACCATTAGCTGATGTAAGGTCGTTGGAGGTTATACCCTAGCAAGATTTCTATCACGTCCCTAATTATTCGAATTCAAGACTCCTCCCTTTAGAGAGACTTAAGTTGAAAGTTGGTATCAATTGAAAAACCAGACATCAATCCTAGGCAAGCAAAGTTCCCACCATGTTCAAGTTTATATTATTCCATCCACTTTCATATTTAGCCTATCGACACCATATAAGTAGTTGGACGAAGCAAAGGGCATTACAGAATAATTTTCCATTGCACGCTTATACGTTGCATATTCTGACATAGGTAAGTTTGATATGAATAAATACAAATTAAGGACATGTGTTGTAGATATCGCCTTTCCGCAAATTGTGCGTCAGAGAATTTTTCTGACATAGGTAAGTTTGATATACGTTGCATATTCAGAGAATTTTTCTTGAGTTTTTCTTGTTTGCAAAGTGCAATCTCTTTGAAATGAATTCATCATATTTATAGGAAAAATGAATTCATCAAAAGGCAATATAGGGTGATGATGCTAAAAATTGCACCTGGGATATTCCGAGCTTGGACAGTAAACAAGCACGAACTGGATCTCCGAATACCTGTAATAAAGGCGAGGAGGTGTGCACTCGTCGCCCCTCCGATGCTTAAGTCAGTAAAGAGGAATGAGAGAATTTATGCAAGAGGCTATAAATTGTAGAGATAATTGTGTACCTGAATAATGGTTGGAGGCCTTGTATTTATAGGAATAAGTAGTGTATTTTAAGTAGGATTAGGTTACCCAAATTGTTTGGAGATTTAGGAGTTTTATTAGACGTATGAGTCTTGATTAAGATAATGTTGTAATAGTTGTGTTGGAATATGATTTGTGGACCGAGAATCCTATTGATGTTGATTATTACTTGAGAATGATGACTCTGAACCCATCTCGAATGAATGAGTTCGAGCTAAGGTCCCCGAGCATTTAAGTTTTACGTGTGTACAAAGATAGTTGTTGTGCAATTTGAGATCGCAAGTGTACGATATCGCAATCAAGTAATAAAGTGGACCTTAGAGTCCGGATTATCGTTCCCACGAGGACTGTTTACTAAGTACCGAAATGTTTTAGTTCTAATTTTATTTGAACAGACGAAATAGAATTTGTGGTTTTAAATTAAAACTAAGAAGATGAATTAAAAAGAATTGTGAAATTGTTTTGTTTTCAAGTATGATTGTAAAGTGGTTGGGATTCACGATTTCACCTAGCCAATTAAATCAATTCCAATTCCAGATTTTATTTTCTAAATATGCATTCGGTCGAATTCACTAATGTATATTGAAATTCCTCTCTCGAGTTTAAATCAATTCTACCTAAATAAGTCAACCATGTATCTCTACAGAGGGTCCGAATATTCCTTATCTAGATGCATAACACGCAAGAATTCACACACGACCGCAATAATAACACGAGTATATCTCTATCTCTTGTTCAATTACTGGATTTATTACCACGTTCTAAATTATTAACTCACCTCTCGGATTATGGAAATAACTCAATAAATCATGAATTGGTGATCAAACAATTCAAGCATCAAGAACAATAATAAATCAATACATGCAACGAATTACTAAAATAAAGGAATTTGGAATTAAAATAATTAACTAGGCTGCATCGTTCATCCCAACGTTATATTTAGTTACACATCATGATTAAAAAGCATAAACAATAAAGTAAAACGTTCATTGAAAACAATAAGAAGAAAGGAAAGCATGCACCAAGTCTCAATTCTTCAATTATCTTCAATTCACGCCCCTTTGCGATGCTTAATTCCCCAAGAATTTGATGTAAAATCTCTGTTGCGGCTCGTTCTATGGAGAGGCAAAGGTCTGATTTTCGTGCCTCTTATGTTGTATATATATCTTTTGGAGAAAACCTAGGTCAAAAAGCCCAAAGCCTGTTAAAAATCGCGAGAAAAATCTGATCTGCGGCCCAGTCGGACAGCCGCGCGATCGCGTGATAGAACCTCTGGCGATCGCGTGGTAGACGTTAAAAGCTCTCGGGTTAAGAATTTGAACCATCTCGCGATCGCCAGGAAGGTATCCAGCGATCGCGACTTCCTCATTTCTCGGCTGTACAATTTAGTCCCTGACTTTTAATTGCATCTTCAATCCTCAACTTTCGATTGTTGCAATTTAGTCCCCGAACTTTATCTTCTTCTCGATTTGACCATTTAAGCTCTTAATTCCTTCAATTAGGTCCTCCAACCTCTGATTTAGTCACTTTGGCACCAAGCATGTTTCCCGGTTGTTGTCAGAAACTCCTCACTTGTCCAATTTAGCTCCAATGAACATCCAATCATGTCATTTGTCCATTAATTACTTCATTTTTCTTCAATTGGGACATTTTCTGAAAAGTAAACAAATAAACATAAATTAAATAGCAAGTATTCTCAAACGATAATAATTAATCCTAATTTAGACATACAAATGAGTGTATAAAATGCACTTATCAAATACCCCCAAACTAGAATTATTGTTCGTCCTCGAACAATGTAAACTAAACTATCAAATATTTTTGTTGTGTCAACATGTTTACCATATGCCTCTACAGTCCAAACCAATTCAACCTTCACCAAGAGTTATGAACAACAATGCAAAATAATTTCTAGTTAAGTCATGCCAGATTTTCAAGTGTGTGTGTGAATAGCCAATGTCAAACTCATACTTATGCAAAAGATGTGCTCAACACTGTGTGGCTCATTATGCATAATCCACCCCGAATCCCATGTGGTCAATCTATGATTTCTAATGAAATTCCTTTCAACGCTCATGACTAATCACCACTTTCTGCTTTTCTCTCACATCCCGGGTTTTTATTTATGTGGGTTCTAAAAATATTCTTTGCTTTTTCCACACAAGGTAATCAGAATCAGAAATATGCGTGCATGACAAATCAAAAGAAAACAGTCCCCAATTCTACAACCTTAACCACCACGGCTCAGTCAACTTAGCTTATACCATGCAATAATATATATATGTATATATATATATATATATTTTTTTATGATGGACGACTTTTGCTTTTAATTGTCCCTGTCTTTTACCATCTTTGTGCAGAACTTTTCATACGGGCTTTCTATATGACCCCTGTAGCGAGCTTTCAGATCGGTAACTCCCAAACCAGACGGTTTTAGGGTACCAGGTTCAAAGAACCCCTCAGACGTACTTGCCCGAGTCATAAAGGCTTAAACAGAAAAGTTAAAGATGTTATAATGTCTTATGTGTAAGTCCACTCTCCGTACTTGCTTTCTAATTGACCCCTGTAGCGAGCTTTAGGTCGATGACTCCCAAGCCAGTTGGCTTTAGGGCACCAGGTTTGAAAGACCCCTCGGACTTACTTACTCGAGTCAAAAAGGCATTTGAAGAGCGGAATAAGACCTTCAGCATTTTTCTGTTTTTATGCTGGAAATGGTTTATACCAGTTGACCAAACTGCAGTGACTCAAGTGCAAAACCAAGAACCACAGACTTCTAACCCGTCAATACACACAAATTCCAACCATTTTACCCCCAAACTTGCATTTTAGCATGATTGGTTCTAATTTAGGGGTGGGATGTCTAACGATCTAAGTTTCGGGATTTTCAAGTCATTCCTAAGTTCAAATTGCATAAAACTTTGCCCCACATGTATTAAACAAAATCCCTCACACAAGCAATTATCTAACACTAGCTATGTGCGCAATAAGTATGAATTTAGCAAAACATAACTAGTTCAAAAATAAGTTCATGTTTTCATGTTGTCCAATTTTCAAGCTTAAACACAAATTGATTCATACTATATCCTAGGCAATAAACATGTCAACAAAGTTTTCAATTTTCAATTTTTTTTTTTTTTAATCCCAATAAAATAGAATGAAAAGTAATAATATGGAAATAATGAGATCCACCCCCAAACTAGAAATGAACATTGTCCTCAATGTTTTGCCACATAAATAAGTAAGAATATGCAAAACTTGACAAAAGAAAGAGAACGAGAACTTCCCAAGTGTAGAGGAGATGTCTCATTGTAGTCTTGATGCTTCAATTTGAAATGATGTTGGACGAATTTGACCCTATTTCTTGCCTTGCCCAACTTGATCGGATGTGTCTTGACTGATGTTTACCTTGCAAATAAGAGATAAGTAATATTAAAAGTCATAAACATCAATAAGAAATAATGGAAGTTCAGTACCACACCCCCAAACTAAAGTTAAAGCAAAATTTTGAATTTTCAAAATTGGTCGACCACACACATTCAAGCCTTGACGTCGCCTAGAAAAACATAAATTTTTCCGAGCCATCTTTTGATACTTTAAAGTTCACAACATGATCAACAATATATTAAAAATTCAGCTCATTTGAAGGTCAATAGTGTCATGAAACTATGTGGAGAAGTAGGTGACGTGAAGCAGTTTTCAGGGTGCAATGGCCTGCAGTGGCCTTGCAATGGGGCTGCCATGGTGCAAACATTGTTTTAATGGATTTCATGCCATGTAGTGTACTAATTCATGAACTAAACACACTTACTCAATGATAACCATGTCATGAAGATAAATGCTCGGATGAATTTCTAAAATTAGCACAAGAACATCTTTGTAGCATTTCATCAAACACTTAATGGGCATTGCAAAAATCAATGGATATGCATAGGGTTGGAGGCATGAATGAACCCAAAATTTTTTGTCTACTAAACCACAAATCACAATCTCCAACCACTAACCTAAGCCCACTCTTCACCATTCACAATTTCAAAATCCAAGAACTCAAAGAAAATTTCAAAATTTTGAGTAAACATGGATTTAAATGAAGAATTTCATACCTTTCATTGATTTGGATGTGAAAATAGCAATCAATTTGGTGCAATGAAGTGTTGATTACATGCATGATAGATGAAAGATCAAATATGAGGTGACTAGAGGAGAGAAAGCAAATTCATGTTGTTTAAACTTGAAAGAATTAAATGAAGCACTTAAACTGCCGAATTTGGTACCAGATTAACCACTCGATCGCTTGGCTGGAGGGCCAGCGATCGCGTGGTTCAAGGTTTTAAAACATGTTGATTTTTAAATGCAAACTCGCGATCGCTAGACCTTATAGGCCCGCGATCGCGTAGTTTCCGGCAGTAATGGAAATTTTCCTATTTTTGATTTCCAAAATCATTTTTATCCCCCTAATCACTTCATGATCGATGCAATGATTCTCCAAACCTTATCGTCATGATTCAACTAGTGTGTGTGTGTGAGTATGGAATGACGATAAAAACCTAGCCTAATATAAACATGCAAAATTAAAAACATTCCTAAATATGCATATATCTAAAATTTCAATACTAAAATAAATAATGAAAAAACGGAATAAGTAAAAGGGAAGAAAAATTGGGTTGCCTCCCAACAAGCGCTCCATTTTAAGTCTAAAGCCCGAATTTTTACCTGATTTTTCAAGGAACTTTAAAGAGAGCTTTTGATGACCGTCTTTGTTTGTGACGGTCAAATTTGCTCCACAGTGCATTTGAGCTCAAAAATTGTACCTTGCCCATGTCATAAGTGTTAACCTCTCCACTCGATTCAACTTTCAAAATGTAGACTTCAATTATTTCTTCATCATCAATGATGAAATCAATTCTTGCCCAATCATTGAATTTGGAGGATTGCATTGCAACTTCGGCACCCTTAAGTGTCTGCTTTTCTGTGATCAACTCCTCTTTCTTCAATTGCTCTTCCACTTTGATTGAAGTCTCCTCGAGCTCGATGTCCTGATTTTGCATTGTTGACAATTGGACAAGGATATCTTCATGGCAGCTATTTTCTTCTGGTTGATCCACTCTTTCAATTTCTTCTTCTTTTTCTTCAACTGTTTCAACCAATTTTTCTGGCTCCTCTGATCTCTGCACCTGAATTTCTGGTAATGGCAATGGCTGACTCTCTGCCATGCTTACTGTCCACTGGTCCATCAACTTCTTAATTTCAGCTTGTTGTTTTTGCAATTCCTGGTTTATCAAATCTTCATTGTCAAAATCTTCAGTTTCAGCTTGAACTGCATGTATCGGTGGACACTCCTGCTCTACCATATAATAATTCCCACAACAATCAGCCTTCCATATAGCATCCTTGGGTGCAATAGGGCAATCGAATACAACATGATTTCCCCAACAGAAATCACACATCAGATACGTCTGAACTGTCGTTCGATCAAAGAGCCATTGATTATTGTTTGCTGCCATCTTGCTGTGTTGCCTCCAACTTTCTCAATATTCATTCAATACCTGAGAAGGAGACAATTCACAACTAAAAAAAAAATAAAAATAAATAGTAATAAAAATAATAAAAAATACAAATACAAATTCAAACTAAAGCAAGAACTAATTGTTATCGATATTAATATAAAAACAGTCCCCGGCAACGGCGCCAAAAACTTGTTGTGCAATTTGAGATCGCAAGTGTACGATATCGCAATCAAGTAATAAAGTGGACCTTAGAGTCCGGATTATCGTTCCCACGAGGACTGTTTACTAAGTACCGAAATGTTTTAGTTCTAATTTTATTTGAACAGACGAAATAGAATTTGTGGTTTTAAATTAAAACTAAGAAGATGAATTAAAAAGAATTGTGAAATTGTTTTGTTTTCAAGTATGATTGTAAAGTGGTTGGGATTCACGATTTCACCTAGCCAATTAAATCAATTCCAATTCCAGATTTTATTTTCTAAATATGCATTCGGTCGAATTCACTAATGTATATTGAAATTCCTCTCTCGAGTTTAAATCAATTCTACCTAAATAAGTCAACCATGTATCTCTACAGAGGGTCCGAATATTCCTTATCTAGATGCATAACACGCAAGAATTCACACACGACCGCAATAATAACACGAGTATATCTCTATCTCTTGTTCAATTACTGGATTTATTACCACGTTCTAAATTATTAACTCACCTCTCGGATTATGGAAATAACTCAATAAATCATGAATTGGTGATCAAACAATTCAAGCATCAAGAACAATAATAAATCAATACATGCAACGAATTACTAAAATAAAGGAATTTGGAATTAAAATAATTAACTAGGCTGCATCGTTCATCCCAACGTTATATTTAGTTACACATCATGATTAAAAAGCATAAACAATAAAGTAAAACGTTCATTGAAAACAATAAGAAGAAAGGAAAGCATGCACCAAGTCTCAATTCTTCAATTATCTTCAATTCACGCCCCTTTGCGATGCTTAATTCCCCAAGAATTTGATGTAAAATCTCTGTTGCGGCTCGTTCTATGGAGAGGCAAAGGTCTGATTTTCGTGCCTCTTATGTTGTATATATATCTTTTGGAGAAAACCTAGGTCAAAAAGCCCAAAGCCTGTTAAAAATCGCGAGAAAAATCTGATCTGCGGCCCAGTCGGACAGCCGCGCGATCGCGTGATAGAACCTCTGGCGATCGCGTGGTAGACGTTAAAAGCTCTCGGGTTAAGAATTTGAACCATCTCGCGATCGCCAGGAAGGTATCCAGCGATCGCGACTTCCTCATTTCTCGGCTGTACAATTTAGTCCCTGACTTTTAATTGCATCTTCAATCCTCAACTTTCGATTGTTGCAATTTAGTCCCCGAACTTTATCTTCTTCTCGATTTGACCATTTAAGCTCTTAATTCCTTCAATTAGGTCCTCCAACCTCTGATTTAGTCACTTTGGCACCAAGCATGTTTCCCGGTTGTTGTCAGAAACTCCTCACTTGTCCAATTTAGCTCCAATGAACATCCAATCATGTCATTTGTCCATTAATTACTTCATTTTTCTTCAATTGGGACATTTTCTGAAAAGTAAACAAATAAACATAAATTAAATAGCAAGTATTCTCAAACGATAATAATTAATCCTAATTTAGACATACAAATGAGTGTATAAAATGCACTTATCAAATACCCCCAAACTAGAATTATTGTTCGTCCTCGAACAATGTAAACTAAACTATCAAATATTTTTGTTGTGTCAACATGTTTACCATATGCCTCTACAGTCCAAACCAATTCAACCTTCACCAAGAGTTATGAACAACAATGCAAAATAATTTCTAGTTAAGTCATGCCAGATTTTCAAGTGTGTGTGTGAATAGCCAATGTCAAACTCATACTTATGCAAAAGATGTGCTCAACACTGTGTGGCTCATTATGCATAATCCACCCCGAATCCCATGTGGTCAATCTATGATTTCTAATGAAATTCCTTTCAACGCTCATGACTAATCACCACTTTCTGCTTTTCTCTCACATCCCGGGTTTTTATTTATGTGGGTTCTAAAAATATTCTTTGCTTTTTCCACACAAGGTAATCAGAATCAGAAATATGCGTGCATGACAAATCAAAAGAAAACAGTCCCCAATTCTACAACCTTAACCACCACGGCTCAGTCAACTTAGCTTATACCATGCAATAATATATATATGTATATATATATATATATTTTTTTATGATGGACGACTTTTGCTTTTAATTGTCCCTGTCTTTTACCATCTTTGTGCAGAACTTTTCATACGGGCTTTCTATATGACCCCTGTAGCGAGCTTTCAGATCGGTAACTCCCAAACCAGACGGTTTTAGGGTACCAGGTTCAAAGAACCCCTCAGACGTACTTGCCCGAGTCATAAAGGCTTAAACAGAAAAGTTAAAGATGTTATAATGTCTTATGTGTAAGTCCACTCTCCGTACTTGCTTTCTAATTGACCCCTGTAGCGAGCTTTAGGTCGATGACTCCCAAGCCAGTTGGCTTTAGGGCACCAGGTTTGAAAGACCCCTCGGACTTACTTACTCGAGTCAAAAAGGCATTTGAAGAGCGGAATAAGACCTTCAGCATTTTTCTGTTTTTATGCTGGAAATGGTTTATACCAGTTGACCAAACTGCAGTGACTCAAGTGCAAAACCAAGAACCACAGACTTCTAACCCGTCAATACACACAAATTCCAACCATTTTACCCCCAAACTTGCATTTTAGCATGATTGGTTCTAATTTAGGGGTGGGATGTCTAACGATCTAAGTTTCGGGATTTTCAAGTCATTCCTAAGTTCAAATTGCATAAAACTTTGCCCCACATGTATTAAACAAAATCCCTCACACAAGCAATTATCTAACACTAGCTATGTGCGCAATAAGTATGAATTTAGCAAAACATAACTAGTTCAAAAATAAGTTCATGTTTTCATGTTGTCCAATTTTCAAGCTTAAACACAAATTGATTCATACTATATCCTAGGCAATAAACATGTCAACAAAGTTTTCAATTTTCAATTTTTTTTTTTTTTAATCCCAATAAAATAGAATGAAAAGTAATAATATGGAAATAATGAGATCCACCCCCAAACTAGAAATGAACATTGTCCTCAATGTTTTGCCACATAAATAAGTAAGAATATGCAAAACTTGACAAAAGAAAGAGAACGAGAACTTCCCAAGTGTAGAGGAGATGTCTCATTGTAGTCTTGATGCTTCAATTTGAAATGATGTTGGACGAATTTGACCCTATTTCTTGCCTTGCCCAACTTGATCGGATGTGTCTTGACTGATGTTTACCTTGCAAATAAGAGATAAGTAATATTAAAAGTCATAAACATCAATAAGAAATAATGGAAGTTCAGTACCACACCCCCAAACTAAAGTTAAAGCAAAATTTTGAATTTTCAAAATTGGTCGACCACACACATTCAAGCCTTGACGTCGCCTAGAAAAACATAAATTTTTCCGAGCCATCTTTTGATACTTTAAAGTTCACAACATGATCAACAATATATTAAAAATTCAGCTCATTTGAAGGTCAATAGTGTCATGAAACTATGTGGAGAAGTAGGTGACGTGAAGCAGTTTTCAGGGTGCAATGGCCTGCAGTGGCCTTGCAATGGGGCTGCCATGGTGCAAACATTGTTTTAATGGATTTCATGCCATGTAGTGTACTAATTCATGAACTAAACACACTTACTCAATGATAACCATGTCATGAAGATAAATGCTCGGATGAATTTCTAAAATTAGCACAAGAACATCTTTGTAGCATTTCATCAAACACTTAATGGGCATTGCAAAAATCAATGGATATGCATAGGGTTGGAGGCATGAATGAACCCAAAATTTTTTGTCTACTAAACCACAAATCACAATCTCCAACCACTAACCTAAGCCCACTCTTCACCATTCACAATTTCAAAATCCAAGAACTCAAAGAAAATTTCAAAATTTTGAGTAAACATGGATTTAAATGAAGAATTTCATACCTTTCATTGATTTGGATGTGAAAATAGCAATCAATTTGGTGCAATGAAGTGTTGATTACATGCATGATAGATGAAAGATCAAATATGAGGTGACTAGAGGAGAGAAAGCAAATTCATGTTGTTTAAACTTGAAAGAATTAAATGAAGCACTTAAACTGCCGAATTTGGTACCAGATTAACCACTCGATCGCTTGGCTGGAGGGCCAGCGATCGCGTGGTTCAAGGTTTTAAAACATGTTGATTTTTAAATGCAAACTCGCGATCGCTAGACCTTATAGGCCCGCGATCGCGTAGTTTCCGGCAGTAATGGAAATTTTCCTATTTTTGATTTCCAAAATCATTTTTATCCCCCTAATCACTTCATGATCGATGCAATGATTCTCCAAACCTTATCGTCATGATTCAACTAGTGTGTGTGTGTGAGTATGGAATGACGATAAAAACCTAGCCTAATATAAACATGCAAAATTAAAAACATTCCTAAATATGCATATATCTAAAATTTCAATACTAAAATAAATAATGAAAAAACGGAATAAGTAAAAGGGAAGAAAAATTGGGTTGCCTCCCAACAAGCGCTCCATTTTAAGTCTAAAGCCCGAATTTTTACCTGATTTTTCAAGGAACTTTAAAGAGAGCTTTTGATGACCGTCTTTGTTTGTGACGGTCAAATTTGCTCCACAGTGCATTTGAGCTCAAAAATTGTACCTTGCCCATGTCATAAGTGTTAACCTCTCCACTCGATTCAACTTTCAAAATGTAGACTTCAATTATTTCTTCATCATCAATGATGAAATCAATTCTTGCCCAATCATTGAATTTGGAGGATTGCATTGCAACTTCGGCACCCTTAAGTGTCTGCTTTTCTGTGATCAACTCCTCTTTCTTCAATTGCTCTTCCACTTTGATTGAAGTCTCCTCGAGCTCGATGTCCTGATTTTGCATTGTTGACAATTGGACAAGGATATCTTCATGGCAGCTATTTTCTTCTGGTTGATCCACTCTTTCAATTTCTTCTTCTTTTTCTTCAACTGTTTCAACCAATTTTTCTGGCTCCTCTGATCTCTGCACCTGAATTTCTGGTAATGGCAATGGCTGACTCTCTGCCATGCTTACTGTCCACTGGTCCATCAACTTCTTAATTTCAGCTTGTTGTTTTTGCAATTCCTGGTTTATCAAATCTTCATTGTCAAAATCTTCAGTTTCAGCTTGAACTGCATGTATCGGTGGACACTCCTGCTCTACCATATAATAATTCCCACAGCAATCAGCCTTCCATATAGCATCCTTGGGTGCAATAGGGCAATCGAATACAACATGATTTCCCCAACAGAAATCACACATCAGATACGTCTGAACTGTCGTTCGATCAAAGAGCCATTGATTATTGTTTGCTGCCATCTTGCTGTGTTGCCTCCAACTTTCTCAATATTCATTCAATACCTGAGAAGGAGACAATTCACAACTAAAAAAAAAATAAAAATAAATAGTAATAAAAATAATAAAAAATACAAATACAAATTCAAACTAAAGCAAGAACTAATTGTTATCGATATTAATATAAAAACAGTCCCCGGCAACGGCGCCAAAAACTTGTTGTGCAATTTGAGATCGCAAGTGTACGATATCGCAATCAAGTAATAAAGTGGACCTTAGAGTCCGGATTATCGTTCCCACGAGGACTGTTTACTAAGTACCGAAATGTTTTAGTTCTAATTTTATTTGAACAGACGAAATAGAATTTGTGGTTTTAAATTAAAACTAAGAAGATGAATTAAAAAGAATTGTGAAATTGTTTTGTTTTCAAGTATGATTGTAAAGTGGTTGGGATTCACGATTTCACCTAGCCAATTAAATCAATTCCAATTCCAGATTTTATTTTCTAAATATGCATTCGGTCGAATTCACTAATGTATATTGAAATTCCTCTCTCGAGTTTAAATCAATTCTACCTAAATAAGTCAACCATGTATCTCTACAGAGGGTCCGAATATTCCTTATCTAGATGCATAACACGCAAGAATTCACACACGACCGCAATAATAACACGAGTATATCTCTATCTCTTGTTCAATTACTGGATTTATTACCACGTTCTAAATTATTAACTCACCTCTCGGATTATGGAAATAACTCAATAAATCATGAATTGGTGATCAAACAATTCAAGCATCAAGAACAATAATAAATCAATACATGCAACGAATTACTAAAATAAAGGAATTTGGAATTAAAATAATTAACTAGGCTGCATCGTTCATCCCAACGTTATATTTAGTTACACATCATGATTAAAAAGCATAAACAATAAAGTAAAACGTTCATTGAAAACAATAAGAAGAAAGGAAAGCATGCACCAAGTCTCAATTCTTCAATTATCTTCAATTCACGCCCCTTTGTGATGCTTAATTCCCCAAGAATTTGATGTAAAATCTCTGTTGCGGCTCGTTCTATGGAGAGGCAAAGGTCTGATTTTCGTGCCTCTTATGTTGTATATATATCTTTTGGAGAAAACCTAGGTCAAAAAGCCCAAAGCCTGTTAAAAATCGCGAGAAAAATCTGATCTGCGGCCCAGTCGGACAGCCGCGCGATCGCGTGGTAGAACCTCTGGCGATCGCGTGGTAGACGTTAAAAGCTCTCGGGTTAAGAATTTGAACCATCTCGCGATCGCCAGGAAGGTATCCAGCGATCGCGACTTCCTCATTTCTCGGCTGTACAATTTAGTCCCTGACTTTTAATTGCATCTTCAATCCTCAACTTTCGATTGTTGCAATTTAGTCCCCGAACTTTATCTTCTTCTCGATTTGACCATTTAAGCTCTTAATTCCTTCAATTAGGTCCTCCAACCTCTGATTTAGTCACTTTGGCACCAAGCATGTTTCCCGGTTGTTGTCAGAAACTCCTCACTTGTCCAATTTAGCTCCAATGAACATCCAATCATGTCATTTGTCCATTAATTACTTCATTTTTCTTCAATTGGGACATTTTCTGAAAAGTAAACAAATAAACATAAATTAAATAGCAAGTATTCTCAAACGATAATAATTAATCCTAATTTAGACATACAAATGAGTGTATAAAATGCACTTTTCAATAGTGTTCGGGATATGTACTCCTCGGGGCTCATAGGTTGTTCGGGAGTACCAAAATATAATATGAGATAATAATTACATGCTCGGGTTCGAGGCTTTTGTGAGGGCCCGGGTATAGACAAAATTTTTACTCATCATAGGCCCCCGCGCATCCATTATCGAGTTCGGGGAGAAATGGATGGGCAATAATGAAGTATCGTGTTTAAGATGTGATGCGGAGGTTATGTTAAGGAGAAATAAACTAGAGCTTATGTTTAAGCAATAATAAGCCGAGCTCTTGTTAAGTAATGAGATCAAGTATGTTAAGTGATGAACTAGATCTTATGTTATGCATTGAGCTTTATGTTAAGTAATGAGGCAAAGCTCATGCCAAGTAATGAGATCGAGCTCATGTTAAGTAATGAGATCAAGTATGTTAAGTGATGAACTCGATCTTATGTTATGCATTGAGCTTTATGTTAAGTGGTGAGAAGCTCAAACACAAGCAATAAACTTAAGGTAATAAACCCGAGCATGTGAGTTTTGATTTGAGAATTCCAAACATTCAAGTAACATGGGCAAACAACTTTTAAGGCGTGAACATCGCTTGGGACCTGAACAATGTTTGAAGCCCAAACAATATTTGAGCTGCGAACAATGTTTAAGGCCCGAACATAGAATTAGGCCCGAACAAAGTTTGTGGCCCGAACAGTGTTTCCGGAATTATTTCGTGAGGTTGATGCTCGGGGTAAATCTTTGATCTTGCTCGTAGGAAAGTTTTTTGGTGCCTTCTAGTAGGCAAGGCTTTGAGTGCTTGCGTAGGGCAAGGCTTTGAGTGCTTGCGTAGGGCAAGACTTTGAGTGCTTGCACGGGGCAAGACTTTGAGTGCGTGCGCGGGGCAAGGCTTTGAGTGCGTGCTCGTGGGCACGGCTTTGAGTGCTTGCGCGGGGCAAGGCTTTGAGTGCGTGCTCGTGGGCACGGCTTTCAGTGCTTGCGCAGGGCAAGACTTTGAGTGCATGCTCGTGGGCACGGCTTTGAGTGCGTGCTCGTGGGCACGACTTTGAGTGCTTGCGCGGGGTAAGGCTTGAGTGTGTGCTCGTGGGCACGACTTTGAGTACTTGCACGGGGTAAGACTTTGAGTGCGTGCTCGTGGGCACGGCTTTGAGTGTTTGCGCGGGGCAAGGCTTTGAGTGCGTGCTCGTGGGCACGGCTTTGAGTGTTTGCGCGGGGCAAGGCTTTGAGTGCGTGCTCGTGGGCACGGCTTTGAGTGCTTGCGCGGGGCAAGGCTTTGAGTGCGTGCTCGTGGGCACGGCTTTCAGTGCTTGCGCGGGGCAAGACTTTCACATTGAAATTTGCACCTGTCAATAGTCCGAAGGCAACAAGCAAATTCGAGAAAAGAACGTGCACAGATATTCATGCAATTCGATTACTCGGCAATCATGTTAGCGCATATTTCCCGCTAAAACATCAATGAATTTAATTGATTGACAGCAGACCTTTTTTTTTTTTGTTAATATAATTAGCTCCCCCAAGAAAATGGTTGGTCATGCTTAAACATATTAAACCCTTGTTATGACATACGTCTAGAGGCCGGAGCTCGACCTCTGACGCACGGAGCTCGACCTCTGACGCACGTGAACATCGCTTGGGACCTGAACAATGTTTGAAGCTCGAACAATATTTGAGCTGCGAACAATGTTTAAGGCCCGAACATAGAATTAGGCCCGAACAAAGTTTGTGGCCCGAACAATGTTTCCGGAATTATTTCGTGAGGTTGATGCTCGGGGTAAATCTTTGATCTTGCTCGTAGGAAAGTTTTTTGGTGCCTGCTAGTAGGCAAGGCTTTGAGTGCTTGCGTAGGGAAAGACTTTGAGTGCTTGCACGGGGCAAGACTTTGAGTGCGTGCGCGGGGCAAGGCTTTGAGTGCGTGCTCGTGGGCACGGCTTTGAGTGCTTGCGCGGGGCAAGGCTTTGAGTGTGTGCTCGTGGGCACGGCTTTGAGTGCTTGCGCGGGGCAAGGCTTTGAGTGCGTGCTCGTGGGCACGGCTTTCAGTGCTTGCGCAGGGCAAGGCTTTGAGTGCATGCTCGTGGGCACGGCTTTGAGTGCGTGCTCGTGGGAACGGCTTTGAGTGCGTGCTCGTGGGCACGGATTTGAGTGCTTGCGCGGGGCAAGGCTTGAGTGCGTGCTCGTGGGCACGACTTTGAGTGCTTGCGCGGGGCAAGACTTTGAGTGCTTGCGCGGGGCAAGACTTTGAGTGCGTGCTCGTGGGCACGGCTTTGAGTGTTTGCGCGGGGCAAGGCTTTGAGTGCGTGCTCGTGGGCACGGCTTTGAGTGCGTGCTCGTGGGCACGGCTTTGAGTGCTTGCGCAGGGCAAGGCTTTGAGTGCGTGCTCGTGGGCACGACTTTCAGTGCTTGCGCGGGGCAAGACTTTCACATTGATATTTGCACCTGTCAATAGTCCGAAGGCAACAAGCAAATTCGAGAAAAGAACGTGCACAGATATTCATGCAATTCGATTACTCGGCAATCATGTTAGCGCATATTTCCCGCTAAAACATCAATGAATTTAATTGATTGACAGCAGACCTTTTTTTTTTTTTTTTTTTGTTAATATAATTAGCTCCCCCAAGAAAATGGTTGGTCATGCTTAAACATATTAAACCCTTGTTATGACATACGTCTAGAGGCCGGAGCTCGACCTCTGACGCACGGGGGCTAATGATCGGTATATTTTTGGTCATTCCATTATTAGAATATTATTTTTCACATACCACAATAATTTTTGTTCACAAGCTATTTCAAATTTAATCAAATAATCTTAGCTTACCGAATAGATTATTAGATTGGGCGAAGATAAGTAATCATGTTTAGAGTTGACTAACTATTTATTTAGCAGTAACCACAAATAACTTGGGATTGCAAAACTTTAGAGTTCTAACACATGATCAACATTTATGCAAGGATTATTGGATTAGTGAAGAGAGTTAGAGCACACCTTATTTTTGCAATTTCTTGAGCAGATCCAGAAATGAACAAGGACCTGAGGAAATCCTTACTTAGCATTAAGCGATAGTTGCTTCGGAGGCTACGAAAAGAAAGGCTCAACAATCACGATTGGGGGCCATATTGCACCATAATTGAGGTGTTTTATCCAAACCTCGCACAACAGACATAAATTGAAGTCAAATTGAGGTTACTGCTACTTTATCAAATCCAATAAAATGTCAAGTAACTAACGATATGGCTTTAAAAGCATTCCATTCATCGATGGAAGAAAGTGAATGAAAGCATCTTAATATCTCCTCTTTTATTAATACCAACAAGGAAGCAATACCATAGTGACTAGAGGCTCAGCCAAGTAAGTCTTAAGTGTAAAATTTTGCAAAATGAACAATGATGCATAGATAGTAGTCGAAAGAAGAGAGTTGGAGCCATGTAAGTAGGAAGTTCTGTTGTTCTTTAGCCAAACTCAAAAGCAAATTTCCACTAAGATCAACATGAATCACAATAGTGAGCCGCAAGAATTCTAGATCCAAGTTAGTGTGTAGTTGTGAAATTGGCTCTCTATGTCTACCCTTGAGCCATATTACTTTAAAAAGTGAACCAAGTTTGGGAAGATGAAGAATGAATGACTTTCAAATTTCAACAGCTGTTTAGCTAATATGAAAGCAAAATGACCTTAAGTTCTTGTTCAATAAAAATTGAAAAGGTATCCCAAACTGAAATTGAAACATATAATACAAATTTCCTTTCCTAACAAAAGCTACATCCTGATAGGAAAAGCACAAGGAAGGAAACATAGGAATCCTAACAACAATGTCACCAGAAAGCATTGCCATGGAAGTTTTGAAGGGACTTATGAGTAATGACCTTCTGGCTTCAACAAATGAACAATAGGATCACTATATTATATAATAGAGAAGAAACAAGTCATTACATAATTGGAAACCTATAGTTTAGGATAAAATCGTAGGAAAATGTGATTGTAAGATCCTACATCTAACCAGAAAAACATTTAAGTTACCGCGATCTGGAAAGGATATAGAGTTGAAAAACATTTTAGGAGTGGGTGATTTAACTACAAACATGTAAGCCCAAGTATTAACAACTTAAGATCCTATATCATTAAACTTTTAGGTTTTGTATCTGATTATAAGCTAATATAAAATAGTAAAATATAGAAATTTAAGAATGAGGGAGAAATTCCAACTGAGCCTGCATCTATGAGGCACCTAGGTGTTTACACGTGCACAAAAACTAAATTTCAGCATCAGTAATGAAAATACTCGAAGCTGCAGCTCTTGTAGTCATTGTGCGTTCTACAACTATTGGAGTGAGAGTAGGCTCCAAAGTAGAAGAATGTATGAGACAAGGTTCAAGATTTATGATTCCACCTCCTTTCTTCACAGTGCACCAATACTACTCAACATTATAACTGCAACCAATGGCAGCTCCCAGTATACATGAGCAGACATTATTTCTTAGTGTATAAATGTAACAATCTTGTGGAGGTAACAATCTGATGGTAGCAAGGAGCTCCTGAGCTGCAAATGGAGGAGTGGGGGCAGCTGGGTGACAGTAACATGTCAATCTCGCCAAAAATGATGGCAGTGGCCCAGGGAAGGAATTACAACTCAAGTCCAAAGAATTATTTGAGGCAAGCCCCGAAGTTCACCCAAACTTCTTTCTTTACAGATTCAAGAAAGAAGAGATCAGCTTGACAAGAAATTATTAGTTCTAAAGTACTCGTTGGAAAGTTTTTCCTCTTCAGTTAGCTACTTCGAACAGTGCGAAACTTTCGCAAGTTCAAGGTTGAATGCTTCATAATGTCATCTAAACCAAAGGAAAGTGGATCAGGCATGTCTTCACATCTCGTAGAAGGAAATAATGGATGCTTAATTGAAGATTAAACAATCTGAAGTTGAACTGAAAAACTGCCTCTCACAGAAGAACTGGCAATTGAGTGGTTACTGAAATCTTTTCTGCTTGTTTCGACTACTATCGACTGTGCTTCCGACAACCATTGCCAAGTGCACTTGCATTAAACCATTAGATGAAAAATAACTTGGCTGGAGAATTCCATTAAGCATCTAATGTACCCTTTAGTTTATTTAACTGTTTGAGTCGACCATTACATTGAACCAGACGGCTAATGTCTCCAACCATTTGGCTCGAGCAGTTAGGACAATGCAATCCAATGGTTGCCAAAGACTTGTGAGATATTTGATAACAGTAGCTGACATCAAGCTCAATAAGATTGAGACGCCCAGAAGCTAGGCGCGAGGATAACTCCTGATAGAGAGAACTTGAATATTTGGATAGCTTAGTGCTCTGTTTGAGTGAGACATGGAATTTAGTATAAATTTGCTCGTTTTTGGACAACATCACTAATTCCTCAGTCCAACTAGAACCGAACTGGGGTATTTTCCCTTTCAATGCCGTTGTTGAGATCCTGCAAACATTTAAACATTGAGTTCTTATTCAGATCGATAGAACAGAGATCTCGAACCTGGTGAAGCTTTAAAAATTTATTGATGATTTCCTCTAATTTTTCCATCGTAGAGTGGTTGATCGGCTTGCAGTATTTTGGAGTCATGGATTCGACGAGCAATAGATTTCTTGCAAGTCTCTTTGATTTCCCAATTTCTTCTACCAGATCAAAGATCTTTTGCCTATCTGTCGTAAGTTACCCTTTGTTCATATATTTTCTAGGATTTTTGGAGTTTCAATGGATAGAAAATTGCTCCATTTGTATTGATGACCGAAAAATCAGAATCTAGAGATGAAGATGAACCGGAAATACATAATGATAAACTTTGACTTAGTGGTTGGCCTCCATAATCTTGAAAACCATTGAAAAAGTACTTTTTCCTTTTTAATAATGGAAACCACTTCTTTTTTCGCTTTTCTTTCTCTTGTCAGATTTCCAATTCTTTTTTTATAAAAAAAATATTTCGTTAGAAATCGATCTTTGAACAACATGATTTTTTGATCGATCTCCCACAGACGGCGCCAATGATGATGCTAAAAATTGCACCTGGAATATTCCGAGCTTGGACAGTAAACAAGCACGAACTGGATCTCCGAATACCTGCAATAAAGGCGAGGAGGTGTGCCCTCGTCGCCCCTCCGATGCTTAAGTCAGTAAAGAGGAATGAGAGAATTTATGCAAGAGGCTATAAATTGTAGAGATAATTGTGTACCTGAATAATGGTTGGAGGCCTTGTATTTATAGGAATAAGTAGTGTATTTTAAGTAGGATTAGGTTACCCAATTTGTTTGGAGATTTAGGAGTTTTATTAGACGTATGAGTCTTGATTAAGATAATGTTGTAATAGTCGTGTTGGAATATGATTTGTGGACCGAGAATCCTATTGATGTTGATTATTACTTGAGAATGATGACTCTGAACCCATCTCGAATGAATGAGCTCGAGCTAAGGTCCCCGAGCATTTGAGTTTTACGTGTGTACCAAGATAGTGTTCGGGATATGTACTCCTCGGGGCTCATAGGTTGTTCGGGGGTACCAAAATATAATATGAGATAATAATTACATGTTCGGGTTCGAGGCTTTTGTAAGGACCCGGGTATAGACAAAATTTGTACTCATCATAGGGTATATCTTCACGATAGGAGTTTGAATTTGAAAATATTCAAAACATTGCCTGAATATTTGTTCAGTAGGTTCCTATATTTAAATTTCTAAAATGTACTACTCGGTGCAAACTCAATCAACCCCGAAGTCTATAACCCTGACCAATTGAATACTTAGCAACAAGATAATTTGATATCCCCGACAAATGACCTAACCTGGACCCGTCATTATACCTCGAGGAAATCCTTTGACCAAATAGGAAATTAGCGTGCTCAGGCTAAGCCCCTAAAGTCATCGGGAGGGCCCCTCCAGATCACGAATATAAAATCTCCTAACCCTAACAGGACTTGTACCCCATAAAGTCCTAACATTTCACAAACAACCCCTTCAATGTTATCTCTACGATTCAAGACTCCTAGTAGAACTTGTACTTGTTACGCATATCCAAGTATCCTAATCCTACCCGAATTCTAGCACCCTAGTAGAACTTGTACTTGTACAATCATTTTTTAGTTTATAGCCTCTTGCATAAATATTTTTTCTCTTTACTAACTTAAGTATTGAAGGGGCATCGAGGTCACAACTCACCGTCTTTGTTTCAGGTACTCGAAGGTCCAAATCGTACTTGTTTGTTGTTCAAGTTCGAGAAATTATCGGTGCGAATTTTTAGCATCATCATTGGCGCTGTCTGTGGAAATCATTACTAAAGTCGTTAATACATGTTCTGGACTTCCGCAAGCAAATTTATCTGCTCATGATCATCCTGTTAGGGAGACGCCGATGACCCCAACACAGCCAGAAAATCATGCATCACAACCCCAACCTGTTGTCGCTACCCAGGAAGCATTAGAAGAACTTTGTCAGTAAGTTGTAGCATTGACTCAGTTGCTCACTCAACAAAACCAGCGCGCACCACCAACACCCAAGGAAGGGAATGTTTCACAGGTCCGAACTTAGAACTAGGTGCACAATGGTGCTGGGGCAAGCTCCTCAGGGTTACCCCGATCACCCCCGGTTACGTTAAGCTTAAGAATAGTCGTCAAGGCCAATGCTAAACTTGCAAGAATTATTCGAGATGGGATAGCAATGGGCATACGTCAAAACACTTAAACTCTAGCAGGTTTAACCACCAACACACCATTCACGCCAGATGTATTAGCCTACCCTCTGCCAAACATATTCAAATATCCAAGGATCAAATAATATGATGACACAACTATCCTGTGAACCATCTCAATGTATACATCAACGTCATGAACTTACAAGTCGCACCTATTCAAGTTATGTGCAAATCATTCCCCCAAACATTGACCAACGCTGATAGAGATTGGTTCTCAACCCTTGAGCCCAATTCTATTTCTACATTCACAAACCTAGCCAACAAGTTTTCAACCTTTTTTGCAAGTAGTAACGGATAAGGAAAACAACTGCCTTGCTCATAAGGCTCAGTCAAGGGCAGAATGAAACACTACGTGACTTCTTGGCCAAGTTCAACGAAGAGAGGCTACAGATCCCCGACTTGTGAAGTGTGAATCTTTATTAAAAATACCTCTGAAAGGTAGCATGACGGTAGCTCGAGACAAGAACATGATCGAGGTAAATTTAGAAAAGAGAAACGATAGTCATTCACTCCTCTGAACACTCCTCGGCCAACATTCTTATGGAGATCAAAGATATGAAAGAACTAAAGTGGCTAGCCAGGATCAGGTCTCCTCCAGATACATAGGACAAGAGCAAATACTAAGACTTTCATTGCGATCATGGACACAATACAGAAACTTGTTATGCATTACAGTGAAAAATTGAGGCATTGATAAAGAGAGGGTTTCTCAAATTCTACATTGGTAATGACAAATGCCAGAAGAATGATCATGACCAGAATAAATCACCAAGGTGTTAACAAATCCATACAGGAACGATTAATATCATCATTGGTGGGATAGCCACAGGTGGAGGCTCACACAATGGGCGCAAGGTATATGCCAGGCAGTTCATGAGGGTTGAGTCTGTTACTCATCAAGACATCACGTTTGGGTCGAATGATATGAAGGGGTGATCACTCCCCATGACGATGATGTGGTAGTCACAACAATCATAGCTAACTTTGAGGTAAAAAGGATTTTGATTGACAACAGGAGTGCAGCTACTGTATTATCGTATGAGGCCTTCACTAAAATGGGGATATCAACAAACAATCTCAGAACAACCAAGACATCCTTATAGGGCTTCGGGGTTATTATGCCCGAAGGCACTACTAAACTTCCACTTACTTTGGGGTCAGACCCAAGTAACAAAGATAGCCATATTTCATGTGGTATACACCCCGATGACGTACAACGCCATCCTAGGTCAACCACTACTGAATTAGACCAGAGCAATTATGTCAACCTTTCATCTCGCTATGAAGTTTCCAACATCAAAGGGTATAGGGATTGTTCGTGTAGATCAAACAGTAGCAAGATAGTACTATGTTACTAGCATAAAAAGCCTCTCGCCAGATAGTTTGCTATCCTCGACCAATGAATACTTAGCAACAAGATAATTTGCTATCCCCAAACTATCATTATAACTGGAGGAAAACCTTTGACTAAATAGGGAATTAGAGTGCTCGGGATCTATGTTCTCGGGCTAAGCCCCTAAAGTCATTGGGGGGGGGGGGGGGGGCTCCCAGATCACATATATAAAATCTTCTAACCCTAAAAGGACTTATACCCCATAAAGTCCTAACCTTTCACAAACAACCCTTCCAATATTATCTCTACGATTCAAGAGTCCTAGTAGAACTTGTACTTGTTACGCATATCCAAGTATCCTAATCCTATTGGGATTCTATTTCTCAACTTTATAAATACATGTCTTTCAACCTCAATAAAGGTACACAATCATCTTGCGGTTTATAGCCTCTTGCATAAATATTTTTTTTCTCTTTACTAACTTAAGCATCGAAGGGACGACAAGATCACACCTCACCATCTTTGTTTCATGTACTTTAAGATCTAGATCGTGCTTGTTTGTTGTTCAAGTTCGAAAAATTACGGGTGCGAATTTTTAGTATCATCAAGTACAAAAGGTCCCCGACCTTTGCATTTCTTGCTAAAATTGTCCACAACATTTTAATTTTGACATTTACACCCTCAGAATTACCAAACGTTACGAAATTGGTCCCTACCGTCAAACATCATTAACTTCAACCGTTAAAAATGGGTAATTGGCACATTATATCCCCAACATTTATATTCTTTTTGAAATACATTCCTAACTTTAGATTCTTTACGGAATGCATCCATATTCTTTTATTTTTATGTACAAAATTCCCGAATCACTCAATTTTTGCTAAATAAATCATTTTCCATTATTTTTCCTTATAAAATGGCAAATATACCCCCACTCTTTAAATAAAAATAATAAAATGTAAAAAATTAATTGTACCCATAACATCAAATTTTTAAAAAGTGCAAATGAGTCATAGTGTAACAATTACAAAAAATATAATAAATAAATAAAAATTACAAGGGGATCTATTATGATAGATGACAATTCAGAAGAGTCATTTGTAATTTGAATGCAAGACTTTAGGCTGTAATTTACGAAATACTACGTGACAACATTAAAAGGCAGAGTAAATGTTCTTACTGATGCACTTCACGCATGATCAACGTTGTTTCACTTTTGTGTTTTCCTTGGATGCAGCCTACTTTGCACTTCTTTCAGAATGGTTAAAATGCATTGGAAGTTATTGGTTTCGATGTTGAACGTTTAAGGGATACCATGGAAGCTCTCTACAAAAGATTCATGATTCAGTACATGTTTTATGCCTTCAGCTAAAACACAATGTGTTATTCTAGTTCTTGTAATTTCAATGACTTGATCTACTGATTCAGATATTTAGATCAACTTTATCAATGGAACAATCTTAATTTGTTTGCTGGTTATAGAATTAAGACCCTGTTTGGTAATGTGAAATTTTTTTATTTTTGTAATATTTTTTAGTTTTTTGATGGATGTGTGGTTGAAAAATGTTTGAAAAGTAAAAAATTGTGGGCTTAATTAATGATGGATGGTTGAGATTGAGTTTGAAAAATAGTGTTGAAATTTTTTCCATTACCAAACAACCTCTAAATACATGGTAAAACTTTGGCCTTCTTGCAAAATCAAAATTTGATCTTGACATGGCCAATCACTCTTGATCTATTTATGTCCATTTACAAACATAAATGAGATTATATGCAACAATATGGTACACTGGTGCACTCTATCTTTGATAAATGTACACGATTATAATTCATGCTAGTATTTGTTCCAGCGCGATGCACGGAATATAAAAAGTATATATAACATAATTACAAATGTGTATTATGTTATATATGTTTTTTAATACTGTTTTATTTTAATAATAAATTCTCTATTAATTACGTTATTTTCAATACTAATTAATTATTATAACTTTAGTAAAATATCATACATTTTTAATTACATTATTTTCAATACTATATTTTATTATTAGCACAACATGTATTTAATTAAAACAATATATACACATATTTAGTTATATTTGTTTTTAATTACATAATTAAATTACGTTCTTTTAAATACTGTTTTATTATTACAGCATTATTATTATTAATTAAAACAGCATATATTTTTAATTATGTTACTTTTTAATACTATTTTACAAATTTAAATTTTTAATTATATTCTTTTCATAACATAATTAAGTTATGTTCTTTTCAATAGCGTTTTAATTATTATAATAACTTTTTTAAAGCAATATTTTTTTA
Organism: Ligustrum vulgare; assembly: GCA_963555705.1. Taxonomy (NCBI): domain Eukaryota; kingdom Viridiplantae; phylum Streptophyta; class Magnoliopsida; order Lamiales; family Oleaceae; genus Ligustrum; species Ligustrum vulgare. The sequence continues at coordinate 28,859,696 of OY743186.1, read as the reverse complement.
TTTATGTTATTATTATTAATCCATCGTTTAAAAGTGTACGTTGTTGTATTCTTTTTATGAATATTATAATTTTATATTTAAACTCTACATCATAATTCCAAATTATAAACATATATTGAAAATACCTACTAATTAATAGTTGAATATATAACATTACTAATAATGAGATAAAATCATTTTCAAAGCGACTGTTTATATTCTCAAGATAAAAGCAATTTTGAAATGTATATATATAATCACTTTTTTTTAATCTCTATAAATCATGAATTTCTATTTTAGGAAAGTGCAAAAAGACGAAAAACTATGTGGTGTTTTATTTGACAATTTTATTATTATAATATATATAAAGATTTCGACAAGCAGGGGAAGAGCATGGTTCGTTCAGAGGAGCTTTGAAGAAACTTAGTGATAGAACATCTATCATTAAGGATGAGTTGACGTGTTCAAGATTCTCGATTATCCAACTTTAATTATTGAAGATGTGAATAATTTTATATATGTTCTCTGTTTGTTTCTTACAAAATTAAAGAATATAATAGAGAAATGTTCATTGCACTTGGAAGATCAATTCCACGAATAGTACTAAAAATAATTGTAATTTGTAAAGCAACCACAAAAGGTGAGACAGATCAAGCAAAACGTATGGAAAAAATACTTTATATATATATGTTGAAGCTTGTGTCATGCTTCGTACTAATCTTGTCACACATAATGAACTAGTTAATGGAGCAATGAGTACTATTGTGGACATTTTTTTAAGAAATAAATAGTACAAATGATCTCCAACTTTTGGACTTCTTGCGAAAATAGTCATCCAACGTTTAGATTTTGGCATATATACCCTTAGAATCATCAAACGTTGCACAAATGGTTCCTATCGTCAGATTACGTTAGTTCCACCGTTAAGAACGTGTAAATAGTACAAATAGTCCTTAACCTTTGAACTTCTTGCGATAATAGTCCCTTATATATTAAGTTCATGTTTAACGTATTTAGTTTGTAACCTACAAACGTTTGGCGTATTTAGTCCATAACATATTAAACTCATGTTTGAAGCCAGTTATTTCAAATAATGTGATTTGTAATTATAAGTTTTTGAAGAATTTATGATTAAAAAATTAGATTTTTTTTAGATTTATGTGTAAATTATTTTATTGATAAAATGTGTGGTTGAAAACGAGTTTTTAAAAAATAAAATTTATTTTGAATTTCTAAAGTGCACAATAAAATAATTAACAAAAATTTAGCGCATTAATAGTTCAACCTATTAGTAAATAAAACAAAATAAAATTCAGAAAACATAAACAAACAAATATATTAGACATCATTTTAGAAATTGAATAACAAATATGTTTTGATCAGTTGTACTTTTGATTTTGAGAACCAGTTGACTTGAAAAGTAACTTTAGAGAATTTGTAGTTAATAAGTAAGATTTTTTTTTTTTAATTTATGTGTGGATTATTTTATTAATAGAATGTGTTGAAGAAAATGAATTTGAAAAAAAGGAATTTTTGAATTTCTTATCGACCAGTTCTCAAAATTGAAAATCGAAATAGAAAGCAGAACTGATCAAACATATTTGTTATTCAATTCCTAAAATGATTCCAATGTATTTGTTTGTTTATGTTTCATGATTTTTTTTACCAATAGGTTGAACAGTTAATGCGTTGAATTTTTGTTAAATATTTTATTATGCACTTTAGAAATCAAGAACAAACTTTATTTTTTAAAACTCGTTTTCAACAATACATTATATCAATAAAATAATTTACACATAAATCCCAAAAAAAACTTAATTTTTAATCACAAATTATTCAAAAAATTATAATTACAAACCACGTTATTTGAAATAATTGGTCTCAAACAGGTGCTTAATATATTAGAAACTAAATACGCCAAACATTTGTAAGTAACAAATTAATTACATCAAACATGAGTTTAATATGTTTTGGACTATTATCGCAAAAAACTCAAATGTTAGGGATCATTTGTGTTATTTACACGTTCTTAACAGTGAGAACTAATAAAATCTGACAATAGGGACCATTTGTACGACATTTGATGATTCTAAGGATATAAATGTCAAATCTAAACGTTGGAGACTATTTTCGTAAGAAGTTCAAATGTTGGGGATCATTTGTGCTATTTATCCTTTTTTACATCATCATCTGATTTACTTCTTGTAATTATGGTCGAACTTTGATATTTACCGTGACACTAGCTTTCATGATTTCAGCAACTTAATACATGCTTTGTCAATAATGTCAAAGGTCTAAAATGGCAACGACAATAGAAGGAACGTTTGAATACAATAGAAATTATAAGTGATTAATTTTAAATTGGTATGTACGAACAAACTTATAATAGTTATATATATTATTTTCTAATTACATCAATTACTGAATATTTTTATTTTTATATTGTTTTGTAGTTCAACATTAATTTATCATATTTACTTCATATTAAATTTGAAATCATATTCTACAGTAGGATGCACCGTTAAAAAGCGGTATACTAGTTATTGTTATTGTTATTATTGTTATTGTTGTTGTTATTATTATTGTTGTTGTTGTTATTATTTTCAGTATTTAATATAATCTAGTGTTTTCAAACTCGTCATGAAAACATGAGAACCGGGCTAGAAAATCGAGCGATTTTTCACCCTAAAACCAAGTTAGGTTAAACTCGATCGACGAACTGAGCTTGACCCGGGTTTATATTTTTTTTATTTTTTAAATATTATTTAATGCCCAGGTCGATCCTGAGTTGACTTCAGGTTGACCCTCCGACCCTTGATCCAATCTCTCCATCAGGTCGATGACCAGATCGGGTTTGAAAACATTGATATAAACCAAAATAACAGAGTTAATTGTCCCAATAATAAATGGGCTTATGTCTATGTCTTCGATTGATCACTAAGAATTAAGTGTTGAGTTTTGGACACCATAGTTATGTATGTCTTCGATGATCACCGAAATTTAAAGTGTCGAATTCTGATCAATACACTCATGTATTAATTATCTTAATAATCACTGAACTTATGTCTTCGATTGATCATTAAGTGTCGAGTTTTGGTTACTACACTTATCAAAATATTGGACTTTAGTCGTTGACTTAACTTTTATAACAGAATTAGTAATAGATAGACAAATATACTCATGGTGTTACATCACCTTTAACTGATCAATCACGACACACTAAATTACCAAGTAAGAAATTTTTAAAAATGGCCAATTGGTCACTAAGTTTTTAAAAATATCTTTGACTGTTTATTTGTTGTATAAAACTGATAATTTGGAGAAACATTTATAAGTTTTCAGGTCAATCTGTCATTTTTACAAGTTTAGAGACCAAAACTCAAATCACCTTAAATTTAGTGAAACAATTGATGCTGTTTTTAAAAGTTTAGTAAATAATCGAAGTCGTTTTAAAATTTTCTTATGTTTCAATTTGGTGTGTCATGATTAGTCAGTTAAAGGTGATGTTGCGTCGTGTACATTTCGGCTGCTATGTCACCTATTACATTACGAAAGTTAAGTCAATGACGAACGTTTAATATTTTGATAAGTTAAATAAATTAGTGATCAAAACTCGACTCTTTAAACTTCGATAATGAGTTGAAGATGTAGACATAAGTGTAGTGATTATTGAATAATTGGAACAATTAACTCATAAGTTTAGTAACCAAACTCGATACTTTAAACTTCGATGATCGATTGAAGATATAGATATAATTCAATAATTATAGAGAAAATTAACTTATAAGTTTAATATTTAAATCTCGACACTTTACACTTGTGATTAGGCGGAAACATTGAGATACCAATTAACTAAAAATAACAAATGAACGATTTATACCGTGGTCTCAACACCATTGGTTTATTTACCAACGTCTTTTAATCCATGTTTGACTCTCATTTTTCTAATAATTTTGTCATAATCACAATTAGGATTACAATGAGACTTACAATTTGCCTACGTGACGTAATTTTTTTTTTTTCCACACATTATATCATCTTTTAAATCAACAATAATAACACTTTCACATCATCAAATTGTCATCAACATTGTGAAATGAATTGTGCACTTTGATTAATTCTTTTTCTAAAATCAAATTTATTCAACGCTCAATCTCAACCATCCATCTTAGTTAAGTCTATAATTTTTAAATTTTCAAATAATTTTTAACCACACATTCTCCAAAAATACTATTCAAAATTGCATTATTTTCCAAATAACGAGGGTCAAACATGGGCTTAAAGTGCTGTGCAGATTCTCCTCTCCGCCAAGATTCACCCCCACCGTTGCTGACAGCAATCGCCACCGCCAAAACCAGCACCAATTCGAGTCGATCTCCCTTGTTACCTTCCGTTCATATGGGTGAGCAGACCCGGATAAAGCTCGAGACCCAATCTGAAGATTCTAAACTTACATCTCCACCTCGGCCCATGAAATCTGAGCCAAATTTGGACTACAGTTCGCTCTCTCCGCCGCAACGAACCCCCTCAATTGACCCCTCTATCCTCACCGAGGCCGGCGAGTTTTTGCAGAATTCTCAAAATCACTCCAACCCTTCTAAAATTCCAATTCGGCCTCAGAAAATCCGGAAACTGTCGAGTACCAGCACATACACAACTCCCGCTATCGACAAAGATTCACCACCACCTAAAATCGCAGTCAAAGAGTCCTCTTCCAAATCGAGCATACCCACCGTTACTGAAGAGTCTCCCGCTGCCACTATTACCACCAATAACCGGCGGCGGAATGCCTCCCAATATTCTAGACAGCTGCCTCAGATCATCAGACTCCTGTCAGCCATTGGGGAGATTGAATTGGCCATTCGCCACCTCCGTTCTGCAGACCCTTTGCTCGTCCCGGTCATTGATACCCACCCGCCCCCTCAGTGTGTATTCCACCACCCTCCATTCCTGGCACTCACCAAGAGTATTCTCTACCAACAACTCGCCCACAAAGCCTGCGCTGGCATTTACACGCGCTTCACATGGCTATGTGGCGGTGAAGACTCGGTCCATCCTGACACTGTCCTTGGCCTCTCCGAGCAACAGCTCAAGCAAATTGGGATTTCTGGGCGCAAGGCTAGCTATTTATATGACCTCGCTAATAAGTATAACTCTGGGATTTTATCGGATGAATCATTGGTGAAAATGGATGACAGGTCATTGTTCACAATGCTCTCAATGGTGAAGGGGATGGGTTCCTGGTCAGTCCACATGTTCATGATATTCTCACTGCACCGACCGGATGTGTTGCCTGTGAGTGATTTAGGGTTTAGGAAAGGTGTGCAGTTGTTATACAGTTTGGAGGATTTGCCAAGGCCATCACAGATGAAGCAGTTGTGTGAGAAGTGGAAGCCGTACAGGTCTGTTGGGGCATGGTACATATGGCGGTTTGTTGAGGCGAGGGGGGCTCCGGCAGCTGGTTCTACAATGGCACTGGAGGGTAATATTGGGCAGCCATTGCAACAGATTGAGCCACAGCAGGATGGACGGCAGCATCATCAGTTACAGTTTCTGGAATCAGTTAATGGCGTTGGAAATCTCGGGTAGTTTTCCCCCTTTAACTTTGAATTGATCGTATTTGGTACATAGAATTATCTGCACTGCATTAATGGTATAGGCATAACATTATTCATGTACATTTGTCTCTCTATACTAGTAACCAGTATGTGTTGTTTCTCTAATTTATTGATCATTGGCTAATTAATTTTTTTTATCCTAAATGTATAGATGACATTTAAGGTTTGTATTGTGAATGCTACATGGTTAATAAAATTGTTGCTATAATTTTACTTTTATTGGCCTTTGCTTGAACGCAAATGCATATAAAATGAGGTACTATAGAATCTGTAGATGAATTATTTATTAACCCACTGTTATGGATCTTCCAGTCCTACAAACCGTAGCTTGAAGATATCATATGATATACAAGCATGGATAAAACTTAATCTTATTTGAATGAGAAAAGGATAGAAGCATCTAGACAAGTGCTTCAAACGTTCAACAATGGTTTAAATTTTTATTTTATTTTATTATTTTTGAACAGAGATTTTACCCGGGCTTGGGGACTTGGATAAGAAAAACAGACAGAATTAGTGGTTGAAGTTACTGTCCGAAGAATTAAATATATTGAATTATACACTGTGTCCAGAAGTTTTTAGCTTGTAACATGAGAATTATTTAATCAGATTGAAATGACTATGGTTTTAGCCCTCATTTGGGTTTTCATTTTATTTTTGCTAGAACTCTACTTTCAAGAAATGAGTGGTCATAAGTGGGTAGTACTTGTGAGTCCACAAAATATTTGATTAAAATTAGGAGAAGAAAATGAAACCAGATGGAGGCTTAGATTGCAGTATAAACTTTATTTTGATCAGTTAGGAAAAATATGCTGACAGCAACCTGCTTTGTCTGTAATGCAATCTACTTACAAGAATTTACTCACTTCCATTTGTGTAGAAATTAGTATTCCTAGTTTAAGAGACTAAAGTTTATGTTATGAAGCAAGGACACTCCTTGGACACTCTACTATATACATTTTCTTTATTTGGCAGTACTTATATATGATTATACTCGAAGTTATTTTAGCATGACTAGCTACTTTTCCGATTTAAAAGATTTACCGACAAAATTTAAAACTATCGAAGATATTGATTTTTTTTTTTTTTGAAAATAAAAAGTATAAGAATATATTGTGTATATAAATGGACAGTTTTTTTTTTTTTTTTTTAATAATAATTTAATGTGTCCCCAACCACGATCCTGTGTGACTGTCCTTGTCCCTATCATGTCGTATCCATGTCCGTGCCCGTGCTTCTTAGCTTTTATGTGTTATAAAGAGGAGTGTAGACAGTTGTTAGTTCTTCCTCTCTTTCTGTTAGCTAGACATAGTAAAATTCTGCATCCAAGTTCTATTTGTTGGCTATCACTGAGAAAAACAAATGAGGTCTCTGAGAAGCTTTGAGACTTCATAGAATCACATTGAGATTCAATGCAGAGCCATTACAATAAATTTCCTGTACCAGAGGTTTCCATTTTGCAGTGTATCTTTATATTCTAGTGCTACACTCTAGTGAAGTTGTCTAATGAAATGGATGGGGTGAAGTATACTAGAAGTCTAGCATCAAGATCCTTTGGTAACAAATACTATCCACATTCCACTAGAGTCTTGTATTCTTCTTCAGCGCAGAACTTGATATTTGTAATGTACCATGAATGTCTTCTTATGTATACTAGTGACGTGTAATTACACAACGACCTAACCCTTTTGACCTTTTTGTTCTGTTAATTGTAACCCTTGCTCTCTACTGTCTGTCTCTTTATCCTTGTTCCTAGGCGAATGTAAATTATTCATGTTTTACTAATTTTATGGCTTTCATTTATTTATTTTTTTGTTCTGTAGGGTTTTGATCACGTTCTCATGGAACTTTAACATAATCTTGTATGCTATTGTTCTAGGGCATGCATTTGGCACTTTGGGGCCAATGATTCTGAAGTAGGAGTTCCATTTCTCACTTCATGATCAAGAAGTTTCTTTGCTGTATCCAGTTGATCAAGCACGTCTTCAACAGAAATTCAACATGGTTAGAAGAAACGTTACAAAAGATTCTGGCTCGAAGAGTTCCAGCATTACTGCCATGAACGGTATTCCTGTCATCTAAGTTATTAAATGTTAATATTGAATGTTAATATTGAGCAAGTGTGCTCAAGTTATTTAGGCTTTATTTTTGTTCTATTTTAAAGGACTGGAACCGAACCAGACCACCGACTCCCAATCTCGTAAATGGTTGTTTAGAAATAGAAATATAATTTCTACAAGCTATACTAATTTAACTTCTAAAATTTTCTTCTGAGGATTGAAATGACCCAGACATGGTTCAGTATTTAGAACTTGAGTTCCATACTGGACTGTCTATTCTCAGTTAAAAGAGAATATATAGCTGCCTTGAAATGCTTAGGCAATAAAATGGTTCCTTAATTCACATGGGTAGTTGTCCTCCAGGCCGGGCAGCATTCCAATATAAAAAATCTGAAGCAAGAATGGAATCTTACTTCTACCAATGGTACCTTGGTATAGTTGATAAAGTAGATTGTGCCATTGTTCGGTAACTGGTTTATAATCAGTTTGATAGCCTTCGAACAGAGGGAGGCTCGATAGAATTACATTATCAAGGAAGAAAAGTAGGTCTTATCTTCAATTGTATTATCTTGTCCCAATGGGTCCACTCGGCTTGCTCACCTTCGAGCTTGGCTATGTTCACATAGAGAGCTAGCTCGTGCTCGGGAATGGAGCGAGACGAGCACAAGCTGACTCGCTTGACAAATTTTGGCTCGGTTCATCCCATCAACTCATCCCTTGTTGGGAGGAGCCAAGTCGCCTTTTTACTGAAAATAATATTTTCATTCTTCAAAGTACAATGAAGCCATGAATTTATCTGAAAATGGTGAAAGTAAAGAATTCAATTTTGTTAAAAGAATTATAAAGATGTGAAATCCCGTGTGCCAACCTTGATACATGATGTTAGATAATAATACTATATAAAGTATACGTCGATGGACGTGTTTAATACATAATACTCATCGCGTTGGATAAATAACAAATGGTGCAGATTGAGCCCTTGTTTGATTTAGTTAAATATTATACTTTTAGTAAATTTTGATAAAAGTCAATGAGATTTGTATATAAAAAGTTGAGAGCATTATAAGCTGTTTTGAAAATATACAGAAAGAAAAATGAATTTCAAAAAATTGGGTTGAATCTCAAGAATTTGTTCTATACAGTAACCAGAAAGAAACAAATCCACTGTATAAAGGTCGGCTAAGCATAAATATTTTTTAAAAAAAGGTCCAAAGGGTAAAACCCCCTTATTGTCAATGATATCTCCAATGATGATGTGATTTAGATCCAAAGAGATTGAAAATCTCTTCAATAGTTCAATTGAGAGATGTAAAGGAAATGTAAATTACATTTTCAGCAAAAAATGAAAAAAATAAAAAAACAAAAAATAAATGTAAATTTACATCATGCTTTACATCAACATGAGACAAAGAATTTATATCTTTCTTTTGGAGCATAATTTAGATTTAGACCCATAGAGAAGTAAATGAGGATACAAAAGTAATTTTGCAGAAATACCAATTTACACTTAATTTACACCACCATTGGAGATGATTTAATATATTAGTATTCCGATTGATCTAGAAACTTAGTTTATAAAAATATTTATTAAATGAAATTATCTATGACATTTCATTTAACAAATTTGAGATGTCAAGAGGAACCACTGTAATTTAACATCGTTAGGCTAGACTATATATACTAGTCTAACGGTTCTGTTCACCTACCCCCAGTTGGTAAACTTTACCTTGCTCACATCCTACATGGCTCTTACATGGCACAAGCAATTTAAATCTGATGGGCCCACATCTTGACCTTTAACTCCAAGACGTGAAAATTTTACCAAATAAATGACTTCTCTCTTCCGCCCTCAACCCAAGCGATCTGGTCCAGCGCTCGTCGTCGCGTCGTCCTCGTCTCCCCAAATTTTCCTCTATTCCGGTGATCACCGTCTGACGAAGGTGAGTTTTTTCGCCTCCTCCGCACTCGTCGAAATTTCTCTCCACCTGATTTATATTGCTGCATTTCAGCCCGTCGAAAATAAATGGCCACCTTTGCTTAGTTGCAAATAATTTACACACACATGAAGTATACTGACATTTTATTTGAGCTTCTGTACACATCTTCCGCTGTGATTTAAATTGTTGCATTTTAGTTTGTTCAAATTAATAAATTCATTGCTTAAATACAAATAATTTAAATACGGACATTTTCTTTCAGCTTCTATAAACATCTTCCGGTGACTGTGAGAATTTTTGCCTTCTCCGCAGTTGTCCAATATTCTCACTACGTGATTTAAATTGCTGCATTTCAGTTTGTTCGCCCACTATGGTGTGCCCTAATTTCGCACATATCATAAATTGTAGGTTTCATGGATGCACATAGTGAAGTTAAATTGTGAAGCACCAAGATTGAGTGAAATAGAAGCAACAGATAATTTGTACTATCCTCAAGTGTGCAATGGTCGAGCACCGAAAATTGGTCAAGAGTTTGAGTCTCATGAAGAAGCATTCAACTTCTATAATCAATATGCTCGTGAGGCTGGGTTTAGCGCACAGATTGCAAATAGTAAGACAAAGAAAGATACAGATGAACCCTACTGGAAGCTTTTTGTTTGTTATAAGGAAGGGAAAACGGATGACAGTTGGGGCAGAAAATATCGTGATTCTATGCCACGGAATGGACAACGTAAACGTGGACAAACCCGTGTTGGATGTAAGGCAAGATTATCTGTTATAAAGCAGCAAACCGAAAATGTATTGGTTGTGAACAAGTTTATTCCAGAACATAATCATGGGCTCACCACTCCTAGTAGAGTCCACTTGCTTCAGTCACACCGCAGTGTTTTGATGGTAAAGAAAGCACTGACACGACAATTGGAGGAAGCGAATATACCTACATGTCAGCAGGTGAGAATTCTGGAGATTGATTCAGGTGGTCCTTCGTCCCTTGGACATACCGAGAGAGATATCCGAAACCACCAAAGGAATATTCGAGAAGAACTTAGGGGTCATGATGCAGAAACACTAGTCGAGTATTTCACATTCGAAAAAGAGAAAAGTTCAAATTTTTTCTTTGATTTTGAGACGTACGTGAACAAAAGGTTGGTTAGATGTTTCTGGGCTGATTGTGAGTCTCGTAGATCATATTCCATATTTGGAGATGCTGTAGTTTTTAATACTACATACAACACTAACAAATACTCTATGATCTTCGCCTCGTTTGTCGGGGTAAACCACCACGGGCAGACTATACTCTTTGCAGCTGGTTTATTGAGCGACGAGACTGTGGAGTCATTCATTTGGTTGTTTTCAAAATTTTTGCAAGCAATGCATAACCAGTCTCCTAAAATCAAGACGCGGCAATTTCTAAGGCAATATCATTGGTGTTCACCGATATGTTTCATCGATATTGCATATGACACATATTGAACAAATTCTCTGAGAATA